>LR738715.1:692399803-692413063 GCA_902687465.1 Secale cereale
TTTTTTTTTTTGCAAAACGAATCAACATCGGGGACGGTTGTACTACCGGCTCATCGGGATCAAATCCTAGTGTAAGGAGGCATATTCTTTTCGATGTCTCACTAATAACAAGATGTATACCATGACCTCATGAAAAGATGGACATGATTTCGAACAACTTGCTGTGGTCTGTGCTCTACGCCGATTTCCGTGCGATGAATGTGCTCGTCTACCGCCATGGAATCCTTCTTCGGCGAGGCGATTCTTGTCAGCTGATTCTGCTCAGCGAGGACGACTAGGTTGTCGATGACTCGATGTGCGGGCATGACGTGACAAGGAGGTAAGAGAAGGTGTGAAAAAAAAATCAGTTTTCGTGTCACGTAACACGGGTTGGTGCGGTGAAGATGGATACATTGCATGTTTCGCAAATCGAGGAGGGAGGAGATGACACCATGAGTCCACGCCTGCGCAAAGGAGTACTAGCTGCCCCAGTGTCGCGGCTCTCCTCAGCCAATTCGTCTGTGTTGTGATTCCCCTCTCTCTTCGATCCATCCTCATCATCCACGCTTGGTCGCCACTCCCCTTACGACTCTGACCTAGATGACGGAGTGGGAGGCCCGTATGTGTAACACCCCCGGCGTCAGGCTACAGTAACCTCACCCTAATGATGCCAGGTCACCGTGCTTACTGAGCTAATGATCACTTGAAGAAAAATCAAAGTCAAATTCATTTTTAAATTATAAGTGAAATAAAGAAATTCTCAAACATGAAAACTAAAATGTTCATCACGTGGTAAATAGTACATAGATAGTTATGGTGGTGAACTAACATTTTTGCAAAGTGTTTAGATGTCCTAAACTAATTAAAAAAGTGGTTAAAACGATTGATTAAACGCTATTTAAATTAAAAAAAAATACTAAACTAATTTATTTAACTACCGAGCTAATTGTGACAGTAGCCTAGATTTTAATAATAATTTAGGTTCAAGTTTTGTATTTTGTAAGGCTATTTTGTTTTAAGAAGAAATGGGAAAAAGAGAAAAGCTTTTAGAGGAAAAAACTAAAAGTTTCAAAAAATAAAAAAATAAAGGGGGAAGCCCCCTGCCTCACCTGGGCTTCGGCCCACCTGAGCCAGCTGGCCTAGCTAGGCCGGCCCACTCCACCGTCCTTGGTCGCTTCCTGCTCCTCAGACCGGGCAGGGCCGCGCGTGCCCGTCGCCATCCAGCCACCTCGCCGGCGACGCCTGGCGAGGGGATAAGAGCTGCGCTGGACCACCCCCCGCTCACCAAAATATCCCCCACTCCCCTCCAATTGCCCTCTCCCCTTCCCTGGTCCTCTCCGCCTCACCCCCTCGCTAGATTCCTTCTCCCGCCGCCGCCATGGCCTCGCCACCGTGAAGCTCGCAGCCACCGAGCCTCGTTCGCCTCTCCGACGTGCTCACCGTCTTCCTCGTCATCGTCCACATCGCCTACGCCATCGGGGTCGAGTCGAGTGCCTCTCCTCCGACTGGAACACGCTCGTCTTCAACCTTCGGATTGCCGGCGTTCGTCGTCGATTTCGGCTACCTCGCGCCCTCCCCGAGCTCGTTGCCACTCCCTACGGCTCCGCTGCGAGCTCCCGCTTCTCCTCCCACTCTAAGTTAGCTCGCCCGCGTCTCGTAGCCACCGATGCCACCGGCGACCGGACACTCCGCCGCTCGTGCTCGTTGCCGTCGTAGCCACAATGACCTTTGGGTTCCGTGCGCGCCACCGTCACGCTCGTCGCGTCGCGTAGAGGCCGTCTGGCCTTTTAGTTGCTCACCTGCGCGCCCGCATCGCCATTCGACATTGTTCCCGAGCGCCGCCGTCCGACGATGAGCTCGTTGTCGTCGCTACGGTGCTCCTCCAGCCACTCCACCGCCGCAGATTGCCTCGCCGTCGCACACTCTTTCCAACGCACCCACACGCGACCCTCCCCGTGCTCTGTGCGCGGTTTCCGGCAATGTTCGCTGCGTGCCAGCGTCGCTTCGGCGCCGGCGCCGACGTGTCACCCCTAGGGCCCAACCCCATGGTCACTGATGTCGGGCCCCACAGGCCCCATTGACTGGGTTGACGCAGTCAACGTCCTGACTGGGCAGCCCAGTGACGTTGATATGCGGGCCCCGCCGCATAATTAGTTTAACAAACATTTTATTAATGAAAGTCTAATTAGTTTATAATTAGAGGCTGGTATGTGGGGCCCAATAGCTATTTAACCTTAGATTAGTTTAATATTAACTCTGTTAATAAATAGAGGCTGACATGTGGGCCCCACTGGTCAGGTTTGACCTGGTCAGTGCGGCTGTTGACTGCTGATGTCATCTCCATGTCATGCGGACGTCATATTCCTTTTCTGTCAATTTAAATATTTTCAGGAAACTATTAAAGCTTTGAAAATTAATATAAAATAAATCGTAACTCCGATGAAGATGTTTTATATATGAAAGTTGTTCAGAAAAATCCAATGAATCCGAATACGCGGTCCGTTCATCTATCACATGCCCCTAGCATGCCAAACATGGAACCGCCCCCTCTCCTTCATCTGCCCAGAATCCGTCTAATGTTGGGACATCATCCTCGGATGTTTTCCCCCTCCGTCTGTGATACGTCTCCAACGTATCTATAATTTTTGATTGTTCCATGCTATTATTTATGAAGTCTGAGATGTTTAATGGGCTTTATCATTGACTTTTATATCATTTTTGGGACTAACCTACTAACCCAAAGGCCCAGCCCAGATTGCTGTTTTTTTGCCTATTTCAGGGTTTTGCAGAAAAGGAATATCAAACGGAGTCCAAACGGAATGAAACCTTTGCAGGAGATATTTTTGGAGGAAATCACGCAAGATAAACTTCGGGTCCAAGCCAGAGGTCAGGGGGCCCATCCTCGAGGGTGGGGAGCGCGCCCCCCTTCCCAGGGCGCGCCCCCTGCCTCGAGGGCAGCCCCTGTGGCCCCTGGTGCCCCTCTTCCTCCTATATATACCTACGTACCCCAGAAACTCTGTACGAAGAGAGAAAACCCTAATTCCACCGCCGTAGCTGCTGTTCCCGTGGAGATCCCATCTTGGAGCCTGTTCCGGGAGGGGGATCCATCACAGAGGCCTTCATCATCATCATCATCGCCCTCACCATGAGTTGTGAGTAGTTTACCACAGACCTTCGGGTCCATAGCTAGTATCAAGATGGCTTCTTCTCTCTCTCCGGATCTCAATACAAAGTTCTCCTCTGTCTTCGAGGAGATCTATTTGATGTAATCTCTTTTTGCGGTGTGTTTGTCGAGATCCGATGAATTGTGAGTTTATGATCAAGGTTATCTACGAAAGATATTTGGTTCTTCTCTGAACTTTTTATGTGTGCTCATAATATCCTTGCAAGTCTCTTCAAATTATTGGTTTGGTTTGGCCCATTAGATCTATAGTTCTTGCAATGGGAGAAGTGCTTGGCTTTGGGTTCAATCTTACGGTGTCCTTTCCCAGTGACAGTAGGGGCAGCAAGGCACGTATTGTATTGTTGCCATCGAGGATAAAAAGATGGGGTTTTCATCATACTGCTTGAGTTTATCCCTCTACATCATGTCAACTTGCTTAAGGCATTACTCTGTTCGTATGAATTCAATACACTAGATGCATGCTGGATAGCGGTCGATGTGTGGAGTAATAGTAGTAGATGCAGGCAGGAGTCGGTCTACTTGTCTCGGACGTGATGCCTATATACAATGGTCATGCCTAGATAGTCTCATAATTATTCGCTTTTCTATCAATTGCTCGACAGTAATTTGTTTACCCGCCGTAGAATATCGCTATCATGAGAGAAGCCACTAGAGAAAACTATTGGCCCCCGAGTCTATCTTTATCATATTAATTTCCCGTCAATTTCTGTTGCCGTTGTTTATTTGCTTTCTTTACTTTCTGTTTCTATACCAAAAATACCAAAAATATAAACTATCATCTCTATCAGATCTCACTATCGTAAGTGACTGTAAAGGGATTGACAACCCCTTACCGCATTGGCTGCGAAGTTCTTATTTGTTTGTGTAGGTGCGAGGGCCTGGCGTGTGGTCTCCTACTGGATTGATACCTTGGTTCTCAAAAACTGAGGGAAATACTTACGCTACTGTGCTACATCTCCCTTTCCTCTTCGAGGGAATACAACGCAAGCTCAAGATGTAGCAAGAAGAATTTCTGGCGCCGTTGCCGGGGAGGCTTACGCAAAAGTCATATACCAAGTACCTATCACAAACCCTTATCCTTTGCATTACATTTATTTGCCTCTCGTTTTCCTCTCCCCCACTTCTTCTTTGTGGTTTTATCCGCCCTTCTTCCGCCGTGTGTTTCTCGTTCGCTTGCTTCTTGTTTGCTTGCGTGTGTTGGATTGCTTGCTTGTCACTATGGCTCAGAACAATACCAAATTATGTGACTTTTCCAATACCAACAACAATGATTTTATTAGCACTCCAATTGCTCCTATTACCGATGCTGAATCTTGTGAGATCAATGCTGCTTTGTTGAATCTTGTCATGAAAGATCAATTCTCCGGCCTTCCTAGTGAAGATGCCGCTACCCATCTAAACAACTTTGTTGATTTGTGTGATATGCAAAAGAAAAGGGATACGGATAACGATATTGTTAAATTGAAGTTATTTCCGTTTTCACTTAGAGATCGTGCTAAAATTTGGGTTTCCTCTTTGCCTAGAAATAGTATTGATTCGTGGAATAAGTGCAAAGATGCTTTTATCTCTAAGTATTTCCCTCCTGCTAAGATCATCTCTCTTAGAAACGATATTACGAATTTTAAGCAACTAGATCATGAGCATGTTGCACAAGCTTGGGAGAGAATGAAATTAATGATACGTAATTGCCCTACACATGGTTTGAATCTATGGATGATTATTTAGAACTTTTATGCTGGCTTGAATTTTGCTTCTAGAAATCTTTTAGAGTCGGCCGCCGGAGGCACTTTCATGGAAACCACCTTAGGAGAAGCTACCAAACTCCTAGATAATATTATGGTTAATTATTCTCAATGGCACACCGAAAGATCTACTAGTAAAAAAGTGCATGCTATCGAAGAAATTAGTGTTTTAAGTGAGAAGATGGATGAACTTATGAAATTGTTTGCTGCTAAGAGTGCTTCTTCTGATCCTAATGATATGCATTTGTCCACTTTGATTGAGAATAACAATGAATCTTTGGATGTGAATTTGTTGGTAGGAATAATTTTGGTAACAATGCTTACAAAGGTAATTTTAATCCTAGGCCTTTTCCTAGTAATTCCTCTAATAATTTTGGTAATTCCTACAACAACTCTTATGGAAAGATGCCTTCTGAATTTGAAACTAGTGTTAAGGAGTTTATGATCTCGCAAAATAATTTCAATGATATGCTTGAAGAGAAATTTCTTAAGGTTGATGTATTGGCTAGAAGTGTGGATAGAATTACTCTTGATGTTGATTCTTTGAAACTTAGATCTATCCCACCTAAGCATGATATCAATGAGTCTCTCAAAGCCATGAGAAATTCCATTGATGAATGCAAAGAAAGAACCGCTAGAATGCGTGCTAAAAGAGAAGATTATATTAAATCGTGTTCTTCTAGTTATCATGAAAATAAAGATGAAGATCTGAAAGTTATTGATGTGTCTCCTATTAGATCCTTGTTTGCTAGTATTAATCTTGATGAAAATAGGATTGGAGATGATTCTGCTTTAAGGTGTCCTAGTAATTCAGAGTTTTTAGATCTTGATGCTAAAATTGCTAAAAGTGGGGTGGAAGAGATTAAAACTTTGCATAGTGATGAACCCACTACATTTGATTTCAAGGGGTTCAATTATGATAATTGCTCTTTGATTGATTGTATTTCCTTGATGCAATCCATGCTAAATTCTCCGCATGCTTATAGTCAAAATAAAGCTTTCACTAAACATATAGTTGATGCTTTGATGCAATCTTATGAAGAAAAACTTGAGTTGGAAGTCTCTATACCTAGAAAGCTTTATGATGAATGGGAACCTAATATCAAAATAAAAATAAAAGATCATGAATGCTATGCTTTGTGTGATTTGGGTGCTAGTGTTTCCACTATCCCAAAAACTTTGTGTGATTTGCTAGGGTTCCATGAGCTCGATGATTGTTCTTTAAATTTGCATCTTGCAGATTCCACTATTAAGAAACCTATGGGAAGGATTAATAATGTTCTTATTGTTGCCAATAGGAATTATGAGCCCGTAGATTTCATTGTTCTTGATATAGATTGCAATCCTTCATGTCCTATTATTCTTGGTAGACCTTTTTTTAGAACGATTGGTGCAATTATTGATATGAAGGAAGGAAATATTAGATTCCAATTTCCGTTAAGGAAAGACATGGAACACTTTCCTAGAAAGAAAATCAAATTACCATATGAATATATCATGAGAGCCACTTATGGATTGACTTCCAAAGATGGCATTACCTAGATCTATCCTGTATCGTGCCTAGCTAGGGGCGTAAAACGATAGCGCTTGTTGGGAGGCAACCCAATTTTATGTTTTTGTTTTTGTTGCTGTTAGGGAATAAATATTGCATCTAGCCTCTGATTAGATGTGTTTTCATGTTTGTTTAGTGTTTGTGCCAAGTAGAACTTTTGGTAAGACTTGTGTGAAGTTTATTTGATCTTGCTGTGAAAAACAGAATTGTTAGCGCTCGCTAAAGTAGTCTTCAGATTTTACTGAGCGTGCTTTTTAGTTTATTATTTTTGATGCTGATTGGTAGACAAATTTCGCAAATTTACCAATTTAGTTTGAATTTTTTGGAGTTCGAGAAGTAGCCAAACCAAGCAGATTACTATAGACTGTTCTGTTTTTGACAGATTCTGTTTTTCGTGTGTTGTTTGCTTATTCCGATGCATCTATGAGTAATATTGGAGGATATGAACCATAGAGAACTTGGAGTACATTAGGTTTAACACCAATATAAACAATGAATGAATTCCTTACTGTACCTTTCAGTGGTGGTTTGCTTTCTCTTACTAACGGAGCTCACGAGAATTTTTGTCTAAGTTTTGTGTTGTGAAGTTTCCAAGTTTTGGGTATTTCTTTGATGGACTATGGAACAAGGAGTAGGAAAGAACTAAGATTGGGGATGCCCATGGCACCCCAAGTAAATTCAAGATAATCAAAAGCCTAAGCTTGGGGATGCCCGGGAAGGCATCCCCTCTTTCGTCTTCATCCATCGGTAACTATACCTGGAGCTATATTTTTATTCGCAACATGTTATGTGTTTTGCTTGAAGCGTCTTGTATAATTTGAGTCTTTGCTTGTTAGTTTGCCGCAATCATCCTTGATGGACACACCTATTTGAGAGAGTTAAATATGCCCTAGAAATTATTAGAACACTCTATGTGCTTCACTTATATCTTTTGAGTTGAATAGTTTTTGCTCTAGTGCTTCACTTATATCTTTTAGAGCACGGTGGTGGTAATATTTTGTAGAAATTGTTGAACTATCATGCTTCACTTAGATCTATTTGAGAGTCTATTAAAACAGCATGGTAAGGTGTTTAGGCTAGAGAAACTAGTCTTCACATGATAAACATCCAATGTCAATGTAGTAAAAAAATTCACCTCAAGTGCATTGAGTAGAAAGAGATGTTGGATGCTTGATAATTGTTTTGAGGTAGAAGGATAGTGATATTAGAGTCATGCTAGTGGAGTAATTATGAAATTGAGAAATATTTGTGTAAAGGTTGGTGATTCACTTAGCATGCACGTATGGTGAACCGTTATGTGACTAAGTTAAAGCATGAGGTATTTGTAGAGTGTCAACCTTTGTGTGGAGGTCGGGGACGCGCGATGGTTAACTCCTACCAACCTCCCCCCTAGGGGAATGCATTGATTGCTTGGTTTTGATGAATCGTAGATTTTTGCAATAAGTATATGAGTTCTTATGACTAATGTTGAGTCCATGGATTATACGCACTCTCACCCTTCCACCATTGCTAGCCTCTCTTGTACCGCGCAACTTTCGCGGGTGCCATAAACCCACTATATATCATTCCTCAAAACAGCCACCATATTGTTCCTCAAAACAGCCACCATACCTACCTATCATGGCATTTCCATAGCCATTCCGAGATATATTGCCATGCAACTTTCCACCATTCCATTTATATGACACGCATCATATTGTCATATTGCCATTGCATGATCATGTAGTTGACATCGTATTTGTGGCAAGGCCACCATGCATAATTTTTATACATGTCACTCTTGTTTCATTGCACATACCAGTACACCGTCGGAGGCATTCATATAGAGTCATACTTTGTTGTTGTAGTATCGAGTTGTAATCTTGTGTTGTAATGAAAGTGTGATGATCATCATTTATAGAGCATTGTCCCATGGGAGGAAAGGCTGAATCTATAAAGCCCCTCCGCAAAAAGAAGAAGAAGAAAGGCCAAAGAAAAAAAGAAAGGCCCAAAAAAAGAAAAAAAAGAAAAAAAAGAGACAATTGCTACAATCTTTTTCCACACTTGTGCTTCAAAGCAGCACCATGTTATTCATTGTAGAGAGTCTCATGTTTAGTCACTTTCATATACTAGTGGGAATTTTCGTTATAGAACTTGGCTTGTATATTCCAACGATGGGCTTCCTCAAATGCCCTAGGTATTCGTGAGCAAGCAAGTTGGATGCACACCCACTAGTTTCTTTTGTTGAGCTTTCGTTCATATTTAGCTCTAGTGCATCCGTTGCATGGCAATCCCTACTCACTCACATTGATATCTATTGGTGGGCATCTCCATAGCCCGTTGATACGCCTAGTCGATGTGAGACTATCTCCCTCTTTTTGTCTTCTCCACAACCACCTCTATTCCACCCATAGTCCTATATCCATGGCTCACGCTCATGTATTGCGTGAAAGTTGAAAGGTTTGAAAAGATAGAGCAGGAAAACAAATGCTTGGCTGAAATCGGGGTTGTGCATGATATGAATATTTTGTGTGATAGCAAGGGAGCATAGCCAACACTATATGATTTTGTAGGGATAACTTTCTTTAGCCATAGTATTTTGAGAAGACGTGATTGCTTTGTTAGTATTGCTTGAAGTATTGTTATTTCTTATGTCAATATAGACTTTTATCTTGAATCTTTCAGATCTGAACATTATGCCACAATTAAAAGAATTACAATGAAAAACTGTATTGGTTAGCATTTCACATCAAAAATTCTTTCTTTATCATTTACCTACTCGAGGACGAGCAGGAATTAAGCTTGGGGTGCTTGATACGTCTCCAACGTATCTATAATTTTTGATTGTTCCATGCTATTATTTATGAAGTCTTAGTTGTTTAATGGGCTTTATCATTCACTTTTATATCATTTTTGGGACTAACCTACTAACCCAAAGGCCCAGTCCAGATTGTTTTTTTGCCTATTTCAGGGTTTTGCAGAAAAGGAATATCAAACGTAGTCCAAACGGAATGAAACCTTCGCAGGAGATATTTTTGGAGGAAATCACGCAAGATAAACTTCGGGGCCAAGACAGAGGACAGGGGGCCCACCCTTGAGGGTGGGGGGCGCGCCCCCCTTCCTAGGGCGCACCCCCTGCCTCGAGGGCAACTCCTGTGGCCCCTGGTCCCCTCTTCCTCCTATATATACCTACGTACCCCAGAAACTTCGTACGAAGAGAGAAAACCCTAATTCCACCGTCGTAGCTGCTGTTCCCATGGAGATCCCATCTTGGAGCCTGTTCCGGGAGGGGGATCCATCACGGAGGTCTTCATCATCATCATCATCGCCCTCACCATGAGTTGTGAGTAGTTTACCACAGACCTTCGGGTCCATAGCTAGTATCAAGATGGTTTCTTCTCTCTCTCCGGATCTCAATACAAAGTTCTCCTCTGTCTTCGAGGAGATCTGTTCGATGTAATCTCTTTTTGCGGTGTGTTTGTCGAGATCCGATGAATTGTGAGTTTATGATCAAGGTTATCTACGAAAGATATTTGGTTCTTCTCTGAACTTTTTATGTGTGCTCATAGTATCTTTGCAAGTCTGTTCGAATTATTGGTTTGGTTTGGCCCACTGGATCTATAGTTCTTGCAATGGGAGAAGTGCTTGGCTTTGGGTTCAATCTTGCTGTGTCCTTTCCCAGTGACAGTAGGGGCAGCAAAGCACGTATTGTATTGTTGCCATCGAGGATAAAAAGATGGGGTTTTCATCATATTGCTTGAGTTTATCCCTCTACATCATGTCATCTTGCTTAAGGCGTTACTATGTTCGTATGAACTCAATACACTAGATGCATGCTGGATAGCGGTCGATGTGTGGAGTAATAGTAGTAGGTGCAGGCAGGAGTCGGTCTACTTGTCTCGGACGTGATGCCTATATACAATGATCATGCCTAGATAGTCTCATAATTATTCGCTTTTCTATCAATTGCTCGACAACAATTTGTTTACCCGCCGTAGAATATCGCTATCATGAGAGAAGCCACTAGAGAAAACTATTGGCCCCCGAGTCTATCTTTATCATCTTACTTTCCCGTCAATTTCTGTTGCCATTGTTTATTTGCTTTCTTTACTTTCTGTTTCTATACCAAAAATATAAAAAATATAAACTATCATCTCTATCAGATCTCACTATCCTAAGTGACCGTAAAGGGATTGACAACCCCTTATCGCATTGACCGCGGAGTTATTATTTGTTTGTGCAGGTGCGAGGGATTGGCGCGTGGTCTCCTACTGGATTGATACCTTGGTTCTCAAAAACTGAGGGAAATACTTACGCTACTGTGCTGCATCTCCGTTTCCTCTTCGAGGGAATACAACGCAAGCTCAAGAGTTAGCAGTCTGCAACATGTAGCAGTACGCTAGTTCAAGCCTAGCTCTGCATATCGTCATGTCATGCTTAGTGGTACCTCTGTTTGCTCTGTATTTACTGTTTCTTCCCCCTCTTCTCTCCGGTAGACCCCGAGACCGATGATGCCCCCGTGATCGACTACGTCACCGACGACCGTTCCTTTCCACCAGAGCTTCCAGGCAAACCAACCCCCTTGATCATTCCGATATCACCCACTCTCCTCTCTTATGCTTGCATTAGAGTTGCTACTGCTTTTTGTATGATCATATTCTGATGCATAGCCTGTTGTCGTTACCTGCTTTCATACCTTACATGTTTATCCTAAACTGCTTAGTATAGGTTGGTTGTTGACCCACCAGCGACCCCTACCTTGTCCATGTTGCCCCCGCTGGATTATCAGAAGACCCGATCAACGGGATCGAAGACCAGGCCCCGGCACCGCACATCACTTTCCCCTTAGTTGCTCGACACTACCGGGTTACTAACGACTGTTGAGGGCGATACCTCATTAGCACTTCTGATGTTAACCTTGTAGGTTAGTTCATCGGTTATGGTCATCGAGGGTGATTCCTCCTTCTCCACTCTCGATAATGACACTATCGTGCAACTTCTCAAGAGTGGACCTCGAGGGTGATTCCTCCTTCGTTCACCTTGACGATACCATCAGGTGGAATTCCATTGAGGGTGATTCCTCAGGGTTCCCCTTGGTGTTAGACACATGGTTACTATGGTTACTATGACTTTACACTGAACCATGTTACTAAAGACGGGTCGGCCCTGAGGGGTACCCGCGCGAGCTTAATTGCGAGTGATGTGGAGTCAGGTTGACCTGGAAGGTGCCCGCGAGATAATTACGTGGCACGACCGAGCATTCCTGGCCCTTGCCGTAAGTCCAGGAGACGGGGCGATGGGGTCACATGATCGCGAGTCTCTGCTCGTTACCGCACACTCCCAAGACACTAACGGTTTGGATATTTGATCCGAGGGGCCTCTGGCCTGATAGCACTAACCATCACGTGGGCATAGTATGGGCGTTCTGTGTCATATACATCAGCCGAAGCTTAATTAACGTCATGCGACTGAGTGACGCACGCCGGGTTGGAATGGAATGCCTCGCTTGTATAAGGGGGCTAGGTCTGCTCACCGGCCGCGTACGCAACGTGCATGAGTTCCCGGGGCGATGGCCCAAGACCCCTGGGGGAATACGTTTAGGTCGGCGTGCTGAACTTTCTATTAAGCCTAGGTCGGGTTGCGGCGTATCGTCTTGGCCGAGGTCGGGCATGACCCAGTAAAGTGTGTCCGGCCGGAGTTAAGCGAGCGTGGTGGGTAAGTTGGTGCACCCCTGGAGGGAAGAAAACATCTATCTATAGCCTGTCCTACGGTAACGGACACTTGGAGTTGTATCCCGATCGATACAACTAGAACTGGATGCTGAGGCATGAAATGTATATGTGGCTCCGGAAGTCGAGAAAGGATCCCGGGGCGTTGACAACAACATGAATATGACTTATGTTATACTACTCTACTCCCTCTTGTTGCTGCAAGATGGTGGTTTCCAGAAGATGCTAGTCTTTGTTAGGACTAGCTTTCCCCCCTCTTATTCTGGCATTCTGCAATTTAGTCCACATATACTACCCCTTTTCGTTGATACCGATGCATATCTAGTGTAGATCCTTACTTGCGAGTACTTTGGATGAGTACTCACAGTTGCTTTGCAACCCCTTTTCCCCCTTCTTTATTCTTTCTGGTTGTTGCAACCAGATGGTGGAGTCCAGGAGCCATATGTCACTTTTGACGACTGCTACTACCCCAACGGAGGCTACGATAAGTGCAGACCGCCGACGGCCTTGCCTTTTCAATCGTTGATGTTTTGTGCTAGCTTTCTTAAGGCAAACTTGTTTAACTTATGTTTGTACTCAGATATTGTTGCTTCCGCTGACTCTTATGTATTCGAGCCCTCGAGGCCCCTGGCTTGTAATATAAAACTTGTATTAATTTTATTTGTGTCTAGAGTTGTGTTGTGACATCTTCCAGTGAGTCCCGGATCTTGGTCGTACACATTTGCGTGCATGATTAGTGTACAGTCGAATCGGGGGCGGCGTAAGTTGGTATCAGAGCCGACTGCCTGTAGGAATCCCCTTTACAACTCATTGGCCGAAGTTGAGTCTAGACATTGCTGATACGTCCAAAACGTATCTATAATTTCTGCTTGCTCCATGCCACTTTTGGGTGATATTGCTATGATATTCATACACTTCCATACACTTTTGATCATATTTGGACTAACTTACTAATCCAGTGCACCCCAGTGCCAGTTTCTGTTTTCAGCTGTTTTGTATTTCAGGTTTTCACGTTTCGAGAACTGCCCAGAAAAATCCAGAAAAATTATATAAAAAATCAGCGAACCGGAAACAACACTGCGTCCGAAGGGCAGC
>LR738715.1:692413102-692454816 GCA_902687465.1 Secale cereale
GGGGGGCGCCTGGGCCCCCCGAGGCTCCCCCGGTGCCCTACTTTGGCATATATTTAAAGGGTTCCCCGTAACCCTCAGAACAGGACTTCTTTTCGCGATCCCATCTCTGTTCCGCCGCCGCCACCGCTTCCAAGATCGGGAGCACCAGGAGAACTCTTCCCGGCACCCTGCCGGAGGGGAGGATCACCACCGGGAGCTTCTCCACCACCATGGATGCCTCCCGGATGACTTGTGAGTAGTCTCCCTTGGACCATGAGTCCATGACCAGTAGCTATGTGATGTTCTCCTCCCGTTCTTGTGCTTCACTAATTAGTCCTCGTGAGCTGCCCTACATGATCGAGGCACCTATGTAATCCTTATGCTGTTGCTATGTTGAGTTTGCTGGGATCCGATGGATTATGAGATTATGTTCAGATTGATCTTGAGTACTATATTTGATTCACCTCTTTTATATTTTAGTTCATAAGTAATTCTTGCATGTTCTCCGTTGTTATTTATTGCTTTGGCCGAGTAATAGGTAGTGACTCCAAGAGGGAACGTTATGCTCGATTGTGGGTTCATGCCCCTCGATGACTAGCTTGAGTGACAGAAACATGAGTCTAGGGGATGTGCTGTTGCCACAAGGGGGAAAACAACGGTGCTTGTGCCCGCGGGTGCAAGGATTGTTTACTTTACGCAAAGTACTTTTAATGCAGTTGTCTGTTGCATTGAGTTTACACTATGGGTGGGACTCGCAACTTAATACCAGCAAGATGTTCTGGATAGATATCTCAAGGTGGATGATTAGTAGTAGATATTGATGGATTTCGGTCTACTTACTTTGGCGTACCGCCCATGCTTTGAACCTCAACCTTTCTTGCAATGTAGTCAGCATTGGTTTGCGTTCGTGGTCCTGTCAATTGCCCAGCTGTAATTTGTTACCTCACATAGCTGTTTTATCGTCTTTTGGGAGAGAGACATCACTAGTGAACATCATGAGACTCCGGTCCATATTACCATCATTGATCACATACACTATTTACTTTTCGCTATTTTATTTACTATTGCCAAACACTATCTATCACTACTATCATATTGCTTTTAACCCTTTGTGAACTACAAGGCCGGAGGGATTGACAACCTCTCTGTACTCGTTGGGAGCAAAGTTATTTGTATCTGTGTGCAGGTCCACGTTGATTGCTAATTGCGCCGTTAGCAGTTGACACCTACCTGTTGAACCTAGGAGTCTCTGGGGATTCGATCCTTGGCATCTTGCTAGGGGAAAACACTTCTACTTACTGCATCTTACACCTTCCATTTGGGGTAACCAACGAGGGGTTCGAGGCCCATCAAGGAGTATTTTCTGGCGCCGTTGCCGGGGACTCCACTCTTCAGGATAGGGGAGTTGCATGCTATCTTTTACCTTTGCTTTTTAGTCTTGTTAGTTTACCTTTCATATTTGCTTTAGTTCCTTTTATTGAAAATCACAAAAATAGTTATCTTGATTGCTTGCTACTATGGGTTCCACCGAGAACACCAAGTTGTGTGACTTCACTAGTCACAACAACGATGACTTTATCAGCACACCTATCACTACACCTGCCACTTCAGCACCTTCATATGAAATTAAACCTGCTTTACTTAACTTAGTCATGAGAGAACAATTCTCCGGTGCTGGAGATGATGCTGCTTTACACTTGAACAACTTTGTAGAACTTTGTGATATGCAAAAGTACCAAGAAATAGATGGTAATATTGTTAAGCTTAAGCTTTTTCCTTTCTCTTTGAGAGGAGGAGCTAAAATTTGGTTTCAGTCTTTGCCTAGAAATAGCATAGATTCTTGGGACAAGTGCAAAGTTGCTTTTATTGGAAAATACTATCCACCTGCTAAAATTATCCAACTTAGAAGTAACATAATGAATTTTAAACAATTGGATAATGAACACGTTGCCCAAGCTTGGGAACGTATGAAGTCTCTTATCAAGAACTGCCCTACTCACGGTTTGACTACTTGGATGGTTATCCAAACTTTTTATGCAGGCTTGAACTTTACCTCGCGGAACTTGTTAGACTCGGCCGCGGGAGGAACTTTTATGTCAACTACACTTGGTGCTGCCACAAAGCTTCTCGATGAGATGATGACCAACTATTCCCAATGGCACACCGAACGCGCTCCAACTGGTAGGAAGGTAAACTCTGTCGAGGAGATTTCCTCCCTCAATGAAAAAGTTGACTTGATCATGTCTCTACTTTCGAAGCAATCTACTGTTGATCCTCGTGATGTTCCTTTAAATTCTTTGATTGCTCAAGAACAAGTAGATGTGAACTTTATCTCTAGAAATAATTTCAACAACAATGCTTATAGGAGTAACTTTGGTAACAATTCTAGACCGTTCCCCTCTAACTCTTATGGGAACAACAATGCTTATCCTAGTACCAAGAACTTCAATACTGAACTAGAGACCATGCTTAGAGATTTCATCACTACCCAAAAAGCCTTTAATAAGAATGTAGAAGAGAAACTACATAAACTAGATGATCTTTCTTTTAAGGTAGACCACTTAGCCAATGAGGTAAAATTGCTAAAAATTGAAACTTCTCCTCTTAAGGAGAGGGAAGTCATCCCTATTAATGCTACTCAAGTACAAATTAATGAAAATATTAGGATGATGGCTAAGCTTAAAGAAAGATGGGCTAGAGAAAGGGAGGAAGAGGAAAGAATTAAGAGCCTTCCTACCCACCACACTGTTGCTACTATCCAAGTTATTGAGGATGTTCACACTCTTAGCACCCAATGTACTCCTGGTCCCAATGGACCTATTAATGGTGATGCTATAGAAACTACCAAACAAGTGAACCTTAAGGACACCACTACCACTTTACTTGATGCTCGTGACCTTGATTTTGATAATTGCACTCTTACCGAAGTTATTGATTTCCTTCACAAGATGTCTAGAGATCCCCGCACTAGCACGCTTAACCTTGCCTTCACGGAGCATATCACTAATGCTCTCATCAAAGCTAGGGAGGAGAAACTTAGAGTAGAAGCCTCCATACCTAGAAAGCTAGAGGATGGTTAGGATCCTATGATAAAAATTAATTTGAATGACTTCTCATGTTATGCATTATGTGATGTTGGTGCTAGTACCTCTGTTATGCCCAAAAGAATATATGATATGCTTAAATTGAAACCTTATGATTCTTGTTCTTTTGGTGTTCGTCTCATTGATTCTTCCATAAAGAAACCTTTGGGGAGGATCGACGATGTTCTTATTGTTGTCAATGATAATTATGTGCCCGTTGATTTCACTATTATGGATATTGAATGTGATCCTTCTTGTCCAATTATTTTGGGACGTCCCTTTTTGCGCACCGTTGGTGCCGTCATTGACATGAAAGAGGGTAATATAAAATTTCAGTTTCCTCTCAAGAAAGGGATGGAACACTTCCCTCGTAAGAAGGTCAAGTTACCTTTTGAGTCCGTTGTACGGGCTAGCTATTCTTTTACTCTTGATAAAACTTGATCTATGCATTATGCCTAGCTTAAAGGCATAAAAGAAAGCGCTTTTGGGAGGCAGCCCACATGAATAAATTTTTGCTTTTGTTGTGTCTTGATGTTTTTTACTGCTGTAGCATCATCATTGTATCTTTACTTTTCATATTTGTGCCAAGTATAGCCTCTGATTGCTAGAAAGTTCAAAAGTTGTGAGGTGCTGTCCAGGAAACAGATTCTGTCCTTGGATAGAAAAATTCGTATAAAATCACCAGATCATCTTTTTGGTCTGAATTTTTTCGACAGCGTTCTCTATATAATTTTCTTTCGTGCGTCAGTTCTGAGTTTTTTGATTTGAGTTGCAGAAGTATCCCGAACAGGTCGATTACTGCCTGCTGTTCTGTTTTTCACAGATTCTGTCCTGTTTTGCCTTACCTTCACTTTGCAAATTAAGAACTTGCTTTTTCTTTGCAAAAACCTTTTGGCAATCTTGAGAAATAGTAAAAATTCAAGAATATCCTTATTTCCAGCAAGGTATAATTATTTTATTAAGGGTACTAACCTCGCTAATCAGATTATGATGAGTTGTGTATGAAGGGAGTTTTCAAGTGTGCGAGGGAAGATGATAAAAAGATTCAGGAGTGTCAAGCGCTCAAGCTTGGGGATGCCCCCGTGCACCCCCAAGAAATATTCAAGGAGACTCAAGCGTCTAAGCTTGGGGATGCCCCCGTGCATCCCCTTCTCCATCAACATTATCAGTTCGTCTTTCGTTTCGCTATATTTTTATCACTTCATGTGTTATGTGCTATGCTTGGAGCGTCTTGCTTTTAGTTTTCTTTTTAGTTTTTCATAACGAGTCGGAACCCAGCATTCCTTTATGTGGGAGAGAAACACGCTCCACCTCTACCTAGAACATTACATAGAATTTTCATGTCTATCTATGCTGTGTGTGTTCTTTGTCTTTTAAATAGCTACTATCGTGCTTTGCTCTTAGTATTCATGCTTATCTCTTCAAGAGCTTTTATTTAGTTGGTTGCTTGAACTCTCTTTAATTACCATGCTCACCTTATTAAGAGAGTTTGCTTCCGTTGCATTGGTTAATGTGTCTATGATAAAGATGCTACTTTCATGATGATGCTTAGTAGTTCAGGTTTTCTTTTAGTTAATCTCAAATAGCTGGGGCGTTCCCAATGTGTTATTGGAGTACCAACTTGGTTTGTTTGCCTATGATATGGTATGGTCTAGTAATATCTTCCTTCGAGAATTTATTTTGATTGACTTGGCATATGCTCACGCATATTTAAGACTGTAAAGAAAGTCTGTCAAGCCTTGATGATCTTTTATTTCTAAGTAGCGATATAACTACCATGCCTGATTCAATATTGCTTTGTCGCTCTGCATGATTATGACCATCATTGCTCTCTTAGTTGGTCGCTCCCAATCTTTTGCTAACCTACACCTGCACTAAGCAAATCAACCATGCAATACATAGCTCATGGGAAAGTAGCCTAAAAACTATTGTGGTAAAGAATATGTTGCTTATGTATCTTATTTCTTATGAGTTGCTTGCTGAGCGGTAACCATGTTTCTGGGGACGCCATCAACTGTCACACTTTTGTTGAATATCATGTGAGTTGCTATGCATGTTCGTCTTGTCTGAAGTAAGGGTGATTTACCGTGGGTTGAATTAATATGCATATTGTTAGAGAAGAACATTGGGCCGCCAACCAAAGCCATGCATCATGGTGGAAGTTTTAGCTTGGACCTTAATCCTCGATCTCTCATGAGAATATGCTTATGCATTAAAGAGGAGTCCATCATCTATTTTCTATGTTGTCCCGGTATGGATGTCCTCAAGTTGAGATCTATCAAAAACGAGAAATCAAATGCGATCTATCTCCTTGGACCTTTGTACAGGTGGCATAGAGGTACCCCTTTGTGACACTTGGTTAAAACATATGCAATGCAATGATAACCCATGGGGATCCGAGCTAATTAGGACAAGGAGCGAGCACTATTGGTATTCGATGCATGAGGCTTGCAACTTATAAGATGTTTTATACATGACACATATGAAGTACTACTACCGTTGACACAATTGCTTCCATGTTTCAAAATAAAAAGCTCTAGCACTTCAAGCACCAACTACTGAGAGCATGATTGTCATTCTGAGTGTAATGTGCATTGTTCCAAAGTAGCATTGTCTTTTGCATGATTGTGATATCGTTTATTCTGAAATGATTGTATGTAGTCATCACTTAAACCTTGAAGGTGCCCTTGCATTTATGTTTTGCATCACTAAAGGGGGCAAGCTAGATATCACTTGATCATATTTGCACATCATGTTCATTGCAAATCTTTTTGATGTTTCAGCTTCATGTTGTAAAACTTTTAGTCATTTGTGATTTTCTCTTGAGACAACTTAATTACTTTAGAATCATTGTCCCAGTAAGCTTTTGTCATATGACTATGAGAAAGTCCTATATGGTTAATAGCATGTCACCACAGAAATTATTCTTGTTATCATTTACCTACTCGAGGACGAGCAGGAATTAAGCTTGGGGATGTTGATACGTCCAAAACGTATTTATAATTTCTGCTTGCTCCATGCCACTTTTGGGTGATATTGCTATGATATTCATACACTTCCATACACTTTTGATCATATTTGGACTAACTTACTAATCCAGTGCACCCCAGTGCCAGTTCCTGTTTTCGGCTATTTTTGTATTTCAGGTTTTCACGTTTCGAGAACTGCCCAGAAAAATCCAGAAAAATTATATAAAAAATCAGCGAACCGGAAACAACACTGCGTTCGAAGGGCAGCCTGGGGGGGGGGGCACAGGGGCTCCAGGCGCC
This sequence comes from Secale cereale, assembly GCA_902687465.1. Lineage (NCBI taxonomy): Eukaryota > Viridiplantae > Streptophyta > Magnoliopsida > Poales > Poaceae > Secale > Secale cereale. The sequence continues at coordinate 692,419,434 of LR738715.1, forward strand.
CTGTGGGCGCGCCCCCCCTGGGCCGCGCCGGGGGGGCGCCTGGGCCCCCCGAGGCTCCCCCGGTGCCCTACTTTGGCATATATTTAAAGGGTTCCCCGTAACCCTCAGAACAGGACTTCTTTTCGCGATCCCATCTCTGTTCCGCCGCCGCCGCCGCTTCCAAGATCGGGAGCACCAGGAGAACTCTTCCCGGCACCCTGCCGGAGGGGAGGATCACCACCGGGAGCTTCTCCACCACCATGGACGCCTCCCAGATGACTCGTGAGTAGTCTCCCTTGGACCATGAGTCCATGACCAGTAGCTATGTGATGTTCTCCTCCCGTTCTTGTGCTTCACTAATTAGTCCTCGTGAGCTGCCCTACATGATCGAGGCACCTATGTAATCCTTATGCTGTTGCTATGTTGAGTTTGCTGGGATCCGATGTATTATGAGATTATGTTCAGATTGATCTTGAGTAATATATTTGATTCACCTCTTTTATATTTTAGTTCATAAGTAATTCTTGCATGTTCTCCGTTGTTATTTATTGCTTTGGCCGAGTAATAGGTAGTGACTCCAAGAGGGAACGTTATGCTCGATTGTGGGTTCATGCCCCTCGATGACTAGCTTGAGTGACAGAAACATGAGTCTAGGGGATGTGTTGTTGCCACAAGGAGGAAAACAACGATGCTTGTGCCCGCGGGTGCAAGGATTGTTTACTTTACGCAAAGTACTTTTAATGCAGTTGTCTGTTGCATTGAGTTTACACTATGGGTGGGACTCGCAACTTAATACCAACGAGATGTTCTAGATAGATATCTCAAGGTGGATGATTAGTAGTAGATATTGATGGATTTCGGTCTACTTACTTTGGCGTACCGCCCATGCTTTGAACCTCAACCTTTCTTGCAATGTAGTCAGCATTGGTTTGCGTTTGTGGTCCTGTCAATTGCCCAGCTGTAATTTGTTACCTCAGATAGCTGTTTTATCGTCTTTTGGGAGAGAGACATCACTAGTGAACATCATGAGACTCCGGTCCATATTACCATCATTGATCACATACACTATTTACTTTTCGCTATTTTATTTACTATTGCAAAACACTATCTATCACTACTATCATATTGCTTTTAACCCTTTGTGAACTACAAGGCCGGAGGGATTGACAACCTCTCTGTACTCGTTGGGAGCAAAGTTATTTTTATCTGTGTGCAGGTCCACGTTGATTGCTAATTGCGCCGTTAGCAGTTGACACCTACCTGTTGAACCTAGGAGTCTCTGGGGATTCGATCCTTGGCATCTTGCTAGGGGAAAATACTTCTACTTACTGCATCTTACACCTTCCACTTGGGGTAACCAACGAGGGGTTCGAGGCCCATCAATTGCAAAACTTTTACTAACATGGTTGTGTGGCTTACGGACCCACGTCGCCTTTGGGTGGTATTAGGATCTTTTATTCATTGCCTTTACTCTGGGACTCTGATCTCTCTTCTATTAGGGTTAAATAAATTTATTAACTTTAACACTAGGTTCTCATAATTGATTCTCCCAAAGAGTCCCTCATTCCAGATGATCGCCTGCTGCACCAGAAGATTCTGAAGATACTATTTGGTATTCTGGAAATCCTCAGCAGCCTATTGCTCCTGAAGTTCTTGCCGTCTTGCATCATGGTTAGTTTCTTATGTCTAGCAATCTTCGTTGGCATCCCTTATCATCGTCATATTGAGCAATTGATTCCATGTGTTCGTGAATGCTCACAATGATCATTCGCAACTAGAATTCTTCTGTCACGCCCAAGATGCGATTCTATCTTGATCACTAGATAAAACTTGTGATTGAGGCACAACCGCATTTCAGGCGCTTACCAAGATGGATATCATTACATCGTACCATTACATAAATACATGGGGATACATACAAGTCATACAATTCACATGAATACAACATCAACATATAAAAGTCATCCGACTACGGATGCAAACATGAAAGCACAACGACATCCATCTTGCTATCCCAGGCTGCCAACCAGGAACCTAACCCAAGACTGACGAAGAAGAAGAAAGAACTCCAACAGAAATAAGCATCGCTCTCACGTCAAGTCATCGGAAGCCTGCACCTGCAACTGTTGTTGTAGTAACTGTGAGCGACGAGGACTCAACAATCCCATAACCATGGGTATCAAGAGTAGCAAAGCTTTATTGGGTATGGAGAGGTTAAGTGGTGAGGTTGAAGCAACGGCTAAGCAAAAGTATGGTGGCTAACTTACGAGTACAAGAATAAGATGAGCATCTACACAAACGGTCGCAAACTAGTAATGATCGCTAAAGATCCTGAACTACCTACGAGTCAAACATTACCCCATCGTGTTCTGTTCTCAAAACGAAAAGAGACGGTCGCAGTTACTCACACGGTTCGTGTGTTTTATTTCGGATCCTCTGTCAAGTTTTCTACAACCGGACATAAACAAATTTCAATCTGCCACATAACCACGGGCACGACTTTCGAAAGATCATAACCCTGCAGGGGTGTCCCAACTTATCCCATCACAAGCTCTCACGATCAGCAGAAGTAAAAGTATTACCCCTTATCTTAGGGACAATCCGATCAGACTCGGAATCCCGGTGCACAAGATATTTCGACAATGGTAAAACAAGTCCAGCAAGACCTCCCGGCGTGCCGATACCCTGATAGTAGCCGCGCCTATCTCGTCTCAGGCCACGTCCGGATGATCACTACTTACAGCAACCGAAGACCCTAGATAACTGGGTGGCATCGCAAGTGGCTCTAGTTTGGGACCAACACCATCAGCATTGGCCCCCCTGTATGTAGAAGAATCCTCGGGTAGCGCTAACTCCCTATGCAATTTAATTAATTAAGTTTTTATTATGTTGCAAATTAAAACCAAAGTTGGGCCTTGCTGGAGGAGTTTTATTCAAAGACGAACTGTCAAGGGGTCCCCATATACCCAACAGCGTTAGGAACGCAAAAAAAAAAAAATCAAGGAACATAACGCTGGTTTATCGGTTCTTAAGGCGGCATGAGTGGAACAAAACACCGAGCAAAAGGCCAAGCCTTCGACCCATTGGCAAGTATATAGGTGTGTTAATAATTTAATAGATATTGTGATATTCCAATGACCAACATCCAACATGGAGTAATCTTCATCTTCACCTGCAACTAAAAACGCTATAAGAGGGGCTGAGCAAGCGGGTAACATAGCCAAACAACGGTTTGTTGGGAAGGTGTCAAAGGTTAGAGGTTTCATGGCAACCAGGAGAGGCTGACAATAGATAGGTAACGTGACATATAGTGACAGCATCGAGACAACTAGCATGACAATGATAGTAAAGGTATCCAAGGTGAAGGTCATCTTGCCTAGAATCCCGCAAGGAAGAAGAACGAGTCCATGAAGAAGATGAAGAAGAAGCCACGAAGACGAACCAAGTGTAGTCGAACGAATCCTCACGATCGCAACGGAATATGAACTAGCGAGAAGAAGCACACAACACGGTAAACACACCACTCAAGAACATGACAAGATGCTCAACCAAGTATGATGCAAGACAAGTCTATATGATGCAAAACATGGCAAGGGATGATGCATACAAGAACAGCACAACCCAACAAGTTTAAATGAGGCCGGAAACAACATATAACAATTCCGGTAAGCCCTCATATGCAATTTTCGAAATTGGTCCAGATCTGAACAAATATTAAGTTCAAGTTGTTAAACAGCAATTTAACATGCACCAAGATGATCTACTCGAAATTCTAGTCAAGTTACATATAAAGTTCATTTAATTTGGAGCTACGGTATAAAAGATATGAACAAAACAAGATGAACATGGTAAAGATGCAAAATGCATCCACACATCAAGCAAACACACTCCAAACAGGTATTCAACATGTTATTATGCATCTACAAGCAAAAACACACACGTTTCATATAGGACACGCTCAAAATGAGGGAACGGTTCAACACGTACACACGAAACAAGATATAACAACAAGCTGTCCAAAACAGCAACATGACACTTAATTGACATCAAAACAACCTGATACAATAACACTTCATGGCAACAAAGGGCATGGCAAGCATGTACATGTCAAGCACTACAAGCATGATCTCTGAGCTACTACCAAACACCACAAGAACATTCTCAAAACATCGTGGCAAGATTGCAAAAGATAACAGTTTCACAGACTTTTTGAAAATAAACTAGACATGGCAGCAACAACGACAAGTAGGCATGTTTGCAAGCTTGTGCAACTCAACTCACAGCATATCATGGCATGTGAATATAACCAACAGCAAGAAGACATGTTTATGAAGCTACTCATGGCAAGAACATGGTCATAGGATGCATAGATCACTAGCAATTCACATGGCAAAACTGAACTTGCTGATAACAGGCTGACATAAACATTTTATAGCAATTTGAGAGCATGAAAACAACAAGCTACAACAGGCCATATATGCAAACAAGGGCATGGATGGATAGAGCATAACATGGACATCAATACATGATCATTGGACAACTCCAAAGGTGCATGGATTTGAGTGGGGCATCAAGCAAACATGGCATCAGGATAAACAGTTTCAGACTTGGCAGTTTTTCAACAAGACTCAGGAAACAACAACAACGAGTAGACCACTTTGCAAACTTGTTGCAAACACCACAAGGCATATCATGAAAAGTGGACTGCACCACAACAAAGATGACATGATTGTGTTTCTAAAACATTTTGACATGTAGTTCAAACAAAAATCACACATAAAGATATGAAAAAGACAAATCAGCATCTTATAAAAAGTTTTAGCACTTAACGGCCACATTCACTTTTGCAACAGAGATAAACATGGCATAATGCACTCCAACATGTATGAAAAAGCAACCATCATGTAGAACACTTCACAATGAACATTTTGACATATCATACACTTTATTTGGACCAACATGCACAAAGATGTGACCTCACAAACTTGCTAACATATTGTTGACAGACAACAAGGACTTGACACTAACATCACATAGCAGTTGTGCAACAAAGATTAGGGCATCAAGATGAATAGCAACATGCATGCAAATGCAACTAACATGTAGAGCATCACGAGACGAACATTTAGACATATCATTCACTCAATTTGGACAATCATGCAAAAAGTTATCAACCCCACAAGTTGCACACATAGTTACAAATGCCAGGGACTTGGTCATATTTTCACAGAGGAAAAGTGAGCGCTAGATAGCTATGGGGTGCACAGGGCGAGGGTTAGTGGGAATCTCACCAGAGTGGGCTGAGGCCCAACAGTAGAGAGAGGAAGCAGCAGGCCGGCGCGCTGGGCCAGAGGGGAAGATGGGCCCTGGGCCCATGGACGGAGGAGGCCAGCCCAGGTGGTAGGGCGCATCATCCTCCCGCACGAGGACGAGGCTGGCGGCGATGGAGGTTGCCTCCGGCGAGGCGGCGGGGTCGGCGCCGGGCGGAGGAGGTCGGGGACAGGTCGATCCGGGTGCGGGACCCTGGATCCGGCGACGGACGAGGCCGAGGAGGCCGGCGACGAACTCGGCGGTGGCTCCTGGACGGGGCTCGGCGAACTCTGGCCGCGGGGTTCGTCTCCGGCGAGCTCTGACTGGCGGGGAGGTCGCGGCGCATGGCGGCGAAGGCGGAGAAGGACGGTGGGGCGGCGCCGGTGGAGCACGCCGACGGAGGCGGCGGCGCACGAAGGCGGCGGGGTCGCGGGCTGGCGGCGGCGGGCGCTCGGGCCTGGCTCGGGCCTCACAGGCCGCGGCGGCGGGAGGCAGACGCGGTGGAGGCGGGGCGCTGATGTGGCGGGCGGCGGTTGGGTGCGGGCGGCGGCTGGGGTGACGTGGTGCTCTGGGATAGGCCGGGGTGACGTGGTGATGTCTACACATGCTTCTACTCTTGTAGACTATGTTGGGCCTTCAAGCACAGAGGTTTGTAGGACAGCAGCAATTTCCCTCAAGTGGATGACCTAAGGTTTATCGAACTCAGGGAAGTAGAGGTTGAAGATGGTCTCTCTCAAGCAACCCTGCAACTAAGATACAAGAAGTCTCTTGTGTCCCCAACACACCTAATACAACTAGGAGTTGTATAGGTGCACTAGCTCGGCGAAGAGATGGTAAAATACGGATGATAGGAGTGGCAAAGCAAAGTAATATAAATCTGTAATAAAAAGTGCAGCAAGCAAACAAGTGGTAAACGTGAGCACAAATGGTATTGCAATGGTGGAAACAAGGCCTAGGGATCATACTTTCACTAGTGGCAACTCCCAACAACATTAACATAATCGAATCACATGATATTTCCCATAAAACATGCAATGGAGACGCATCCGGAGGTCATTCCTTCGTGGTCAAGAGAGGACGAGAATTATGTAGGGCTACAAAAGCACACCTCAAAGTTCGTAGTTCTCAATCTAAGGATTTCCCAATGTCACCGCGGCCATCCAAAGAGAGTCCCACAATCACCACAACATATCTAAAGGATAGTCAAAGACAAGCACCAATAGACTCTCAATCTTCAATCAACACACAAGAGAGGAAATCACCCATGAAAATATTTTTCTAATCCATGTCCAATAGACCGCTGTCACCTTGGTCTCGGGGATTATACTAGATAAAGACAAGTGAGTACATCAATCCAATACATAGAGGAAGGGGAAATATCATGGGATCACCCTAGATTAACATAGCCTATGATCACAACGAAGATCACATTATGGGAGAGAGAGATAACCACATAGCTACACGTACGAGCCCTCGGCCCCGGAGAAGACTACTCACACATGGACATGGTGAGGAGGAGGTTGATGATGGTGTTGATGGAGAGGTGCAGCCCCGCGAGGAGGCGGCGGCCGGCGGCGGCGGCGAGGAGGAGACGGCGGCGGCCCTAGGGGGCGGCGGCGGCCCTTGGGGGCGGCGGCGGCCCTAGGGGGCAGCGGCTCCTTGGCCCCCCTTCTTCCTTGTGGATGGTGCTGCAATGGTGCTGGTCCTCCCCTCCAAGACGGCGGCTCGCGAGGAGGAAAATTCATGGCCCTTGGTGACCTAGGTTTCCTCTCTTTATATAGACTCTCGGATTCCCATCATCAGATTTTGGGCCTCAGTAAAACGGGCTTTACTCGGCCGTCCGGACTCCGATTTGGACGAATTTTATATCCAGAAGCATCGCCTCGAAATTTCCCAGAACTTTCGCAACTAGAGTTTTTCCGTTTGACGTCGTCTTCGGGCCGGAACGTGACCATCTTTAAAAAACGTTCTCAGACAGATTTCAGGAAAGTCAGAGTCCTACTCCAATACGACTCCTTTTGCGTTTTTGTCAATTTCCAAGTAATTCCTACACAATAAAGTGTAAAACAAGAACATTGTGCACTTTTGCAACCATTAGTAGGTTAGTCCAAATATGATCAAAAGTGTATGGAAGTGCATAAATATCATAGCAATATCACACAAAAAAGGCATGGAGCAAGCAGAAATTATAGATACGTTTTGGACGTATCAACATCCCCAAGCTTAATTCCTGCTCGTCCTTGAGTAGGTAAATGATAACAAGCATAATTTCTGTGGTGACATGCTATTAACCATATATGAACTTTTCACAGTCACATGACAAATGCTTATTGAGATAATGAATCTGTAGTAATTAAGTTGCCTCATGAGAAAATCACAAAGAACTGAAAGTTTTACAATTTGATACTGAAACATCTAATAGATTTGTAGTGAGCATGGTGTGCAAATATGATAAAGTGGTACCTCGCTTGCCCCCTTTAGTGAAGCAAAACATAAATGCAGGGGCACCTCCAAGGTTTAAGTGACGACTAGATACAATGATTTCAGAATAAACGATATCATAATCATGCAAAAGACAATGGTACTTTGGGACAATGCACATTACACTCAGAATGACAATCATACTCTCAATAGTTGGTGCTTTAAAGAAGGTGGAGACTCTCGAACCGTGGCTTTTGATGGCAAGGTTGAAAACCCGTGGTCGGAAACAAAAACTAAACATGTACCAGAGCTCTTGGTTTTTAAAACAGAAGTAAAAAATATTTTTTAGAGATGCATATTTCGTCAACGAATGCTAGTAGATAACTCAATTACTTCTCGAGCTGGATAAGTTTTGAGGAACGGCTCCCGCACGAGGACGATCACATCCCCTTAATCTCCTTTGTTTATCACTGCCAAAGTTTTCTGATTTCTCATGAACAAAGCGTGAATGAGTGTTTGTTTGTTGTATATTTTTTAATGAGCCGGGCGCACTCTTTGCCAGGTCCTTCTCGTATTAGGGGTTTGCACATTAGACATGCAATCCCGGGGTGAAGCTTGTCCAACTTAAAAAGATCATGAATTAACTACTACTTCCTCATGAGCTAAAACAGAGGCACAAAAGAGAGATGCTTTTTTGAATAATTTCGAGATGGTACATGAAAGTCTTCGTTAGGAATGGCAGGTAAATACCATGTATAGGAAGGTATGGTGGACTCATATGGCATAACTGGTTTAAAGGATTTTGGATGCACAAGCAGTCAGTCCGCTTAGTACAGGCGAAGGTTAGCAAAAGACTGGGAGCGACCAACTGAAAGAGCAATGACGGTCATAATCATGCAGAGCGACAAAGCAACATTGAATCGGGCATGGAAGTTATATCGCTACTCAGAATTAAAGATCATCAAGGCTTGATAGACTTTCTTTACAGTCTTAAATATGCGTGAGCATATGCCAAGTCAATCAAAATAAATTCTTGGAGGAAGATATCACTAAACCAGACCACATCATAGGCAAACAAATCATGTTGGTACTCCAATAACACATTGAGAACCCCCCAGCTATTTGAGACTAACCATAAGAAAACATGAACTACTAAGCACCATTATGCACATAGCATTTTTATGATGGACATATCAACCAGTGCAACAGAAGCCAGCTCTCTTAACAAGATAAGCATGATAACTAAAAAGAATTCCAGCAACCAACTAAACAAAAGCTCTTTAAAAAGTAAAGCGTGAAAACTAAGAGCTAAGCATGACAGTAGCTATTGAAAGACCAAGAACATACACAACAAAGATAAACATGAAAATTCTATGTTGTGTTCTAGGTTGAAGTGGAGCGTGTTTCTCTCCCACACAAAGAAAGCTGAGTTCCAACTCGTTATGAAAAGCAAGCAAAGCTAAAGAAAACTAAAAAGGAAACTAAAAGCAAGACGCTCCAAGCATAGCACATAACACATGAAGTGATAAAAATATAGTGGAACGAAAGACGAACTGATAATTGTTGATGGAGAAGGGGATGCACGGGGGCATCCCCAAGCTTAGACGCTTGAATCTTCTTGAATATTTCTTGGGGGTGCATGGGGGCATCCCCAAGCTTGAGCGTTTGACACTCCTGAATCTTTTTATCATCTTCCCTCGCACACTTGAAAACTCCCTTCATACATAACTCATCATAATCTGATTAGCGAGGTTAGTACCCATAATAAAATAATTTTTCCTTGCTGGAAATAAGGATATTCTTGAAGGTCTACTGTTTCTCAAGATTGCCAAAAGGTTTTTGCAAAGAAAAAGCAAGCTCAAGGTTTGCAAAACGAAGGAAAGGCAAAACAGGACAGAATCTGTGAAAAACAGACCAGCAGGTAGTAAATAATTTTTTCGGGACACTTCTGCAACTCAAATCAAAAAACTCAGAACAGACGCCCGAAAGCCAATTGTATAGAGCACGCTGTCGAAAAAATTCAGACCAAAAAGATGATTTGGTAATTTTATACGAATTTTTCTATCCAAGGACAGAATCTGTTTCCTGGACAGCACGTCACAACTTTTGAACTTTCTTGCAATCAGAGGCTACACTTGGCACAAAGCTGAAAAGTAAAGATACAATGATGATGCTACTGTAGTAACAAACATCAAGACCACTAAAAACTGAAAGAACAAACTGAAAGCAAAGATAACAAGGGTTATCTCCCTAGAGCTCTTTCTTTATAGCCATAAAGATAGGTTTAAGACTTTAATGATGCTCTCGTAGAAATAAGAGTTGAAGAACAAAAGAGAGCATCAAGAAGCAAATACCAAATACATTTAAGCCTAACATGCTTCCTATGCATAGGAATATTGCAATAGAATAATTCATTGAAGCACAAAGCTATAAGCATAGGAAGACAAAACAAGTGCAACTTCAAAACCTTCAACATAAAGAGAGGGAACTTGATATTATTGAAATATCTATAAGCATATGTTCCCTTCTCATAATAATTTTCAGTGGGATCACGAATAAACTCAACAATATAAGCATCACATAAAGCATTGTTACCATGATCCACATGCAAAAAGGTACTCTTACTCTCCACATAAGCATCTTTGGGGAGCCCATGGTTAGGACTTTTTAGCATTAACGTTTTCAGTCTCCCCCAAGCTTGAGCAATGCTTTCTCCGTCACGAGACCTAAAGTTATAGATATAGTTCCTGTCTCGATGAATTTCATGAAGAGGATAAAACTTAGTATAAAAGAGAGACATAATCTCTTGCCAATCAAGCAAGTGCGAGTTATCGAGAAGCTTATACCATTCTGAAGCTTTATCTATAAGTGATACAGCGAACAATTTCCTCATGACAAACTCCCTTGATACACCTGCAAGCTTAAATAATGAACATAATTGTGACAGATATAGCAAGTGTTCACCGGGATGTCTGTCTCCTGCATAACGATTAGCCAAAACATAATCGATAATACCAGCTGGTATTTTATAGGGCACAATTTCAGTAGGGGGAGGAGCAACCACCACAGGTGTGGGGCGTCTTCCCACAAGCTACGAACTAAGATTGTGGTTTTCCATAAACATAACTAGTGAAAAAAAACAAGAAACAAAAAGATTTAATTGCAAGATCTAAAGATATACCTTCAAGCACTCACTTCTCCGGCAACGGCGCCAGAAATAGCTTGATGTCTACACACGCTTCTACTCTTGTAGACTATGTTGGGCCTCCAAGCGCAGAGGTTTGTAGGACAGCAACAATTTCCCCCAAGTGGATGACCTAAGATTTATCGAACTCAGGGAAGTAGAGGTTGAAGATGGTCTCTCTCAAGCAACCCTGCAACTAAGATACAAGAAGTCTCTTGTGTCCCCAACACACCTAATACAACTAGGAGTTGTATAGGTGCACTAGTTCGGCGAAGAGATGGTAAAATATGGATGATAGGAGTGGCAAAGCAAAGTAACATAAATCTGTAATAAAAAGTGCAGCAAGCAAACAAGTGGTAAACGTGAGCACAAATGGTATTGCAATGGTGGAAACAAGGCCTAGGGATCATACTTTCACTAGTGGCAACTCCCAACAACATTAACATAATCGAATCACATGATATTTCTCATAAAACATGCAATGGAGACGCACCCGGAGGTCATTCCTTCGTGGTCAAGAGAGGACGAGAATTATGTAGGGCTACAAAAGCACACCTCAAAGTTCATAGTTCTCAATCAAAGGATTTCCCAATGTCACCGCGGCCATCCAAAGAGAGTCCCACAATCACCACAACATATCTAAAGGATAGTCAAAGACAAGCACCAAGAGACTCTCAATCTTCAATCAACACACAAGAGAGGAAATCACTCATGAAAATATTTTTCTAATCCATGTCCAATAGACCGCTGTCACCTTGGTCTCGGGGATTATACTAGATAAAGACAAGTGAGTACATCAATCCAATACATAGAGGAAGGGGAAATATCATGGGATCACCCTAGATTAACATAGCCTATGATCACAACGAAGATCACATTATGGGAGAGAGAGATAACCACATAGCTACACATACGAGCCCTCGGCCCTGGAGAAGACTACTCACAAATGGACATGGTGAGGAGGAGGTTGATGATGGTGTTGATGGAGAGGTGCAGCCCCGCGAGGAGGCGGCGGCGAGGAGGAGACGGCGGCGGCCCTAGGGGGCGGCGGCGGCCCTAGGGGGCAGCGGCTCCTTGGCCCCCCTTCTTCCTTGTGGATGGTGCTGCAATGGTGCTGGTCCTCCCCCCAAGACGGCGGCTCGCGAGGAGGAAAATTCGTGGCCCTTGGTGACCTAGGTTTCCTCTCTTTATATAGACTCTCAGATTCCCGTCATCAGATTTTGGGCCTCAGTAAAACGGGCTTTACTCAGCTGTCCGGACTCCGATTTGGACGAATTTTATATCCAGAAGCATCGCCTCGAAATTTCCCACAACTTTCGCAACTAGACTTTTCCCGTTTGACGTCGTCTTCAGGCCGGAACGTGACCATCTTTAAAAAACGTTCTCAGACAGATTTCAGGAAAGTCAGAGTCCTACTCCAATACGACTCCTTTTGCGTTTTTGTCAATTTCCAAGTAATTCCTACACAATAAAGTGTAAAACAAGAACATTGTGCACTTTTGCAACCATTAGTAGGTTAGTCCAAATATGATCAAAAGTGTATGGAAGTGCATAAATATCATAGCAATATCACACAAAAAAGGCATGGAGCAAGCAGAAATTATAGATACGTTTTGGACGTATCACGTGGCCGGCTGGAATGTCCGGTGCGGATAGACATGTCCGGCGGTGCGAGAGGGAGAGGGGTTAAGGTTAGACCGAGAACTTGGACGGGGAGTGCTAATTTATAGATAGAGGGAGCTAGGAGAGTCCAAATGAGGTGTGGTTTTCGGCCACGTGATGGAGATCCAATTAGGATGCACTAGTGGGCTGTTGTGGAGGGGTGCTGGGCCAAAAGAGAAGGGGCTTCAGATGGTTAACACGGTTAACCATTGGGGCATCAAACGAGCTCCGAATGCGACGAAATTCGACAGGCGGTCTGTCTACACTATAATAAGACCACACGCCAAGTTTCATCCCATTCCGAGAACATTTTCTGGCCACTCAAAAAATAATTATTCGGAGGTGCCGCGGGCGCGTGCGAGTGTGTCTGGGCTCAGAATGGATAACGGAGAGGACGGGCGGATTCGGGCGGATGCAAGTTTTGAAAACATGAGGATGCAATGCACATGATGACAAGGCAAAGATGCGACACGCAAGCAGATGACATGGCAATGGCGACGAATAACTGGCTGACACCTGGTGCACCGGTCTCGGGGTGTCACAACACTCCCTACTAACAAGAGATCTCGTCCCGAGATCTTAGGTACGAGACGGAAGGGAAAATGGAAGAAGATGAAACCAAAGAACCGGTTGAACAACTTGAAGAAAGAACACAACGGAGATGAACGAGACTGAGAAGCTCCGGTAAAATGCGGAAACAAGGCATACGACAAGAATCAAGATCTTACGTGACAAGAGAGACATTGAAACCACTCTGGTTAAAAGAGATAGAAAAGGAATTCAAATGAAGGAACTCGGGCAACACTCTGGCTGTAAATGGAAGAAATAGAGCATGATCTTGACAAAATGGAACGATATAAGCCGGGAACAACGCAATGCCTCTGGAAGAGTTGAAAGAGTTGTATGAAAAGAACGGAGGAGAAGATGACAACTTCCACTACAAATGATTTTGAAAGAGAATCTTCAAGAGGAAGGCTCGAACAGTTGTTGAGAAAATAAACAACAAAAGAATAAGCTTGTTGTGGACTTATGTAAACATCTCAAAACTTGAGGTGAATTATGCCGCAACCAAAAGATTGAATAGCTGAGGGTGAAGAAAGACATGCAAAACTTCAATTCAAAAGAATATGGAGAATTATTTGCACTCCGAGGCGCAAGAAGAAGAATACTTGAGCTGCTCCAGAAGAATTAATGATGAACACTTGACGAATGAATTAACTCATGAATAACTCCGGTGACAAAAGGATGACGATGACGGGTGAACATAATAAGATTAAAGCCTTGCGATGATTTAGACGGGGGTTCCGACGGGATAGCTGAGGAAAACTTTGAACTCCGGGGAAGAAAAGATGAAAGAATTTGGAAGTAGAATTTATTCATCAAGAACAAATTTTTGAAGGAAAGGATTAATGAACTTGACGAGAATGAATAAGAATTATGTTATGTTTATCCTCCATCAATTAAATTGATGATAAGAAATGGATTTGCACACCACTTATTCGCGTCCAAATTCCATAAAGAGGTATATATCGCAAAACTTGAGAAAGTCTTCATGAACCACCGGTAGGATTGAAAGAACTAGCGAATTCTTATGATGACAATGGAAAATGAATCTTGAATGAACCACCGTAAGAATTGAAACCGAGTGAAGATAAGATTAAACCACCGGGAAGAATTAGAAAAAATGAACGAAGAGATCGCGAGCTAATTAAAGAATGCCTGAACGAAGCACTGGAAGAATGTGAGACAAACAAAGAGGCATCAATGAAGAATATTTGGAGGACGAAGTTGAAAATTGAGAACGAAGAAATCTTCTGAAATGATGGCCTTCGGAGGAACACAATGAAAAGAATTCATGAAATACTCCGGATGGTTAAGGAAAAGAATTTATGACAAATGGAATAACTTGAGAGGATAACATGAAGCTAGAACCACGAATCTTCGAGAGGACGGACAAGATTCGGAGGAAAGCTCTTCTTCGGTCTTCAGATGACGACGAGGAACACAACCAAAATTATTGAGATACCCCGGAAGAATAAAAGAGGGAAGATTGAACCAACGATTGGAAGAATTTGAAAACGATCTTGGAGAACGCATATGACTGGTGGAATCCATTCTTACGTCACACTTGAAAAGAATTTGGGAATACTCCGGAAATATTAGAAGAGTCAGGTAAGATCCTGGGAAAGACCTGTGGGTTATGAGCCCACCGAAGAGAAACACCGTTGAAAAGGATTATTCGAGTGAGAAACAATGCACCGAAACGTTTGAAAGACTCGAATGAGGTGACAACCTCGAATAAATTGAAACTCAGACGAATCTTCTCAGATGTCTTTAGAACTCCGGAACAATTAAATGGCGAGAGGCGAACGAGCAAGAGGAAACAATTTAGCCGAGGGAAAGAATATGACAAACACCGAATACAAATTGAATTGGAACCACCAGATAAGAAAAAAAAGATGAAGAATGTCGAACGAGAGGAGAATTCATCGGAGAAGAAAAGAGATGAAGGATGACGAACTAGTCGAGAATTCACTAGTTGAAACAATTGAGGAAAGAAAAGAAAACATTAACACGAGTAGGATGGATACTCGATTAAGGACTCCAGCTCCGAGAAGAAAAAGGGTGGGCGGGTGGGAAAAAGAAAAATCACATTGATACGTCTCCAATGTATCTATAATTTTTGATTGTTCCATGCTATTATTTATGAAGTCTTGGATGCTTAATGGGCTTTATCATTCACTTTTATATAATTTTTGGGACTAACCTACTAACCCAAAGGCCCAGTCCAGATTGCTGTTTTTTTGCCTATTTCAGGGTTTTGCAGAAAAGGAATAACAAACGGAGTCCAAACGGAATGAAACCTTCGGAGGAGATATTTTTGGAGGAAATCACGCAAGATAAACTTCGGGGCCAAGCCAAAGGACATGGGGCCCACCCTCGAGGGTGGGGGGCGCGCCCCCTGCCTTGAGGGCAGCCCCTGTAGCCCCTGCTGCCCCTCTTCTTCCTATATATACCTACGTACCTCAGAAACTTTGTACGAAGAGAAAAAACCCTAATTCCACCGCCGTAGCTGCTGCTCCCGTGGAGATCCCATCTTGGAGCCTGTTCCGGGAGGGGGATCCATGACGGAGGCCTTCATCATCATCATCATCGCCCTCACCATGAGTTGTGAGTAGTTTACCACAGACCTTCGGGTCCATAGCTAGCATCTAGATGGCTTCTTCTCTCTCTCCGGATCTCAATACAAAGTTCTCCTCGGTCTTCGAGGAGATCTATTCGATGTAATCTCTTTTTGCGGTGTGTTTGTCGAGATCCGATGAATTGTGAGTTTATGATCAAGGTTACCTATGAAAGATATTTGGTTCTTCTCTGAACTTTTTATGTGTTCTCATAATATCCTTGCAAGTCTCTTCGAATTATTGGTTTGGTTTGGCCTACTATATCTATAGTTCTTGCAATGGGAGAAGTGCTTGGCTTTGGGTTCAATCTTGCGGTGTCCTTTCCCAGTGACAATAAGGGAAGCAAGGCACGTATTGTATTGTTGCCATCGAGGAAAAAAACATGGATTTTCATCATATTGCTTGAGTTTATCCCTCTACATCATGTGATCTTTCTTGAGGCGTTACTCTGTTCGTATGAACTCAATACACTAGATGCATGCTGGACAGCGGTCGATGTGTGGAGTAATAGTAGTAGATGCAGGCAGGAGTCGGTCTACTTGTCTCGGACGTGATGCCTACATACAATGATCATGCCTAGATAATCTCATATTTATTCGCTTTTCTATCAATTGCTCGACAGTAATTTGTTTACCCGCCGTATAATATCGCTATCATGAGAGAAGCCACTAGAGAAAACTATGGCCCCCGGGTCTATCTTCATCATATTACTTTCCCGTCAATTTCTTCCGTTGTTATTTATTTGCTTTCTTTACTTTCTGTTTCTATACCAAAAATACGAAAAATATAAACAATCATCTCTATCATATCTCACTGTCGTAAGTGACCATAAAGGGATTGACAACCCCTTATCGTGTTGGCTGCGAAGTTCTTATTTGTTTATGCAGGTGCGAGGGACTGGCACGTGGCCTCCTACTGGATTGATACCTTGGTTCTCAAAAACTGAGGGAAATACTTACGCTATTGTGCTGCATCTCCCTTTCCTCTTCGAGGGAATACAACACAAGCTCTAGAGGTAGCAAGAAGAATTTCTGGCGCCGTTGCCGGGGAGGCTTACGCAAAAGTCATATACCAAGTACCTATCACAAACCCTTATCCTTCGCATTACTTTTATTTGCCTCTCGTTTTCCTCTCCCCCACTTCACCCTTGCCGTTTTATTCGCCATTCTTCCGCCGTGTGTTTATCGTTCGCTTGCTTCTTGTTTGCTTGTGTTGCTATGTGCCCTCAATTAGCTTGCATCTTCGCTTGCTAAAGTATGGATCCTCATCCACTTGCTAATCTCTTTAAGAGATCCAATTACGTTGAACCTATTGCTAGTGAGCTGCGTGCTTGAAATTTATGAATATGAAAATTGTGAGGAATTGTTAAAAGAAAAAGTGATTCATGTTAGCTTGCTAAATAAAAAGCATGATTGCAATGATGTTATTATAAATTCTGCCAAATGTGTCAATGATATGCAAAACCCTAAGCTTGGGGATGCTAGTATTGCTATGCCCACTACTTGTTGCAATGATCATGATTGGGGTGATTCTTCTTATGATCTTGAAAATTTATTTAATCCCCATGATGAATATAAGATTGATAATAATGTTTGCATTAATATTGAAAGTGGGCTTGGAGAAGCAATGACTTTGTTCTATGTTAGTCCCACTATTTTGAATGAGTGTCAACTCTGCAGGCATGTGGGTCATGAAGAGAATATTTTATGTGATAGCTATACTGTTGAATTTGATTATGTTCCTACATGTAATTATTATGAGAGAGGAAAATATGGTCATAGAAATCTTCATGTTACTAAATTACCTCTCTTCATGTTGAGATTGATCTTGTTTCTTTCTTCTTCCTTGCATACGCTAGATCTTGCTTGCTATGATAAATTGTTTGCTTATAAAATGCCTATGCATAGGAAGTATGTTAGACTTAGATGTGTTTGTCACATGCTTTATGATGCTCTCTTTGTGCTTCAAGTCTTGTCTTCCATGTGAGCATCATTGAAATCTCGTGCCTAGCTAGGGGCGTAAAACGATAGCGCTTGTTGGGAGGCAACCCAATTTTATGTTTTTTTTGCTTTTGTTGCTGTTAGGGAATAAATATTGCATATAGCCTATGATTATATGTGTTTTCATGTTTTTTTAGTGTTTGTGCCAAGTAGAACCTTTGGTAAGACTTGTGTGAAGTTTATTTGATCTTGCTGTGAAAAACAGAATCGTTAGTGCTAGCTAAAGTAGTCTTAAGATTTTACTGCAGCGTGATTTTTAGTTGATTCTTTTTGATTCTGATTGGTAGAAAAATTGCGCAAATTTACCAATTTAGTTTGAATTTTTTGGAGTTCCAGAAGTAGGCGAAATCAGCAGATTACTACAGACTGTTCTGTTTTTGACAAATTCTGTTTTTCGTGTGTTGTTTGCTTATTCTGATGCATCTATGAGTAATATTGGAGGATATGAACCATAGAGAACTTGGAGTACAGTAGGTTTAACACCAATATAAACAATGATTGAATTCCTTGCTGTACCTTTGAGTGGTGGTTTGCTTTCTCTTACTAACGGAGCTCACGAGAATTTTTGTCTAAGTTTTGTGTTGTGAAGCTTTCAAGTTTTGAGTATTGCTTTGATGGACTATGGAACAAGGAGTAGCGAAGGACTAAGCTTGGGGATGCCCATGGAACCCCAAGTAAATTCAAGATAATGAAAAGCCTAAGCTTGGGGATGCCCCGGGAAGGCATCCCCTCTTTCATCTTCATCCATCGGTAACTATAGTTGGAGCTATATTTTTATTCGCAACATGCTATGTGTTTTGCTTGGAGCGTCTTGTATAATTTGAGTCTTTGCTTGTTAGTTTGCCACAATCATCCTTGCTGGACACACCTATTCGAGAGAGTTAAATATGGCCTAGAAATTGTTAGAACACTCTATGTGCTTCACTTATATCTTTTGAGTTGAATAATTTTTGCTCTAGTATTTCACTTATATCTTTTAGAGCATGGTGGTGGTAATATTTTGTAGAAATTGTTGAACTCTCATGCTTCACTTAGATCTATTTGAGAGTCCATTAAAACAGCATGGTAAAGTGTTTAGGCTAAAGGAACTAGTCTTCACATGATAAACATCCAATGTCAATGTAGTACAAAATTTCACACCAAGTGCATTGAATAGAAAGAGATGTTGGATGCTTGATAATTTTTTTGAGACATGAGGATAGTGATATTAGAGTCATGCTAGTGGAGTTATTATGAAATTGAGAAATACTTGTGTTAAGGTTAGTGATTCCCGTAGCATGCACGTATGGTGAACCGTTATGTGACTAAGTTAAAGCATGAGGTATTTGTAGAGTGTCAACCTTTGTGTGGAGGTCGGGGACGCGCGATGGTTAACTCCTACCAACCTCCCCCCTAGGAGCTTGCGTTGATTGCTTTGTTTTGATGACTCGTAGATTTTTGCAATAAGTATATGAGTTCTTATGACTAATGTTGAGTCCATGGATTATACGCACTCTCACCCTTCCACCATTGCTAGCCTCTATTGTACCGCACAACTTTCGCCGGTGCCATAAACCCACTATATATCCTTCCTCAAAACAGCCACCATATTGTTCCTCAAAACAGCCACCATACCTACCTATCATGGCTCTTCCATAGCCATTCCGAGATATATTGCCATGCAACTTTCCACCGTTCCGTTTATATGACACGCATCATATTGTCATATTGCCATTGCATGATCATGTAGTTGACATCGTATTTGTGGCAAGGCCACCATGCATAATTTTTATACATGTCACTCTTGTTTCATTGCACATACCCGTACACCTCCGGAGGCATTCATATAGATTTATACTTTGTTGTTGTAGTATCGAGTTGTAATCTTGTGTTGTAATGAAAGTGTGATGATCGTCATTTATAGAGCATTGTCCCATGGGAGGAAAGGCTTAATCTATAAAGCCCCTCCGCCAAAAAAAAAGAAAAAATTGGAAAGAAAGGCCCAAAAAAAAGAAAAAAAAGAAAAAGAAAAAAAAGAAAATAAAAAGGGACAATTGCTACTAGTTTTTTCCACACTTGTGCTTCAAAGTAGCACCATGTTCTTCATTGTAGAGAGTCTCATGTTTAGTCACTTTCATATACTAGTGGGAATTTTTGTTATATAACTTGGCTTGTATATTCCAACGATGGGCTTCCTCAAATGCCCTAGGTCTTCGTGAGCAAGCAAGTTGGATGCACACCCACTAGTTTCTTTTGTTGAGCTTTCATTCATATTTAGCTCTAGTGCATCCGTTGCATGGCAATCCCTACTCACTCACATTGATATCTATTGATGGGCATCTCCATAGCCCGTTGATACGCCTAGTCGATGTGAGACTATCTCCCTCTTTTTGTCTTCTCCACAACCAGCTCTATTCCACCCATAGTGCTATATCCATGGCTCACGCTCATGTATTGTGTGAAAGTTGAAATGTTTGAGAAGATAGAGCGTGAAAACAAATGCTTGGCTAAAATCGGGGTTGTGCATGATATGAATATTTTGTGTGATAGCAAGGGAGCATAGCCAACACTATATGATTTTGTGGGGATAACTTTCTTCAGCCAGAGTATTTTGAGAAGACGTGATTGCTTTGTTAGTATTGATTTAAGTATTGTTATTTCTTATGTCAATATAGACTTTTATCTTGAATCTTTCAGATCAGAACATTATGCCACAATTAAGAGAATTACATTGAAAAACTATATTAGTTAGCATTCCACATCAAAAATTCTTTCTTTATCATTTACCTACTCGAGGACGAGCAGGAATTAAGCTTGGGGATGCTTGATACGTCTCCAACATATCTATAATTTTTGATTCTTCCATGCTATTATTTATGAAGTCTTGGATGCTTAATGGGCTTTATCATTCAATTTTATATCAATTTTGGGACTAACCTACTAACCCAAAGGCCTAGTACAGATTGCTGTTTTTTTGCCTATTTCAGGGTTTTGCAGAAAAGGAATATCAAACGGAGTCCAAACGGAATGAAACCTTTGCAGGAGATATTTTTGGAGGAAATCACGCAAGATAAACTTTGGGGCCAAGCCAGAGGATAGGGGGCCCACCCTCGAGGGTGGGGGGCGCCTTCCCAGGGCGCGCCCCTGCCTCGAGGGCAGCCCCTATGGCCCCTGGTGCCCCTCTTCTTTCTATATATACCTACGTACCCCAGAATCTCCGTACGAAGAGAGAAAACCCTAATTCCACCGCCGTACCTACTATTCCCGTGGAGATCCCGTCTTGGAGCCTGTTCCGGGAGGGGGATCCATCACGGAGGCCTTCTTCTTCATCATCATCGCCCTCACCATGAGTTGTGAGTAGTTTACCACAGACCTTCGGGTCCATAGCTAGTATCTAGATGGCTTCTTCTCTCTCCCCGGATCTCAATACAAAGTTCTCCTCGGTCTTCGAGGAGATCTATTCGATGTAATCTCTTTTTGCGGTGTGTTTGTCGAGATCCGATGAATTGTGAGTTTATGATCAAGGTTATCTATGAAAGATATTTGGTTCTTCTCTAAACTTTTTATGTGTGCTCATAATATCCTTGCAAGTCTCTTCGAATTATTGGTTTGGTTTGGCCTACTATATCTATAGTTCTTGCAATGGGAGAAGTGCTTGGCTTTGGGTTCAATCTTGTGGTGTCCTTTCCCAGTGACAGTAGGGGCAGCAAGGCACATATTGTATTGTTGCCATCGAGGATAAAAAGATGGGGTTTTCATCATATTGCTTGAGTTTATCCCGGTACATCATGTCATCTTGCTTAAGGCGTTACTCTGTTCGTATGAACTCAACACACTAGATGCATGCTGGATAGCGGTCGATGTATGGAGTAATAGTAGTAGATGCAGGCAGGAGTCGGTCTACTTTTCTCGGACGTGATGCCTACATACAATGATCATGCCTAGATAATCTCATAATTATTCGCTTTTCTATCAATTGCTCGACAGTAATTTGTTTACCCGTCGTAGAATATCGCTATCATGAGAGAAGCCACTAGAGAAAACTATGGCCCCCGGGTCTATCTTCATCATATTACTTTCCCGTCAATTTATGCCATCGTTATTTATTTGCTTTCTTTACTTTCTATTTCTATACCAAAAATACCAAAAATGTAAACTATCATCTCTATCAGATCTCACTATCGTAAGTGACCGTAAAGGGATTGACAACCCCTTATCGCATTGGCTGCAAAGTTATTTGTTTGTGCAGGTGCGAGGGACTGGCGTGTGGCCTCCTACTGGATTGATACCTTGGTTCTCAAAAACTGAGGGAAATACTTACGCTACTGTGCTGCATCTTCCTTTCCTCTTCGAGGGAATACAACGCAAGCTCAAGAGGTAGCACACATCGGATGGGGAAAACGACATCGGTCGGAAGGAACTGGGGATTGAACTGGCAAAAGGCAAAGATGATCGAATCAACTGGACGAGAAATGCACCGGATGAAAAGAGCAGACATCGCAACGAACGAAAACTAACTGCGTGATCCTAAAATTTTTTGATTCCTCACCAAAGCGACGAAGGGGATGAGGAGTAAAACAAATTCCTACTCTCCGATATAACTAGACTCCAAAAATGGTTTTTGCTAGACTCAACAACGGCCAAGCTACGATCAATCAAGGGGGCCCCTATGGTCGGTCGAGGCTCTGATACCAACTTGTCACGCCCCGGACACACCCGCCGGTGGTCGTTACTCCTGGCGGGATCTAGACTGGCCCCACATATCAATACTAGTCTTTTCTGCGCACTTTGTCATCACTCGTGCGCACCCGGGACCAACTTCCCGGTCGGTCACCCATCCTGAAACTACTCCAAGCTGAGCACACTTAACTTTGGAGTTCTATCCGAATGGGTTCCCGGAAAAGAAGGAATTACTTATTTATATGAGTAGTCTATCATCCCTAATAAGCCAGGCTATCACATCTTCCCTTCGACTCAGACGTCTTTCCAAACATGACCTGATTGTCGGCAAATCAAACCTTGATTGATTGCCCATCTAATTCTATTCTACTTACTCCTCTTATGATCAAAGCCTCTACTTCTGATCCCCTCCCCCTCGATATGGAAATGATAATTCCTTATTTAAGCTTTGAAATTATTCAGATGTCCCTATAATCCGATGCCTTTGCGTTATTTCTTCTTCTGGTTGAACATCGACACTCACATCAGATTCCTTGCGGTCCGCCGAATCCCTTGTTGGATAATTATCCGACAATGTCCTTCATATTAAAAAAATCTTGAGAATTCTTCCCCTGATACATAATGCCTTTGGTAAATGGTATCCTATACTTTCCCGACCATGCTCTACTATCGAGCTTGCGTTATTTACTCTTGAAGTTTATGGCATATGTTCCTAAGATTCCCCAATGGGTTGAACCAATGCCTTCACTAACCTGCGTGAACCCGAAAAATTTCATCGGTCATACTCATTTGGTATTCAACCAGGTAAAACTTCCAACACTAATGCCAATTCTAGAACGAGAAGTTAATGTAAGGTTGTGCTTTAAAGAAATGGGAGTCGACCTTGAACTTTGTGTTCAAGTCCACGGACCCGATGTGGAACTTATCATGGAAGCTTCTTGTAATAATAACTATTTCCTTGATATAATATCATCTGGTATCGCTGAATTGATTCTTCGCAACTGTGGTTCCGACCATGATTGTTCTTCTTTGGTCCCATTACTTGGACAAGTTAAATCACTTGCCTTCTGCAGGTCAATACGTCTACCCAACCTCTATTATGATCTACCTTCGAGTATTACCCCTGGTATCTCGAGGATATCATGCCATTGCACTACATCTTATGAACTTTTGATGAAGTACTACCTTACCATGTCTTTGTCACTCCATGGGTTCTGGGTTGTTTGTCAACCGAGAACATCGATACGTAAATCGATTCCGCACTCAGATTCAATAACTCTAACTAATTTTCATTGCTTACAAGTTTAATAATCCTTCAAGTCATTCCTAGGCGGTTATATGATTCTCGTGCTAAATTTTAACTGTGCTACCTGGTCCTTCTTCCCGGAGCACAATTTTCGACAATGAGCTAAGCTTACGTCGATCTTCGTCATCATATCGTTTCACCTTGAATAGCAAGCTTGATTTGGAGTTTGTGTCATACCCATAGTTCCAATAACCTTTCGCTTCATCATTCCTTTGACTTGATTTCATCCTCGATCGATTACGTATTCATGAAATCTCTCGACAAATGTGTCATGATTATCATTAACGTTCCGAGCTCTTCCAGGTTAGGAATCGAATTCATGATGAGAAATACCATCCTTGCCCCCTTGATGAATTGTGTTAAAATTGATGACATTCTTGCATATCTACTTGCTGTCCTATCAGGTATATCCTGCTCTAGTTGTTCTTGTGAAAGATATACTCCTTATACTTGGTATAATCACATTTTCCTTGGTTTGTTTAACCTTCCTTGTCGTCTATATAATCTAAAGAGTAATAATTCCCTACGTATGTAACACCTCGGTGTACAACTCTGTTAGTAAGACCCTGTTACTATTGCAGATGACATTCCGGTAACCACAGGTGGACGAGAACTTGCCTATTGGTCCGCCTTGTTTCAACGAGCAAGAAAATGGTTATCTTCGTCCCTCGCCCTTGGTACCAATGTTGTTGCCAACATAACTGATAGGCTATCCTATGACATGCATTGCTATCATGACCGTGCAAGATGTCAGCGCCCTTCCTACCCTTAACCACATGGTGGGCCAATAACCCACAGATTCACGGGATGAAAATCCGACTCTCCTGTACACCCCCTGTTTCCAAAGTTGCCCCTCACGCTTGGCTTCATATGTAGATCACGAACCACTTTCCTACAGATGATCTACTCTGGTATCAAACACAATATTTATTTTTTTGTTCCTTTGAAACCCTTTCACCTTTTGATTAGGCATCGAACGATTGCCTGCCCACTTAAAGCTTCTCATGCCTCCTTTTATCTCTCTCGATGACTGATACGTCTCCAACGTATCTATAATTTTTGATTGTCCCATGCTATTATTTATGAAGTCTTGGATGTTTAATGGGCTTTATCATTCACTTTTATATCATTTTTGGGACTAACATACTAACCCAAAGGCCCACTCCAGATTGCTGTTTTTTTTGCCTGTTTTAGGGTATTGCAGAAAAAGAATATCAAACGGAGTCCAAATGGAATGAAACCTTCGCGAGAGATATTTTTGGAGAAAATCACGCACGCGGAGCTTGAGAACCACGTTAGGGGACAGAGGGCTGGCCCACGAGGGTGGGGGGCGCAGGGCGCGCCCCCTGCCTCATGGCCCCCTCGAGCGTCCCACGGTGCCCTCCTTCTTCCTACATAAGTCTACATACCACAGAAACTCCATGAACAGAGAGAAAACCCTAATTCCACCGCCGTACCTTCTGTTCCCGTGGAGATCCCATCTTGGAGCCTGTTCCGAAGCTCCACCGGAGGGGGATCCATCACGGAGGCCTTCTTCATCATCATCATCGCCCTCACCATGAGTTGTGAGTAGTTTACCACAGACCTTCGGGTCCATAGCTAGTATCTAGATGGCTTCTTCTCTCTCTCTGGATCTCAATACAAAGTTCTCCTCGGTCTTCGAGGAGATCTATTAAATGTAATCTCTTTTTGCGGTGTGTTTGGCGAGATCCGATGAATTGTGAGTTTATGATCAAGGTTATCTATGAAAGATATTTGGTTCTTCTCTGAACTTTTTATGTGTGCTCATAATATACTTGCAAGTATCTTCGAATTATTGGTTTGGTTTGGCCTACTAGATCTATAGTTCTTGCAATGGGAGAAGTGCTTGGCTTTGGGTACAATCTTGCGGTGTCCTTTCCCAGTGACAGTAGGGGCAGCAAGGCACGTATTGTATTGTTGCCATCGAGGATAAAAAAATGGGGTTTATATCATATTGCTTGAGTTTATCCCTCTACATCATGTCATCTTGCTTAAGGCGTTACACCGTTCTTATGAACTCAATACACTAGATGCATGCTGGATAGCGGTCGATGTGTGGAGTAATAGTAGTAGATGCAAAATCGTTTCGGTCTACTTGTCTCGGACGTGATGCCTATATACAATGATCAAGCCTAGATAGTCTCATAATTATTCGATTTTCTATCAATTGTTCGACAGTAATTTGTTTATCCACCGTAGAATATCGCTATCATGAGAGAAGCCACTAGAGAAAACTATGGCCCCCGGGTCTATTCTTAACATATCAATCTACATCTACTTTATTTTTACCACTTTTATTTGCTATTCTTATAAACTAAAAATACCAAAAATATAAACTATCATCTCTATCAGATCTCACTTTCGTAAGTGACCGTAAAGGGATTGACAACCCCTTATCGCGTTGGCTGCGAAGTTCTTATTTGTTTGTGTAGGTGCGAGGGACTCGCGTGTGGTCTCCTACTGGATTGATACCTTGGTTCTCAAAAACTGAGGGAAATACTTACGCTACTGTGCTGCATCTCCCTTTCCTCTTCGAGGGAATACAACGTAAGCTCAAGAGGTAGCAAGAAGAATTTCTGGCGCCATTGCCGGGGAGGCTTATGCAAAAGTCATATACCAAGTACCTATCACAAACCCTTATCCTTCACATTACATTTATTTGCCTCTCATTTTACTCTCCCCCACTTCACCCTTTCCATTTTATTTGCCGTTCTTCCGTCGTGTGTTTATCGTTTGCTTGCTTCTTGTTTGCTTGTGTGTGTTGGATTGCTTGCTTGTCGCTATGGCTCTCCCTGTTAGTGTTGACCCTCACCTCAAGAGGCCGAAGGAGATTGAAAACAATGTTAGACATTTTATGACTATACAATTTGAGCATAATGACTTTTTTAGAAGTGAGCTTAAAGAGCAGAAAAAGTTTATCGAGTATATGAATAAAGACCTTGACGATATGTCTAAGGAATTTTATGGCTTGAAATCTCAGTTTGCTCATCTTGAGAACTTAATTGCGCAAATTTCGGATAAACAATCCACCTTGATTAATAAGATGACTGCTAAACCAGAAGAGCATGAAAATAAAGATGAAGATCTGAAAGTTATTCATGTGTCTCCTATTAGATCCTTGTTTTCTAGTATTAATCTTGATGAAGATAGGATTGGAGATAATTCTGCTTTAAGGTGTCCCAATGATTCACAGTTTTTAGATCTTGATGCTAAAATTGCTAAAAGTGAGAGTGATGAGTTTAAAACTTTGCATAGTGATGAACCCACTACTTTGGATTTCAAGGGATTCAATTATGATAATTGCTGTTTGATTGATTGTATTTCCTTGTTGCAATCAGTGCTAAATTCTCCGCATGCTTATAGTCAAAATAAAGCTTTGACTAAACACATAGTTGACGCTTTGATGCAATCTTATGAAGAAAAACTTGAGTTGGAAGTTTCTATACCTAGAAAGCTTTATGATGAATGGGAACCTACTATCAAAATAAAAATAAAATATCATGAATGCTATGCTTTGTGTGATTTGGGTGCTAGTGTCTCCACTATCCCAAAAACTTTGTGTGATTTGCTAGGGTTCCATGAGCTTGATGATTGTTCTTTAAATTTGCATCTTGCGAATTCCACTATTAAGAAACCTATGGGAAGAATTAATGATGTTCTTATTGTTGCAAATAGGAATTATGTGCCTGTAGATTTCATTGTTCTTGATATAGATTGCAATCCTTCATGTCCTATTATTCTTGGTAGACCCTTCCTTAGACGATTGGTGCAATTATTGATATGAAGGAAGAAAATATTAGAGTCCAATTTCTGTTAAGGAAAGGCATGGAACACTTTCCTAGAAATAAAATCAAATTACCATATGAATCTATCACGAGAGCCACTTATGGATTGCCTTCCATGGATGGCAATACCTAGATTTATCTTGTATCGTGCCTAGCTAGGGGCGTAAAACGATAGCGCTTGTTGGGAGGAAACCCAATTTTATATATTTTTTGTTGCTGTTAGGGAATAAATATTGCATCTAGCCTCTGTTTAGATGTGGTTTCATGTTTTTTTAGTGCTTGTGCCAAGTAGAACCTTTGGGAAGACTTGTGTGAAGTTTATGTGATCTTGCTGTGAAAAACAGAATCGTTTGCGCTGGATAAATTAGTCTTCAGATTTTACAGGAGCGTTATTTTTAGTTGATTCTTTTTGCATATGATTGGTAGACAAATTACTCAAATTTACCAATTTAGTTTGAATTTTTTGGAGTTCCATAAGTAGGCGAAACCTGCAGATTACTACAGACTGTTCTGTTTTTGACAGATTCTGTTTTTCGTGTGTTGTTTTCTTATTCCGATGCATCTATGAGTAGTATTGGAGGATATGAACCATAGAGAAGTTGGAATACAGTAGGTTTAACACCAATATAAACAAAAAATGAATACATTGCTGCACCTTTGAGTAGTGGTTTGCTTTCTTATACTAACGGAGCTCACGAGAATTTTTGTCTAAGTTTTGTGTTGTGAAGTTTTCAACTTTTGAGTATTGCTTTGATGGACTATGGAACAAGGAGTAGCAAAGGCCAAAGCTTGGGAATTCCCATGGCACCCCAAGTAAATTCAAGATAACCAAAAGCCTAAGCTTGGGGATGCCCCGGGAAGGCATCCCCTCTTTCGTCTTCATCCATCGCTAACTATAGTTGGAGCTATATTTTTATTCGCAACATGCTATGTGTTTTGCTTGGAGCGTCCTGTATAATTTGAGTCTTTGCTTGTTAGTTTGCCACAATCATCCTTGCTGGACACACCTATTTGAGAGAGTTAAATATGGCCTAGAAATTGCTAGAACACTCTATGTGCTTCACTTATATCTTTTGAGTTGAATAGTTTTTGCTCTAGTGCTTCACTTATATCTTTTAGAGCACGGTGGTAATATTTTGTAGAAATTGTTGAACTCTCATGCTTCACTTATATCCTTTTGATAGTCTATTAAAACAGCATGGTAATGTGTTTAGGCTAAAGAAACTAGTCTTCACATGATAGACATCCAATGTCAATGTATTAAATTTTTTCACACCAAGTGCATTCAATAGAATGAGATGTTGGATGCTTGATAATTGTTTTGAGATATGAGGATAGTGATATTAGAGTCATGGTAGTGGAGTTATTATGAAATTGAGAAATACTTGTGTTAAGGTTAGTGATTCCCGTATCATGCACGTATGGCGACCGCTATGTGACGAAGTTAGAGCATGAGGTATTTGTAGAGTGCCAACCTTTGTGTGGAGGTCGGGGGCGCGCGATGGTTAACTCCTACCAACCTCCCCCCTAGGAGCATGCGTTGATTGCTTTGTTTTGATGACTCGTAGATTTTTGGAATAAGTATATGAGTTCTTATGACTAATGTTGAGTCCATGGATTATACGCACTCTCATCCATCCACCATTGCTAGCCTCTCTTGTACCGTGCAACTTTCGCCGGTGCCATAAACCCACTATATATCCTTCCTCAAAACAGCCACCATATTGTTCCTCAAAACAGCCACCATACCAACCTATCATGGCATTTCCATAGCCGTTCCGAGATATATTGCCATGCAACTTTCCTCCGTTCCGTTCATATTACACGCATCATATTGTCATATTGCCATTGCATGATCATGTAGTTGACATCGTATTTGTTGCAAGGCCACCATGCATAACTTTTCATACATGTCACTCTTGTTTCATTTCACATACCGGTACACCGCTGGAGGCATTCATATAGAGTCATACTTTGTTGTTGTAGTATCGATTTGTAATATCGTCTTGTAATGAAAGTGTGATGATCATCATTATTAGAGCATTGTACCATGGGAGGAAAGGCTAAATATATAAAGCCCCTCCGCAAAAAAAGGCCAAAGAAAAAAAGAAAGGCCAAAAAAGGAAAAATTGCTATTATCTTTCTTCCACACTTGTGCTTCAAAGTAGCACCATGTTTTTCATTGTAGAGAGTCTCATGTTTAGTCACTTTCATATACTAGTGGGAATTTTCATTATAGAACTTGGCTTGTATATTCCTACGATGGGCTTCCTCAAATGCCCTAGGTCTTCATGAGCAAGCAAGTTGGATGCACACCCACTAGTTTCTTTTGTCGAGCTTTCATTTATACTTAGCTCTAGTGCATCCGTTGCATGGCAATCCCTACTCACTCACATTGATATCTATTGATGGGCATCTCCATAGCCCGTTGATACGCCTAGTCGATGTGAGACTATCTCCCTCCTTTTTGTCTTCTCCACAACCACCTCTATTCCACCCATAGTGCTATGTCCATGGCTCACGCTCATGTATTGCGTGAAAGTTGAAAGGTTCGAATAGATAGAGTATGAAAACAAATGCTTGGCTGAAATCGGGGTTGTGCATATTATGAATATTTTGTGTGATGAAGAGGGAGCATAGCCAGACTATATGATTTTGTAGGGATAACTTTCTTTAGCCAATGTATTTTGAGAAGACATGATTGCTTTGTTAGTATGCTTGAAGTATTATTATTTCTTATGTCAATATAGACTTTTATCTTGAATCTTTCAGATCTGAACATTCTTGCCGCAATTAAGAGAATTACATTGAAAAACTATATTGGTTAGCATTCCACATCAAAAATTCTTTCTTTATCATTTACCTACTCTAGGACGAGCAGGAATTAAGTTTGGGGATGCTTGATACATCTCCGACGTATCTATAATTTTTGATTGTTCCATGCTATTATTTATGAAGTCTTGGATGTTTAATGGGCTTTATCATTCACTGTTATATCATTTTTGGGACTAACCTACTAACCCAAAGGCCTAGTCCAGATTGCTGTTTTTTGCCTGTTTCAGGGTTTTGCAGAAAAAGAAAATCAAACGGAGTCCAAATAGAATGAAACCTTCGCGAGAGATATTTTTGGAGAAAATCACTCACGCGGAGCTTGAGAACTACATCAGGGGACAGAGGGCTGGCCCACGAGGGTGTGGGGCGCGCCCCCCTTCCCAGGGCGAGCCCCCTTGCCTCGTGGACCCCTCGAGCGTCCCCCGGTGCCCTCCTTCTTCCTATATAAGTCTACATTCACCAGAAACTTCGTGAACAGAGAAAAAACCCTAATTCCACCTCCGTACCTTCTGTTCCTGTGGAGATCCCATCTTGGAGCCTGTTCCGGAGCTCCACCGGAGGGGGATCCATCACGGAGGCCTTCATCATCATCATCATCATCGCCCTCACCATGAGTTGTGAGTAGTTTACCACAGACCTTCGGGTCCATAGCTAGTATCTAGATGGCTTCTTCTCTCTCTCTGGATCTCAATACAAAGTTCTCCTTGGTTTTCGAGGAGATCTATTCGATGTAATCTCCTTTTGCGGTGTGTTTGTCGAGATATGATGAATTGTGAGTTTATGATCAAGGTTATCTATGCAAGATATTTGGTTCTTCTATGAACTTTTTATGTGTGCTCATAGTATCCTTGCAAGTCTCTTCGAATTATTGGTTTGGTTTGGCCTACTAGATCTATAGTTCTTGCAATGGGAGAAGTGCTTGGCTTTGGGTTCAATCTTGCGGTGTCCTTTCCCAGTGACAGTAGGGGCAGCAAGGCACGTATTGTATTGTTGCCATCGAGGATAAAAATATGGGGTTTATATCATATTGCTTGAGTTTATCCCTCTACGTCATGTCATCTTGCTTAAGGCGTTACTCTGTTCTTATGAATTCAATACACTAGATGCATGCTGGATAGAGGTCGATGTGTGGAGTAATAGTAGTAGATGCAGAATCTTTTCGGTCTACTTGTCTCAGACGTGATGCCTATATACAATGATCATGCCTAGATAGTCTCATAATTATTCGCTTTTCTGTCAATTGCTCGACAGTAATTTGTTTACCCGCCGTAGAATATCGCTATCATGAGAGAAGCCACTAGAGAAAACTATGCCCCCCCCGGGTATATTCTCAACATATCAATCTACATCTACTTTACTTTTACCGCTTTTATTTGCTGTTCTTATAAACTAAAAGTACCAAAAATATAAACTATCATCTCTATCAGATCTCACTTTCGTAAGTGACCGTAAAGGGATTGACAACCCCTTATCGCGTTGGCTGCGAAGTTCTTATTTGTTTGTGCAGGTGCGAGGGACTCGCCCGTGGTCTCCTACTGGATTTATACCTTGGTTCTCAAAAGCTGAGGGAAATACTTACGCTACTGTGCTACATCTCCCTTTCCTCTTCGAGGGAATATAACGCTAGCTCAAGAGGTAGCAATGGCTTTCCTGAGTTTTAATTCGGGGGATACCTTTACCACTTTCCATGAGTTATCCACCAGATGGTCAACCCTATAAGGTCCGTTCTTAGGAAGTTAACCCTTGTCCTTTCGTAAGTACGATGGAGCCCCCCCCCCCCAAAAAAAAGGTTAACGATTTCAGCACGATGACCTGATGCAGCCAATTGAAGACATCAACGTAATGGACCTACCTCTTCGAGAAGAGCAACCAAGACCGAGGATACTCGATAGAATTACGTAACCAAATCTTACCCCCTTACTCCAGCTCTTAAATCTCGGGGCGAGATTTCTTGTAGTGGATGAGATTTGTAACACCCCTAGTGTCAGGATACAATAACCTCACCCTAATGATGCCAGGTCACCGTGCTTACCGAGCTAATTATCACTTGATGAAAAATCAAAGTCAAATTCATTTCTAAATTATAAGTGAAATAAAGAAATTCTCAAACATGAAAACTAAAATGTTCATTATGTGGCAAATAATACATAGATAATGATGGTAGTGAACAAACATTTTTGCAAAGTGTTTAGATGTCCTAAACTAATTAAAATAGTGGTTAAAACAATTCTTTAAACACTATTTAAATTATAAAAAAATACTAAACTAATTTATTTAACTACCGAGCTAATTGTGGCAGTAGCCTAGATTTTAATAATAATTTTGGTTCAAATTTTGTATTTTATAAGGCTATTTTCTTTTAAGAAGAATTGGGAAAATGAGAAAAGCTTTTAGAGGAAAAAAGTTTCAAAAAATTTAAAATAAAGGGGGAAGCCCCCTGCCTCACCTGGGCTTCAGCCCACCTGAGCCAGCTGGCCCAGCTAGGCCGGCCCACTCCCCCGTCCCTGGTCGCTTCTTGTTCCTCCGACCATGCAGGGCAACGCGCGCCCGTCGCCGTCCTGCCACCTCACCGGTGATGCTCGGTGAGGGGATAAGAGCTGCGCTGGACCACCCCCCGCTCGCCAAAATATCTCCCACTCCCCTCCACTTGCCCTCTCCCCCTCCCTGGTCCTCTCCGCCTCACCCCCCTCGCCAGATCCCTTCTCTCGACGCTGCCATGGCCTCGCCACCGCGAAGCTCGTGGCCAGCATGCCTCGTTCGCCTCCCTGATGTGCTCACTGTCTTCCTCGTCATCGTCCACATCGCCTACACCATCGGGGTTGAGCCGAGCGCCTCTCCTCTGACTGGAACACGCTCGTCTTCAACCTTTGGATTGCCGGTGTTCGTCGTCGATTTCGGCTACCTCGCGCCCTCCCCGAGCTCACTGCCACTCCCTACGGCTCCGCTGTGAGCCCCTGCTTCTCCTCTCCCTCTAAGTTAGCTCACCCGCATTTGGTAGCCACCGATGCCACCGGCGACTGGACACTCCGCTGCTCGCGCTCGTCGCCGTTGTAGCCACGGTGACCTTTGGGTTCCGTGCATGCCACCATCACGCTCGTCGCGTCGCGTAGAGGCCGTCTGGCCTTTTAGTTGCTCGCTAGCGTGCCCGCATCGCCATTCGACATCGCTCCCGAGCGCCGCCATCCGCCGATGAGCTCGCCGTAGTCGCTACGGTGCTCCTTCGGCCATGCCACCGCCACAGATCGCCTCACCGTCGCACGCTCTTTCCAATGCACCCATGCGCGACCATCCCCGTGCTCTGTGCGTGATTTCCGACGATTTTTGCCGTGCGTCGCCGCGCGAAATGGTCGCGTTGTTCCGGCGCCATCGCGACGTGTCACCCCTGGGGCCCAACCCCAAGGTCACTCACGTCGGGCCCCACGGGCCCCGTTGACTGGGTTGACCCAGTCAACGTGCTGACTAGGCAGCCCGGTGACGCTGACATGCGGGCCCTGTCGCATAATTAGTTTAAAAAAAATTTATTAATTAAAACCTAATTAGTTTGCAATTAGAGACTGACATGTGGGGCCCAGTAGCTATTTAACCTCAGATTAGTTTAATATTAACTATGTTAATTAACATAGACTAACATGTGGGCCACACTTGTCAGGTTTGACCTGGTCAGTGAGTTGTAAGTCAATTAAAGTGTGATGATCTTCATTATTAGAGCATTTTCCCATGTGAGGAAAGGCCAAAAAAACGAGATGGCCCAAAAAATATAAGAGGGGCTAAATAAAAAAGAAAAAAGAAAAGAGAAAGCCCCTCCAAAAAAAAGAGAGAAAAGAGAGAAGCGACAATGCTACTATCCTTTTCCACACTTGTGCTTCAAAGTAGCACCATTATCTTCATGATAGAGAGTCTCTTGTTTTGTCACTTTCATATATTAGTGGGAATTTTCATTATAGAACTTGGCTTGTATATTCCAACGATGGGCTTCCTCAAATGCCCTAGGTCTTCATGAGCAAGCAAGTTGGATGCACACCCACTTAGTTTCTTTTGATGAGCTTTCATACACTTATAGCTCTAGTGCATCCGTTGCATGGCAATCCCTACTCACTCACATTGATATCTATTGATGGGCATCTCCATAGCCCATTGATACGCCTAGTCAATGTGAGACTATCTTCCTCCTTTTTGTCTTCTCCACAACCACCACTCTATCCACCTATAGTGCTATATCCATGGCTCACGCTCATGTATTGCGTGAAAGGTGAAAGGTTTGAAAAAAATTGAGTATGAAAACAATTGCTTGGCTGAAACCGGGGTTGTGTATGATATGAATATTTTGTGTGATGAAGAGGGAGCATAGCCAGACTATATGATTTTCCAGGGATAACTTTCTTTGGCCATGTTATTTTGAGAAGACATGATTGCTTTGTTAGTAT
Source organism: Secale cereale (assembly GCA_902687465.1). Classification (NCBI taxonomy): domain Eukaryota; kingdom Viridiplantae; phylum Streptophyta; class Magnoliopsida; order Poales; family Poaceae; genus Secale; species Secale cereale. Next base: position 692,454,199 of record LR738715.1, read on the forward strand.
GCTTGAAGTATTATTATGCTTGTGTCAATATAGACTTTTGTCTTGAATCTTTCGGATCTGAACATTCATGCCACAATAAACATATTACATTGAAAATTATATTGTTTAGCATTCCACATCAAAAATTCTGTTTTTATCATTTACCTACTCGAGGATGAGCATGAATTAAGCTTGGGGATGCTTGATACGTCTCCAACGTATCTATAATTTTTGATTGTTCCATGCTATTATATATTCTGTTTTGGATGTTTAATGGGTTTTATTAGACACTTTTTTATTATTTTTGGGACTAACCTACTAACCCAAGGCCCAGTGCAGATTGCTGTTTTTTTGCCTATTTCAGGGTTTCGCAGAGAAGGAATATCTAACGGAGTCCAAACGGAATGAAACCTTCACGAGAGTTATTTTTGGAACAATATGAACACAGAATACTTGGAGTACATGCAAGGTAATGAAGGAGGCGGCCACGAGGGTCCAGGGCGCGCCCCCTCCTACAGGACGCGCCCCCACCCTCGTGGGCCCCCTCTGGCTCCCCCGATGCCCTCCTTCCTCCTATATATATATATATATATATATATATATATATATATATATATATATATATATATATATATATAT
>LR738715.1:692454939-692475288 GCA_902687465.1 Secale cereale
GGGGGGGGGGGGGGGGGGGGGATCTTCCACGGAGTGCTTCTACATCAACACCATAGCCTCACCATGAGTTGTGAGTAGTTTACCACATACCTTCTGGTCCATAGTTATTACCTAGATGGCTTCTTCTCTCTTTTTGGATCTCAATACCAAGTTCTCCTCGGTCTTCGAGGAGATCTATTCGATGTAATCTTTTTGCGGTGTGTTTGTCGAGATCCGATGAATTGTGGGTTTATGATCAAGATTATCTACGAGTAATATTTGATTCTTTTCTGAAATCTTTTATGTATGATTATAATATCCTTGCAAGTCTCTTCGAATTATCGGTTTGGTTTGGCCTACTAGATCTATAGTTCTTGCAATGGGTGAAGTGCTTGGCTTTGGGTTCAATCTTGCGGTGTCCTTTCCCAGTGACAGCAGGGGCAGCAAGGCACATGTTGTATTATTGCCATCGAGGATAAAAAGATGGGGTTTATATCATATTGCTTGAGTTTATCCCTCTACATCATGTCATCTTGCTTAAAGCATTACTCTGTTCTTATGAACTTAATACTCTAGATGCATGCTGGATAGCGATCGATGTGTGGAGTAATAGTAGTAGATGCAGAATCGTTTCGGTCTACTTGTCACGGGCGTGATGCTTATATATAATGATCATGCCTAGATATTCTCATAATTATTCTCTTTTCTATCAATTGCTCGACAGTAATTTGTTCACCCACCGTAGAATTCTGCTATCATGAGAGAAGCCACTAGTGAAACCTATGGCCCCCGGGTCTATTCTCAACATATAAATCTTCCAATCTACTTTACTTTGCTTTATTTACTTTCTGTTCTTATATCCAAAATACCAAAAATATCATACTATCCTATCTATTTGATCTCACTTTCGTAAGTGACCGTAAAGGGATTGACAACCCCTTATCGCGTTGGCTGCGAAGTTCTTATTTGTTTGTGTAGGTGCGAGGGGCTCGCGTGTGGTCTCCTACTGGATTGATACCTTGGTTGTCAAAAACTGAGGGAAATACTTACGCCACTGTGCTGCATCACTCTTTCCTCTTCGAGGGAATACAACGCATGCTCGAGAAGTAGCAAGAATAATTTCTGGCGCTGTTGCTGGGGAGGCTTACGCAAAAGTCGTATACCAAGTACCTATCGCAAACCCTTATCCTTCGCATTACATTTATTTGCCTCTCATTTTCCTCGCCCCTACTTTAGCCTTGCCATTTTATTTGCCCTTCTTTTTGCTGTGTGTTTACCGTTCACTTGCTTCTTGTTTGCTTGTGTGTTGGGTTGCTTGCTTGTCACTATGGCTCACCCTATCAGTGTTGACCCTCATCTTAAGAGGTTGGAGGAGATTGAAAACAATGTTAGACATTTTATGTCTGTGCAATTTGAGCACAATGATTTCTTGAGGAACGAGCTTAAAGGATAGAAAAGCTTTATGGAATACATGAATAAAGAGCTTGATAATATGTCTAAGGAATTTTATGGTTTGAAATCTCAGTTTGCTCATCTTGAGAACTTAATAGCCCAATTTTTGGACAAGCAAGCCACCTTAGTTAATAAGATGGCTGCTAAACCGGAAGAATATGAAAATAAAGATGAAGATCTGAAAGTTATTGATGTATCTCCTATTAGATCCTTGTTTTCTAGTATGAATCTTGATAAAGATGGGACTGGAGATGAGTCTACTTTAGCTAAAAGGCGTCCCAATGATTCGGAGTCTTTAGATCTTGATGCTAAAATTGTTAAAAGTGGGATTGAAGAGATTAAAACTTTGAATAGTGATGAACACACTATTTTGGATTTCAAGGGATTCAATTATGATAATTGCTCTTTGATAGATTGTATTTCCTTGTTGCAATCCGTACTAAATTCTCCGCATGCTTATAGTCAAAATAAAGCTTTTACCAAACACATAGTTGATGCTTTGATGCAATCTTATGAAGAAAAACTTGAATTAGAAGTTTCTATCCCTAGAAAGCTTTATGATGAGTGGGAACCTACTATTAAAATTAAAATTAATGATCATGAATGCTTTGCTTTGTGTGATTTGGGTGCAAGTGTTTCTACTATCCCAAAAACTTTGTGTAATTTGCTAGGTTTCCATGAGTTTGATGATTGTTCTTTGAATTTGCATCTTGCGGATTCTACCATTAAGAAACCTATGGGAAGGAATAATGATGTTCTTATTGTTGCCAATAGGAATTATGTGCTTGTAGATTTCATTGTTCTTGATATAGATTGCAATCCTTCATGTCCTATTATTCTTTGTAGACCTTTCCTTAGAATGATTGGTGCAATTATTGATATGAAGGAAGGAAATATTAGATGCCAATTTCCGTTAAGGAAAGGCATGTAACACTTTCCTAGAAAGAAAATCAAATTACCTTATGAATCTATTATGAGAGCCACTTATGGATTGCCTTCCAAAGATGGAAATACCTAGATCTATCCTTGTATCGTGCCTAGCTAGGGGCGTGAAACGATAGCGCTTGTTGGGAGGCAACCCAGTTTTATTTTCTTTGTTTTTGTTTCTGTTTAGGAATAAATATTGCATCTAGTTTCTGTTTAGATGTGGTTTTGTGTTTTAGTTAGTGTTTGTGCCAAGTAGAACCTTTGGGAAGACTTGTGTGAAGTTTATATGATCATGCTGTAAAAAACATAAACTTTAGCGCTCACGAGATTAGCCACCAGATTTTACTGGAGAGTGCTATTTAGTTGGTTCTTTTTGCAGATGATTGATAGACAAATTCCTCACGTTTACCAATTTATTTCAATTTTTTTGGAGTTACAAAAGTATTCGAAAGTTACAGATTACTACAGACTGTTCTGTTTTTGACAGATTCTGTATTTTGTGTGTTGCTTGCTTATTTTGATGCATCTATGAGTAGTATTGGAGGATATGAATCATAGAGAAGTTGGAATACAGTAGGTTTAACAAAAATATAAACAAAGACTAAGTTCATTACAGTAACTTTGAGTGGTGGTTTGTTTTCTTATACTAATGGAGCTCACGAGATTTTTGGATAAGTTTTGTGTTGTGAAGTTTTCAAGTTTTGAGTATGGCTTTGATGGACTATGGAACAAATAATGGCAAGAGCCAAAGCTTGGGGATACCCAAGGCACCCCAAGTTAAAATTCAAGGACAACCAAAAGCCTAAGCTTGGGTATGCCTCGGCAAGGCATCCCCTCTTTCGTCTTCATCTATCAGTAACTATAATCGAGACTATATTTTTATTCACCACATGATATGTGTTTTGATTGGAGCGTCATGTATGATTTGAGTCTTTGCTTTTTAGTTTGCCACAATCATCCTTGCTGGACACACCTTTTGAGAGAGATAAATATGGTTTAGAATTTGTTAGAATACTCTATGTGCTTCACTTATATCTTTTGAGCTAGATAGTTTTGCTCTAGTGCTTCACTTATATCTTTTAGAGCACGGTGGTGGTTCTATTTTGTAGAAATTGTTAATCTCTCATGCTTCACTTAAATCTTTTTGAGAGTCTTTTAGAACAGCATGGTAATGTGCTTTGTTTATAAAACTAGTCCTAATATGATAGGCATCCAAGATGAGTATAGTAAAAACTTTCACATAAAGTGCATTGAATACTATGAGAAGTTTGATACTTGATGATTGTTTTGAGATATGAGGATGGTGATATTAGAGTCATGCTAGTGGAGTAATTATGAATTTGAGAAATACTTCTGTTAAAGTTTGTGATTCCCGTAGCATGCACGTATGGTGAACCGCTATGTGACAAAGTTAGAGCATGAGGTATTTATTGAGTGTCATCCTTTGTGTGGAGGTCGGGATCGTGCGATGGTTAACTCCTACCAACCCTTCCCCTAGGAGCCTGCGTTGATTACTTTGTTTTGATGACTCATAAATTTTTGCAATAAGTATATGAGTTCTTTATGACTAATGTTGAGTCCATGGATTATACGCACTCTCACCCTTCCACCATTGCTAGCCTCTCTTGTACCGCGCAACTCTCGCCGGTACCATAGACCCACCATATACCTTCCTCAAAACAGCCACCATATATACCTAACTACGATGGCATTTCCATAGCCATTCCGAGATATATTGCCATGCAACTTTCCACCGTTCCGTTTGTTATAACACACTTCATCATTGTCATATTGCCATGCATGATCATGTAGTCGACATCGTATTTGTGGCTAGGCCACCATGCATAAATTTTCATACATGTCATGCTTGATTCATTGCACATCCCGATACGCCGCCGGAGGCATTCATATAGAGTCATATCTTATTCTAGTATCAAGTTGTAATCATTGAGTTGTAAGTCAATAAAAGTGTGATGATCTTCATTATTAGAGCATTGTCCCATGTGAGGAAAGGCCAAAAAAAAGACATGGCCCAAAAAAAATATAAGAGGGGCTAAAAAAAGAGAAAGCCCCTCCAAAAAAAGAGAGAAAAGAGAGAAGGTACAATGCTACTATCCTTTTCCACACTTGTGTTTAAAGTAGCACCATGATCTTCATGATTGAGAGTCTCTTGTTTTGTCACTTTCATATACTAGTGGGAATTTTAATTATGGAACTTGGCTTGTATATTCCAACGATGGGCTTCCTCAAATGCCCTAGGTCTTCATGAGCAAGCAAGTTGGATGCACACCCACTTAGTTTCTTTTGATGAGCTTTCATACACTTATAGCTCTAGTGCATCCGTTGCATGGCAATCCCTACTCACTCACATTGATATCTATTGATGGGCATCTCCATAGCCCATTGATACGCCTAGTCGATGTGAGACTATCTTCCTCCTTTTTGTCTTCTCCACAACCACCACTCTATTCCACCTATAGTGCTATATCCATGGCCCACGCTCATGTATTGCGTGAATTTGAAAGGTTTGAAAAAATTTGAGTATGAAAACAATTGCTTGGCTGAAACCGGGGTTGTGCATGTTATGAATATTTTATGTGATGAAGAGGGAGCATAGCCAGACTATATGATTTTATAGGGATAACTTTCTTTGGCCAGGTTATTTTGAGAAGACATGATTGCTTTGTTAGTATGCTTGAAGTATTATTATTCTTGTGTCAATATAGACTTTTGTCTTGAATCTTTCCGATATAAACATTCATGCCACAATAAAGAAATTACATTGAAAATTATATTGGTAGCATTCCACATAAAAAATTCTGTTTTTATCATTTACCTACTCGAGGACGAGCAGGAATTAAGCTTGGGGATGCTTGATACGTCTCCAACGTATCTATAATTTTTGATTGTTCCATGCTATTATATATTATGTTTTGGATGTTTAATGGGCTTTATTATACACTTTTATATTATTTTTGGGATAACCTACCTACCCAAGGCCTAGTGCAGATTGCTATTTTTTTTTGCCTATTTCAGGGTTTCGCAGAAAAGGAATATCAAACGGAGTCCAAACAGAATGAAACCTTCGCGAGAGTTACTTTTGGAACGATATCAACACAGTAGACTTGTAGTACACGCGAGGGAACGAAGGAGGCGGCCACAAGGGTCTAGGCTGCGTCTCCACCCTCGTGGTCCCCCTCTAGCTCCCCCGATGCCCTCCTTCCTCCTATCTTGGGGCCCTGAAAACATCGAGGCAACTGAGAAAACCCGAATTCCACCGCCGCAACCTTCTGTTCCCTTGAGATCCCATCTTGGGGCCTGTTTCGGAGCTCTGCCGGAGGGGGGATCTTCCACGGAGTGCTTCTACATCAACACCATAGCCTCACCATGAGTTGTGAGTAGTTTACCACAGACCTTCGGGTCCATAGTTTTTAGCTAGATGGCTTCTTCTCTCTTTTTGGATATCAATACCAAGTTCTCCTCGGTCTTCGAGGAGATCTATTCGATGTAATCTTTTTTCGGTGTGTTTGTCGAGATCCGATGAATTGTGGGTTTATGATCAAGATTATGTACGGGAAATATTTGATTCTTTTCGGAAATATTTTATGTATGATTATAATATCCTTGCAAGTCTCTTCGAATTATCGGTTTGGTTTGGCCTACTAGATATAGTTCTTGCAATGGGAGAAGTGCTTGGATTTGGGTTCAATCTTGCGGTGTCCTTTCCCAGTGATAGCAGGGGCAGCAAGGCACGTATTGTATTGTTGCCATCGAGGATAAAAAGATGGGGTTTATATCATATTGCTTGAGTTTATCCCTCTACATCATGTCATCTTGCTTAAAGCATTACTCTGTTCTTATGAACTTAATACTCTAGTTTCATGCTGGATATCGGTCGATGTGTGGAGTAATAGTAGTAGATGCAGAATCGTTTCGGTCTACTTGTCACGGACGTGATGCCTATATATAATGATCATGCCTAGATATTCTCATGATTATTCGCTTTTCTATCAATTGCTCGACAGTAATTTGTTCACCCACCGTAGAATTCTGCTATCAAGAGAGATGCCACTAGTGAAACCTATGGCCCCCGGGTCTATTCTCAACATATTAATCTTCCAATCTACTTTACTTTGCTTTATTTACTTTCTGTTCTTATATCCAAAAATACCAAAAATATCATACTATCCTATCTATTAGATCTCACTTTCGTAAGTGACCGTAAAGGGATTGACAACCCCTTATCGCGCTGGCTACACAGTTCTTATTTGTTTGTGCAGGTGCGAGGGACTCGCGCGTGGATTCCTACTTGATTGATACCTTGGTTGTCAAAACTGAGGGAAATACTTACACTACTGTGCTGCATCACCCTTACCTCTTCGAGGGAATACAACGCAAGCTCGAGAAGTAGCATTCGTCACCGTTGCCATGTCACCTGCTTGCGTGTTGCACCATGCCATGTCATCATGAGCATTGCATCAACATGTTTTCAAAACTTGCATCCTTACAAGTTCCCTCGTTCTCTCCGTTGTCCGTTCTGAGCCCAGACACACTCGCACGTGCCCGCGGCACCTCTGAATATTTATTTTATAAGTGGCCGGAAAACATTCTCGGCATGGATGAAACTTGGCGTGTGGTCTTATTATAGTGTAGGTAGACCGACTGTCAAATTTCGTCGCATTCGAAGTTCGTTTGATAGCCCAACCGTTAAACCTATAGCGACAATATAGCCGGACAAAATCATCGAACGTTTTGGTCTCTGAAACCGTCACCGGGCCCCACTCTCTTCTTTCCTCTGAGCCCACTGGCCCACCTGCATAGCCATCATCACCCACCTAACACCCCTCTCACCCGGAGCCGTCCGATTGGCATCCGAGGGTACGAAACGGTGAAAAACCCCCAAAGCCTAGCCCCTTCCTTATATAAACACACCCCCATGCCAAATTTGGCATCTCCTAGCCTTCCCCTACTTCTAGTCCTCCCTCCTCGGATCAGCTGCCACCGCCACCTTGATTTCCGACGCCCTCCACCTCCACCGCGCCACTTGGCAACCAGCCATAGGGCGGCCATCACCCAGCCGCCCCTTCTGGTCAATCGCTGAGCGCCACGTGCCCTCCTGCCTCCCCCCACCGCCGTAGGCCCTGCTAGCCCATCTAAGGCCCGAAGCGGGCCACAACCGGGCCTGAAGCCGCTCCCACTGCCCCGAGCGCCCCGCTCCCGCAGGAGTTCATGCCCGCTCGACCCTCCTCCCGTTCGCTCACCGCCGCCCTGCCGGTTACCGGAGCTACGACGTCGGAGGACGCTGGCCAGTCCCAGATTCGGTCACCCGCTGCCTCGTCACCCGCCTCGACCCTGCCGCCTGCTCCCCGCACCGGAGCGCGCCGCCTCGACGGAGCTGCCCCCGCCGCAGGCGGGCACCCCCACCAGCCCTGCCGGTCCGCCTCCTCTCCGCCGCCGATCCAGCGCCGCCTCGGTCTTCCCCTGTGCCTCACCTCAGATCTCGCCGGCTCGAGCTCACCACCGGAGTCTTCGCCATCGCCAGAATTGCCGCCGACCGGATCGGGCCAGATCCGATCCGGGCCGCGTCGCACCGGACATGTCCGAAGGAGCTCGGACGTGTCCGAGCCCTCCCTTTGTCCGTGCCACTGACTGTGGGCCCATGCGTCCGGACATGTCCGCCTGAGTCCGGACAGTGTCCACCCGGGTCCCCGAGAGGTTTTTTTGTCCAAGTCCCTGAAATCCATTAAAATGTGTGCATGTTTGAGTGGCTATAACTTTTTGCCTGTTGATCCAAATTGAGCAAATGATATGTCAAAATGTTCGTCTCTCAGTGTTCTACATGCTAGTTGCATTTGCATGCATGTTACTGTTCATCTTGATGCCTTAATATTCATTGCAAAACTGCTATGTGATGTTACTACTCATTCTTGGTTGTCTGTCAATAGTATGTTAGCATGTTTGAGAGGGTGTATCTTTTTGCATGTTGGCCCAAATGGAGTGTATGATATGTCAAAATGTTCATTGTGAAGTGCTCTACATGATACTGGCTGTTGCATTCATGTTAGGTGCCATATTGCAATGTTTATCTCTATTGCAAGAGTGCATATTGTTGTTAAGTGCTGCAAATTGTTATGAGATGTTGATTTCTCTTTTTCATATCTTTATGTGTGATTTTTGTTTGAGCAACATATCAACATATGTTAGGAGCACAATCATCTCATCTCTGATGTGGTGCAATCCACTTTTCATGATATGCCTTGTGGTGAGTGGAACAAGCTTACAAAGTGACCTACTCGCTGTTGGCTGATTTCTTACAGTTGTTGAAATCTGCCGTCTGAAACTGTTATATTGTGATGCATGTTTGCTTGATGCTATAGTCAAATCCATGCATGTTTTGGAATGTCCAATGACCATGTCTTTAAGTCTATGCTATTCTCTATCCATCCATGCCCTTGTTTGCAAGTATGGCCTGCTGTAGCTTGTTGTTTTCATGCTCTCAAGTTGCCATAAAATGTTGATGTCAGCCTGTTAACAGTAAGTTCAGTTTTTCCATGTGAATAGCTAGTGTTCTATGCATCCTATGACCATGTTCTTGCCATGAGTAGCTGCATAAATATGTCTTCTTGCTGTTGGTTATACTCACATGCCAGGATATGCTCTGAGATGAGTTGCACAAGCTTTCAAACATGCCTACTTGTCGTTGTTGCTGCCATGTCTAGTTTATTTCATTAAGTCTATGAATCTATTATCTCTTGCAATCTTGCCATGCTGTTTTGAGCATGTTCTAGTGGTGTTTGTTAGTAGCTCAACGATCATGCTTGTAGTGCTTGACATGTACATGCTTACCATGCCCTTCGATGCCATGAAATGTTCTTGTATCCTGTTGTTTTGATGTCAACCATATGCCTACTTGCTGTTTTGGACAATTTGTGTTTCAAACTTGCTTCGTGTGTACGTGATGAACCGTTGCTCCGCTTTGAGCGTGCTCTATATGAAACTAGTGTGTTTTTGCATGTAGATGCATATTAACATGTTGTAAACCTGTTTGGAGTGTGTTTGCTTGATGTTTGGATGCATCTTGCATCTTTGCCATGCTTAACTTGTTTTGCTCATATCTTCTAGGCCGTAGCTCCGAATTAAATGAACTTTATATGTAACTTGACTAGAATTTCGAGTAGATCATCATGGTGCATGTTAACTTGATGTTTAAGAACTTTAACTTGAGGTTTGTTAATATCTAGTCCAATTTCGAAATTTGCATATGAGGACTTACTGGAATTGTTATATGTTGTTTCCAGCCTCATTTAGACTTGCCTTGTGTGATGTTCTTTCGCGCTTCATCCCTTGCCATGTAAAGGATCATGTAGCCTTGTCATGCATCATACTTGCTTGAGCATCATATCTTGTTATGTGTTGTGTGTTTACCATGTTGTTGCTTCTTCTCGTTAGTGCTTGTTTCGTTGCGATCGTGAGGATTTGTTCGGCTACACTTGGTTCGTCTTCGTGGCTTCTTCTTTGTCTTCTTCATGGACTCGTTCTTCTTCCTTGCGGGATCTCAGGCAAGATGACTTTGTAATGCCCCAGATGTAATACTCTCCCAATTTGGCAATATATAAACTTTGGCTTCATCAATTCCATTCTGGGTTCTTCTTTCTTTTCGGGTTTCTTCGTTTTGTCATGTGCGTGTGTGCATTTCATCCATGTCATGTTGTCATGTGCATTGCATTGCATTGTGTTGTCACTTGCATCCGGTCCCACTCATCTCTTCCCGTTGTCCGTTTCGAGTTCCGACGCTCTCACACGTGCCGTGGCATCACCGAGTCCTTCTTTCGTGTGTGGCCGTGTAACGTTTTCGTAATGACGCGAGACTTGTCGTGCGATGTTGTTTTGGTACGTGTAGGCCGGCTGTCAAGTTTCATCGCGTTTGGAGTTCGTTTGGTACTCCAACGGTTAACCTAGTGGGCTAAAAGAACCTCTTCTTTGAGGCCCAAGACCCCCTCCACAACAGCCCACCAACCCAGCACAACCCTTCCCATCATCTCGGTCGTCGAATTGTGATCGCGTGGCCGAAAACCGCTCCCCATTTGGACTCTCCTAGCTCCTTGTGCCTATAAAAACGTCCTCCCCTTGCCATTTTCGTCCAAAAAACCCTAATTCTTCCTCCTCCCGCAACGCCGGACGTGTCCGCTGCGCCCTCGGCCACTCACAGCTTGACACGTGTCGCCCGCCACATTTTCCACCACGCCGGCCCGCCGTCCCGAAGCGGCCCTGTCGCCGCCGCCTTCCGGGCCGAAGCAACCGCGCCGCCCCGTCCGTTCGTCTCCGCCTCCGATCCCTCCGGCCGCCGCCCGCGAGCGCTCGCCGGCCTCCGCGCCCGCTGCTCGCCGGCGCCCTGGTCGCCGCCGGCTGAGCGCCACCCCGCCACCGCGCACTAGCAGCCGCGCCGCTGCGGGCTTCAAGACCGCCTCGCCGCAGGGCCCCTCATCTGGCCTCCTCCAGGCCCCTCGCCGCCGGGCCCGCGCCGGCCACCGCAGGGCCTCCCGCCGGCCGGATCGAGGTCCGCCGCCCTCGCCAGCTTCCGATCGAGGCGCCAGAGCCGGATCGTCCCGATCTCGATCGGCCGGATCGTCCCGATCTCGATCGGCCGGATCGGACGAACCCTAGCGGGTCTGGTTCCGGCGCCCGATCCGCGACCCGCTCACGGCGCCCGTTCGCCCGCGACCCGCAACCCGTTTGACCCGATCCAGTCTGAGGTTGTTTTTCCCTCTAAGTCTCTTGATGTTTTTTGTTGTCTGATGCATTCTTGTAATGGCGATAGCTTTTACTGCGCTTGTCCGTTTTGTGCATATGATATGTCAAAATGATCGTGGTGATGTATGTTTTGTTCCATTTTGTCATGCTTGTTTGAGTCCATATAGATGTCTTAATCTTCATGACAAGAGTGCTACATGTTATAATCTGCTGCTACTTGTTATATTCATGCCATGTTTGAGATGTGATAACTTGGTGCATGTTTATCCAAATGAAGCAAATGATATGTCAAAATGTTCATCATGAGATGCTCTACATATTGGTTGCTATATCACGCTTGTTAGAGTTCATATTGCCATGTTTATCTCTGTTGCAAAAGTGCATGTGGCTGTTAGGTTTTGTAACTTGTTACGAGATGCCTAGTTGAGGAGCTCGTTCCTATTGATGTGTTTGTCCCCATGTGGCATGCTCACATGTTTTAGATTCCCCATCATGTGATATTTGCTGTGGTGCAAACCATTTGCCATGTTTTGCTTTAAGATGACTTAAACATGCTCGCAAACATGCCATGATAATGTTACTGTTTTAACACTTAGTGAAATTTTACTAAGTCGCAAACATGCCATGATAATGTTACTGTTTTAACACTTAGTGAAATTTCACTAAGTCTGGAATCTGTCATATCCTGATGCTATGTTTGCTTAATGTCCTAGGCAAATCCATGTTAGTTTTGGGGTGGCCATTGATCATTCCTTGCTGTATATGTTGTTGACTATCCATCCATGCCCTCACTTGCTCATTTGGATTGCTTTAGCTTATTTAATTCTTGCTCCCAAGTTGCTACAAAATATTACTGTCAGGTATTTGTTGTCATGTTCAAGATGTTGTAGCTTGTTGCTATTGATCCATGCCTCCTATGGAGATGCTCCAATGGAGTTGTTTTCTGTAGGATATGTCTACTTCATGTCCATGCTTCTTGTCACCATGTTTGAGTGCTGTAGAGTATATATTTCTTGCCCCAAAGTTGCTATGTGGCTGTTAATTTCAGCTTTGCTTTGTTTCTTGTTTCAGGTGTATCTTTTAGTCCGTTGCTCCGTTTTGAGCAAGTCCTATATGAAACTTGTGTGATTTTGCATGTAGATTCATAATATCATCTTGTTAATATGTTTGGAGTATGTTTGCTTGATGTTTGGGTGCATCTTGCACCATTGCCATGCTTATCTTGTTTTGATCATACCTTCTAGACCGTAGCTCCGTTTTAAACAAACTTTATATGAAACTTGACTAGAATTTCGTGTAGATCATCATGATGCATGTTAACTTGCTGTTTAAAAACTTTAACTTAAGGTTTTTTTAGATCTGGACTAATTTCAAACTATGCTTATGAGGACTTACCGGATTTGTCTTAAGTAGTTTCCGACCTCATTTAAACTTGTTTTTCTTGTGTTGTTTCTCTCTGCTTCCTACCTTGCCATGTTTTGCATCCTATATAGATCTATCTTGCATCCTACTTGCTTGAGTATATTGTCTTGTTCTTGTGCTGTTTCTCTGTGCTTCCTATGTTGTCATGTTGTGCGTCCTAAGTGCATCTGCAGTGCATCCTAAGTGCATCATACATGCATCCTGTAGTTTGCGCATTGCACCTTTTTTGATTTCATGCCTCGTGTGTTCTTGTGTTGAGTAGAGCCGAAAGCCAAGACCGAGTACGAGAACGAGGTTACTATCTAGGATGAGAACGAGGAGCCGTGTTACGATCCCATCGACGACTCGACAGGCAAGATGACCTGACCCAGATATCATTACTATCTTTGCCTATTGCTAGAAGTCTCTCTCTTGAGCTTATTGCCTCGATGCCCATGTTTATTTGTTAGCCTCCTATTGTAACCATGAATCTGTTTAACCACCTAACCTATGCAAACCTTTGATTGGCTACGTAGGCTTCGCTCAGCCCCTCTTATAGCATTGCTAGTTGCAGGAGAAGATTTGAAGATTCTTGCTTCATGCTGAAGTTTGTTGGGATATCACACTATATAAACTCTTTAATGAAATCATCTATATATTGGTAATGGGTGGAAGGCTAAGCCTCTTGCTTGGTGATTTGTTCCACTCATGCCGCCCTAGGAACCGTATAAACCGGTGTTATGTTCCTTGATTTTGCGTTCCTCACACGGTTGGGGTTATGGGACCCCCTCGATATACCGCTTAGCGCTAAGGCTTTTCCAGCAAGTCCCAACATTGGTACTATTTGCCTAACAACTAAAACTTGCATAGGGAGTAATTAACCCTCTTCTTAATCAACAACCCGGGCCAGTGCTCCACATGAGTGTTGGTCCAAACTAGGCTGACTGCGGGGCCACCTCAAGGAAACTCGAGGGCTGATAAAAACCTATAGGATGACTTATCCGGTCGTGGCCTGAGACGAGATACGCGCGGCTACTATCAGGGTGTCGGCACACCGGGAGGGTTTGCTGGATTAGTTTTACCTTAGTCGGAGTATCTTGAGCACGGGATTCCAAGAATACTCGGGCCTTCCCACCTTGGAGTTGCGACTCCGCGGATCGTGGGCTTGTAATGGGCCAAGTTGGAACACCCCTGAAGGGTTTTGAACTTTCGAAAGCCGTGCCCGCGGTTATGTGGCAGATGGGAATTTGTTAATATCCGATTGTAGAAAACTTGACACCATGCTCAGAAAACACTACCAGCGTGAGTAACCGTGACAGTCATTTTCTGAAAGGGGTTCGGGAAGTGAACATGGTGGGGTTATGTCTGACGTGCTTAGATAGGATCACTTCATGATCACTTTGTCTCTCGTGGCACTTCTCTTCTCGCTCTTAGCACGCAAGCTAGTGCTAGTGCAGCTGCAACCTTTTATCTTTCTTTAGCCTTGTTCCACACCCAAGGCTTAGATAGTTTTGCTACCCGGGAACGGGATTGCAGAGTCCTCCGTGACTCACAAATTCTACACCATACCAGATGTAGGTACCATGGTGAACTACTCAGGTGACGACACAGAGCTGTACTGGGAGTACGATGAAGAACGTAGTCGATACTATGTGCACTATCCCGATGATCAGTTGTGGTTTCTACTAGGGGCGATTCGAACCTGTGGCTTTATGTATTTTGGTATCTTTCATTTGGATCTTCACCCGTAGTCGGGTTGTGATGTTATTTGAATGATGATTTGCTATGTAATGTATCGTGTGACATGGCGAGTGTAAGCCAACTATCTCTTTTGCTTTTCATCCCTATTTTTACATGAATCGTGCAAAGATACCGAACTTGAGATCATTCCAGAATCGGCTTATACCTTTAAGTCGTGCCTCGACACGTAGGAGGTATAGTCCCATCCTGGGCATTACAAGTTGGTATCAGAGCCTTCTCCGACCTAGAAGCCCCCACTGATTGATCGAATCGTTGAAGGTTGAGTCTAGGCACACACTTAAAATGTTTTGAGTCCTATATATATATCGAGAGTAGGATTTCTTTTGCTCCTCATCTCTTTTCACTCTGGTGAGGACTCCTGACGATTGCTCTTGTCTCTTCTACTCTAAAAAATTTCACCAATTTTTTTTAGGAATCTCGCGAGTATTGTTTGGATTGTTCCGATGTCTTTGTGATGAGAACATTGTTCTCGATGCCTCATGTCATTTAAGGGTTGTGGCAGTGTCCCGGGGAGTTGAGCTCCGAGGTGTTGTCGTCACAAATATATCGCAACATTTCTGGAATACTTAAGACGTCCGACATCGAAAACTCTCCTATGCGGTTAGTGGCAAGATAACCCCGACATCACCCAGTACTGGGGAGGTAGTTCGGGAGTATTGCCATAGCTTGTATAGTAGATGCGTTTCGAAGGTCCGAGGTAGACGGTTTCCGGAAATAACTGGTTATGTGTTGAAGGATGGATACAGCTGGATGTAGGATTAGAGTTGAGTGCGCGATGCTTCCCCTGTATCCCCAACACCTGATTGCATAACTAGAAACTTTCTGAAATTAATAGGTGGGTTCATCTAGTAGCTCATAGGCATTCTTCCAACGAATGCATGATATGGAGTTCGGGGTTCTACATTGAGTGAAGTAGTTTTATGGACATTGTTACGATCGGGAGTTGCATGTTAAAGGGTCCTTGGCTATGCTGATCCGGGGATTGCAAAACCCTTTTGTAACACGTTCCATAAGCTTTCAGCACGAATATGTCGAACGAAGCTTCTATCTTGTATTTGTTCTATCTGCTCCTTGTTGTTTTTGTTTACCTTTTGTTCTCCCAAGTGGCTTCTCGTGAAGATTGTTGTTACTATTAAACTGTGGATTACATTCGTTCTTCTTGTTCAAATGTGCTTGTGAAGACTATGTTGCAATTTCTAGCCGTTGATTCATCTTATATATCCTTTGAATCAATGGCTAATAGTTGTCATCTCATTCAGGATGGCTCCTAAAAAGGTTCCCAACGCTAACCCGGAGGGTGAAGAGGTTCCTGATTGTCCTCCTTCCCCTCCTCCTCCGTCAGAGGCCTGGAGAGCAATTATGCAAGTGACGAACCAGAACACCCAGATGCTTATGCAAATGATGCAGAACATTCAAGCAAATCAAGCAAATCAGGGTGCTCATGGGAACCAAGGCCAAGGAAATTTGTTCAACCAACCTCACTTTGCTACGCTCAACCAGTTCCTGGCAAACCAACCAAAGGCATTCAGTTACTGTGTGGACCCTCTAGATGCTGAAGACTGGATAACAGATATCAAGAAGCATTTCGAGTGCAGTAACGTCAGGCCCGAGGACTATGTGAAGTTTGCCGCCTTCCAACTCAAGGACCAAGCAGCTGATTGGTGGCAACAGTACAAAGATTCCAGAGAGGGACGTGTAATCTCCTGGGATGATTTCTGCAAGGACTTTCGCTCTCACCATATTTCAACAAGTGTCATCGAGGGTATGCGTGAGCAATTCCGCAACCTGAAGCAAGGCTCAATGACTGTTTATCAATACAATGTCAAGTTCAAGAACCTTGCCCGCTATGCCAAGGAAGACATCCCAGATGCCAAGAGCAAGATTTATCAGTTCCGTGGTGGTCTGAAGGATGAACTCCAACTAGCTCTCACCTTGTTCGAGCCTGAAGAATTTGATCAATTCTATAACATGGCACTTAAGCAAGAGGCATCCCAGCTCAAGATGGAAGCTTCCAAAACGAGGATCAGAGACGCTGTTCACTCCTCCTCTTCTTCCCAAGTGGTCGCAAAGCAACAGAAGTTTTGGCTTCCACCTCCTCCACTAATCCGACCTTCCAACAACAACAAGCATTCTGGTTGCCGTGGTTTCTCCCACCCACCCAACCCAAGCAATCAGTCCAAGAATCACTTTCAAGCTTTGAAGTCAAGTGCTCCTTATCACCGTCCTCTCTCAGAAGTGGTTTGCAACAAGTGCACTCAGAAGGGTCATTAGGCTAACAAGTGCCCCAACCCAAGGCGCCTTCCACCTCCTCCACCTGTCAGCACTGCCATTGTCAAGCACAATCCCAAGCAAGCAAGAGTGAATCTGATGAATGCAGCTCAAGCGGAAAATTCTTCAGATGTGATACTTGGTAACCTCTCAGTTAACTCTATTCCTGCAAAAGTATTGTTTGATTCTGGTGCATCTCTCAGTTTCATATCAAGGCCATTCTTTACCAAGCATAATTTCACTTCGGCATTTCTGGATAAGAAGTTGCAAATTATTTCTCCGGGCAAGTGCATGACTTCAAATTTGAGGGCTCCGAATGTATCTATTCGCATGGGTGATTACAGCTTTCTGGCTTCTCCGGTTGTTCTCGGCAACTCCGACATTGATTTTATTCTTGGGATGGATTGGCTTTCTCAGCATGATGCTCACATTTATTGTGCAAATAAGGAAGTCAAGATTACTCATCCTAACGAAGAAGTGATTATCTTTGCCTCTCGAGATAACACAATCAGGCTATTCTCTCTCAATGACAGGGGCGAGATTAATGCCATCTCTCAAATTCCGGTGGTCAATGAATATGAAGATGTTTTCCCTGAAGAGCTTCCAGGCATGCCTCCGCCTTGTCAAGTTGAATTTGTCATTGAACTCGAGCCCGGTACTGAGCCAGCATGCCGGCGTCCGTACAAGCTCTCCCCTGAAGAGTTGAAGGAGTTGAAGAAACAGCTCAATGAATAAGAGCGTTTGGGTCTGATCAGGCCTAGCACTTCTCCTTGGGGCTGTGGTGTCCTATTTGTCAAGAAGAAGGATGTCACGGAGCACCTTTGCGTTGATTACCGGCCATTGAACAAGAAGACAATAAAGAACAAGTATCCGCTCCCCAACATCAATGAATTGTTCGAGCAGCTCAAAGGAGCAAAAGTGTTCTCTAAGCTCGATCTCCGGATGGGTTATCACCAGATCCGTATCCGTGAAGAAGATATTCACAAGACTGCGTTCAGAACAAGCTACGGCTCCTATGAATATACAATCATGTCTTTTGGCCTCGCTAATGCTCCACCCACCTTCTTGAGAATGATGCACTACATTTTCAACCCCTACACCAATGAATTTGTGCTTGTGTATCTGGACGACATCTTGGTATTCTCCAAGAATGAAGAAGATCACGAAAAGCACCTCCGTCTGGTTCTCGACAGACTCCGTGAACATAAGTTCTATGCCAAGTTCTCCAAGTGCGAATTCTGGCTCGATAAGGTCTTGTATCTGGGCCATATCATCTCCGCTGACGGTATTGCGGTCAACCCCGAGAAAGTTGAAGCCATTTCAACTGGGAGCCTCCTCAGAACGTTAAGCAACTCCGAAGCTTCCTTGG
Source organism: Secale cereale (assembly GCA_902687465.1). Lineage (NCBI taxonomy): Eukaryota > Viridiplantae > Streptophyta > Magnoliopsida > Poales > Poaceae > Secale > Secale cereale. Next base: position 692,472,848 of record LR738715.1, read on the forward strand.
TCTTGCTAGCTATTGCAGAAGGTTCGTTGAGAACTTCTCCAAGATTGCCAAGCCTCTCTCCAACTTGCTGCAGAAGAATGTCAAGTACAACTGGTCTCCGGATTGTGATGTGGCATTCAAAACTCTCAAAGAAAAGCTCATCTCTGCTCCGGTTCTTACCCCTCCAGATGAGTCCAAGCCCTATGAAGTTTTCTGTGATGCTTCTCTTCAAGGACTTGGTGGTGTGCTAATGTAGGACAAGAAAATTGTGGCATACACTTCTCATCAATTGAAGCCAAGTGAGAAGAACTACCCCACACATGATCTTGAGCTAGAAGCTGTGGTACACGCCTTGATCACGTGGAGACACCTTCTGTTGGGCAGAAAAGTGGACATCTTCACCGATCACAAGAGCTTGAAGTACATCTTCACACAACCGAACCTGAACCTCCGCCAGACTCGTTGGGTTGAGATGATCCAAGAGTATGATCCAAGCATCGAATACACACCTGGCAAGGCCAATGTCATTGCAGATGCCTTGAGCAGAAAGGCATATTGCAACAGTCTCCTTATCAAGCCGTTTCAGCCTGAGCTTCGTGAAGCATCCAGGAAGCTCAACCTCCAAGTTGTTCCGCAAGGCTTTCTTGCAAATCTTCAAGTTGCTCCTACCTTGGAAAATCAGATCCGTGAGGACCAACTCAGTGATGCTATGGTGCAGAAAGTGAAACATGGTATTGCGAAGGGTACTCCCAAATACAAGTGCTATCACATTGATGAGAAAGATACCTTGTTCTTTGAGGACAGACTTGTGGTTCCCAAGGGTGATCTTAGGAAGCTCATAATGAATGAAGCACATGACTCCCTCCTCTCGATTCATCCTGGAAGATCCAAGATGTACCAAGACCTCAAGCAATCTTACTGGTGGACTCGCATGAAAAGGGAGATTGCCCAATTCGTGAATGAATGTGATGTCTGCAGAAGAGTGAAGGCAGAGCATCAATGTCCAGCCGGTCTTCTCCAACCTCTTCCTATTCCCGAGTGGAAATTCGACCACATTGAAATGGATTTCGTCACTGGATTTCCCAAGTCCAAGAAGGGGAATGATTCTATCTTTGTGGTGATTGACAAGCTTACCAAAGTAGCTCACTTCCTTCCAGTCAAAGAACCCATCAATGCAGCTCAACTGGCAGAGTTGTACACTTCCAGAATTGTGTCCCTACATGGCATTCCTCAAGTTATCTCCTCAGATCGTGGAAGTTTGTTCACATCCAAGTTCTGGGACTCCTTTCAGTCTGCCATGGGCACTAAGATCCGTTTCAGCACTTGATAACCCTCAACCGTAAGGGATCAAGATAGTCTTCGCGGGTAAGAATAACCCAATTTATTGATTCGACACACGGGGAGCCAAAGAGTATTTATAAGCTTTAACAGTTGAGTTGTCAATTCAACCGCACCTGAAATATACTAACTTGCAACAAAAGATAAGTGGTAACAGTGATATGATAGTGATGATAGTAGTAGTGAAAGTAAACAGCAAAAGTAAATAGCGGTAGTAAATGGCAGAAGTAGCAACTAGTGACAGGCAAGGTTTAAAATACTGTAGGCTAGGGAGATGGATGGTTGGGCGTTGCATGGATGAGATAGTTTCTAACTCGGGGCACGGCACACGGAAAAGTAACGATCATCTAGGCAAATATCAATCATTAGGCATGTATCCCGTAGGTTGTTGTACGTGCTTGCAATAAGAACTTGCACAACATCTTTTGTCCTACCATCCCGCTACGAACGGGGCCAAAAGGAACTAATGGATATTAAGGTGCTCTTGTCAAAGAGCACCGGAACAAAGCAATGAACTCAATGGATACATGTAATCCTCAAACTACGGACCATCCCCTTTGGTGTCCCAAGCTGTCACTTTTGGGATCGCCGGTTCCGAACCGTAACAGGTGCATACAACTCATAGATAGGATCAAGAACACAAATATATTCATGCAAACACATATGGTTCAGATCTGAAATCATGGCACTCGGGCCCTAAGTGTCAAGCATTAAGAATAACAAGTTGTAGCAAAGATGATAAACACCATACTAGATGATAGGCAACATGCCCCCAACAATCTGATGAACTATTACATGATCTAACTCATCCAATCCCTACCATCCCCTTCGCCTACAGTAAGGGAATTACTCACACATGAAGGGGGAAGTCATGGAGGGATGATGGAGTGGTGATGATGATGACGATGGCGACGATCTCCCCTCTCCGGAGGCCAAATCAGCCTCCAGATTAGCCCTCCCGAAGAAGAACAGAGGGTGGCGGCGGCTCCGCGATGAAAAACAGCGAAAGGACTTCCGATCTGGGGTTTCTGCGTCGGGAGGAAAATACGGGCTAAAGTAGGGCACCAGGGGGTGTGGGGCCCACCCAGGCGACCCCCCGGTGCGGCCCAGGGGGGGGGGGGGGG
>LR738715.1:692475337-692585876 GCA_902687465.1 Secale cereale
GGGGGGGGGGGGCGCCCACAGGGCGCCTGGGCACCCCCTGGCCCCCCTCTGGCCCCACTTCTGGCATTTGGTTTCTTCGGGTGCGTGGATTTTTCGTGTTTTTCGTGGATTTTTCTGAGATGCTTAAAAATCCGTTTTCCTGCACACAAATAAACAATACAGGCTGCTCTGCTGAAAACAGCGTCAGTCCGAGTTAGTTTTGTCCAAACCATGCAAGAATGAGGTCAAAACAATATCAAAAGTGTTTGGAAAAGTAGATACGTTTGAGACGTATCAACTCCCCCAAGCTTAGCATATTGCTTGTCCTCAAGCAATTCAGTTCAACGAACTGGACGCGACAAAGAAAACTTTGACAAACTCTTTTGCTTCATTAGATGTATATAAGCATGTACTACGAAAAGAGTTCAGCAAGTATTAAAATAGTACTTATGAGAACAATGCAAGGAGCAATCCTCCTTCCGAGTGACCAGTCACAAATAATTAAGAGTAAACAATATATTACCGAAAATCAAGACAAGATCACATTGCACATAGCTTGAGCATATTAAGGTGGTATCTCGCTAGCCTCCATGAGTGAAGCAAAACATAAATGCAGAGACTCCTCCAGAGTTTTAAAGGAGACTAGAACTAAGAATTTCAGAATAAATCATATCACAAGTATGCAGAAGACAATGTAATACTTTGGGACAATGCACATTACACTCAGAATGACAATTATGCTCTCCTAGTTAGTGCTTTGAAGAAAGAAGGTGAGACTCTCGAACCGTGGCTTTTATTGGCAAAGTTGAAAACCCGTGATCGGAAACAAAAACTAAACATGTACCAGAGCTCTTGGTTTTAAAAACAGAAGTAAATATGTTTTTGAGAGGTGGATATTTCGTCAACGAATGCTAGCAGATAACTCAATCACTTTTTAAGCTAGACAAGTCTCGAGGAACGGCTCCCGCATGAGGACGATCACATCCTCTTAATCTCCTTTGTTTATCACTGCCAAAGTTTTCTGATTTCTCATGAACAAAGCGTGAAGGAGGGTTTGTTTGTTATATTATCTTTTCGAGTCGGGCGCACTCAATGCCAGTTCCTTTTCATATTAGGGGTTCACACATTATACATGCAATCCAGGGGTGAAACTTGTCCAACTTAAAGAGATCATGAATTAACTACTACTTCCTCATGAGCTAAAACATAGGCACAAAAAGGGAAATGCTTTTGATTAATTTTGAGATGGTACATGAAAGTCTTTGTTAGGAATGGCAGGTAAATACCATATATAGGAAGGTATAGTGGACTCATATGGCATAACAGGTTTAAAAGTTTTGGATGCACAAGCAGTCATTCCGCTTAGTACGGGTGGAGGTTTAGCAAAAGACTGGGAAGCGACCAACTAGAGAGCAATAACGGTCATAATCATGCAGAGCGACAAAGCAACATTGAATCGGGCATGAAAGTGATATAACTATTCTAAAACTCAAAGATCATCAAGGCAAAGTAGACTGTTTAGTCTTAAACATGTGTAAGCATGTGCCAAGTCAATCCAAAAATTCTCTAAAGGGAAATACCACCCTAGTATGCCAGACTAGGAACAGTGCGATGCATGTAGATCATTTCAATAACACATTATATACTCTAGTTATTGGAGACTAGCCACAAGGAAAGCATGAACCACTGGAAGAGCATTGTAAACACAGCACTATGTCGCTACAAGCTGGTCTCTAGATCATAAGTACAGGCATATGTACAAAAGTAGAAACAGAAAGAGTTCATACCGGTCTTCCTTGTTGCTTCCTTTCAGTCGATCTTCGTCATTACTTCTTGTCACTTGCACGATCGAACGTAGGAAATATAATCATCACGGACTCGAGCTAATCTCTGAAAACAAAGAAACTAAAGAGAAAAAAGGTAATCTTTTTGGGTTTTTCAAAGGTTGAATAAAAGCAAAAGAAAGAGAAAATCTTTTTGTTGTTTTTGCAAAGAGAGAAGCAAAGAAGAACAGGCAAAAACTTTGAAAAGATCAAAGCGAATAAAACGGATAATACAATGGAAAAGTGAGAAGGGCACATACTCCCCCAAGCTTAGGCTTTTGGCCTAAGTTGGTAGCAGCTACTGCCCCCCAGGAGCCTCCCGCTCCAGGGGTATGGTGGTGAGACCAAGGGTCGTAGAAGGATGATGGCGCGTACACCGAACTCCTCGGAGTCTCCCACGAGGAAGGCTCCAAGCGCCAAACAGAGGAAGACCCTTCACCAAACTCGGTGGCGGTCTCTTCCTGAAAATGTGGTATCTCACCGTGCCTCTCCTCGTCGGGCACAACCCCCTCCTTGGGGTTATGGAACTGATGCCGGACCATGAACTCATCGAACTGGACAACATCAAAGGACCATCCGTTCCTGCGAGAAAAATCAAACAAAAGAGGTGTAGGTAGACGGATCTCGCGTTCCGCGGTAGTTCCGAAACGCAAGATATAAACAAGGTTATCAAGCTCAGAACCCATGGTAACAAACTTGTGCCTCTTCATAGCAGCAAGATCAAAGCTTAAATAAGTAAAAGGGGTATCATCAGGGTGTGGGGTGCCTCCAAGATGCTCTAAGATAAGCGTGGCATAAATGCCACCATATAAGTCTCCCTTGTTTCCGTTCATAGCAAGGCGTCGAGCAATTAAGGTACCAATATTATAATCAGACCTCCCTGAGAGGGCTGCTGCCAGGATAGCAATATCCGGAGCAGAAATGCTGCTCGTGTTGTCACGAGCTAACACCCCTCTAGCAATATAATATGCAAAATACCTGAGGTGAGGAAATAAAATACTGGAGATCTTCGACCGATGAATATCCCTCGTACCCATGCTGCAGAGAGAGTTGATGACGGTTTTCAGCTCGGAGGGCTGAGTGGCCATCCTTGCCGTCCTCCCAACGTTCGGCACACCTATTACTTCACAAAAATTTCCCAAAGTCATGGTGATAAGATCATTATAAATTTTAAACTCAATAGCACCTGATTCGGGATTATATCTAAAACTGTTAATGAAAATGGAGGTGAGTCTTTGATACTGAGTAACACGGCTGGTGACGAGCTGTGTCAAACCTGCATTAGCACAAAGATTATAAAACTCATCCTTGATTCCCGCAGCTTCCATGAATTCGTCACATGGATACGTCATCGCACGTGCTGGACTTGTGTCTTCCAACAACTCCAGGGGCACATGATCTTCATTATAGCTTACCCTGGCAGTCGTTGGTGAAGCTGCGGCTCTAGTGACTCGATCGGAGTGTGCGGGCCTCCTCTTCTCAAGCCATCCTTTTGCCCTTCCTAACAAACTCATTTCTGATTTTTTTTTACAATTTACAAAAACGAGGATTAAAACAAAGTGAGCTAAGGCAAACTACTCAACTCACTTGCCCAAGGCATAAACTTGCATCAAAACTTGGAAAATAACTTTCTACACAAGCATGCAAGCTCATCTCTACAGCACCAAGAACTACTAAATACTCACAAATGAGGCCACCAATCAAAAATCTAATTGGAGGGGTGGAGGAGTCACATACCAGGGAGTATTTGCTCAAAATTTCAGCTCAAATGATGGGTTGTAGAGAGAGATCGAAGAATCGCCCCCAAGAACAGCAAGAACAGCAAGAACAAGACCAGAACTCGGGTTTCTGGAAAAAGAGAGAGAGAGGGGAAGAAGAAGTACCTGGAGGGGGGGTCCCGTGGGCCCCAGGCGCCCTGTGGGCGCGGCCAGGGGCTGGGCCGCGCCAACTGGCCGCCTGGGCCACTGGTGGCCCCCCCTGGCTGGCCCCAGGACTTTCCGGGTCTCTCCCCTTGTGGAAATTTTTAATATAATTTTTCTGGAATTTTTCTGAAAACTTCACTGTTGAAATTTTTTCGAAGTTCAAAAAGCTGCGAAACTCTCTGAAAACTTGAAGTAGTTAGTAGTATTGTGAAGCTTCAAAAACATAGATACTTGGTACAGCAAGTAGGACAATACTAAAAACAAATGAAAACATAGAAAGCTCAACTTTTTATCCATATAAAACACGTTTACTAGTAAGGTTGATCAAGTCTTACCAACAAACAAGCGATATATAGAGCAAAAAGTATCACCTCCTACAAAGTAATCACTGAACTTTTACCTTGATGGACATTGTCCCTACCATGATAGTTTTGTATTTGTGAGGCACATGTAGTGGACAGTCCCATTCTCCAATTTTCACGGTCTCGATATTCTCTATAGAGTTGAGGGCATGCCTCCTGTCGGTCTTCTTCGGAAAATATACCGTGTGTTCTTTATCATTCACATGAAAGGTGACCTTCCCTTTGTTGCAATCAATAATAGCACATGCGGTGTTAAGAAAAGGTCTACCAAGAATAATGGACATGCTCCCATCCTCGGGCATGTCAAGCACAACAAAATCAGTAAGAATTAAACAATTAGCAACTTCAACTGGAACATCCTCACAAATACCTATCGGAACAGCGGTTGACTTGTCAGCCATCTAAAGGGAGATATCTGTAGGAATTAGTTTCTCTAAACAGAGCCTCTCGTAAAGAGAGAGAGGCATAACACTTACTCCCGCTCCAAGATCACACAAAGCAGTTTTGACATAATTATTCTTTATGGAGCAAGGAATGGTGGGTATACCTGGATCACCGAGCTTCTCAGGAATCTTTCCACTGAAAGAATAGTTAGCAAGCATAGTAGATATTGCATCATTAGGAACTTTTCTTTTGTTAGTGACAATATCTTTCATATATTTTGAATAAGGAAGTAACTTAATAGCATCAGTCAAAGGGATTTGAAGAAAAAGAGGTTTAATCCATTCACAAAACTTATTATAATGCTCTTCTTCTTTAGATTTGATGGACTTACCTGGAAAGGGCATGGGTTTCTGTACCCATGGTTCTTTCTCCTTCCCATGTTTTCTTGCGATGAAGTCTTCTTTAGTGTACCTTTTACGTTTGTCAGGTGCTTCTTCTTCTCGAACTTCAGGCGGATCATTCTTCTCATTATCATTACCCTCAGGTTCAGCACCGTCTTCAGTCTCAGCATCGGAGATAGATACACTGTTGGGATCAATAGCTGGCTCTTCATCTGCAATAGGATCGTTAGAATTGTCAGTCTCTTTATGTTTCTTCTTCTTATTCGGGGGGACAACAATTTCTTCTTCCTGCATTTGAGAATCTTGCTCGATTCTCTTCGGATGTCCCTCTGGATAAAGAGGATCTTGAGTACTAGTTCCTCCTCGGGTCTTAATCCCAAAAGCCTGCAATTTATCTTGTTTGGCATTGTTAGCAAGCAAATCTCTCTGAACATTAGAAATTTGATCAAGCTGAGTTTGAACCATATGAAAATGCTTCACAAGACATTGAACATCATTAACTGTTCTATCTAAAACACCAAGCAACTTTTTGATAGCAAGAGAATTATCATGCAACTGACTTTCTATCCTCTCATTAAAATGATTCTGTTTCATAATAAAATTATCAAACTCATATAAACATTGATCAGGAGGTTTACCATGAGGGATGTCACTTGTGTTGAAATCTAAAAGAGAGTGTACCTCTACCATAGGAGGGTGAGTGGTAGGCTCACACAGCTTCTCAATAGGGGGTAGATTCTTCACATCTTCAGCTTTAATACCTTTCTCTTTAATAGACTTCTTTGCTTCTCGCATGTCCTCGGGGCTCAGAACAAACATGCCCCTCTTCTTTGTTGGTGGAGGTGGTTCAGGGACGGACCAATCTTCATGGTTTTTGGCAATCTTGCCCATTAAATCTTCCACATCGTCCGGTGTTCTTTTCCTGAAAACACAACCAGCACAACTGTCCAAATAGGACCTAGATTCATCAGTTAGACCAGCATAGAATATATCAATTAATTCATTATTAGGAACTCCATGTCCTGGTCTAGCCTGAATCAAACCGCAGTACCTCCCCCAAGCTTTAGGGAGGGACTCATCCTGCAACTGTTTAAAATTATAAATTCTTTGTAAAGCAGCATGTTGCATATGAGCAGGAAAGTACTTATCAACAAAAGAGTGAGCTAAATCCTGAGGACTCTTAATAGAACCGCATGGGAGTGAATCATACCATGCTTTAGCACCTTCCTTCAACGAGAAAGGAAGAATCTTGGTCACATAAAAGTAGCGTATCTTCTCATCTGTGGTAAACAGGCTACCTAGCTCACCAAGTTTAGTTAGGTGTGCAATAGCATCATCATTTTCTCTGCCATAAAAGGGGCCAGCTTCAACCATAGGTATAAGTGAAAGATCAACAGAGAAATCAAAATCAGGATCATCAATGCATATAGGAGATGTAGCAAACTCAGGATTAGGAACGGTTTTGTTTTTCAAAGAGTGTTTTTCAAATATTTTCTTAATAGTTTCAGGGTCAGAGCCGGCAAACTCTGTCAGTTCCCTGCATAAATCTTCATCAAGTATATAGTAATCATCATCAAGGAGCCTCTCCCGGAGTTTACTCAATTCAGGATAATCATAAGTTTCACCATTAGGGTAGCGAGTAACAGGAAGTTCAATTCCATATTTTTCAGCAACAGCAGTAATTTGTTTCTCAAGAGCATAACCAAGTGAACTAATATCATCATCAAAAGTAGTAGAAGCATCATCAAGAGTATCAGACATAGTAATAGATTCAGTAGGAGCATCATGTGGTGGTGGTGAGGCAAACTTACTCATAACAGAAGGTGAATCAAGAGTAGCACTAGTGCTCAGAGCAGTACCTCTTCTTGTAGTGGATCGTAAGATCGGAACCTTGGGGTCTCCTTTCTTACCCATAGTGAATAAAGTGCAGCAGGTAGGATACCTCAAGTAGACCTGTAAATATTGCTATGCTCCCCGGCAACGGCGCCAGAAAACGGTACTTGATAACCCTCAACCGTAAGGGATCGAGATAGTCTTCGCGGGTAAGAATAACCCAATTTATTGATTCGACACACGGAGAGCCAAAGAGTATTTGTAAGCTTTAACAGTTGAGTTATCAATTCAACCGCACCTGAAATATACTAACTTGCAACAAAAGATAAGTGGTAACAGTGATATGATAGTGATGATAGTACTAGTGAAAGTAAACAGCAAAAGTAAATAGCAGTAGTAAATGGCAGAAGTAGCAACTAGTGACAGGCAAGGTTTAAAATACTGTAGGCTAGGGAGATGGATGGTTGGGCGTTGCATGGATGAGATAGTTTCTAACTCGGGGCACGGCACACGGAAAAGTAACGATCATCTAGGCAAATATCAATCATTAGGCATGTATCCCGTAGGTAGTTGTACGTGCTTGCAATAAGAACTTGCACAACATCTTTTGTCCTACCATCCCGCTACGAACGGGGCCAAAAGGAACTAATGGATATTAAGGTGCTCCTGTCAAAGAGCACCGGAACAAAGCAATGAACTCAATGGATACATGTAATCCTCAAACTACGGACCATCCCCTTTGGTGTCCCAAGCTGTCACTTTTGGGATCGCCGGTTCCGAACCGTAACAGGTGCATACAACTCATAGATAGGATCAAGAACACAAATATATTCATGCAAACTCATATGGTTCAGATCTGAAATCATGGCACTCGGGCCCTAAGTGTCAAGCATTAAGAATAACAAGTTGTAGCAAAGATGATAAACACCATACTAGATGATAGGCAACATGCCCCCAACAATCTGACGAACTATTACATGATCTAACTCATCCAATCCCTACCATCCCCTTCGCCTACAGCAAGGGAATTACTCACACATGAAGGGGGAAGTCATGGAGGGATGATGGAGTGGTGATGGTGATGACGGTGGCGACGATCTCCCCTCTCCGGAGGCCAAATCAGCCTCCAGATTAGCCCTCCCAAAGAAGAACAGAGGGTGGCGGTGGCTCCGCGACGAAAAACAACGAAAGGACTTCCGATCTGGGGTTTCTGCGTCGGGAGGAAAAATATGGGCTAAAGTAGGGCACCAGGGGGTGTGGGGCCCACCCAGGCGCCCCCCCGGCGCGGCCCAGGGGGGGAGGGGCGCCCACAGGGCGCCTGGGCACCCCCTGGCCCCCTCTGGCCCCACTTCTGTCATTTAGTTTCTTCGGGTGCGTGGATTTTTCATGATTTTTCGTGGATTTTTCTGAGATGCTTAAAAATCCGTTTTCCTGCACACAAATAAACCATACAGGCAGCTCTGCTGAAAACAGCGTTAGTCCGGGTTAGTTTAGTCCAAATCATGCAAGAATGAGGTCAAAACAATATCAAAAGTGTTTGGAAAAGTAGATACGTTTGAGACGTATCAGCACTGCGTTTCACCCTCAGACTAGTGGTCAAGTCGAAAGAGTGAACCAGATCCTAGAAGACATGCTCAGAGCTTGTGTCATATCATTTGGCATGAAGTGGGAAGATTGCCTTCCGTTTGCCGAGTTCTCTTACAACAACAGTTTCCAAGCAAGTGCCGGCAAAGCTCTGTTGGAAATCCTCTATGGTAGAAAGTGCCGTACCCCTCTCAACTGGTCCGAGACTGGTGAACGTCAACTTCTTGGCAATGACTTGATCTCAGAAGCCGAAGAAATGTGCAAAGTCATACGTGAGAATCTCAAGGCCGCTCAGTCGCGTCAGAAGAGCTACTATGACGGCAAGCATCGTGATTTGGCCTTCAACATTGGTGATCATGTCTATCTCCGTGTTTCTCCTATGAAAGGCACCCAAAGATTTGGTATCAAAGCCTAGCTTGCTCCTAGATACGTGGGCCCTTTCAAGATCCTTGGCAAAAGAGGCAATCTAGCCTATCAACTTGAGCTCCCTTCCAACTTCGCTAATGTTCATGATGTGTTTCACGTGTCTCAACTCCGCAAGTGCTTCAAGGCTCCTGAACGCACTATTCCGTTTGAGGAGATTGATCTTCAATAAGACTTGTCTTACCGAGAGCACCCCGTTGCTATTCTCGAAGAAACCGAGCGCAAGACCCGCAACAAGTCAATCAAGTTCTTGAAAGTTAAGTGGTCACACCATACCGACCGAGAAGCTACATGGGAACGAGAAGATCACATTCGTTCTGATTAGCCTTCCTTCTTCCAGTCCTAGATCTCGGGACGAGATCTTTTCGTAGTAGAGGAGAGTTTGTAATGCCCCAGATGTAATACTCTCCCAATTTGGCAATATATAAACTTTGGCTTCATCAATTCCATTCCGGGTTCTTCTTTCTTTTCGGGTTTCTTAGTTTTGTCGTGTGCGTGTGTGCATTTCATCCATGTCATGTTGTCATGTGCATTGCATTGCATTGTGTTGTCACTTGCATCCGGTCCCACTCGTCTCTTCCCGTTGTCCGTTTCGAGTTCCGACGCTCTCACACGTGCCGTGGCATCCCCGAGTCCTTCTTTCGTGTGTGGCCGTGTAACATTTCTGGAATGACGCGAGACTTGTCGTGCGATGTTGTTTTGGTACGTGTAGGCCGCCTGTCAAGTTTCGTCGCGTTTGGAGTTCGTTTGGTACTCCAACGGTTAACCTAGTGGGCTAAAAGAACCTCTTCTTTGAGGCCCAAGACCCCCTCCACAACAGCCCACCAACCCAGCACAACCCTTCCCATCATCTCGGTCGTCGAATTGTGATCGCGTGGCCGAAAACCGCTCCCCATTTGGACTCTCCTAGCTCCTTGTGCCTATAAAAACGTCCCCCCTTGCCATTTTCGTCCAAAAAACCCTAATTCTTCCTTCTCCCGCAGCGCCGGACGTGTCCGTCCCTGGCCGGACGTGGCCGCCGCGCCCTCGGCCACTCACAGCTTGACACGTGTCGCCCGCCGCGTTTTCCACCGCGCGGGCCCGCCGGCCCGACGCGGGCCCGCCGCCGCCGCCTTCCGGGCCGAAGCAACCGCCTCGCCCCGCCCGTTCGTCTCCGCCTCCGATCCCTCCGGCCGCCGCCCGCGCATGCTCGCCGGCCGCCGCGCCAGGGTCGCCGCCGGCTGAGCGCCACCCCACCGCCGCGCGCTAGCAGCCGCGTCGCCGCGGGCTTCAAGACCGCCTCGCCGCCGGGCCCCTCATCCGGCCTCCTCCAGGCCCCTCGTCGCCGGGCCCGCGCCGACCACCGCAGGGCCTCCCGCCGGCCGGATCGAGGTCCGCCGCCCTCGCCAGCTTCCGATCGAGGTGCCAGCACCGGATCGGCCCGATCCCGATCGGCCGGATCGGACGAACCCTAGCGGGTCCCGTTCCGGCGCCCAATCCGCGACCCGCTCCCGGCGCCCGTTCGCCCGCGACCCGCAACCCGTTTGACCCGATCCAGTCTGAGGTTGTTTTTTCTCTAAGTCTTTTGATGTTTTTTGTTGTCTGATGCATTCTGGTGATGGCGATAACTTTTACTGTGCTTGTCCGTTTTATGCATATGATATGTCAAAATGATTGTGGTGATGTGTACTATGTTTTGTTCCATTGTGTCATGCTTATTTGAGTCCATCTAGATGTCTTAATCTTCGTGACAAGAGCGCTACATGTTATAATCTGCTGCTACTTGTTATTTTCATGCCATGTTTGAGATGTGATAACTTGGTGCATGTTTATCCAAATGAAGCAAATGATATGTCAAAACGTTCATCATGAGATGCTCTACATGTTGGTTGCTATAGCACGCTTGTTAGAGTTCATATTGTCATGTTTATCTCTGTTGCAAAAGTGCATGTGGCTGTTAGGTTTTGTAACTTGTTACGAGATGCCTAGTTGAGGAGCTCGTTGCTATTGTTGTGTTTGTCCCCATGTGGCATGCTCATATGTTTTAGATTCCCCATCATGTGATCTTTGCTGTGGTGCAAACCATTTGCCATGTTTTGCTTTAAGATGACTTAAACATGCTCGCAAACATGCCATAATAATGTTACTGTTTTAACACTTAGTGAAATTTCACTAAGTCTGGAATCTGTCATATCCTGATGCTATGTTTGCTTGATGTCCTAGGCAAATGCATGTTAGTTTTGGGGTGGCCATTGATCATTCCTTGCTGTATATGTTGTTCTCTATCCATCCATGCCCTCACTTGCTCATTTGGATTGCTGTAGCTTATTTAATTCTTGCTCCCAACTTGCTACAAAATATTACTGTCAGGTTTTTGTTGTCATGTTCAAGATGTTGTAGCTTGTTGCTATTGATCCATGCCTCCTATGGAGATGCTCCAATGGAGTTGTTTTCTGTAGGATATGTCTACTTCATGTCCATACTTCTTGTCACCATGTTTGAGTGCTGTAGAGTATATATTTCTTGCTCCAAAGTTGCTATGTGGCTGTTAATTTCAGCTTTGCTTTGTTTCTTGGTTCGGGTGTATCTTTTAGTCCGTTGCTCCGTTTTGAGCAAGTCCTATATGAAACTTGTGCGATTTTGCATGTAAATTCATAATATCATTTTGTTAACATGTTTGGAGTATGTTTGCTTGATGTTTGGGGTGCATCTTGCAACATTGTCATGCTTATCTTGTTTTGATCATACCTTCTAGACTGTAGCTCCGTTTTAAACAAACTTTATATGAAACTTGAATAGAATTTCGTGTAGATCAACATGATGCATGTTAACTTGCTGTTTAACAACTTTAACTTAAGGTTTGTTTAGAACTGGACTAATTTCAAACTATGCTTATGAGGACTTACCGGATTTGTCTTAAGTAGTTTCCGGCCTCATTTAAACTTGTTGTTTCTTGTGTTGTTTCTCTGTGCTTCCTAATTAGCCATGTTTTGCATCCTATATAGATCTGTCTTGCATCCTACTTGCTTGAGTATATTGTCTTGTTCTTGTGCTGTTTCTCTGTGCTTCCTATGTTGTCATGTTGTGCATCCTAAGTGCATCTGCATTGCATCCTAAGTGCATCATACATGCATCCTGTAGTTTGTGCATTACACCTTGTTTGATTTCGTGCCTCGTGTATTCTTGTGTTGAATAGAGCCGGAAGCCGAGACCGAGTACGAGAACGAGGTTACTACCGAGGTTGAGAACGAGGAGCCGTCTTACGATCCCATCGACGACTCGACATGCAAGATGACCTGACCCAGATATCATTACTATCTTTGCCTATTGCTAGAAGTCTCACTCTTTAGCTTATTGCCTCGATGCCCATGTTTGTTTGTCAGCCTCCTATTGTAACCATGAATCTGTTTAACCACCCAACCTATGCAAACCTTTGATTGGCTACGTAGGCTTCGCTCAGCCCCTCTTATAGCATTGCTAGTTGTAGGAGAAGATTTGAAGACTCTTGCTTCATGCTGAAGTTTGTTGGGATATCACACTATATAAACTCTTTAATGAAATCATCTATATATTGGTAATGGGTGGAAGGCTAAGCCTCTTGCTTGATGATTTGTTCCACTCATGCCGCCCTAGGAACCGTATAAACCGGTGTTATGTTCCTTGATTTTGCGTTCCTCACACGGTTGAGGTTATGGGACCCCCTCGATAAACCGCTTAGCGCTAAGGCTTTTCCAGCAAGTCCCAAAATTGGTACTATTTGCCTAACAACTAAAAACTTGCATAGGGAGTAATTAACCCTCTTCTTAATCAACAACCCGGGCCAGTGCTCCACATGAGTGTTGGTCCAAACTGAGCAGACTGCGGGGCCACCTCAAGGAAACTCGAGGGCTGGTAAAAACCCGTAGGATGACTTATCCGGTCATGGCCTGAGACGAGATACGCGCGGCTACTATCAGGGTGTCGGCACGCCGGAAGGATTTGCTGGATTATTTTTACCTTAGTCGGAGTATCTTGAGCATGGGATTCCGAGAATACTCGGGCCTTCCCACCTTGGAGTTGCGACTCCGCGGATCGTGGGCTTGTAATGGGCCAAGTTGGAACACCCCTCAGGGTTTTGAACTTTCGAAAGCCATGCCCGCGGTTATGTGGCAGATGGGAATTTGTTAATATCCGGTTGTAGAAAACTTGACACCATGCTCAGAAAACACTACCAGCGTGAGTAACCGTGACGCTCATTTTTCGAAAGGGGTTCGGGAAGTGAACACGGTGGGGTTATGTCTGACGTGCTTAAATAGGATCACTTCGTGATCACTTTGTCGCTCGTGGAACTTCTCTTCTCGCTCTTAGCACGTAAGCTTGTGCTAGTCCAGCTGCAACCTTTTATCTTTCTTCAGCCTTGTTCCACACCCAAGGCTTAGATAGTTTTGCTACCCGGGAACGGGATTGCTGAGTCCTCCGTGACTCACAGATTCTACACCACACCAGATGCAGGTACCATGGTGAACTACTCAGGTGATGGCACAGAGCTGTACTGGGAGTACGATGAAGAACGTAGTCGATACTATGTGCACTATCTCGATGATCAGTAGTGGTTTCTACTAGGGGCGATTCGAACCTGTGGCTTTATGTATTTTGGTATCTTTCATTTGGATCTACACCCATAGTCGGGTTGTGATGTTATTTGAATGATGATTTTCTATGTAATGTATTGTGTGACGTGGCGAGTGTAAGCCAACTATCTCTTTTGCTTTTCATCCCTATTTTTACATGAGTCATGCAAAGATACCGAACTTGAGATCATTACAGAATGGGCTTATACCTATAAGTCGTGCCTCGACACGTAGGAGGTATAGTCCCATCCTGGGCATTACAGACTGTCACCTTGGATCTCATTACTATTATTGCTATGCTAGATGTCTTGATGCTATCGCTATATGTCGCGCTACCCATCATTTATTGTGAGCCTCTCTCCTTGTTGCCATGAAACCTCTAACCTTTGAGACCTTCCCAGCAAACCATTCTGTGGCTATGTTACCGCTTGCTTTGCCCCTCTTATAGCGTTGTTAGTTGCACATGAAGATGAAGATTGCTCCATGTCGGATCTTGGTTTTGGAATATCACAATAGCTATTACTGTAATTAATGCACCTATATACTTGGCAATGGGTGGAAGGCTTGGACTTTTGCTCGATGTTTTGTTCCACTCATGTCACCTTAAGAACCGATAAACCGGTGTTATGTTCCTTGATTTTGCGTTCCTAACGCGGTTGGGTGTATGGGGACCCCTTGACAGCTCGTCTTTGAATAAAACTCCTCCAGCAAGGCCCAACATTGGTTTTAATCTGCAACATAATAAAAACTTAATTAACTAATTAAATTGCATAGGGAGTTAGCGCTACCCGAGGTTTCTTTCTACATACAGGGGGCCAGTGTTGATGTTGTTGGTCCCAAATGGGCAGCCTGTGAGGCCACCACGAGGAAACTCGAGGATTGGTATTACTCATAGCCTTTCCCATCCGGTCGTGGCCTAAGACGAGATACGCGTGGCTATTATCAGGGTGTCGGCACACCGGGAGGTCTTGCTGGACTTGTTTTACCATTGTCGAAATGTCTTGTGCACCGGGAATTCCGAGTCTGATCGGGCCTTCCCTAAGATAAGGGGTAATATTATTATTATCTCTGCTGATCGTGAGAGCTTGTGATGGGCTAAGTTGGGACACCCCTGCAGGGTTATGATCTTTCGAAAGTTGTGCCCGCAGTTATGTGGAAGATTGGAATTTGTTAATGTCCGGTTGTAGAAAACTTGACAAAGGATCCGAAATAAAACACACCAACCGTGTGAGTAACTGTGACCGTCTCTTTTCACTTTGAGAAGAGAACACGGTGGGGTTATGTTTCACCCGTAGGTAGTTCAGGATCTCTTAGCGATCATTAGTAGTTTGCTACCGTTTGCGTAGATGCTCATCTTATTCTTGTACTCGTAAGTTAGCCACCATATATTGCTTAGCCGCTGCTGCAACCTCACCACTTAACCTGTCCATACCCATTAAGCTTTGCTAGTCTTGTTACCCTAGGTAATGGGATTGCTGAGTCCTCGTGGCTCACAGATACTACAACAGCAGTTGCAGGTGCAGGTTTCCGATGACTTGACGCGAGAGCGATGTTCTTTGTGTTGGTGTTCTTCTTCGTCCTCGTCAGTCTTGGGTTAGGTTCCTGGTCGGCAGCCTGTGATAGCAGGATGGATGTCGTTGTGCTTTTCATGTTTGCATCCGTAGTCGGATGTCTTGTATTGATGTTGTTGTATTCATGTGACTTGTATGAATGGTTGTATTTATGTAATGGTACGATGTAATGATATCCATCTTGCTAAGCGCCCAAAATGCGGTTGTGCCCCAATCACGAGTATATCACATGATCGAGATAGAATCGCATCTTGGGCGTGACAAGTTGGTATCAGAGCCTTGACCGACCATAGGAGACCCTGATTGATCGTAGTCTGGCCGTTGTCGAGTCTAGCAGAAAAGCATTTTGGAGTCTAGTTATATCAGAGAGTAAGAATTCTTTTTACTCCCGAGCCCCTTCGTCGCTCTGGTGAGGAATCTTGACGTAGGTGTTTTGAATTACTCCTCTTCCTCTTCAAATTTTTTTAGGATCACATAGTTAGTTTTCGTTTGTTGCGATGCCTGCTCCTTCATCTGGTGCATCTCTCGTCAAGTGGAGTCGATCCTCTTTGCCTTTTGCCAGTTCAGTCCTCAGCTCCTTTCGATCGGCGTCGTTTTCCCCATCCGAAGTGGTCTTTCTTTTTCCCACCCGCCCACCCTTTTTCCTTCTCGGAGCCGGAGTCCTTAATCAAGTATCCATTCTACTCGTGCGAAGTCTTTCCATTCTTTCCTCGGTTATTTCAACTGGTGAATTCTCGTCTCGTTCTACATCCTTCATCTTTTTTCATTTCCGGTGGATTCAATTCAAGTATTCGAGATTCATCATATTTTTCCCTCAGCTCAAATGTTTTTCCCTTGCTCGTTCGTCTCTCGCCATTTAATTGTTCTGGAGTGCCGAAGTCATCTCAGGAGATTCGTCTGTGTTCTAATTAATTCGAGGTTGTCACCTCATTCAAGTTTTTCAATTGTTCTGGTGCATCATCTCCTTTGCAGTCCTTTCCAACGGTGTTTTCTCTTCGATGGGGTCATAACCCACAGTTCTTTTCCCAGGATCTTACCTGACTCTTTTTATTTCCGGAGTTATTCTCAAATTCTTTTCAAGTGTGATGTAAGATTGGATTACATCAGTCATATGCCTTCTCCAAGATCGCTTTAAAATTCTTTTCATCATTGGTTCAACTTATCCTCTTTTCATTCTTCCGGAGTATCTCAACAATTCTTGGTGGTATATCTCGTCGTCATTCTCGTCATTTCAAGACCGAAGTAGAGTTTTCCTCTGAATCTTGTCTGTTCTCTCGACTATTCGTTGTTCAATCTTAATGCTATCCCCTCAAATTGTTCCGATCGTGAAAAAATCTTTTCCTTACCCATCCGAAGTATTTTATGAATTATTTCTATTGTGTTCCTCCGAAGGCCATAATTTCAGAAGATTTCTTCATTCTCAGTTTTCAACTTCATCGTCCAAATATTCTTCATTGATGCCTCTTCGTTCGTCTTCATATTCTTCCGGTGCGTTGTTCAAGCATTCTTTAATCCTCCCGCGATCACTTCATTATCTTGCATCTATTTTCCTCAAGTACTTTATTCTTCCCGACGATTCATTCTCTTATATTCACTCAATTTAGATTCCTTACGGTGGTTCGCTCAAGAGTTCTTTTCCTATGTTATCATATCAATTCATTCATTCTTTCCAATCCTACCGGTGGTTCATGAAGACTTTCTCAAGTTTTGTGCTATATCCCTGTTTCGATCATTCTCAACGCGAATAAGTGATATGAAAATCCATTGATTCACATCAGTTTAATTGATGGAGGATAAGCATGACATAATTCTTATTCTTTTCATTAAATTGAGAAATCCATTACTTTGGAGTTTGTTCATGATGAATAGATCCTATCCCAAGTGTTTTCTTTCCGGAGTTCAAGTTTTTCCTCGGTCATCTCGTCGGAGTTCTATCTGAATCATCGCAAGGCTTTAATCTTATTCTCATCATCCTTTTGTTACCGGAGTTCTTCATGGTGGCTCATCATGTAATTCATTCGTCAAGTGTTCATCAATAATCCTCGTGGAGCAGCTCAAACATTCTTCTTCTTGCGTCTCGAAGTGCAAATAATTCTCCGTATTATTTGAAATGGAGTTTTGCATTTCTTCCTTCATCTCATCTCTTCTATCTTTGGTAGTGGCAGAATTTCACCTTATGTTTTGGGATGATTTCCATAAGTCCACTTAAAGCTTAATCTTTTGTTGTTGATGTTCTCAAAAACTCCGTTCTAGCCTTTCTTTTGAAGATGCTCTTTCAAATTTGATTATGGTGGAAGTTGTCATTTTCTTCTCCGTTCTTTTCATTCAACTCTTTCAATCCTTCAGGAGGCATTATGTTGTTCCTCTCGTCAAATGTCGTTCGATCATATCATGCTCTATTCATTCCATTTCTAGCCGGAGTGCTGCCCAAATTCCTTCATTCTAATTCATTTTCTATCTCTTTTAGCCGGAGTGGTTTCAGATTCTTCATGTTCCTCAGTTCTTGTTTCATGTCTTTCTACCATCAAGATTCTTGTTTGTTCCGTGTTCCTCTTTTGTAACGCAGCTTATCAAATGTCATTCTTCCTCTCAAGTGGCTCACCTCTCAAGATTCTTTCGTCTCACTCTTTGTTCTTCCTATTCCTCCTCCGTCTCGTTCCTAAGATCTCGGGACGAAATCTCTTGTTCGTAGGGGAGTGTTGTGACACCCCGAGACCGATGCGCCAGGTGTCTTCCAGTTATTCGTTGCCATTGCCATGTCATCTGCTTGCGTGTTGCACTTTGCCATGTCATCATGAGCATTATATCAGCATGTTGTCAAAACTTGCATCCGTACGAGTTCCCTCGTTCTCTTAGTTGTCCGTTCTGAGCCCAGAAACACTCGCACGCGCCCGCGGTACCTCTGAATATTTATTTTATAAGTGGCCGGAAAACATTCTCGAAATGGGATGAAACTTGGCATGTAGTCTTATTATAGTGTAGGTAGACCGCCTGTCAAATTTCGTCGCATTCGGAGTTCGTTTAATAGCCCAACCGTTAATCCTATAGCGGAAATATAGCCGAACAAAATCGTCGGATGTTTCGGTCTCCGAAACCGTCACCGGGCTGCACTCCCTTCTCTCCTCTCAGCCCACTAGCCCACCTACACAGCCCATCATCACTCACCTAACCCCCCTCGCACCCGGAGCCGTCTGATCGGCATCCGAGGATCCGAAACGGTGCAAAACCCCCCAAACCCTAGCCCCTTCCTTATATAAACACACCCACATGCCAAATTTGGCATCTCCAAGCCTTCCCCTACCTCTAGTCCTCCCCCTCGGATCAGCCGCCACCGCCACCTTGATTTCCGGCGCCCTCCACCTCCACCGCGCCACTTGGCAGCCAGCCATAGGGCAACCATCACCCAGCCGCCGCTTCTGGCCAATCGCTGAGCGCCACGCGCCCTCCTGCCTCCCCCACCGCCGTAGGCCCTGCTGGCCCATCTGAGGCCTGAAGCAGGCCGCAAGCAGGCCCGAAGCCGCTCCCGCAGGAGTTCGTGCCCGCTCGCCCCTCCCCCCGTTCGCTCGCCGCCGCCCCGCCGGTCACCGGAGCTACGACGCCGGAGGACGCCGGCCAGTCCCAGATCCGATCGCCCGCCGCCTTGTCACCAGCCTCGACCCTGCCGCCTGCTCCTCGCACCGGAGCGCACCGCGTCGCCGGAGCTGCCCCCGCCACCGGTGAGCACCCCCACCAGCCCCGCCAGTGCGCCTCCTCT
This sequence comes from Secale cereale, assembly GCA_902687465.1. Taxonomy (NCBI): domain Eukaryota; kingdom Viridiplantae; phylum Streptophyta; class Magnoliopsida; order Poales; family Poaceae; genus Secale; species Secale cereale. The sequence goes on from LR738715.1 coordinate 692,493,963, forward strand.
CCGCCGCCCGCGCCTCCGCCGCCGCGGCCTTCCCCCGCGCCTCACCTCGGATCCCGCCGGCTCGAGCTCGCCACCGGAGTCTTCATCATCGCCGGAATCTCCGTCGGCCAGATCGGGCCAGATCCGGTCCGAGCCGCGTCACGCTGGACATGTCCGATGGAGCCCAAACGTGTCCGAGCCCCCCCTTTGTCCGTGCCACTGATTGTGGGCCCATGCGTCCGGACATGTCCGCCCGAGTCCGGACAGTGTCCACCCGGGTCCCTGGGAGGTTGTTTTTTCGTCTAAGTCCCTGAAATCCACTAAATGTGTGCATGTTTGAGTGGCTGTAAATATTTGCCCGTTGATCCAAATTGAGCAAATGATATGTCAAAATGTTAGTCTCTCAGTGTTCTACATGTTAGTTGCATTTGCATGCATGTTACTGTTCATCTTATGCCTTAATCTTCATTGCAAAATTGCTATGTGATATTACTGCTCATTCTTGGTTGTCTGTCAACAATATGTTAGCATGTTTGAGAGGTTGTATCTTTGTGCATGTTGGTCCAAATGGAGTGTATGATATGTCAAAATGTTTATTGTGAAAGTACTATACATGATGGTGGCTGTTATATTCATCTTAGGTGCCATATTGCCATGTTTATCTCTGTTGCAAGAGTACATATTGTTGTTAAGTGTTGAAAACTGTTATGAGATGCTGATTTTTCTTTTTCATATCTTTATGTTAGATTTTTGTTTGAGCAACATATCAACATATGTTAGGAGCACAATCATGTCATCTTTGTTGTGGTGCAATCCGCTTTTCATGATATGCCTTGTGGTGAGTGGAACAAGCTTATAAAGTGACCTACTCGCTGTTGGCTGATTTCTTACACTTGTTGAAAACTGCTAAGTCTGAAACTGTTATATTGTGATGCCATGTTTGCTTGATGCTATAGTCAAATCCATGCATGTTTTAGAATGTCCAATGACCATGTCTCGAATTCTATGTTATGCTCTATCCATCCATGCCCTTGTTTGCAAGTATGGCCTGCTGTAGCTTGTTGTTTTCATGCTCTCAAGTTGCCATAAAATGTTGCTGTCAGCTTGTTAACAGAAAGTTCCGTTTTGCCATGTGAATAACTAGTGTTCTATGCATCCTATGACCATGTTCTTGCCATGAGTAGCTGCATAAACATGTCTTCTTGCTGTTGGTTATACTCACATGCCATGATATGCTCTGAGATGAGTTGCACAAGCTTGCAAACATGCCTACTTGTCGTTGTTGCTGCCATGTCTAGTTTATTTCACCAAGTCTGTGAATCTGTTATCTTTTGCAATCTTGCCATGATATTTTGAGCATGTTCTAGTGGTGTTTGTTAGTAGCTCAGCGATCATGCTTGTAGTGCTTGACATGTACATGCTTGCCATGCCCTTTGATGTCATGAAATGTTCTTGTATCATGTTGTTTTGATGTCAACTATATGCTTACTTGCTGTTTTGGGCAGTTTGTGTTTCAAACTTGCTTCGTGCGTATGTGATGAACCGTTGCTCTGTTTTGAGTGTGCTCTATATGAAACTTGTGTGTTTTTGCATGTAGATGCATATTAACATGTTGTAAACCTGTTTGGAGTGTGTTTGCTTGATGTTTGGATGCATCTTGCATCTTTGCCATGCTTAACTTGTTTTGCTCATATCTTCTAGGCCGTAGCTCTGAATTAAATGAACTTTATATGTAACTTGACTAGAATTTTTAGTAGATCATCATGGTGCATGCTAACTTGCTGTTTAACAACTTTAACTTGAGGTTTGTTCAGATCTGGACCAATTTCGAAATTTGCATATGAGGACTTACCGAAATTGTTATATGTTGTTTCCGGCCTCATTTAAACTTGCCTTGTGTGATGTTCTTATGTGATTCATCCCTTGCCATGTAAAGCATCATGCAACCTTGTCATGCATCATACTTGCTTGAGCATCATGTCTTGTTATGTGTTGTGTGTTTACCATGTTGTTGCTTCTTCTCGTTAGTGCTTGTTTCGTTGCGATCGTGAGGATTCGTTCGGCTACACTTGGTTCGTCTTCGTGGCTTCTTCTTCATCTTCTTCATGGAATCGTTCTTCTTCCTTGCGGGATCTTAGGCAAGATGACCGTCACCTTGAATCTCATTACTATCATTGCTATGCTAGATGTCTCGATGCTATCGCTATATGTCGCGCTACCCATCAGTTATTGTCAGCCTCTCTCCTTGTTGCCATGAAACCTCTAACCTTTGAGACCTTCCCAGCAAACCGTTGTGTGGCTATGTTACCGCTTGCTCAACCCCTCTTATAGCGTTGTTAGTTGCAGGTGAAGATGAGGATTGCTCCATGTCGGATCTTGGTTTTGGAATATCACAATAGCTATTACTATAATGAATGCACCTATATACTTGGCAATGGGTGGAAGGCTTGGACTTTTGCTCAGTGTTTTGTTCCACTCATGCCGCCTTAAGAACCGATAAACCGGTGTTATGTTCCTTGGTTTTGCGTTCCTAACGCGGTTGGGTGTATGGGGACCCCTTGACAGTTTGTCTTCGAATAAAACTCCTCCAGCAAGGCCCAACATTGGTTTTAATCTGCAACATAATAAAAACTTAATTAATTAATTAAATTGCATAGGGAGTTAGTGCTACCCGAGGTTTCTTTCTACATACACGGTCGCAAACGGTCAGCCTGGGGGGCCACCACAGGGAAACTCGAGGATTGGTTTTACTCGTAGCCTTTCCCATCCGGTCGTGGCATGAGACGAGATACGCGCGGCTACTATCAAGGTGTTGGCACGCTGGGAGGTCATGCTGGACCTGTTTTACCATTGTCGAAATGTCTTGTGCGCCGGTATTCCAAGTCTGATCGGGTTTTCCCTAAGATATGGGTTTTTTACCTCTGCTAATTGTGAGAGCTTGTGATGGCCTAGTTGGGACACCCCTGCAGGGTAATGATCTTCCGAAAGTCGTGCCCGCGGTTATGTAGCGGATTGGAATTTGTTAATGTCCAGTTGTAGAAAACTTGACAGAGGATTCGAAATAAAACACACCAACCGTGTGAGTAACCGTGACCGTCTATTTTCACTTTGAGAAAAGAACACGGTGGGGTTAAGTTTGACTCGTAGGTAGTTCATGATCTCTTAGCGATCATTACTAGTTTGCGACCGTTTGCGTAGATGCTCATCTTATTCTTGTACTCGTAAGCTAGCCACCATATATTGCTTGGCCACTCCTGCAACCTCACCACTTAACCTCTCCATACCCATTAAGCTTTGCTAGTCTTTTTACCCATGGTAATGGGATTGCTGAGTCCTCGTGGCTCACAGATACTACAACAACAGTTGCAGGTGCATGTTTCTGATGACTTGACGCGAGAGCGATGTTCTTTGTGTTGTTCTTCTTCTTCCTCGTCAGTATTGGGTTAGGTTCCTGGTCGGCAGCCTGGGATAGCAGGATGGATGTCGTTGTGCTTTTCATGTTTGCATCCGTAGTCGGATGTCTTGTATTGATGTTGTTGTATTCATGTGACTTGTATGAATTGTTGTATCCCCATGTATTGATGTAATGATATCCATCTTGCTAAGCGCCCGGAATGCGGTTGTGCCCCAATCACGAGTGTATCACGTGATAGGGATAGAATCGCATCTTGGGCGTGACAACCAGGCCCCGGCACCACACACCACTTTCCCCTTAGTTGCTCGACACTACCGGGTTACTATCGAGTATCGAGGGTGAGACCTCATCAGCACTTCCGATGTTAACCTTGTAGTTTAGTTCATCAGTTATGGTCATCGAGGGTGATTCCTCCTTCTCCACTCCCGATAACGATACTGTCGTGCAACTCCTCAAGAATGGACCTCGAGGGTGATTCCGCCTTCGTTCACCTTGATGATAACATCAGGTGGAATTCCATCGAGGGTGATTCCTCAGGGTTCCCCTTGGTGTTAGACACATGGTTACTATGGTTACTATGAATTTACACTGAACCATGTTACTGAATATGGTTCGGCGCTGAGGGGTACTCGCGCGAGCTTAATTGCGAGTGATGTGGAGTCGGGTTGACCTGGAAGGTGCCCACGAGATAATTACGTAGCATGGTTGGGCATTCCTGGCCCTTGCTATAATTCCACGAGACGGGGTGATGGGGTCACATGATCGCGAGTCTTTGCTTGTTACCGCGCGCTCCCAAGACACTAACGGTTTGGATATTTGATCCCAGGGGCCTCTGTCGTGATAGCACTAACCATCACGTGGGCATAGTATGGGCGTTATGCGTCATATGCATCAGACAAAGCTTAATTGACATCATGTGACTAAGTGGCGCGTGCCGGGTTGGACTGGAACACCTCGCTTGTATAAGGGGGCTAGGTCTGCTCACCGGCCGCGTACACAATGTGCATGAGTTCCCGGGGCGATGGCCCAAGACCCTGGGGGCATAGGTTTAAACCGGCGTGCTGACCTCTCTATTAAGCCTAGGTCGGGTGGCGGCATATCGTTTTGGCCAAGGCCGGGCATGACTCAGTAAAGTGTGTCCGGCCGAAGTTAAGCGATCGTGGTGGGTAAGTTGGTGCACCCATGTAGGGAAGAAAACATCTATCGATACCATGTCCTACGGTTACGGACACTTGGAGTTGTATCCCGATCGATACAAATATAACTGGATGCTGAGGCATGAAATGTATGTGTGGCTCCCTGATGTCTACTACACGCTTCTATTCCTGTAGACAGTGTTCGGCCTCCAAGAGCAGAGGTTTGTAGGACAGCAGCAAATTTCCCTTAAGTGAGTAACCCAAGGTTTATCGAACTGAGGGAAGTGGAGCTTGAACGTACCCCTTTCAAGCAACCCTGCAATCAAGATACAAGAAGTCTCTTGTGTCCCCAACACACCTAATACACTTGTCAGATGTATAGGTGCACTAGTTCGGCGAAGAGATATTAAATGGCAAGTGATATGGATGGCAAAAGATGTATTTGTAAATCTGAAATAAAAATGACAGCAAGCAAACATGTAACAAAACTGAAAGTAAACGGTGTATAATTGATGAAAACAAGGCCTAGGGATCATACTTTCACTAGTGGCAACTCCCAACAATATTTACATAATCTAATCACATGATATTTCCCATAAAACATGCAATGGAGACGCACCCGGAGGTCATTCCTTTGTGGTCAAGAGAGGACGAGAATTATGTAGGGCTACAAAAGCGCACCTCAAAGTTCGTAGTTCTCAATCTATGGATTTCCCAATGTCACCGCGGCCATCCAAAGAGAGTACCACAATCACCACAACATATCTCAAGGATAGTCAAAGACAAGCACCAAGAGGCTCTCAATCTTCAATCAACACACAAAAGAGGAAATCACTCATGAAAATATTCTTCTAATCCATGTCCAATAGACCGCTGTCACCTTGGTCTCGGGGATTATACTAGATAAAGACAAGTGAGTACATCAATCCAATACATAGAGGAAGGTGAAATATCATGGGATCACCCTAGATCAACATAGCCTATGAGCACAACGAATATCACATCATGGGAGAGAGAGATAACCACATAGCTACACGTACAAGCCCTCAGCCCCGGAGGAGACTACTCACACTTGAACATGATGAGGAGGAGATTGACGGTGGTGTTGATGGAGAGGTGCAGCCCGGAGAGGAGGAGGCGGCCGGCGGCAGCCGTGGCGGCGGCGGTAGCCCTCCGGGGCGGCGGCGGCCCCAGGGGGCAGCGGCTCCTTGGCCCCCCTTCTTCCTTGTGGATGGTGCTGCAATGGTGCTGGTCCTCCCCTCCAAGACGGCGGCCTGGGAGTACGAAAATTCGTGGCCCTTGGTGACCTAGGTTTCCTCTCTTTATATAGACTCTCGGATTCCCGTCATCAGATTTTGGGCTTTAGTAAAACGGGCTTTTCTCCGCCGTCCGGACTCCGATTTGGACGAATTTTATATCCAGAAGCATCCCCTCGAAATTCCCGACAACTTTCGTTCAGGACAGATTTCCTTTTGACGTCGTCTTCGGGCCGGGACGTGACCATTTTCTAAAAGAGTTCTCAGACAGATTTCAGAAAAGTCAGAGTCCTACTCCAATACGACTCCTTTTGCGTTTTTGTCAATTTCCAAGTAATTCCTACACAATAAAGTGTAAAACAAGAACATTGTGCACTTTTGCAACCATTAGTAGGTTAGTCCAATAAATGCCTAAAAAGATAGAAAACTTTAATACAAACATGAGACAATGATGTAAAACAAGCATGTCACAAGCAAAAATTATGGATACGTTTGGGACGTATCAACATCCCCAAGCTTAATTCCTACTCGTCCTCGAGTAGGTAGAATGATAACATAGATAATTTTTGAGGTGACATGCTACTAACAGAATCTTGATCAAGTAATATAGTAAAGCACATGAACTGAAATAAAGTGAACCAAAACAATTGTCTATAGTTGAAAGCAAGTAAACAATGAATAACCAAGTGATCATCTAAGTAAATTCTTTTCATGAATAGTACAATTGAAGACATGAAACTATAAAGTTAAGCACAACTGTTAGCCCCAAAGGAGTTCTCTCATCAAAAGCATTCTAGTTAACACAAAAGGAAGATAAAGTTTCAGCAATGCTTTCCACTTTTCAACATTCTATCTCATGGATAAGTTCAATGCACAAGGATTATATATAACTAAGCAGAAATTTTGAACATAATCAACTTGAACCCAGGGTTAACACTAGATGCTTGCTTATGGTGGAGGAAGAAGATTAGAACATAGGAAAACTGACTCAACATTTAAAAGTAAAAGATAGGCCCTTTGCAGAGGGAAGCAGGGATTACTCATGTGCTAGAGCTTTTTATTTTTGAAAACATAGAGATATAAAAGCAATTTTGAGAGATGTATGCTTATGTCAACGAATGGTAATAAACAATGCACTACTACTCATGCCAAACAGAACTTAAGAGCGGCTCCCATAGAGGAATGATAACACTCCCCTTTCTCCTTTGTTTATCACTAGCCAAAGTTTGTCTGATTTCTCAGGTACGATGTGTGAAGGAGGTTTTTGATATTGATATTGATGACATGTAAAGTGGGCTGGGCATACCCTTTTGCCAGCTCTTTTTGCAAAATTAAGGACATGCACATTATTCATGCACGTCAGGGGTCGTTCTGTCCAACACAAGTAATAATGAACTGTCTACCACTTCCTCATGAGCTAAAACAGAGACACAAATAAGGATAAATTTTGAAGGTTTTAAAGGTAGCACATGAGCAATTTACTTGGAATGACTATTAAATACCATGCATATAGGTAGGTATGGTGGACACATATGGCAGAATTTTGGCTATGGAATTTGGATGCACGAGCAGCATTCCCGCTCAGTACAGAGTTTTTGGTTTAGCAAGTTTTTAGCAAGCACATGTTAACCGGTACAAGAGAATTATAACATCTTTTCAGCATAATTATAAGACTTCTACACTGTCTTCCTTGTCAACCAACTTACTTCTAAAGAGAAAACAAGAACTTTAAAACTACCAATGGTGAAAAACTAAACAATTGCAAACTTCAAAGGTATTTCTTCACTAATAAGACTTTATTAAATGATCTCCATGTTTAGACATCACTACTTAATTTCTCAAAACAATTGATAGGGATCAAGTTACTCAATGATCTTCAAGACTATGCAAGCTTTTTATTCTTTGCATCACGGCCACACTTGGCATTTACTTTACCAACATATTATTTAGCAATTCAAACCAATTCAACTCTTCAAAAAGATATAAGTGAAGCAAGAGAGTACTTTCTATAAAAGAACTAATAGCTCTGAACATGATATGAAATAAAAACAAGAGCTAGAAGCATATAATTAACAAGGTAGCTAAAACACTCAAAAAGATATAAGTGAAGAACATGAGTGTTTCATGAAAAAGCGGAGCGTGTCTCTCTCCCAAATAAGAATGATCAGATGCAACTTATTTAAGACCAGCAAAGAAAACAAAACAAAACTGAAAACAAAACAAAAAGACGCTCCAAGAATAAAACATAATGGGCAAAGGAATAAAATATACTGACACGAGGAGAACCTGGTGATTGTTAATGAAGAAGTGGATGCCTTGGGCATCCCCAATCTTAGATGCTTGGGACTTCTTGAATATTTCTTGGTGGTGCCTTGGGGGCATCCCCAAGCTTGAGCGTTTGACCCTCCTGAATCTTCTTTTATCATCTTCCCTCACACACTTGAAAAATCCCTTCATACATAACTCATCATAATCTGATTAGCGAGGTTAGTACCCACAATAAAATAACTTTTCCCTGCTGGAAATAAAGATAATCTTGAAGAGCTACTGTTTCTCAAGATTGCCAAAAGGTTTTTGCAAAGAAATAGCAAGCTCAAGGTTTGCAAAACGAAGAAAAGGCAAAACAGGACAGAATCTGTGAAAAACAGACCAGCAGGTAGTAAATAATTTTTTCGGGGCACTTCTGCAACTCAAATAAAAAAACTCAGAACAGACGCCCGAAAGCCAATTGTATAGAGCACGCTGTCAAAAAAATTCAGATAAAAAAGATGATCTGGTGATTTTATTTGAATTTTTCTATCCAAGGACAGAATCTGTTTTCTGGACAGCACGTCACAACTTTTGAACTTTCTTGCAATCGGAGGCTAAACTTGGCACAAAGCTGAAAAATAAAGATACAATGATGTTGCTACAGTAGTAACAAACATCAAGACCACTAAAAACTGAAAGAAGAAACTGAAAGCAAAGATAACAAGGGTTGTCTCCCTAGAGCTCTTTCTTTATAGCCATAAAGATAGGCTTAAGACTTTAATGATGCTCTCGTAGGAATAAGAGTTGAAGAACAAAAGAGAGCATCAAGAAGCAAATACCAAACACATTTAAGCCTAACATGCTTCCTATGCATAGGAATATTGCAATAAAATAATTCATTGAAGCACAAAGCAATAAGCATAGGAAGACAAAACAAGTGCAGCTTCAAAACCTTCAACATAAAGAGAGGGAACTTGATATTATTGAAATATCTATAAGCATATGTTCCCTTCTCATAATAATTTTCAGTGGGATCACGAATAAACTCAACAATATAAGCATCACATAAAGCATTGTTACCATGATCCACATGCAAAAAGGTACTCTTACTTTCCACATAAGCAAAATCTTTCTTATTAGGAATAGTGAGAGTAAAGCAAGCATAACCATCATGGTAACCATCATATTTAGGAGGCATATCATAATCATAATAAATTTTATCCTCAATAGTAGGTGGACTAAAAAGCTCACATTTATCATTGTAATCATCATATATAGGAAGCAAAGTATCATCAAAGTAAATTTTCTCTTCAAAAGTTGGGGGACTAAAAATATCATGTTCATCAAATGTGTCATCCCCAAGCTTAGAGCTTTCCATGTCATTAGCAATATAGATATTAAAAAAAACATACTAATAACATCACCACCATCATGATTGTTATGCAAATAATAAAGTTCCAAAGGTTTTTTAATTTTCTCTTCAAACACATCATGTCCAAGTTCAAGGTAGAGCTTATAAAGCTCTCTCATATTTTTGTTGTTTTCCATTAAGCAAAACTAGTGAAATAAAAACAAGAAACGAAAAGATTTAATTGCAAGATCTAGAGAAGGTACCTTCACTTACCTCACTTCCCCGGCAACGGCGCCAGAAATAGCTTGATGTCTACTACACGCTTCTATTCCTGTAGACAGTGTTGGGCCTCCAAGAGCAGAGGTTTGTAGGACAGCAGCAAATTTCCCTTAAGTGAGTAACCCAAGGTTTATCGAACTCAGGGAAGTGGAGGCTGAACGTACCCCTTTCAAGCAACCCTGCAATCAAGATACAAGAAGTCTCTTGTGTCCCCAACACACCTAATACACTTGTCAGATGTATAGGTGCACTAGTTCGGCGAAGAGATGTTAAATGGCAAGTGATATGGATGGCAAAAGATGTATTTGTAAATCTGAAATAAAAATGGCAGCAAGCAAACATGTAACAAACTGAAAGTAAACGGTGTTCAATTGATGAAAACAAGGCCTAGGGGTCATACTTTCACTAGTGGCAACTCCCAACAATATTTACATAATCTAATCACAAGATATTTCCCATAAAACATGCAATGGAGACGCACCCGGAGGTCATTCCTTTGTGGTCAAGAGAGGACGAGAATTATGTAGGACTACAAAAGCACACCTCAAAGTTCGTAGTTCTCAATCTATGGATTTCGCATTGTCACCACGGCCATCCAAAGAGAGTACCACAATCACCACAACATATCTCAAGGATAGTCAAAGACAAGCACCAAGAGGCTCTCAATCTTCAATCAACACACAAAAGAGGAAATCACTCATGAAAATATTCTTCTAATCCATGTCCAATAGACCACTGTCACCTTGGTCTAGGGGATTATACTACATAAAGACAAGTGAGTACATCAATCCAATACATAGAGGAAGGGGAAATATCATGGGATCACCCTAGATTAACATAGCCTATGAGCACAACGAATATCACATCGTGGGAGAGAGAGATAACCACATAGCTACACGTACAAGCCCTCAGCCCCGGAGGAGACTACTCATACTTGGACATGGTGAGGAGGAGATTGACGGTGGTGTTGATGGAGAGGTGCAGCCCGGAGAGGAGGAGGCGGCCGGCGGCAGCCCTCAGGGGCGGCGGCAGCCCTCGGGGCGGCGGCGGCCCTAGGGGGCAGCGGCTCCTTGGCCCCTCTTCTTCCTTGTCGATGGTGCTGCAATGTTGCTGGTCCTCCCCTCCAAGACGGTGGCCTGGGAGGAGGAAAATTCGTGGCCCTTGGTGACCTAGGTTTCCTCTCTTTATATAGACTCTCGGATTCCCGTCATCAGATTTTGGGCTTCAGTAAAACGGGCTTTTCTCGGCCGTCCGGACTCCGATTTGGAGGAATTTTATATCCAGAAGCATCCTCTCGAAATTCCCCACAACTTTCGTTCAGGACAGATTTCCTTTTGACGTCGTCTTCGCGCCGGGACGTGACCATTTTCTAAAAGAGTTCTCAGACAGATTTCAGAAAAGTCGAGTCCTACTCCAATACGACTCCTTTTGCGTTTTTGTCAATTTCCAAGTAATTCCTACACAATAAAGTGTAAAACAAGAACATTGTGCACTTTTGCAACCATTAGTAGGTTAGTCCAATAAATGCCTAAAAATATAGAAAACTTTGATATAAACATGAGACAATGATGCAAAACAAGCATGTCACAAGCAAAAAATATGGATACGTTTGGGACGTATCACTCCCGGAGTCGAGAAAGGATGCAGCGGCATTGACAACAACATAAATATGACTTATGTTATAGGGATAATTGTATTCATGCCACTAGTTGTGTCCCACTCGGATGATTTGCCCCTAGTTTTAAAAAATCCTCGTTTTGACCAAGTTAGTTTGCTCCTCTTGTGTTTTTACCCTTCCATCATGTTTCCCTCTAGTTAGTGTTGTTTGACCATGTGTTGACCATCTTTGGACTTTTCTCTGGACCATTTTGCCCCTGATTCCTCACTCTCTCACGAGACACTTCCAAGTGGGGCCATCACTGTGAAAATCATTCCAGATTTTATTTGCCTTCTCTCGCGCCGGTCAGAACCTTGCCCGAGACCCCCTCCCCCATCTGTCAAATAAAATCCCCAAATTCTACGCCATTAGCGGCCCCTCCCACCTCCATTTGGGATGCATTCCCCTTCCCGCCGCCACCACCGGATCGGCCGCCGGCGATCCGCGCCGCAGGGATTGACCAGGCACAGATCCGCCTGATGCGCCCACTGCCGCCGACCGCCTAGGCACGGCAGTGAGCCACCTCGCCGGACTGCCCACCACATGCATGGAAACGCGTAGCCGCAAGTGCGCCGTCGTCAGCACCCCCTCCTCCTCCCCCTCGGCCTCCTCCTCCAAGTGCGCCCGCATCGCCCCCGCCCCGGACCGCCCGCAATGGACCCGTCCCCATCCTCCGTAGGCTGGGCGCTGGGCTCCGACATGACAGTGGGAAGAGAGGGGTGGTTTTCTCTGTGATGGGTCCCACTTGGCAGTGTCTCACAATAGTTCGAGGAAGTAGGGGCAAAATGGTCCAAAAAAAGTCCATGGATGGTCAACTAACGGTCAAACGACACTAACTGGATGGAAACGTGATGGAAGGGTAAAAACACAAGAGGAGCAAACTGACTTGGTCAAAAAACGAGGATTTTCAAAAACTAGGGGCAAATCAGCCGAGTGGGACACAACTAGTGGCATGAATACAATTATCCCTATGCTATACTACTCTACTCCCTCCTGTTGCTGCAAGACGGTGGTTTCCAAAAGATGCTAGTCTTCGATAGGACTAGCTTCTCCCCCTCTTATTCTGGCATTCTGCAGTTTAGTCCATAGATACTACCCCTTTTCATTGATACCGATGCATATGTAGTGTAGATCCTTGCTTGCGAGTACTTTGGATGAGTACTCCCGGTTGCTTTGCTACCCATTTTCCTCCTTCTTTCTTCTTTCTGGTTGTTGCAACCAGATGGTTGAGTCCAGGAGCCAGATGCCACCTTTGACAACTGCTACTACCCCGATGGAGGCTACTACTACGTGCAGACCGCCGATGCCTTGCCTTTTCGATCGTTGATGTTTTGTGCTAGCCTTCTTAAGGCAAACTTGTTTAACTTATGTCTGTACTCAGATATTGTTGCTTCTGTTGACTCTTATGTATTCGAGCTTATGTATTCGAGCCCTCGAGGCCCCTGGCTTGTAATATAAAGCTTGTATAATTTTTATTTGTGTCTAGAGTTGTGTTGTGATATCTTCCAGTGAGTCCCTGATCTTGGTCGTACACGTTTGCATGCATGATTAGTGTACGGTCAAATCGGGGGCGTCACAGTATGGTGAGGATTGCTGGCGGCGATGCACTGAAGATGGCATGGCAGTGTGAGATAAGCTTGTGGTTCGCGAACTCGAGCGAGATGGCCAAGGAGGCGATGGACATATGCAAGGATCTGAGTGTGGAAGAGGACGAGAGCCTTTTCCCTGATGGGAAGGCAAAGCTACCACTCAAGATATTGCTTTGGGCCATGGAGGAAGAAAAATTGACAGATCCGGTGTACACGCGGATGTGGGAATCATTTCACTCCCGCATTCGAGCTCATCCAAGCCTGGAGGAGTTCGCACGGGGGTGGGGGGGGGGGTAGGGTGATGGCTTTGCCAACACTGGGAAAGAAGGACCTACCGATTCTCATTGAGGACGACGAGCCCAACAAGCGTAAGAAAGGCAATAAGGGAGGTGGTACACACGCCACGACGAGTGTCACACTTTCCTAGCCGATCTCCTCGCCTGCTCAGACTCACTCTATGTTGTGGCGGAGTAGGGGTTTCCCTTGCCTGTAACACTTCTAGGTACTTGCTGGGAGGATTCTGACGAGGAGGCTGAGTTCTCGTCGGATTTCACAAGTAAGTCTGATTCCTCACCGAAACATCTGCATTCTCCTTTACTTTCTAGTAAGGAGAGGACTGGTAGTTCTAAATCTAGAATGGTGAACAATAGAATCCAAAATAGAATATTGAATACATCCAGTCTTCATGATGACGAAGATGGTATTAGACTTTTGCTTTTTGTATGAATAAAGAAACTAATGAACGTCAACCTTGTCCCTCCATTATGCATTTATATGATTGGGATATAAATTTTGTTGAGGAATATTTGTACAGGAAACTTACTTGTGGGATAGATGTTAGAGATCATATGCTTGATGGTAAATTTTCCGGCTATCCCTGAATTCTGGTTATAGGATATGCTAGATTTTGGTGAATTGGTTGTAAATAATTTTGGTGTAGAAAGATACTATACTAGGAGGGAGCAAACAATGATTGAGGAACCTGGACCTGGGATCTCAAAGGGGTCAGTTCGTAATCATGGGCCAAATATTTGACCTTATTTTGACCCTGATGGGCTTGCGATTGGGGTGGAGATAGCGTATTTTGGAAATGCAATTTTTGGTGTTTTCCATTACTTAAATAGCCTTCCTCTGCCCTATACGGGACTTGACAGCGACCTACCTAAACAATTAGGGTTTCTTTGTCCGCTGCTAGGGTTGTAAGGGGACATCATGGCTGGAAATTATGGTGGACCTAAAGGAGCAGGAAGAATTAATAGGGGCATCAGAGAGAATTTCCAGTACATACGAAGATAAATGACGATGATAGATTGAGAAATAACATTTTAGAGATGGATGGTTGGAAAACATTGCGAGGGATAAATACTTGAATAGAAATACTCCCCTTGGAGGCTCAATACTCAATGTTGGGTGGTGTGTAATTGGGAGGCCAAGGTTTTCAGGAGTAGATCGAGGAGTAATTTGGTGTTTGGCAAATCACAACAAGGTGATAAAGTAAATTCCTCAACTATGATCATGTACAAAATAGTTTTATTCTAGATCTGGCACAACAACATAAGTGGTTTGTGACTCTATTGGCTAGCTTGCTCAAAGCAGCCAGCAAATCAACCCACCTTTGATTGCTAGTTCGTCAAACTCTGGCTGCCAGATGTTAAAGCTTGCTAGTGATCTTGACAAGGGGAAAAGTGTTGTAGATAGTGTTGCTGGTGGTGGTTCGAGAAATTTGAATAATGGTTTTGGAATTGCCTGTGGTGGCTCAATGCTCAGAGGGATGGATTTGATACTGGAAGGTTTAGTATCAGAGCTAGATAGGAGGGAGGCAAGATGAGAAACACTCATAGGAAACCTTCTAACAAGTGCAAAGATACCAGATGCTACCTCTTGAGCTTGCGTTGGTTTTTCCCTTGAAGAGGAAAGGGTGATGCAACAAAGTAGAGTAAGTATTTCCCTCAGTTTGAGAACCAAGGTATCAATCCAGTAGGAGATTACACATAAATCGCCAAATACCTGCACAAACAATCAAACAACTTGCACCCAACACTATAAACGGGTTGTCAATCCCTTCATGGTTATTTGCAAAAGTGAGATCAAATAGAGATAGATGAACTAGTAAAGTAAATATTTTTGGGTTTTGGGTTTATAGATTGAAAAGTAAAAGATTGCAAAATAGTAGATCGGAAACTTATAAGATGTAAAATAAAACCGGGGGCCATAGGTTTCACTAGAGGCTTCTCTCATAATAGAAAATATTACGGTGGGTGAACACATTACTGTCAAGCAATCACCAAATTGCCAACACCGGGAACGAAGGACCTACCGATTCTCATTGAGGTCGACGAGCCCAACTAGCGTGAGAAGGCAATAAGGGAGGTGGTACACAGGTCACGACGAGTGCCAGAATTTCCTAGCCGATCTCCTCGCCTACTTAGACTTACTCTATGTTGTGGCGGAGTAGGGGTTTCCCCTGCCCGTAACCACTTCCAGTTACTTGCTGGGAGGATTCCGACGAGGAGGTTGAGTTCTCGTCGATTTCACAAGTAAGTCTGATTCCTCACTGAAACATTTGCGTTCTCCTTTACATTCTAGTAAGAAGAGGACTGGTAGATCTAAATCTAGAATGGTGAACAATAGAATCCAAAATAGAAAATTGAATACATCCAGTCTTTATGATGACGAAGATTGTATTAGACTTTTTATTTTTCTATGAATAAAGAAACTAATGAATGTCAACCTTGTCCCTCTATTATGCATTTATTTGATTGGGATATAAAGTTTGTTGAGGAATATTTGAACATGAAACTTACTTGTGGGATAGGTGTTAGAGATCATATGCTTGATGGTAAATTTTCCGGCTATCCCTGAATTCTGGTTATAGGATATGCTAGATTTTGGTGTGGTATAGAAAGATAATATACTAGGAAGGAGCAAACAATGATTGAGGAACCTAGACCTGGGGTCTCAAAGGGGCCAGTTGGTAATCATGGGCCAGATATTTGAATTTATTTTGACCCTGATGGGCTTGGGATTGGGGTGGAGGAAGAGTATTTTGGAAATGCAATTTTTGGCAATTTCCATTACTCAAATAGCCTTCCTCTGGCCTATATGGGACTTGACATCGACCTACCTAAACAATTAGGGTTTCCTGGTCCACTGCCGGGGTTGCAAGGGGACATCATGGCTAGAAATTATGGTGGACCCAATGGAGCAGGAAGATTTAATAGGGGCATCAGAGAGAATTTCTAGTACATACGAAGATAAATGACGATGATAGATTTAGAAATAACATTTAAGAGATGTATGGTTGGAAACCATTGCGAGGGATAAATATTTGAATAGAAATACTCCCCTTGGAGTCTCAATGCTTAATGTTGGGTGGTGTGTAATTGGGAGGCCAAGGTTTTCAGGAGTAGATCGAGGAGTAATTTGGAGTTTGGCACATCACAACAAGGTGATAAGGTAAATTCCGCAACCATGATCATGTACAAAATAGTTTTATTCTAGGTCTGGCGCAACAACATAAGTGGTTTGTGACTCTATTGGCTAGCTTGCTCAAAGCGGCTAGCAAATCAGCCCACCTTTGATTGCTAGTTCCTCAAACTCTGGCTGCCAGATGTTAAAGCTTGCTAGTGATCTTGACAAGGGGAAAAGTGTTGTAGATAGTGTTGTTAATGGTGGTTCAAGAAATTTGAATAATGGTTTTGGAATTTCCGGTGGTGGCTCAGTGCTCAGAGGGATGGATTTGATACTGGAAGGTTTAGTATTAGAGCTAGATAGGAGGGAGGCAAGATGAGAAACACTCAAAGAAAACATTGAAGAGGAAAGGGTGATACCTCTTGAGCTTGCATTGGTTTTTCCCTTGAAGAGTAAAGGGTGATGCAACAAAGTAGAGTAAGTATTTCCCTCAGTTTGAGAACCAAGGTATCAATCCAGTAGGAGATCACACACAAATCGCCAAATACCCACACAAACAATCAAACAACTTGCACCCAACGCTATAAATTGGTTGTCAATCCCTTCACGGTAATTTGCAAAAGTGATATCCAATAGAGATAGATGAACTAGTAAAGTAAATATGTTTGGGTTTGTGGTTTATAGATTGAAAAGTAAAAGATTGCAAAATAGTAGATCAGAAACTTATAAGATGTAAAATAAACCCGGGGCCATAGGTTTCACTAGAGGCTTCTCTCATAATAACAAATATTACGGTGGGTAAATAATTTACTGTCAAGCTATCACCAAATTGCCAACACCGGGAGCGAAGGACCTACCGATTCTCATTGAGGAAGACTAGCCCAACAAGCGTAAGAAGGCAATAATGGAGGTGGTACACAACCCACGACGAGTGCCACACTTTCCTCGCCGATCTCCTCGCCTGCTCACACTCACTCTATGTTGTGGCGGAGTAGGGGTTTCCCCTGCATGTAACCACTTCTAGTTACTTGCTGGGAGAATTCTAACGAGGAGGCTGAGTTCTTGTCGTATTTCACAAGTAAGTCTGATTCTGCACTGAAACATTTGCGTCCTCCTTTACGTTCTAGTACAGAGGACTGGTAGTTCTAAATCTAGAATGATGAACAATAGAATCCAAATTAGAAAATTGAAAACATCCAGTCTTCATGATGACGAAGATTGTATCAGACTTTTTCTTTTTCTATGAATAAATAACCTAATAAACTTCAACCTTTTCCCTCTATTATTCATTTATATGATTGGGATATAACATTTGTTGTGGATAATTTGAATAGGAAACTTACTTGTGGGATAGATGTTAGAGATCATATGCTTGATGGTAAATTTTCCGTCTATCCTTGAATTCTGGTTATAGGATATGCTAGATTTTGGTGATTTGGTTGTGAATAATTTTGGTATATAAAGAAACTATACTAGGAGGGAGCACACAATGATGGAGGAACTAGGACCTGGGGTCTCAAAGGGGTCATTTGGTAATCATGGGCCAGATATTTGACCTTATTTTGACCCTGATGGGCTTGTGATTGGGATGGAGGAAGCATATTTTGGAAATGCATTTTTTGGCGTTTTCCAGTACTTAAATAGCCTTCCTCTACCCTAGATGTGACTTCACATCGACCTACCTGAACAATTAGGGTTTCCTAGTCCGCTACCAGGGTTGCAAGGGGACATCATGGCTGGAAATTATGGTGGAACTAAAGGGGCAGGAAGAGTTAATAGGGGCATCAGAGAGAATTTCTAGTACATACAAAGATAAATGATGATGATAGATTCAGAAATAGCATTTTAGAGATGGATGGTTGGAAAACATTGCGAGGGGTAAATATTTGAATAGAAATACTACCCTTGGAGGCTCAATGGTCAATGTTGGGTGGTGTGTAATTGGGAGGCCAAGGCTTTCAGGAGTAGATCGAGGAGTAATTTGGAGTTTGGCAAATCACAAGAAGGTGATAAGGTAAATTCCACAACTAAGATCATGTACATAATAGTTTTATTCTAGATCTGGCACAACAACAAAAGTGGTTTGTGACTCTATTGGCTAGCTTGCTCAAAGCAGCCAACAAATCAACCCACCTTTGAGTGCTAGTTCCTCAAACTCTGGCTGCTAGATGTTAAAGCTTAGTGCTGAGAGGTGGTGGTTCGAGAAATTTGAAAAGTAGTTTGTGTTGCTGGTGGTGGTTCGAGAAATTTGAATAATGGTTTTGGAATTCCCGGTGGTGGCTTAGTGCTGAGAGGGATGGATTTGATACTAGAAGGTCTAGTACCAGAGCTAGCTAGGAGGGAGGCAAGATGGGAAACACTGATAGAAAACCTTCCAACAAGTGCAAAGATACCACATGCTACCTCTTGAGCTTGCGTTGGTTTTTCCCTTGAAGAGGAACTGGTGATGCAGCAAAGTAGAGTAAGTATTTCCCTCAATTTTAGAACCAAGGTATCAATCCAGTAGGAGATTACGCACAAATCGCCAAATACCTGCACAAACAATCAAACAACTTGAACCCAACGCTATAAAGGGGTTGTCAACCCCTTCACGGTTATTTGCAAAAGTGAGATCCGATAGAGATAGATCAACTAGTAAAGTAAATATTTTGGGTTTTTGGTTTATTGATTGAAAAGTAAAAGGTTGCAAAATAGTAGATCAGAAACTTATAAGATGTAAAATAAACCCGGGGGCCATAGGTTTCATTAGAGGCTTCTCTCATAATAGCAAATATTACGGTGGGTGAAAAAATTACTGTCAAGCAATCGCCAAATTGCCAACACCGGGAACGAAGGACCTAATGCTACCTCTTGAGCTTGCATTGTATTCCCTCGAAGAGGAAAGGGAGATGCAGCACAGTAGCGTAAGTATTTCCCTCAGTTTTTGAGAACCAAGGTATCAATCCAGTAGGAGACCACGCGCGAGTCCCTCGCACTTGCACAAACAAATAAGAACTTCACAGGATAAGGGCTTGTCAATCCCTTTATGGTCACTTACGAAAGTGAGATCTAATAGAGATGCTAATTATATTTTTGGTATTTTTGGTTTAATAAAACAGAAATTAAAAGCAAGAAAAGTAAAGTAGATGTAGATTGATATGTTGAGAATAGACCCGGGGGCCATAGTTTTCTCTAGTGACTTCCATCATGATAGCGATATTCTACGGCGGGTGAAGAAATTACTGTCAAGCAATTGATAGAAAAGCGAATAATTATGAGACTATCTAGGCATGATCATTGTATATAGTCATCATGTCCGAGACAGGTAGACCGAAACGATCCTGCATCTACTACTATTACTCCACACATCGACCGCTATCCAGCATGCATCTAGTGTATTGAGTTCATACGAACAGAGTAACGCCTTAAGAAAGATGACATGATGTAGAGGGATAAACTCAAGCAATATGATGAAAACCCCATCTTTTTATCCTCGATGGCAACAATACAATACGTGCCTTGCTGCCCCTACTATCACTAGGAAAGGACACCGCAAGATTGAACCAAAGCCAAGCACTTATCCCATTGCAAGAACTGTAGATCTAGTAGGCCAAACCAAACCAATAATTCGAAGAGACTTGCAAGGATATTATGAGCACACATAAAAAGTTCAGAGAAGAACCAAATATCTTTCATGGATAACCTTGATCATAAACTCACAATTCATCGGATTTCGACAAACACACCGCAAAAAGAGATTACATCGAATAGATCTCCTCGAAGACCGATTAGAACTTTGTATTGAGATCCAGAGAGAGAGAAGAAGCCATCTAGATACTAGCGATGGACCCGACGGTATGTGGTAAACCACTCACAACTCATGGTGAGGGCGATGATGATGATGATGAAGGCCTCCGTGATGGACCCCCCCTCCTGGAACAGGCTCCAAGATGGGATCTCCACGGGAACGGAAGCTACGGCGGTGGAATTAGGGTTTTCTCTCTGCGTATGGAGTTTCTGGGGTACGTAGGTATATATAGGAAGAAGGAGGGCACCGGGGGCCGCGTGGGCCAGCCTCGAGGCAGGGGACGTGCCCTGGGAAGGGGAGCGTGCCCCCCCACCCTCGAGGGCTGGTCCCTTGCCCCCTGACTTGGTCCTGACGTTTCCCGAGTGCGATTTCCTCAAAAAATATCTCTCGCGAAGGTTTCATTCCGTTTGGACTCCGTTTGATATTCCTTTTCTGCAAAACCCTGTAATAGGCAAAAAACAACAATCTGTACTAGGCCTTTGGGTTAGTTGGTTAGTCCCAAAAATGATATAAAAGTGAATGATAAAGACCATTAAACATCCAAGACTTCATAAATAATAGCAAGGAACAATCAAAAATTATAGATTCGTTGGAGACATATCAAGCATCCCCAAGCTTAATTCCTGCTTGTCCTCGAGTAGGTAAATGATAAAGAAAGAATTTTTGATGTGGAATGCTAACCAATATAGTTATTCAATGTAATTCTCTTAATTGTGGTATGAATGTTTAGATCTGAAAGATTCTAGATAAAAGTCTATATTGACATAAGAAATAACAATACTTCAAGCAATACTAACAAAGCAATCATGTCTTCTCAAAATACTATGGCTAAAGGAAGTTATCCCTACAAAATCATATGGTTTGGCTATGCTCCCTCTTCATCACACAAAATATTCATATCATGCACAACCCCGATTTCAGCCAAGCACTTGTTTTCATACTCTATTCTTTTCAAACCTTTCAACTTTCACGCAATACATGAGCGTGAGCCATGGATATAGCACTATGGGTGGAATAGAAGTGGTTGTGGAGAAGACAAAACAGAGGAAGATAGTCTCACATCGACTAGGCGTGTCAACGGGCCATGGAGATGCCCATCAATAGATATCAATGTGAGTGAGTAGGGATTGCCATGCAACGGATGCACTAGAGCTAAATATGAATGAAAGCTCAACAAAAGAAACTAGTGGGTGTGCATCCAACTTGCCAAAGTAGAGTAAGTATTTCCCTAAGTTTGAGAACCAAGGTATCAATCCAGTAGGAGATTATGCACAAATCGCCAAATACCTGCACAAACAATCAAACAACTTGCACCCAACGCTATAATGGGGTTGTAAATCCCTTCATGGTTATTTGCAAAAGTGAGATCCGATAGAGATAGATGAACTAGTAAAGTTAATATTTTTGGGTTTTTGGTTTATAGATTGAAAAGTAAAATATTGCAAAATAGTAGATCGGAAGCTTATAAGATGTAAAATAGACCCGGGGGGAATAGGTTTCACTAGAGGCTTCTCTCATGATAGCAAATATTAAAGTGGGTGAACAAATTACTGTCAAGCAATTGATAGAAGAGCGAATAATTATAATGACATCCAAGGAAATGCTCATGAGTATTAGGCATCATGTCTACTATTACTCCACACATCGACCCAAACGATTCTGCATCTAGAGTATTAGGTTCATAAGAATAGAGTAACGCATTAAGCAAGATGACATGATGTAGCAGAATTAACTCAAGCAATATTATGAAAACCCCATCTTGTTATCCTCGATGGGAACAATACAACACATGTCATGTCCTGTACTTTCACTGAGATTGAGCACCGCAAGAATGAAAAGTAAAGCAAAGCACTTCTCCCATTGCAAGAAAAACCAATCTAGTTGGCCAAACCAAACCGATAGTTTGAAGGAAATTACTAAGATGTTAAATCATGCATATAAGAATTCAGAAGAGACTCAAATAATATTCATAGATAATCTGATCATAAACCCACAATTCATCGGATCTTGACAAGCACACCGCAAAAGAAGATTACAACGGATAGATATCCAAGAACATCGAGGAGAACATGATATTGTGGGTCAAAGAGAGAGAAGAAGCCATCTAGCTACTAGCTATGGACCCGTAGGTCTGTGGTAAACTACTCAAACTTCATCGGAAGGGCAATGGTGTTGATGTAGATGCCCTCAGGGGCTGATTCCCCCTCCGACAGAGTACCGGAAAAGGCCTCCAGATGGGATCTCGCGAGAACAGAAGGTTACTGTTGGGGATATAACTATTTGACATGACCCGCCCAGGAGGGGCCGGGTTACCCAATGGCGGTTCATGGGCAAAGCCCAGAAGCGTGTTGGGGATGGCGGTTTAAGAAGAGTAGCATATAAAGGGCCCAAAACCCAGAGTAGCTTAAGGCCCGTAAGTGTAAACCGCCATGTATATCTGATTTGTAGTGTAAGGCATGTAGCGATGAGTTGCCGAGCCGGACGCGATTTCTATGAGCCGGCCATGACTCTGTAAGCCGCATGGCATCAACCCGTGTATATAAGGGGACGTCCCGACAATGGCTTAGGGCAAGAAACACCAGATCGAAAGCCAAGCTAGCGTATTCGCTCCCTAGCAATCGAAACCCTAGCAATACCACCTCAAACTGGATTAGGTTTTACCCTCACCGCAAGGGGCCGAACCAGTATAAACTCCCCATGTCCTTTGTCCCATTTTAACCCCTTTAAGCAAACCACATCGCTATGGCTCCACAATTAAGTCCTTTCCTTAGGACATTTGTCGTGACAAATCCACGACAGTTGGCGCCCACCGTGGGGCCTGCGCACGGTGGTTTCAAATTCTTGAAGGGCAACTTCGAATGGCTCAAGGGATACGCTGTGGGCCGGATGACCAAAAGTCGTCGCGGCAAGCTCTACATTGATGATGCAGGCTGGGGTCCCGAGGCCGGCTCAATTGAGTACGGGTACCGGGTCCCCTTCGGCGGAATCCACGTCTTCATCGGCAAAATCGGCGAACCAGGCCCTGAGCCGGACACCTGCGCCGACATCATCGAGACGGCTCAGCATGCGCGACCTGCCCGGGTTCAGCCCGCCGTGAGGCGTGCCTTTGTTGGATACATCCAGGGCGCTGGAGGCTCTGGATCTCGCGGTGAGACAGCCGTTCTCTCTGACGGCGAATCGTCCACGGGCGAGACTAATTCAATGTATCAGATGCAGAACGAACGGCTTGGGGGCTGGTCCGATGGTAACAATATTCCGGACCCCCGTGAGCCACCGAACAGGGTGGTGATCTTCATGACTGGCACCTAGCTGGCTCTCGTCTCAATGGCTGCCAGGGCCATAACACCCGGCGCGACGATGATGACTGCGGCAGGAGCGGGCAGACCAGCATGCCCGCCGGCTCAAGTCTTGACAGATCTGTTGGAGGCTCTGCGACTCTGATGGGAGCGGAGGTAACCCTGGACAACCAGGAGCAGCACAAGGAAGATGTGGCTAAGCTGCGACAGGAGATAGCACAAGCGAAAGAAGACCTAGCGACGGAGAACGCTAGGATGACTGCAGAACTGGATGTTTTGGATGCTCAGGCTCAGCGGATTCAAGCAGATTCGTACCGGCTCACGGTGGATCAGAACGCTGCTAACGAGGTCATGAGGAGGAAGCACCGAGGTCATCTGCCTTTTGTTTACGAGCCACGGAATCTTTTCAACACAGCTGGAGCAGGGACCAGTAACCCGCCGGGGATAAACCGAATGGCTGAAGCACCTATGGGCGGAGCGTCGGTTCAACCACGCATGACAGGTTCTCCGTATACGAATCAAATCCAAACTGCACCTCATCAGCCGGCGACACCGGTAGGTCATTACTCCAACCCTCTGGATAACATGATTGCAACAGTAACGAGATTGGCGGCTCTGCCAGTTGAGGGCGAAACTCCAGTGGCAGTGGAAACCCGGAGAGCTTGGGAACTTCTTCAGATAGCGCTAGCACAACAGCAAGCTTATTCTTATAGTCGTGACCGAATTCACTCGACCCCTCGTCCAAGTGTCATCTATAGCAGGCACGTTGTCTCGCCAGCGGTTTCAAGCATGGAGCGGCACCGTGACCAGCCTCGTGGGCATGACCCGGCGTGACATGTTGCTAATGCACATGACTTAGTGGATCAGGGCAGGACGCGTCGGGAGGCCGAGCTGGCGGCTCAGGCGGCAGATCATCAGCCGGCGCCGTTTTACCCGGCAACTTCAGTAGAGACAGGTAGATCTTCTCAAGCTTGGGGCGTGCCGTGCTTAACGGCGGCTCTGCGGAACGAGCGTTTGCCCAAGGACTTCAAGGGCCCTCCTAAGGTGCCTAACTAAACAGCAGATCAACCCCCCGAGGCTTGGGTGGAGAGTTACGAGATGGCTATGGAGATGCTGGATGTTAGTGAGGTCGCGTGTGCTAAATATTTCACCATGATGCTGGAAGGCACATCCCGTAATTGGTTGAAAGGACTGCCCCAACTCCATTGGATCGTGGGCAGAGTTGACGGCCAAGTTGATCCGACATTTCAAGGATACATGCAAGCAGCCGATGTCAATTGTGGATTTAGCTTCTTGTGTTCAAAACGAGGGCGAATCAACGACCAGCTGGGTGCGCCGGGTCTCAACCATTATACATTCTTCAGATAAGATCAACGCCGAGTTAGCAGTGTTAATGTTGGAGAAGAATTGCCATTTCCTTCCACTCAAGCAGAAGCTGGGGCGGCTACACGTCATTGTGGTGATATGGAGGAGCTCATGGCGGCTCTTGTCAAATATGCCGACTTTGATAGTACCAAGGACCCCAAATCTGAGGCTGAAAGATCGGGAAAGGGAAAGAAACTAATGATACGGGAGGACAACAGTTTAACCTGGCCAATCAGAGCAGTGGCAGTAAGCGCAAAGCTGATAATTTTGTAGCTAACACTGCGACACACAATTTTAACCAGCGCAGCAAAGGGAGGCCGGCTCCAAGATATAACCTTGATGAAGTTATGAATCAGCCGTGTCCAAAGGATGGAACTGAGGAAAGGCCAGCTACCCATATGTGGAAGGATTGCACCATTACGAGACACTTCAGGGAGTCTATCCAGAACAACCATGGACCGAACGTCGGTTCAGGGTCCAGCTCACATCGTCCGGGTCATGGAGGCGGTAGCTCGAGATCCGGGTTTCAAAGCCAAGGTAATCAAGGCGGTAACAATCAACAGAGTAATCAAGGGAATCAGCAGTCCGGTTATCAGAGTAACCCGAAGCAGCTGAGCAGTGGGCAGTACCACATTTTTACCACAAGTCTGTGCAAGCGGGATAAGAAACTTCATAAAAGGGTGGTGAATGCAGTTGAGCCGGCAGTTCCCCGTTTCTTGCGATGGTCTGAGCAGCCCATTGTGTGGAGTCGTGACGATCACCCGCCCTGGGTTGATAACCCGGGTCAGTTGGCTTTAGTGGTGGTGCCTCAGGATGGAGGATATAAATTCACTAAGGTGCTCATGGATGGAGGCAATGGTATCAATATCCTTTACTATAGTACTTTCTGTTGTATGGGATTAACTGACAAGAATCTTAGAGCATCCAATACTATTTTCCATGGAGTGGTGCCTGGTAAGTCGGCATACCCGGTGGGCAAAATTGATTTGAAGGTAACCTTTGGGGATGAATATGATGCCAGAACGGAAACTCTAACATTTGAGGTTGTTAGGATCCATAGCCCGTATCATGCTCTATTTGGGCGGCCGGCTTATGCTAAATTCGTGGCAAGGTCGTGTTATGTTTATCTGCAGCTTAAGATGCCGGGTCACAAGGGGACCATAACAATGTATGGGAGTCGCACCATAGCCTTGGAGTGTGAAGAAGGTGATGCGGCTTACGCAAAGTCAGTTTGTGCCACAGAGGAGCTGAAATTCTACAAGGATAATGTTGATCGGCAGATATGACGTCTTTAAAGAAGCCAACCATAGATTATGACCCTTTGTTGAAGTTTAAGTTGGTGGACGACACCAAGCTAGTTGATTTTGTTCCTGGCGACTGCTACCTCTTGAGCTTGCGTTGTATTCCCTTGACGAGGAAAGGGAGATGCAACACGGTAGCGTAAGTATTTCCCTTAGTTTTTGGGTACCAAGGTATCAATCCAGTAGGAGACCACGCGCGAGTCCCTCGCACCTGCACAAATAAATAAGAACTTTGCAGCCAACGCGATAAGGGGTTGTCAATCCCTTTACGGTCACTTACGAAAGTGAGATCTGATAGAGATGATAGTTTATATTTTTGGTACTTTTAGTTTATAAGAACAGAAAATAAAAGCGGTAAAAGTAAAGTAGATGTAGATTAATATGTCGAGAATAGACACGGGGCCATAGTTTTCTCTAGTGGCTTCTCTCATGATAGCGATATTCTACGGCGGGCAAACAAATTACTGTCGAGTAATTGATAGAAAAGCGAATAATTATGAGACTATCCAGGCATGATCATTGTATATAGGCATCATATCCGAGACAAGTAGACCGAAACGATTCTGCATCTACTACTATTACTCCACACATCGACCGCTATCCAGCATGCATCTAGTGTATTGAGTTCATAAGAACAGAGTAATGCCTTAATCAAGATGACATGATGTAGAGGGATAAACTCAAGCAATATGATATAAACCCCATTTTTTTTATCCTTGATGGCAACAATACAATACGTGCCTTGCTGCCCCTACTGTCACTGGGAAAGGACACCGCAAGATTGAACCCAAAGCCAAGCACCTCTCCCATTGCAATAACTATAGATCTAGTAGGCCAAACCAAACCAATATTTTGAAGAGACTTGCAAGGATATTATGAGCACACATAAAAAGTTCAGAGAAGAACCAAATATCTTTCATAGATAACCTTGATCATAAACTCACTATTCATCGGATCTCGACAAACACACCGCAAAAAGAGATTACATCGAATAGATCTCCTCAAAGACCGAGGAGAACTTTGTATTGAGATCCAGAGAGAGAGAAGAAGCCATCTAGATACTAGCTATGGACCCGAAGGTGTGTGGAAAACTACTCACAACTCATGGTGAGGGCGATGATGATGATGATGAAGGCCTCCGTGATGGACCCCCCTCTAGTGGAGCTCCGGAACAGGCTCCAAGATGGGATCTCCACGGGAACAGAAGGCACGGCAGTGGAATTAGGGTTTTCTCTCTGTTCACGGAGTTTCTGGGGTATGTAGATTTATATAGGAAGAAGGAGGGCACCAGGGGACGCTCGAGGTAGCCACGA
Organism: Secale cereale; assembly: GCA_902687465.1. Classification (NCBI taxonomy): domain Eukaryota; kingdom Viridiplantae; phylum Streptophyta; class Magnoliopsida; order Poales; family Poaceae; genus Secale; species Secale cereale. The sequence goes on from LR738715.1 coordinate 692,521,348, forward strand.
GGCAGGGGGCGCGCCCTGGGAAGGGGGGCGCGCCCACCACCCTCGTGGGCCAGCCCTCTATCCCCTGACATGGTTCTCAAGCTCCACGTGCGTGATTTTCTCCAAAAATATCTCTCGCAAAGGTTTCATTCCGTTTGGACTCCGTTTGATATTCTTTTTCTGCAAAACCCTGAAACAGGCAAAAAACAGCAATCTGGAATGGGCCTTTGGGTTAGTAGGTTAGTCCCAAAAATGATATAAAAGTGAATGATAAATCCAATTAAACATCCAAGACTTCATAAATAATAGCATGGGACAATAAAAAATTATAGATACGTTGGAGACATATCAAGCATCCCCAAGCTTAATTCCTTCTCGTCCTCGAGTAGGTAAATGATAAAGAAAGAATTTTTGATGTGGAATGCTAACCAATATAGTTTTTCAATGTAATTCTCTTAATTGTGGCATGAATGTTCAGATCTGAAAGATTCAAGATAAAAGTCTATATTGACATAGGAAATAACAATACTTCAAGTATACTAACAAAGCAATCATGTCTTCTCAAAATACTATGGCTAAAGAAAGTTATCCCTACAAAATCATATAGTCTGGCTATGCTCCCTCTTCATCACACAAATTATTCATATTATGCACAACCCCGATTTCAGCCAAGTATTTGTTTTCATACCCTATCTTTTCAAACCTTTCAACTTTCACGCAATACATGAGCGTGAGCCATGGACATAGCACTATGGGTGGAATATAGGTGGTTGTGGAGAAGACAAAACGGAGGGAGATAGTCTCACATCGACTAGGCGTATCAACGGGTTATGGAGATGCCCATCAATAGATATCAATGTGAGTGAGTAGGGATTTCCATGCAACGGATGCACTAGAGCTAAGTATAAATGAAAGCTCAACAAAAGAAACTAGTGGGTGTGCATCCAACGTGCTTGCTCACGAAGACCTAGGGCATTTGAGGAAGCCCATCGTTGCAATATACAAGCCAAGTTCTATAATGAAAATTCCCACTAGTATATGAAAGTGACTAAACATGAGACTCTCTACAATGAAAAACATGGTGCTACTTTGAAGCATAAGTGTGGAAAAAAGATAGTAGCAATTGTCCCTTTTTTTTCTTTTCTTTTTTTGGGCCTTTCTTTTTTTTCTTTGGCCTCTTTTTTGCGGAGGGGCTTTATAGATTTAGACTTTCCTCCCATGGGACAATGCTCTAATAATGATGATCATCACACTTTCATTACAACACGATATTACAAGTCGATACTACAACAACAAAGTATGACTCTGTATGAATGCCTCCGGCGGTGTACCGGTATGTGCAATGAAACAAGAGTGACATGTATGAAAAGTTATGCATGGTGGCCTTGCCACAAATACGATGTCAACCACATGATCATGCAATGGCAATATGACAATATGATGCGTGTCATATGAACGGAACGGTGGAAAGTTGCATGGCAATATATCTCGGAATGGCTACGGAAATGCCATGATAGGTAGGTATGGTGGCTGTTTTGAGGAAAAATATGGTGGCTGTTTTGAGGAAGGATATACGGTGGGTTTATGGCACCGGCGAAAGTTGCGCGGTACAAGAGAGGCTAGCAATGGTGGAAGGCTGAGAGTGCGTATAATCCATGGACTCAACATTAGTCATAAGAACTCATGTACTTATTGCAAAAATCTACGAGTCATCAAAACAAAGCAATCAATGCATGCTCCTAGGGGGGGGGGGTTGATAGGAGTTAACCATCGTGCGCCCCCGACCTCCACACAAAGGTTGGCACTCTACAACTACCTCATGCTCTAACTTCGTCACATAGCGGTTCACCATACGTGCATGATATGGGAATCACTAACCTTAACACAAGTATTTCTCAATTTCATAATAACTCCACTACCATGACTCTAATATCACTATCCTCATATCTCAAAACAATTATCAAGCATCCAACATCTCATTCTATTCAATGCACTTGGTGTAATTTTTTTACTACATTGACATTGGATGTCTATCATGTGAAGACTAGTTTCTTTAGCCTAAACACATTACCATGCTGTTTTAATAGACTCTCAAAAGGATATAAGTGAAGCATGAGAGTTCAACAATTTCTACAAAATATTACCACCACCGTGCTCTAAAAGATATAAGTGCAGCACTAGAGCAAAAACTATTCAACTCAAAAGATATAAGTGAAACACATAGAGCGTTCTAACAATTTCTAGGCCATATTTAACTTTCTCAAATAGGTGTGTCCAGTAAGGATTATTGTGGCAAACTAATAAGCAAAGGCTCAAATTATACAAGACTCTACAAGCAAAACACATAACATGTTGCGAATAAAAATATAGCTCCAAGTATAGTTACCGATGGATGAAGACAAAAGAGGGGATGCCTTCCCGGGGCATCCCAAGCTTAGGCTTTTGATTATATTGAATTTACTTGGGGTGCCATGGGCTTCCCCAAGCTTAGTCCTTTTCTACTCCTTGTTCCATAGTCCATCAAAGCAATACTCAAAACTTGAAAACTTCACAACACAAAACTTAGACAAAAATTCTCGTGAGCTCCGTTAGTACAAGAAAGCAAACCACTACTCAAAGGTGCAGCAATGAATTCATTATTTGTTTATATTGGTGTTAAACCTACTGTATTATAACTTCTCTATGGTTCATATCCTCCAATACTACTCATAGATGCATCGGAATAAGCAAACAACACACGGAAAACAGAATCTGTCAAAAACAGAACAGTCTGTAGCAATCAGCAGGTTTCGCTTACTTCTGGAACTCCAAAAAATTCAAACTAAATTGGTAAATTTGCGGAATTTGTCTTCCAATCATATGCACAAAGAATCAACTAAAAAGCACGCTCCAGTAAAATCTAAAGACTACTTTAGCGAGCGCTAACGATTCTGTTTTTCACAGCAAGATCACATAAACTTCACACAAGTCTTCCCAAAGGTTCTACTTGGCACAAGCACTAAACAAAACATGAAACCACATCTAATAAGAGACTAGATGCAATATTTATTCCCTAACAGCAACAAAAAAAAATTGGGTTGCCTCCCAACAAGCGCTATCATTTTACGCCCCTAGCTAGGCACGATACAAGATAAATCTAGGTATTGCCATCCTTGGAAGGCAATCCATAAGTGGCTCTCATGATAGATTCATATGGTAATTTGATTTTATTTCTAGGAAAGTGTTCCATTCATTTCCTTAAAGGAAATTGTAATCTAATGTTTCCTTCCTTCATATCAATAATTGCACCAATCGTTCTAAGGAAAGGTCTACCAAGAATAATAGGACTTGAAGGATTGCAATCTATATCAAGAACAATGAAATCTACGGGCACATAATTCCTATTGGAAACAATAAGAACATCATTAATTCTTCCTATAGGTTTCTTAATAGTGGAATCCGCAAGATGCAAATTTAAAGAACAATCATCAAGCTCATGGAACCCTAGCAAATGACACAAAGTCTTTGGGATAGTGGAGACACTTGCACCCAAATCACACAAAGCATAGCATTCATGATATTTTATTTTTATTTTGATAGTAGGTTCCCATTCATCATAAAGCTTTCTAGGTATAGAAACTTCCAACTCAAGTTTTTCTTCATAAGATTGCATCAAAGCATCAACTATGTGTTTAGTGAAAGCTTTATTTTGACTATAAGCATGCGGATAATTTAGCACGGATTGCAACAAGGAAATACAATCAATCAAAGAGCAATTATCATAATTGAATCCCTTGAAATCCAAAGTAGTGGGTTCATCACTATGCAAATTTTTAATCTCTTCACTCCCACTTTTAGCAATTTTAGCATCAAGTTCAAAAAACTCCGAATCATTGGGACACCTTAAAGCAGAATTATCTCCAATCCTATCTTCATCAATATTAATACTAGAAAACAATGATCTAATAGGAGACACGTCAATAACTTCCAGATCTTCATCTTTATTTTCATGATAACTAGAAGAACACGATTTAATATAATCTTCTCTTTTAGCGCGCATTCTAGCGGTTCTTTCTTTGCATTCATCAATGGAAATTGTCATGGCTTTGAGAGACTCATTGATATCATGCTTAGGTGGGATAGATCTAAGTTTCAAAGAATCAACATCAATAGTAATTCTATCCACACTTCTAGCCAATTCATCAACCTTACTCTTCAAGCAAAGCATTGAAATTCTTTTGCGAGATCATAAACTCCTTAACACTAGTTTCAAATTCAGAAGGCATCTTTCCATAAGTGTTGTGGTAGGGATTACCATAATTATTAGAGGAATTACTAGGAAAAGGCCTAGGATTAAAATTACCTCTATAAGTATTGTTACCAAAATTATTCCTACCAAGAAAATTCACATCCAAAGATTCATTGTTATTCTCAATAAAAGTGGACAAAAGAATATCATTAGGATCAGAAGAAGCACTCTTAGCAGCAAACAATTTCATAAGTTCATCCATCTTCCCACTCAAAACACTAATTTCTTCGATAGCATGCACTTTTTTACTAGTAGATCTTTCGGTGTGCCATTGAGAATAATTAACCATAATATTATCTAGGAGTTTGGTAGCTTCTCCTAAGGTAGTTTCCATGAAAGTGCCTCATGCGGCCGAATCTAAAAGATTTCTAGAAGCAAAATTCAAGCCAGCATAAAAGTTCTGAATAATCATCCATAGATTCAAACCATGTGTAGGGCAATTACGTATCATCAATTTCATTCTCTCCCAAGCTTGTGCAACATGCTCATGATCTAGTTGCTTAAAATTCATAATATCGTTTCTAAGAAAGATGATCTTAGCAGGAGGGAAATACTTAGAGATAAAAGCATCTTTGCACTTATTCCACGAATCAATACTATTTCTAGGCAAAGAGGAAAACCAAGTTTTAGCACGATCTCTAAGTGAAAACGGAAATAACTTCAATTTAACAATATCGTTATCTGTATCCCTTTTCTTTTGCATATCACACAAATCAACAAAGTTCTTTAGATGGGTAGCGGCATCTTCACTAGGAAGGCTGGAGAATTGATATTTCATGACAAGATTCAACAAAGCAGCATTGATCTCACAAGATTCAGCATCGGTAATAGGAGCAATCAGAGTGCTAATAAAATCATTGTTGTTGGTATTGGAGAAGTCACACAATTTGGTATTGTTCTGAGCCATAGTGACAAGCAAGCAATCAAACACACACAAGCAAACAAGAAGCAAGCGAACGATAAACACACGGTGGAAGAAGGGCAAATTAAACGGCAAGGGTGAAGTGGGGGAGAGGAAAGCGAGAGGCAAATAAATGTAATGCGAAGGATAAGGGTTTGTGATAGGTACTTGGTATATGACTTTTGCGTAAGCCTCCCCGGCAACGGCGCCAGAAATATTTCTTGCTACCTCTCGAGCTTGCGTTGTATTCCCTCGAAGAGGAAAGGGAGAGGCAACATAGTAGCATAAGCATTTCCCTCAGTTTTTGAGAACCAAGGTATCAATCCAGTAAGAGACCACGCGCGAGTCCCTCGCACCTGCACAAACAAATAAGAACTTCGCAGCCAACGCGATAAGGGGTTGTCAATCCCTTTACGGTCACTTACGAAAGTGAGATCTGATAGAGATGATAGTTTATATTTTTGGTATTTTTAGTTTATAAGAACAACAAATAAAAGCGGTAAAAGTAAAGTAGATGTAGATTGATATGTTGAGAATAGACCCGGGGGGCATAGTTTTCTCTAGTGGCTTCTCTCATGATAGCAATATTCTACGGCGGGTAAACAAATTACTGTCGAGTAACTGATAGAAAAGGGAATAATTACAAGACTATCTAGGCATGATCATTGTATATAGGCATCACGTCCGGGACAAGTAGACCAAAACGGTTCTGCATCTACTACTATTACTCCACACATCGACCGCTCTCCAGCATGCATCTAGTGTATTGAGTTCATAAGAACAGTGTAATGCCTTAAGCAAGATGACATGATGTAGAGGGATAAATCAATCAATATGATATAAACCCCATCTTTTTATCCTCGATGGCAACAATACAATACGTGCCTTGCTGCCCCTACTGTCACTGGGAAAGGACACCGCAAGATTGAACCCAAAGCCAAGAACTTCTCTCATTGCAAGAACTATAGATTTAGTAGGCCAAACCAAACCAATAATTCAAAGAGACTTACAAGGATATTATGAGCACACATAAAAAGTTCAGAGAAGAACCAAATATCTTTCATAGATAACCTTGATCATAAACTCACAATTCATCGGATCTCGACAAACACACCGCAAAAGGAGATTACATCGAATAGATCTCTTCGAAGACCGAGGAGAACTTTGTATTGAGATCCAGAGAGAGAAGAAGCCATCTAGATACTAGCTATGGACCCGAAGGTTTGTGGTAAACTACTCACAACTCATGGTGAGGGCGTTGATGATGATGATGAAGGCCTCTGAAAGCACATTTGCTCCCTGGGTGGTTTTGGTAATTAATGACAACATACTTTGTGGTTGGACTAATACTTTTATCAAGTATGTTTCAGGAAACTCAATCACATTGGTATGGCAAGATGACTGAAGAAGTGGACCCCTCAAAATGCTAAGGCAAGCATTGGCAAAAGATCAAGACTCCATTTTTGGTTTAGTGATCAAAGATCACATTGAGTCCATAGGAAAAGCCAATACTATTAAAAGGGGATGAGGTTGTGTTGATGATCTGGTTGCTCAAGTGCTTGGTGATCTAGCTCCTTCAACTATCAGCACCTTTCACTACCAAACACACTCATAAGTAATCTCGGACAAACCGATTCTTCCAACTCAGTCCCACCGAGATGAACCACTTCTGCCATATTCCAAACCCTAGAAAAATCGGTCTTACCGAGTTTGAGATCGGTCTCACCAAAACTGAACTGCCAACCTTCTGTAACCACTTCACATCATTTCGGAATATCCGAGTTTGTATTATCGGTCTCACCGATATGGGCAAGCTTCTGTCTTGGCTCAAATCGGTCTCACCGATAATTCATTTTCGGTCTAACCGATTTTGGCATGTTCCTGCTCTTTCTCAAATCGGTCCAACCGAGTTTTCTTTCTCGGTCTCACCGAAATCTCCAACGTTCATATCAGATACACTTTCGGTCCCACCGAGATGGTATTTTCGGTCCCACCGAAAATCCCAACGTTCACTATATTTGAACTTTCGGTCTGACCGAGTTTTAACTTCGGTCTCACCGAGATTGGTCAAATGTGTGTGTAACGGTTGGATTTTGTGTGGAGGCTATATATACCCCTCCACCCCCTCCTCATTCGTGAGGAGAGCCATCAGAAAGTACCACCACTTCTATCATACACTTTCTGAGAAGTGAACCACATACCCTTGTGTTGAGATCAAGCCATTCCATTCCTACCATATGAAACTTGATCTCTAGCCTTCCCAAGTTGCTTTCCACTCAAATCTTTCTTCCACCACAGCCATATCAGTGAGGAGAGTTGAGTGTTGGGGAGTTTATCACTTGAAGCACAAGAGCAAGGAGTTCATCATCATCAACACCGTCTATTACCTTTTGGGGGGTGGTGCCTCCTAGATTGGTTAGGTGTCGCTTGGGAGCCTCCGTCTTGATGATGTGGAGTTGAACCAAGATGTTTGTAAGGGCAAGGAGATCGCCTACTTCGTGAAGATCTACCCCGAGTAAGGCTAGTCCTCCGTGGGCGTAGGCCGTGATGGAATAGACAAGGTTGCTTCTTCGTGGACCCTTCGTGGGTGGAGCCCTCCGTGGACTCGCGCAGCCGTTACCCTCCGTGGGTTGAAGTCTCCATCAACGTGGATGTACGATAGCACCACCTATCGGAACCACGACAAAAATCTCCGTGTCACCAAACTGCGTTTGATCTTCTCCACCTCCATTTACTATATATGCAATTTACTTTCCGCTGCCCATACTCTAGAATTGCATGTATAGTGTGTTACTTGACTTGATCTTAATTGCAAAACTGCCAAAATCTGTCCTTGATAAAAGACAGAAATTTTATCTTGTCAAGTAGTCTAATCACCCCCCCTCTAGACCTACTTCTTCGATCCTACAATTGGTATCAGAGCATTGGTCTCCATTGCTTTGGTTTACACACCATTGGAGGAAGATGGACGTGTCTACGGATGGGAGTGTTAGCCATAGAGTGCCTGTTCTTGATGGAAGGTTTTATAACTCTTGGAGGTCTGAAATGCTTAGTATCTTTAAGGTGTACAATTTGTGCAAATATGTTAAGACCCCCTATGTGCCTCCTGTTGATTCCTTGCACCCTACCATGGATGAAGAGCTTGATTTGCTTCGTAACCTTAGAACTGTGAATCTTATCATTAGAGGGTTACCTGATGACTTGCTTAATCTTGTTACAAATTTTGAGTGTGCCTATGCTGTGTGGAAATTCTTGGAAGAACTTTATCCGGACTACTCTATGAGAGGTCTTGATGAAATTCTACACAAGACTATTGAATTTGATAGGTTGCACCCCAATGATCCCAACTTTGATAAATGCTTTTTTGAGCTTCGTGATCTTATGAAAAAGAAGGGTGATCCCGGTCTTATCAATATTAGAGTTAGAAATGCTCTTGCATTACATTCCGAAGATTATTATTCCATTGACCAAACTAATGCAAATACTTATCAAATTGACCTAGGTGTTGATGATGAACAATCTATGGGTCAATATGATGATGAGCATGAGCAAGACGATGATTATTCCGATTCGGACACCGAGCTAGACAAAGTCATGAAGAGTCTCAATCTCATGGCAAATATGAGAGACTACTTGTCCGGTGGAAAAGAGTGGATTCTTGACAGTGGATGCACCGATCACATGACCGGAGACAAAGACATGTTTCGAGAGCTTGCAAAGAACGATGGTCCACGCAAGTATGTGACTTTTGGAGACAACTCCAAGGGTAAGGTACTTGGCCTTGGTAAGGTGGCCATATCTCATGATAGCTCTATTCAAAATGTCATGCTTGTAGAATCTCTTGGATACAATTTACTTTCCGTATCTAGATTAGCTGACTTTGGATTCAACGTGCTATTCACCAAAGTAGATTGCCAAGTCTTTCGTCGTGATAATCAAAACATGGCTTTTACTGGTATTCGTAGAGGTGATCTATATATTGTTGATTTCACTAAGAAAGCCCAACCTAGAGCTTGTTTCATTGCTAAATCCTCTAAAGGTTGGTTATGGCATAGAAGGCTAGGACATGTTGGTATGCGTAATCTAGACAAGCTGATCAAAGGTGATCATATTCTTGGTGTTAAAGATGTTTTCTTTGACAAAGACAGACTTTGTAGTGCTTGTCAAGCAGGAAAACAAGTTGGTGGAAGTCATCCCGTGAAAAACATCATGACCACAAGGAGACCGCTTGAGCTTCTTCATATGGATCTCTTCGGTCCCAATGCTTACAAAAGCCTTGGTGGTAACTCCTTTGGTCTAGTTATAGTTGATGATTATTCCAGATTTACGTGGGTATTTTTCCTTGATGATAAATCGCAGGTTCAGAGGATCTTCAAGACCTTTGCCAAAAAGGCCCAAAATCAATTTGAGGTGAAGATCAAGAAAGTTTGGAGTGACAACGGAACGGAGTTCAAGAACGCCAATGTAGAGTCTTTTCTCGATGAGGAAGGAATTCTACATGAGTTCTCGGCTACGTACACGCCTCAACAAAATGGAGTTGTTGAGAGGAAGAACCGAACGCTCATAGAGATGGCAAGAACGATGCTTGATGAATACAAGACACCGAAGCACTTTTGGGGAGAAGCCGTCGAGACAGCTTGTCATGCCATCAACAGGCTTTATCTTCATAAGCTCCTTGGCAAGACATCATACGAGCTTCTCACCGGTAACAAACCCCAAGTGGGATACTTTCGTGTCTTTGGTTCAAAATGCTATATCCTTGATAAGCATCGTCGGTCTAAATTTGCTCCTAAATCTCATGAAGGCTTTCTTCTTGGTTATGGATCAAACTCCCACACCTACCGTGTCTACAATAATTTCACCCGAAAGGTTGAAGAGACGGTAGATGTGAAGTTTGATGAATCTAATGGCTCGCAAGTAGAGCAAATGCCTATTGATGTAGGAGACAAGGACCCATCGGAAGCAATCCAAGATTTATCTATCGGGAAGATCCGTCCCATGGAGGTGAAGGAGAGTACCTCATCTACATATGTGGAGCCACCTACCTCACGGCAAGGTGAACCTCAAGGCAACATGGAGGCCTCCACAAGTGGAACTCACCAAGATGAGGAAATGCAACAAGAAGATCCACCACAACCTCCTTCTCCACCACCTCAAGACAACACCAACAACAATGAAGAAGAAGAAGAAGAAGAAGAAGATGAAGATGATGAGGAAGCTGAGCCACAACATCAACAAAAGCTATCCAGAGTTCGAGCAAGAGTCAAGAAAAATCATCCCGTGGAACAAATGATGAACGACATCAACTCCGGGAGAATTACTCGCTCTAAAACTCGCTTAGCTAACTTTTGTGAGCATTACTCATTTATCTCTAGCATTGAACCTATGAAGGTAGAAGAAGCACTTAATGACCCGGATTGGGTGAACGCTATGCACGAAGAACTACACAACTTCGAGAGGAACAAGGTGTGGACTTTGGTAGAGAAGCCCAACGATGATCAAAACATCATTGGAACCAAATGGGTGTTTCGGAACAAGCAAGATGAAGATGGACAAGTCATCCGCAACAAGGCTCGTCTCGTAGCTCAAGGTTACACACAAGTCGAAGGTATGGACTATGGTGAGACCTATGCCCCCGTTGCTAGACTTGAATCCATTCGCATTCTTCTTGCTTATGCCAATCACCATGATATTACTCTCTATCAAATGGACATCAAAAGTGCTTTCCTAAATGGTGAAATTGAGGAGGAAGTATTTGTTAAACAACCTCCCGGTTTTGTGAATCCCAAAAAGCCTAATCATGTTTACAAGTTGCATAAAGCTCTTTATGGTCTTAAACAAGCCCCTAGAGCTTGGTACAAATGCTTAACTAGCTTTCTTCTTGAAAAAGGCTTTGAGATTGGAAAGATAGACTCAACACTGTTCACAAAAAGGGTTAATGGTGAACTATTTGTGTGCCAAATATATGTTGATGATATTATCTTTGGTTCAACTAACCCCCATTTTAGCAAGAAGTTTGGACAGCTCATGTCGGAGAAGTATGAAATGTCCATGATGTGTGAACTCAAATTCTTCCTTGGGTTGCAAATCAAGCAATCTAAGGAGGGTACTTTTGTCTCACAAACAAAGTACACCAAGGATCTCTTCAAGAAGTTCAACATGCAAGAAAGCAAAGGTATGAGTACCCCCATGCCTACTAGTGGACATAATGACTTGACAAAAGATGGAGAACCTGTTGATCAAAGGGTTTACCGTTCTATGATTGGTTCTCTACTATATCTTTGTGCTTCTCGTCCTGACATAATGCTGAGTGTATGCATGTGTGCGCGATATCAAGCAGCCCCTAAAGAATGTCATCTTAAAGCTGTTAAAAGGATAGTGAGATACTTGATACACACACCAAACTTTGGCATTTGGTATCCTAAGAGGGCCTCTTTCGATCTTGTTGGCTATTCCGACTCGGACTATGCCGGTGACAAGGTTGATAGAAAGTCAACTTCGGGTACATGTCAATTCCTTGGTCGATCCCTTGTATCTTGGTCCTCCAAGAAACAAAATTCGGTATCTTTATCCACTGCCGAAGCAGAATATATTGCTGCTGGTTCGTGTTGTGCTCAATTGCTATGGATGACACAAACGCTTAAAGATTATGGGATACATGTGAGACGTGGTCCCTTGCTTTGTGACAATGAAAGTGCAATCAAGATTGGACACAATCCTGTGCAACACTCTCGAACAAAGCATATTGAAGTTCGTCACCATTTTATTCGTGATCATATTGCCAAGGGTGATATTAATCTTAAGCATGTTCGTACTGACAAACAACTTGCTGATATCTTTACAAAACCTCTTGATGAGAAGGTGTTTTGTCGGTTAAGGAGTGAGTTGAACATCATTGATGCTTCAAACTTGGAGTGATAACTCTTTTGATGCATGCAAGGCATGAGCTTACCTGACTAATCCTTGATATTTCTCTTATGATGATGATCATATGTCTTGGACACATTTGCCTCCTTGTATTGCATCTAACTCTTTGCAGGTAGTTGGATGATCTACATTCCACAGGATTACCACACACTCAAATCATGAGTAATCTTGTCATTGACCAAGTATCTAGCCCTTTGGGATGTTGAGTTCAAGGAACAAAATTCTACATATCCTTTTTGACACCTTATACATCTAGTATTTCACTCTTGTCATCTTGGATATTCTTGAGTATTTCCTTGCTTGCCTAACCCATGTAGGAAGATGAACTACACAAGTAGAAAAGGCGCTCCAACTTCACATCTTTGAGGAGCTTTACTCAAAGTCATGAGTACAAGCAGCTTCATAAGATGTGATCACATCAAATGCTTAATCGAAAAATGGCAACCCCATTTTGAGCTTAAACGATGAGTATGACCTATGATCAAATGTCTTCATTTGACTCCTAAGTCAATATACTCAAACATAGGTGACTTTGTCGCCGACCTTTATCTAGATGAAGTACATATGCTTTTGGAGTTTTTCTGTTATGTTCTCTCATTGAGTTTTCTTAAAAAAAAAAAAAACTTCATCTAGAATTTCTTTTTATTTCTTTTCTTATGTTTCTTTGTGAATATCTTTCTGGAAATCTTTTTCTGGCTCTGATCAATTCCCTGAAAATCTTTTACAAATTCATTGCAAATCCTTTGAAACATCCCTCGCAGAGTGAGCTGGATTATTTCTGTGTTTCCTTGGATTTATCTTCCAGGACATCACCTTCTGCAGCTCCACTCAGTCTTAAATCTTAAAGAGGGAGAGGACTCAAATTTGGACTCAAATTGTTTCTCTATGAATGCTCTTATTTGCCCTGTTGTGATTCTTCAGGATCCCACTTCTTTCTTTCTCTCTTTCCATCCTTCCTGTCCTACCTAGTTTACTGTCCTTTTCGGCACTTGATGTCAAAGGGGGAGAGAACTTAGGGGGAGAGAACTTAGGGGGAGTAGGGAGAGTAGGGGAGAAGATAAGACTTAAGGGAAGAAGAAAAGCAATCTTATCTTAAGGGGGAGAGAATCACATCAAAGCTTTGTCGTGTTTTACATTGGACATTACAATTGGCATCTTTCTTTTGATTTTGCTTTTCCATCACACCCCTTGTTCTTACAATTGGTATCTTACTCACAATTGGTATCTCATGGAACCTTTTAGCTTAAGGGGAGAAGACTTAGAGGAATCTTCACAATTGATATCCTATGAAAAGCAAAATCTCTCAGAGTTCATTGAAAATCTTTTAGCTTCGGAGACATGTTTGCTGATTCAAGCCTGTGCTCAATATGAGACACTCTTTATACATGTCCTCCCGGGCTTGGTACTCTTGATGTTCTTGCAGTTGGTTGAAGGAATACTCTTGTGTTATCTAACCTTGTTTTCTCAAGTTTATCCCTTCAGGTACAAATGCCAAGGAACCTCAAGGTAAGTATATGCATCTTGCAGAATGTGCATGATGGTGACTTGCTTGTAAATACTTGTTTGCAAGAAATCACCATGCACATATGCATTATCACTCAATTCCTTTTTCTTCTGCTCTGATGCATATAGCCAAGCTGCATGTAGCACATCTTGCTTATCTCTCTTGTGTGCTTGTGGTAGTCCAAAACCATAATATATGAAAATCTTGCACACTTGTAGGGGGAGCCTGCGTACTACATGCTTGTCAAAGCTTTCATGATAATTCTGTCTTTCTTTCAATAAGCTTTGATGTCTTATTTAGTATAATCTCAGTGTGTTGCCATCAATTACCAAAAAGGGGGAGATTGAAAGCACATTTGCTCCCTGGGTGGTTTTGGTAATTAATGACAACATACTTTGTGGTTGGACTAATACTTTTATCAAGTATGTTTCAGGAAACTCAATCACATTGGTATGGCAAGATGACTGAAGAAGTGGACCCCTCAAAATGCTAAGGCAAGCATTGGCAAAAGATCAAGACTCCATTTTTGGTTTAGTGATCAAAGATCACATTGAGTCCATAGGAAAAGCCAATACTATTAAAAGAGGATGAGGTTGTGTTGATGATCTGGTTGCTCAAGTGCTTGGTGATCTAGCTCCTTCAACTATCAGCACCTTTCACTACCAAACACACTCATAAGTAATCTCGGACAAACCGATTCTTCCAACTCAGTCCCACCGAGATGAACCACTTCTGCCATATTCCAAACCCTAGAAAAATCGGTCTTACCGAGTTTGAGATCGGTCTCACCGAAACTGAACTGCCAACCTTCTGTAACCACTTCACATCATTTCGGAATATCCGAGTTTGTATTATCGGTCTCACCGATATGGGCAAGCTTCTGTCTTGGCTCAAATCGGTCTCACCGATAATTCATTTTCGGTCTAACCGATTTTGGCATGTTCCTGCTCTTTCTCAAATCGGTCCAACCGAGTTTTCTTTCTCGGTCTCACCGAAATCTCCAACGTTCATATCAGATACACTTTCGGTCCCACCGAGATGGTATTTTCGGTCCCACCGAAAATCCCAACGTTCACTATATTTGAACTTTCGGTCTGACCGAGTTTTAACTTCGGTCTCACCGAGATTGGTCAAATGTGTGTGTAACGGTTGGATTTTGTGTGGAGGCTATATATACCCCTCCACCCCCTCCTCATTCGTGAGGAGAGCCATCAGAAAGTACCACCACTTCTATCATACACTTTCTGAGAAGTGAACCACCTACCCTTGTGTTGAGATCAAGCCATTCCATTCCTACCATATGAAACTTGATTTCTAGCCTTCCCAAGTTGCTTTCCACTCAAATCTTTCTTCCACCACAGCCATATCAGTGAGGAGAGTTGAGTGTTGGGGAGTTTATCACTTGAAGCACAAGAGCAAGGAGTTCATCACCATCAACACCGTCTATTACCTTTTGGGGGGTGGTGCCTCCTAGATTGGTTAGGTGTCGCTTGGGAGCCTCCGTCTTGATGATGTGGAGTTGAACCAAGATGTTTGTAAGGGCAAGGAGATCGCCTACTTCGTGAAGATCTACCCCGAGTAAGGCTAGTCCTCCGTGGGCGTAGGCCGTGATGGAATAGACAAGGTTGCTTCTTCGTGGACCCTTCGTGGGTGGAGCCCTCCGTGGACTCGCGCAGCCGTTACCCTCCGTGGGTTGAAGTCTCCATCAACGTGGATGTACGATAGCACCACCTATCGGAACCACGACAAAAATCTCCGTGTCACCAAACTGCGTTTGATCTTCTCCACCTCCATTTACTATATATGCAATTTACTTTCCGCTGCCCATACTCTAGAATTGCATGTATAGTGTGTTACTTGACTTGATCTTAATTGCAAAACTGCCAAAATCTGTCCTTGATAAAAGACAGAAATTTTATCTTGTCAAGTAGTCTAATCACCCCCCCTCTAGACCTACTTCTTCGATCCTACAGCCTCCGTGATGGATCCCCCTCCGGTGGAGCTCCGGAACAGGCTCCAAGATGGGATCTCCACGGGAACAGAAGGTACAACGGCGGAATTAGGGTTTTCTCTCTGTTCATGGAGTTTCTGGGGTATGTAGACTTATATGGGAAGAAGTAGGGCACCGGGGGACGCTCGAGGGAGCCACGAGGTAGGGGGTGTGTCCTGGGAAGGGGGGCGCGCCCCCCACCCTCGTGGGCCAGCCCTCTGTCCCTTGACGTGGTTCAGAAGCTCCGCGTGCGTGATTTTCTCCAAAAATATCTCTCGCGAAGGTTTCATTCCGTTTGGACTCCGTTTGATATTCTTTTTCTGCAAAACCCTGAAACGGGCAAAAAACAACAATCTGGACTAGGCCTTTGGGTTAGTAGGTTAGTCCCAAAATGGTATAAAAGTGAATGATAAAGCCCATTAAACATCCAAGACTTCATAAATAATAGCATGGAACAATCAAAAAATAAAGATACGTTGGAGACGTATCAGCGACTCATCTATACAATTCAGCATCAGTGCTAATCTGGATCGGAAATAGGAAAGCGCGCTCATCGAGTTCATCCGTGAGAACCGGGACATCTTTGTGTGGAAACCTTCAGATATGCGAGGTGTACCGAGGGGACTGATACGTCCAAAACCTATCTATAATTTTTGCTTGCTCCATGCCTCTTTTGTGTGATATTGCTATGATATTTATGCACTTCCATACACTTTTGATCATATTTGGACTAACCTATTAACTCAGTGCACCACAGTGCCAGTTCCTGTTTTCTGCTGTTTTTCTATTTCAGGTTTCCCCCATATTAAAAGTGCCCAAAAAATTCCGGGAAAAATACAGGAAAAATCAGCGTACAGGAAGCTTCGAAAAAACTAAAGCAGGGCCAGAGGGGAGCCAGGGGTGGCCCAGGCGGCCACCCGGCGCGGCCCCACCCCTGGCCGTGCCAGGGGGCGCCTGGGGCCCCCTCTCCGCCTCTGGTGACCCCCCTTCGCATCTATATTCCTCGCGTTCCGAAACCCTCGAGGACGGAACCCTTTTTCGCGATCTCGCCTTTGTTCCGCCGCCGCCGCGCTTCGAAGATCGGGAGCATCAGGAGAACTCTTCCCGGCACCCTGCCGGAGGGGAGAACCACCACCGGGAGCTTCTCCACCACCATGGACGCTTCCCGGATGAGTCATGAGTAGTCCACCTTGGACCATGGGTCCATGACCAGTAGCTATGTGATGTTCTCCTCCCCTCTTTGTTCTCCATGGTTTAGACCTCGTGAGCTGCCCTACATGATCGAGGCACATATGTAATCTTTATGCTGTTGCTCTGCTGAGTTTGCTGGGATCCGATGGATTATGAGATTATGTTCAGATTATGTGTGAGTAATATATTTGATTCACCTCTTTTATATTTATGTTCTTGAGTAATTCTTGCATGTTCTCCGTTGCTGTTTATTGCTTTGGCCGAGTAGTAGGTAGTAACTCAAAGAGGGAACGTTATGCTTGATTGTGGGTTCATGCCCCTTGATGACTAGTTTGAGTGACAGAAACATGAGTCTAGGGGATGTGCTGTTGCCACAAGGGGGAAAACAACGGTGCTTGTACTTGCGAGTGCAAGGATTGTTTACTTTACGCAAAGTTCTTTTAATGCAGTTGTCTGTTGCTTTGAGTCTACACTTTGGGTGGGATTCGCAACTTAATACCAGCAAGATGTTCTGGATAGATATCTCAAGGTGGATGATTAGTAGTAGATGCAGATGGATTTCGGTCT
This sequence comes from Secale cereale, assembly GCA_902687465.1. Taxonomy (NCBI): domain Eukaryota; kingdom Viridiplantae; phylum Streptophyta; class Magnoliopsida; order Poales; family Poaceae; genus Secale; species Secale cereale. The sequence goes on from LR738715.1 coordinate 692,538,695, forward strand.
ACTTGCCTTGGCGTACCGCCCATGCTTTTGAGCCTCTACCTTTCCTTGCAGCATAGTTAGCATTGGTTTGCACACATAATCCTGTCAATTGCCCAGCTGTAATTTGTTTACCTCGCTTTGCTGTTTTATCGTCTTTTGGGAGAGAGACATCACTAGTGAACATCATGGGACCCCGGTCCATATTACCACCATTGATCACACCCGCTATTTACTTCCTGTTCTTATTTCCTAGTTGTAGTCATACCTATCATTATTATCTCTTGTGTTTGATCCTTTGTAAACGACAAGGCCGGAGGGATTGACAACCTCTCTGTACTCGTTGGGAGCAAAGTTATTTGTATCTGTGTGCAGGTCCTGTCAACCGCTAAGTTTCTGGCGCCGTTGACACCTTCTTGTCGACCCTCGGAGTCTCACGGGATTCGATCCTTGGTATCTTTGCCAAGGGAAACTTGCTGCTATGCTACATCTCAAACCTTCCACTTGGGGTAACCAACGAGGGGCGAGAAGCCATCAAGCAAAGTTTCTGGCGCCATTGCCGGGGACTCCACTCTTCAAGATAGGGGAGTTGCACGCTATCTTTTATCTTTGCTTTTTAGTCTTGTTAGTTTACCTTTCAGTTTGCTTTTTAGTCTTGTTAGTTTATCTTTGTCCCTTACCAAAAATCACAAAAATAGTTATCGTGCTTTTAGTTTGCATTATGTGTGGCCCTTTTGCCTTTGGTGAGGCAGAAGTGCTCACCTTTAAACAAAGAGGTGGTGAAAGTCTAAAAGATGCTTGGTATAGAATTAATGATTCTCAAAAAAGAGCCACCAAGAAGCAATCTACTACTATCATGCTTAGAAATTTTTATGTTGGAATTACTTCTTGGAATAGGTTTATTCTAGATTCTGCTATCAATGGAAATTTCCTAGAAGCCCCAGTTTGGGAATCTCTTAGTATTATGGAAAATCTTGTTGGAACTCCCCCTGTTGTTAGCATTCAAGAGGACATTACCCTAGCTCACATTATGAAAAAACTTGAAAAGATAGAGCTAGAGATGCCAAGCATTAATAAGATAAATGAGTTGGACCGTAAGATCCAAGGGAATTTGAATAGGCTTGATAGCTCCATGCATAAAATTCTCAAAACTTTGGAGACCATCAAATCCCATGACTTGGATTCTTCTAGGATAGACAAGATTGAGGAAATCTTTGACACTTTAGGAACTACTTTCTCCTGAATCAAAGCCAAAAAGGTAGAAACTCCGGCAAAGAAGGAACCTAAGTTCGTTTACGTTCCAAAGGATCATCGTTCCAAAAGTAATCCATCTATTGCCAAAGGGGTTGAAACTGTGAAAACTTTGGAAGAAATACCTCTCTTTGATAAATTTATAAATGAATCTCCCATTGACTTTCCACCTTTTGGTTTTCTCCCTAGAAGTATATTTACTAGGCCTTTATTTGAAAGTCCTCTTAAGACTAGTTGTACTATTGAAGAGCTTTTTGATGATCTTGATGATGGTTCAATTGATACAACTTGATCTTTTTGCATCATGCCTAGCTTAAAGGCATAAAAGAAAGCGCTTTTGGGAGGCAGCCCACAACGAATTAGGTTTTATTTTTCTTTTGTTGTGTCTTGATGTTTGTTACTACAGTAGCATCATCATTGTATCTTTTCTTTTCAGCTTTGTGCCAAGTTTAGCCTCCGATTGCAAGAAAGTTCAAAAGTTGTGACGTGGTGTCCAGAAAACAGATTTTGTCCTTGGACAGAAAAATTTGTATAAAATCACCAGATCATCTTTTTGATCTGAATTTCTTTGACAACATGCTCTATACAATTGGCTATCGGGCGTCTGTTCTGAGTTTTTTGATTTGAGTTGCAGAAGTGCCTCGAAAAAATTATTTACTACCTGCTGGTCTGTTTTTCACAGATTATGTCCTGTTTTGTCTTTTCTTCGTTTTGCAAACCTTGAGCTTGCTTTTTCTTTGCAAATACCTTTTGGCAATCTTGAGAAATAGTTGCTCTTCAAGATTATCCTTATTTCCAGTAGGGAAAAGTTATTTTATTGTGGGTACTAACCTCGCTAATCAGATTATGATGAGTTATGTATGAAGGGAGTTTTCAAGTGTGCGAGGGAAGATGATAAAAGAAGATTCAGGAGGGTCAAACGCTCAAGCTTGGGGATGCCCCCGTGCACCCCCAAGAAATATTCAAGAAGACTTAAGCGTCTAAGCTTGGGGATGCCCCCACGCATCCCCTTCTCCATCAACAATTATCAGTTCATCTTTCGTTCCACTATAATTATCACTTCATGTGTTATGTGCTATGCTTGGAGCGTCTCGCTCTTAGTTTCCTTTTTAGTTTTCTTTAGCTTTGTTTGCTGTTCATAACAAGTTAGAACCCAGCTTTCTTTGTGTGGGAGAGAAACACGCTCCACTTCAACCTAGAACACAACATAGGATTTTCATGCTTATCTTTGTTGTGTGTGTTCTTTGTCTTTCCATAGCTGCTGTCATGTTTAGCTCTTAGTTTTCATGCTTTTCTTTTTAAAGAGCTTTTGTTTAGTTGGTTGTTGAACTCTCTTGAGTTTTCATGTTTATCTTGTTAAGAGAGTTTGCCTGTTGCACTGAGTTGTGTGTCTTAACTTAAAGTAGGTAATTGAGGTTGCTATTTAATTTTAGTAGTAACTTGCAATAGTTTTGAGGTATTGCCATGAGTAATGTCTGAACTTTTGGTGTCAAGAGCTTTAGCCTATTAGTGATAGATGTCGTATTTTGGGCAATCCATGTTTAGTTTCGAAAACCTACAAAATAGTTGAGAACTTTAGCTACTAAAATGGATCACTAATCTTTGGAGGGATCGAATATTAGAGTACACTCACGTACGATGAGCCGAGGATGCGCAAGGATAACCAAACCCCCATACACTCCTCCTTGGGGTACTTGTCTCTTTGTGAACCTCCTAATTAGATTGAGAGTTACCGATAATATTTGCATGAGTTCTTTGGACTAATGTGAGTATTCGAAAGTTGACACTTCCACCTAGCCATATTTTTCTAGCCTCTTCGGTACCATGCATTGCCCTTTCTCACCTCGAGAGTTGGCGCATATTTCGCCGGTGCATCCAAATCCTTGGCATGATACGCTTTGTCATCATAAGCCTCATTATATCCTTCCTCAAAACAGCCACCATACCTACCTATCAAGGCATTTCCATAGCCTTTCCGAGATACATTGCCATGAAACATCCATCTTCTCATGACTTGATCTTCATGTTATACATGCTTTTTGCTTGATCGATGAGCCGCATGCTAGTTGGGCCTTACCCTAATCATTGCTACATGACGCGCTAGTATCATTGCATATCCTGCTACACTGGCAGAGGCATACATTTGCATACATCATGATAGTTTCATTTTCTTTATGTTGAGTACTTTTGTAAAGTGTGAAAGATCTTCTATACTTCTAGTAATAAATAGAGTGTTGCCCCTAAAGTGAGGAAAAGATCCCAAAGAGGACAAAATCAAAAGATCCCAAAGAGGACAAATGAGAGTTAAATAGAAAGAGCCATTGAGGCCACAAAAAATAAAAAAAATAGAAAAAAGAGAAAAAGAAATAAAAAGAGAGAAGGGGGCACACTACTATTCCTTTTGAGAGATCCACACTCGTACTCCATCTTATACCTTGTACTCCATAGAGATTATCATTCATGCATATAGCTATATGGGGACCTTCACACTATAGAACTTGGCTTGTATATTCCAATGATGAGCCTCCTCAAAAGAGCTCTAGGTCTTCTCGAGCAAGCAAGTTGGATGCACCCCCACTAGTTCCATTGGAGAGCTTACCTTAGCTCATATGTGCACCCGTTGCATGGCAATCCCTACTCCTCACATCATATCTATCATTTGGCTTTCTCTCGCCTATGATTGTCCTCATTGATGTGAGACTTTCACACCTTTTTTGTCTTCCCCCTTCATCATTTTTCTCTCTTTGCCATCCTAAGCGTTAACTTTCTTGCTTACGCTCATCCATTGCATGAGTGCTCAAAATATCGAAAGGGAGTGGATCATTTTGACTTGTACCTGGCTGACGGTCTGGGGATGAGTCAAGATAAGATTCCAAAGAAGACCAAGTGTGAAACTTTAGTAGATTAAGTTCTCAACAATACAAAAACTATGTTTTACTCTCTCGTATATCCCTATCCCCTTTCTTGCACGCAAACACCATTTGGAGACATTCGAGTCACGGACAGCGAGAGCTCTTGCACCTTTATGTTCTTATGTTGCTTGTTACAATGCTAATATAGACTCTTGCTTGTTATGACTTGAATTGAATTACATGCCTTGATTGCTTTACTTAAAAAGTTCTTATATGGTTGATAGCATGTCACCACAGAAATTTTGCTTGTTATCATTTACCTACTCGAGGACGAGCAGGAATTAATCTTGGGGATGTTGATACGTCCAAAACGTATCTATAATTTCTGCTTGCTCCATGCCTCTTTTGTGTGATATTGCTATGATATTTATGCACTTCCATACACTTTTGATCATATTTGGACTAACCTATTAACTCAGTGCACCACAGTGCCAGTTCCTGTTTTATGTTGTTTTTCTATTTCAGGTTTCCCCCATATTAAAAGTGCCCAAAAAATTCCGGGAAAACTACAGGAAAAATCAGCGTACAGGAAGCTTCGAGAAAAACCAAAGCAGGGCCAGAGGGGAGCCAGGGGTGGCCCAGGCGGCCACCCGGCGCGGCCCCACCCCTGGCCGCGCCAGGGGGGCGCCTGGGGCCCCCTCTCCGCCTCTGGTGACCCCCCTTCGCATATATATTCCTCGCGTTCCGAAACCCTCGAGGACGGAACCCTTTTTCGCGATCTCGCCTCTGTTCCGCCGCCGCCGCGCTTCTAAGATCAGGAGCATCAGGAGAACTCTTCCCGGCACCCTGCCGGAGGGGAGAACCACCACCGGGAGCATCTCCACCACCATGGACGCTTCCCAGATGAGTCGTGAGTAGTCCACCTTGGACCATGGGTCCATGACCAGTAGCTATGTGATGTTCTCCTCCCCTCTTTGTTCTTCATGGTTTAGACCTCGTGAGCTGCCCTACATGATCGAGGCACATATGTAATCTTTATGTTGTTGCTCTGCTGAGTTTGCTGGGATCCGATGGATTATGAGATTATGTTCAGATTATGTGTGAGTAATATATTTGATTCACCTCTTTTATATTTATGTTCTTGAGTAATTCTTGCATGTTCTCCGTTGCTGTTTATTGCTTTGGCCAAGTAGTAGGTTGTAACTCCAAGAGAGAACGTTATGCTTGATTGTGGGTTCATGCCCCTCGATGACTAGTTTGAGTGACAGAAACATGAGTCTATGGGATGTGTTGTTGCCACAAGGGGGAAAACAACGGTGCTTATACTTGCGAGTGCAAGGATTGTTTACTTTACGCAAAGTTCTTTTAATGCAGTTGTCTGTTGCTTTGAGTCTACACTTTGGGTGGGATTCGCAACTTAATACCAGCGAGATGTTTTGGATAGATATCTCAAGGTGGATGATTAGTAGTAGATGCAGATGGATTTCGGTCTATTTGCCTTGGCGTACCGCCCATGCTTTTGAGCCTCTACCTTTCCTTGCAGCATAGTTAGCATTGGTTTGCGCACATAATCCTGTCAATTGCCCAGCTGTAATTTGTTTACCTCGCTTTGCTGTTTTATCGTCTTTTGGGAGAGAGACATCACTAGTGAACATCATGGGACCCCGGTCCATATTACCACCATTGATCACACCCGCTATTTACTTCCTGTTCTTATTTCCTAGTTGTAGTCATACCTATCATTATTATCTCTTGTGTTTGATCCTTTGTAAACGACAAGGCCGGAGGGATTGACAACCTCTCTGTACTCGTTGGGAGCAAAGTTATTTGTATCTGTGTGCAGGTCCTGTCAACCGCTAAGTTTCTGGCGCCGTTGACACCTTCTTGTCGACCCTCGGAGTCTCACGGGATTCGATCCTTGGTATCTTTGCCAAGGGAAACTTGCTGCTATGCTACATCTCAAACCTTCCACTTGGGGTAACCAACGAGGGGCAAGAAGCCATCAAGCAAAGTTTCTGGCGCCGTTGCCGGGGACTCCACTCTTCAAGATAGGGGAGTTGCACGCTATCTTTTATCTTTGCTTTTTAGTCTTGTTAGTTTACCTTTCAGTTTTTTGCTTTAGTGTCCCTTACCAAAAATCACAAAAATATTGATCCGAAGTATAAGCCGGTCTGGCTGTTTCTTCACCGTTTTAACGAGGAGAGATGGAAGGCCATTGGTGAAGATGTGGCCCGGCTCTTGGCGACCGGGTTCATCATTGAAGTTTTTCATCCTGAGTGGTTGGCTAACCCGGTTTTGGTGCTTAAGAAGAATGGCACTTGGCGAATGTGTGTGGACTACACGGACTTGAACAAGGCTTGCCCAGCTGACCCGTTGGGCCTCCCCTGTATTGATCAGATCATTGATGCTACGGCGGGTTGTGAGCGTTTGAGTTTTTTGGATGCTTATTCTGGGTATCATCAGATCAAGGTGGCAGTTAAGGACCAGGAGAAAACAACTTTTATCACTCCGTTTGGAGCCTTCTGATATGTGTCTATGCCTTTCGGGCTTAAGAGTGCCCATGCGACTTATCAGCGGTGTGTACAGAATTGCCTTCACGGCCAGATCGGGCGTAATGTTCATGCTTATGTAGATGATATTTTGGTTCAATCCAGAAAGAAGGAGACCCTGATCGACGATTTGAAGGAGACTTTTGACAATCTCCGGGTGTACAAGATGATGCTTAACGCGGCCAAGTGTGTCTTTGGTGTTCCGGCGGGCAAACTTTTGGGTTTTTTGGTGTCTGAGCGAGGCATCGAAGCTAACTCGGAGAAAATCACGGCTATCACTTCCTTGGCAAGGCCAAAGTGTCTCAATGATATCCAGCGCTTGGCAGGACGGATAGCGGCCTTGAGCCGGTTCATAAGCTGCCTAGGAGAAAAGGCTATCCCTTTATATCAGATGATGAAGAAGACATATGACTTTGTCTGGAGTGAAGCCGAGGCACTTAAGAAGCAATTGGTTGAGCCGCCGGTTCTTGCTGCTCTCATTGACAAGGAGCCTTTGTTACTATATGTTGCTGCATATAGCGGGGATGTCAGTGTTGCCATTGTTGTGGAAAGAAAAGAGGCCGACAAGGAGTATTCGGTTCAACGACCGGTTTATTATATCAACGAGGTACTTATTGAATCCAAGCAGAGGTATCCGCATTGGCAGAAGCTGGTATATGGGGTCTTCATGGCAAGCCGGAAGCTCAAGCAATATTTCCTGGGCCATCCTATTATGGTGGTGAGTTCTGCTCCCTTAGGGGATATCATCCAAAATAGAGAAGCCACGGGTTAGGTAGCCAAGTGGGCCATTGAGCTTGGGCCCCATGGTTAAAGTATGTGCCTCGAACAGCCATCAAGTCACAAGCGCTCCTGGATTTTATCAATGACTGGACAGAATTGCAAACGCCCAAGGAAATGTCGGATAACACATATTGGACTATTCACTTTGATGGGTCCAGGCAGTTAGAAGGCTCGGGGGCTGGAGTTGTCTTAACTTCTCCATGAGGTGATAAATTTTCTTATGTTCTCCGGTGAATGTTACCTTGTACTAATAATGCAGCCGAGTATGAGGACTTGCTCCACGGTCTTCGGATGGCCAAACAGATGAACTTAAGCCAGGTGAGATGCTTCCGCGATTCAGATCTGGTAGCCCAGCAGGTTTTTGGCACTTGGGATTCAAAGGATCCACTCATTGCGGCTTATCATCGAGAGGTTGATGCTATTGCGGGTCACTTCAAGGGTTACCAAGTTGAGCACATTGATCGGAGGAAGAATGAGGCAGCTAATGCCTTAAGCCGGTTAGGATCTCAGCGTAAGCCGGTGCCGCCCAACACATTTTTGGATGTTTTGATTAACCCGTCTGTCAAGTTACCCCCGGAGGAGGACCTTGCTGTTCCTGACCCGGAGGCACAGTTGGTGGCGGCTCTTCATGTTATACCTGACTGGACGGTTCCATATTTGGCTTACATGACCCCGGGGGAGTTACCTGAGGACGAAATCTTGGCCAGACAAATAACCCGACGGTCTAAGTCAATGACGATTGTCAATGGGGAATTGCACCATCACAGCGTTACAAGGGCGTTTCATCGTTGCATTTCACCTGAAGAAGGACGTGAGATTCTGCGAGAGATCCATGAAGGAGATTGTAGTCATCATGCCGGTTCTAAGTCCCTTGTGGCCAAGGCTTTTCGTCATGGGTTCTATTGGTTGACGGCTCATGCTGATGCTGAGGACTTGGTCAACAGATGTGACGGTTTATAGAATTTTTCACAGCATGCTCATGTTCCGGCTCAAGAATTGAGGATGATTCCAATAACTTGGCCATTTGCGACTTGGGGGCTTGATATGGTCGGGCCTTTTAAGAGGTCCAAGGATAAGAAAACCCACCTTCTGGTGGCAGTGGACAAATTTTCCAAGTGGATTGAGGCAAAGCCGGTTAGCAAGTGTGATGCGGAAACGACAGTTCAATTCATCAAGAAGGTGATTTTCCATTTTGGTTTTCCCCACAGTATCATAATAGATAATGGCACTAATCTGTCCAAAGGTGCTATGAGGGAATTTTGTCAATGAGAGCATATTCTACTTGATGTCTCCTCCGTGGCTCACCCCCAATCGAATGGTCAAGCGAAACGGGCTAATCAAGAGATTCTGCGAGGCATCAAGCCCCTGCTTATGGTTCCTTTGAAGAGAATGCTGGGTTGTTGGGTGGAGGAGTTACCTTCAGTGTTATGGAGCATCAATACAACACCCAACAGATCTACAGGTTACACACCTTTCTTCATGGTCTATGGAGCTGAGGCGGTTCTTCCTAGTGATATCCGTCATGACTCGCCTCGAGTGGCGGCTTACGTGGAAGTTGATAATGAGAAGGCATGTCAGGATGCATTGGATTTGTTGGATGAATAGCGTGATCTCGCGGCGGCTTGTTAAGCGATCTATCAACATGATTTACGACGGTATCACAGCCGCCGGGTCAAAACCAGAACCTTTCAAGAAGGCGGTTTAGTACTCCGGCTCATCCAAGATCAAACTGGTATGCATAAACTATCTCCACCTTGGGAAGGACCCTTCGTCGTCAGTAAGAATCTGCATAACGGGTCATACTACCTGATTGACGTTTGGGAACACAAGGATTCACGCACATTAGAGGAGGAGACTTATCGGCCGTGGAATAGCTCATCTCCGGCCTTACTATACTTGAGCTATCTTCTCTCATGATGTACATACTTTGATGATGTAAATACTAGAACAATATAATAAAGCCGGCATCCCAGATAATTCGGGGCCTCTCTCATTTTCACTTCCTCGAAGCTGAGTCTTTGTCATCATCTTACATGTTTACTCAAGAGGCTTGACGCCCAAATTGCAGGGACCAAAGAGAGTTGGATTCATAGCACAGCTCAAACATAGGTCCTCAATGAGAACAATTCGTAAGTATGTCACTTGGGGGCTTCCTGTTCAAACATAGGCGTATTCGACCAAAGAGAACACAACGTTACTACCCATTTGACCGGGTTATGTTCAAACATAGGCGTATTCGACAAAAGAGGACATAACCCGTGGGTCATCCTACCTGTACCCAGCTGCTTCAACTCCATCAGGTCATCCTGATTGACACGGCGAACTCTTGGCGATCAGTCTTATATGGTGTATTCGACCAAAGACCTGAGCTTGCTAAGATTCAAACATCGGCTGTCATGTGAGAGCACAGCTTACAGATAGCCAGGATAGATCCAGGCTCAAAATGCCGCATTCCTTGAAACTTGGATAAATCGGCCTGTGATGCAAGATGCGACTCTAACCCCGCGCACTCTAGACAAGTCTATCTTTAAAGCAAAGACCTACACTTGTCTAGGCTCAAATATTGATTGGGTACTGTGAGAGTCCGCTCACAGCACACACATACCTTCCAGTGGCCAACATGCTAGTTTCATTGAAGAAGAACCTTTGGCTTGGCGGCCTGCAAAAGCCTTGGGTGTTTTTTATCTCTTTTTCTTTGGTTCTTTTGTTATTTGTGGGTTTTTCTTTTTGCGGTGCGTTTTTTGCAAGTTCGGCCAAGCTGCCTCTACTTATGGCTCATATTTGAAGCCTCTCTGGGTCTCTACAACCCGACCTAATGAACTGCTCTAAGCCGCCAGAAGGTAACAATCTTATGTCTAGAGCGATAGCTCTACAAGACTTTAACTGCATGAAGACTGATAAAGCACGCAGTTTAAACATACATTACTGTTATGATTATTTTTTGCAAAGATATTAAACATGGTATTTAAGCTGGCCCTGGTTATGGACTATCTATCCCCAGTGGCACCGGTTGGGCATCATGACCCGCCCGGCGATGAACCACCGGGGCACTTGTTATCTGTGTTTGTGCAGGATAAGGATTAAATTGATCTGCATAAGTCAGCACTGGCATAAACATAAAGTGGTGTTTCTGCAACTGGCGGGGCAATGGTATTATGCAGAGACAGAACTATGCACAATGGCACAACAGATTAAAGGTTTACTACACTATTACAAGACTCTGTGAGCCAGACAAAATCAAGTGTTTTTTAAAAGATCAAGCATGTAAACCGCCCGGTGGTTCAATCTTCCTAACTTGAAGCTTCTGGATTACCCTTCTCCGGTTCTTCGTCCTCCTCTATCTGAAAGTTCGGTGACGACTAATTGACACCAGCCAAGGCTTCAAATTCAGCTTCATCATCGATAAGTTCAGACGGATCAATTTCAGGGACAAAAGTATGCTTACTAATTGGAGGGATTAGCTCCATCACTTTGTAAGCCGGAGTGGGCATCTTCTGGTTTTCTATGATGTAAGCCGGCTGATATCTTGACAGATCCGTTTCACTGGCAATCAGGCTGGCCAGGGGGCGGATATCTTTGACACGGACAACAAAGACTTTTTGATCAAATGTCGTGCCATCTTCCTTCAGACTTGGATAGCTAGTGGCTAAGTCAGCTGGGTCTAACTCTGGTAGCCTCGTCTTAGCCCGGCTTAAATCTGTTATGGCACCGGCTCTCGCAGACGACCGCTTCATTTCATCAATCCTGGCAGGCAGCACAGAAAGTTTTCTCAAGATATCTATTAAAAGATTTGGTTTATGGTTGGACGGAGAGACGGTAACCAATGCGCTCTGAGCTCCAGTATACAACTGTTCAACAAGTGTATAAACATCTTTAAGCTTCACAAGCAGCTCTTTGGCAAGATTGCTGCTCCTGCCGCCTGCATGAGTCATAAATTGGTTAGCGGCGGTTTATTTTACCAAAGGAAAGATTCAATTTTCAACATGGCGGCTTACCAAAGATAGCTGAAGTCATTTGAGATGCACGATGCTTTAAACCGGTGAGCTCAGTCGTCACCTCTTCAAGAGTTGCTTCTGCCTTTTCGGCTCGCTGTACCAAGGCGGTTCTCTCTTCAGCCCAAGCAGACTTCTCCATTTCAAACTTAGCCTTCAGTTCTTCCGTTTCAGTCAGACTAAATTGGAATTTCGATTCAGCCTTCTGGGTCTCAGATTCTTGAAACTTCAGCCGGCCGTTTGCATCATCTAACTGCGATTGCAATTTAGCAGTGGTATCCTTTTGCAAGCAAGGAGTTACGAAACACATTATTTTCCGGGTTATAAGAATTGAAGTCCCAAGCCTTTTGCAAGCAACAACACTTGGCACTTGGGGGCTAATGGCTGCTGAAGTGTTCTTTAGGTGTCGGTTCATATCAATAAAGTCCTAAGCACTTTGCAAGCAAGAGTACTTGTCACTTGGGGGGCTAATGCATATTGCTTCTGTTATCATTCATTTATGCTAACCCTATGTCACTATAAACATTGACCGCTGATTTATGAAGGGTATACAGGAAAGTTCTTGAAATACACAAAGAAGAATAGGACCAACTCATTCATACTGATTAAGCCGGCCCTTGGGGGCTATAGGGGCAACGTTCATCAAAGTCAGATTTCCTATAAAGATGTGTGCCGACTCTGAAAGGATTCTATGAAAAATACTCATGCTATTCTAAGTCTACATCATATTCAAGTCTATCATATTCAATAGACTTAGGGGGGGCTGGAAGGATGTATATGATTTAATCAAGATTCATACCTCAAACTTCTTATGCATCTGCTTCACCGTATCAATTTCAAGATCACGGCTGCTGTGGACTTGACTGAGATATCTGGAAAGCACTTCACTGCTGCTCAGCTGTGCATAATGAGTCATATCAAACCTTACTTTCGGTTTCTCAGCAAGTTCTTGTTTGGCAGTGTGTTTGGCCAGAATAGTTGGATTGCCCGGTTCTCTAAAGCCAGTGTCAGTAGTTATCACATCTTCAGTCTGCTCCTCTGCCGGCTTAGTTGGGATTGACGGTTCAGCAGTTACAGAGGTGACATTGGCATGGTTAAGAGAGACGTCAAGAATTTTAGGAGGAGCGTAGAGAGTAGATTCCTCAATTGGCTTTTCAGCATCTGTCGCTAAGACTTGCTGCTCCGGCTCAATGATTTTTGGCTCAGTCGCCGGTTTAGTAGCTTTTGCTCTCTTACAGGGTTTGGCTTGGGCACTGCACAAGATAAGATAAGTCAGTACAAAGTTATAAAGAGACAAGGAAGAGCAGAACGAGGAATAATTATTACCCAGGGGCAGTCTTGAAAGCCGACAGCTGAGTTTGAGATGAATTGCCAGACAAAGAGCGAGAGACCTCCTGATAGTTTGAATCGAAAGAGTTCAGTGGTTGGCGAAAGAGACCTGCCAGCGGGTAAAAAGAGTTTGAGTGCGGAAGGACCTCATTTTGACGTTTTGTCGAGCCAGAGTATTCGGTAAGCTGGAGGACAGTTCTTCATCTTCGGTGTTCCGAGTCTAACACCGGTTCTCATGTTGTTGTTTCTTCAAAAGAAAGTGAGGATCCAAATGAGCAAAAGGGTGTGAAAATCTTACTTTCCGGGTTACTCGTAGAATTTTCTATCTTGGCAAGGTTTCTGAGTCGGAGGATATAGTAATTTCCTCTTCATCAATAGCCTGGCTGGCCCCCGTATCATCCTAGCAATAATCAGTGTCAATAAGATAATTGAAAAAGGAGCCAAGAGAGTCAAGGGCTACCTCCGACTCAGAGCTGTCGTTTAGTTCAAACAGTTCAGAAGTACTTGGTTTCTTCTTTGTCTTTCTAACGGCCTTCTTATCAGCTTTCTTTACAGCTCTAGCCTTTTTGGCAGCCTCGTGATCATATGCTTTCTTCCAGAAAGCCGACTTAGCCTGCGAGAGTCAGCAAGTTTGAGTTAACAGGAGAATCAAACAATAAGAAAGCAAGAAAATTAAAGTTAAGACTCACATCCGGTGCCGGATTAAGCTTGCAGAAAGGGTTCAGACCAACTTTACTGCAGTCTTCCAGGCTTTCGTTCAGCAGGGTCTTGGTCATTTTTGTGATTGTATCCTCAGTCAAGTCCTCGGGGTTGTGGCTTAAGGGATATTTGGTCTCACCAGTGTAAGAACACATTAAGCCGGGCCTAAGGCTCAAAGGAATGATTCACCAAGCAATCCAACACCGGACCAAGTCAATTTAAGTTAGCCCATTTCCCAGTAGGGCCTTGACCTTTGCAAAAGTGGGAGCAAGGTTTTTGCGTTCCACAGCGGTAAGTTTCTCAGCAAGAGGATGTTTTGGGTCCAAACGTTGGACACAATAACCCGGCAGCGGATTCTCATCAGCTGGGGAGGCGTCTTTGCAATAAAACCAGGTTTGATTCCAATCTTTGGGGTGACTCGGCAGACAAGCATAGGGGAAGATAGAATCTCTTCTTCGTTGAATTGAGACGGCTCCAAGTTCCAAGATGGGTTCATTTGTGAACTCATTTTGGCGGTTTAAATAGAAATGCTCTCTGAAGAGCTCGAGGCTGGGCTCCTGTTGAAGATACACTTCGCAGAAGACTTGGAAGTTGCAGATGTTTGACACGGAATTGGGTTCGATGTCTTGTGGATGGAGCTGAAAGAAGTGCAGAACGTCCCGGAAGAACTTAGAGCCGGGTGGTGAAAATCCCAGGTTCATGTGATCAGTAAAGACAATAACTTCCTCGTCCTTTGGATGAGGTCTCTCTTCGCCCGGTTTAGGGGCGCGGTAATGCTTAACAGATTTTTTTGGCAGATACCCAATTTTGACAAAATCAGCAAGTGTAGCCTCGGTGATGACAGAAGGAAACCAGTTGCACGTAGTGACTGTATTCCGCGGCATTGTGAACAAAGAAGCCTAAAAGAAGGAAACATTTTTGCCGGTTCAAAATTGGTTCATTAAGCCGGAAATTAGACTACAATAATGTTCAGCACGACGGCTTAAATGGGGCCTAATGACATATGGGTAGCTATAAACCGGTGAGATAAGCTGCCATGACAAGCACCGATACTCAAGAAAGCAGATTGAGACAAACAGGTTTCATAGATTGAAGCTGTAACTTTGGATCTACAGCAGTTCGGAAAATAAAGTAAAAACCTAAAATTAAGGTGGTGGCGATGAGAAAGCAAGAAGGTCCAGATGGGATCTAGTACAATGAAGATATAGTGATTAAAGTTGCTACCGCGCAAGTTTCACAGACTAATTTCTGACTTGGATCTATGGCGCTAAAATGACGAACAGTCAGACCTAAAATCAGTATGAAGCAGTTCATGGAGTCAGATCGATTCTTTTCATGCAGATGAGATGTTACAGTATTGACAAAGAGATACTATGAACACCATTGCGCAGAGGAGTGTCAAGTTCAAGCTCAAAATCGCAACAACGAGCAAGGAGGAGGACGAACTCCATAGAACTCGCAAGAACCCTAATGGATCTAGGTGAGGAAGAGAGAGAGAGCTTACCTGGGCTGATGAACGGCGGCGGCGCGCAGACGAGATATGGTCAAGTTAGGTTGATGCAGCGGTCATTGTTGAAGAAGAGAAGGAGGTTGACGGCGTCGGCGGAGCTCGTGTGCGTAGGCGTCATGAGGAAAGAGATGGAGACGAAGAGGCAAAGGGGGAGAATGGGAAGAAACCCCTGGTCCTATCTATAAGGTGGATGTATAAAGGTCATGCACGGGAATCGAGGAGGCTGAAAAACTGATATGTAACAGCGCAGGCGCCTCGATTATCGGAGTTTCAGTAAATGCGAAGATTTGGTCAAGATTTGGGCAATTCAAAAATAAAAAAGACAGGTGACGTCATGGCTGGTTACCGCAATTCCAGGAATGACGTCATGGCGGATTATAGTATCTCGCGAGAAGAGGAAGAAAGATTGACATGAACAAGTTCAAATCAACCTGGGGCCTAATGTGGGGGATATAACTATTTGACATGAACCGCCCAGGCGGGGCCGGTTTACCCAATGGTGGTTCATGGGCCAAGCCCAGAAGCATGTTGGGGATGGTGTTTCAATAAGAGTAGTGTATAAAGGGCCCAAAACCCAGAGTAGCTTAAGGCATGTAAGTGTAAATCGCCATGTATATCTGACTTGTACTGTAAGGCATGTACCTATGAGTCGTCGGGCTGGACACGATTTGTATGAGCCGGCTGGGACTCTGTAAGCCGCAGGGCGTTAACCCGTGAATATAAGGGGACGACCCGACATCAGCTTAGGGAAAGAAATAATAGATTGAAAGCCAGGCTAGCGTATTCGCTCCCTAGCAATCAAAACCCTAGCAATACCACCTCAAACTAGATTAGGTTTTACCCTCACCGCAAGGGGCCGAACCAGTATAAACTCCCCATGTCCTTTGTCTCGTTTTAATCCCTTTAAGCTAACCACGTCGCTATGGCTCCACAATTAAGTCCTTTCCTTAGGACATCTGCCGTCTAACTCCCTGTGACGCCCCCGATTTGCCCGTACGCTAATCATGCACGCAAATGTGTATGACCAAGATCAGGGACTCACTGGAAGATATCACAACACAACTCTAGACACAAATTAAAATAATACAAGCTTTATATTACAAGCCAGGGGCCTCGAGGGCTCGAATACATAAGCTCAAAAACACAAGAGTCAGCGGAAGCAAATATATCTGAGTACAGACATAAGTAAAACAAGTTTGCCATAAGATGGCTAGCACAAAAGTAACAATGATCGAAAAGGCAAGGCCTCCTGCCTGGGACCTCCTAACTACTCCTCGAAGCCGAACTCCACGTAGAAACATCATCGGGGTCCTCTGGCTCCTGGGCTCCACCATCTGGTTGCGTCAACCGAGAAGAAGGGACAAAAGGGGAAAAAGGGGGAGAAAGGCAACCGTGAGTACTCATCCAAAGTACTCGCAAGCAAGGATCTACACTACATATGCAAAGATATCTGTGAAAAGGGGTAATATATGTGGACAGAACTGCAGAAAGCAGAATAAGAGGGGGATAGCTAATCCAATCGAAGACTACGCTTCTCGTAACCTCCATCCTGCAGCAGAAGGTGAGGGTAGCTGGAAAGTAACAGGTATCCTCGCTGCTCGCAGCCTCCGTCTTGCAGCAGTAGAAGGGAGTAGATGGTAAGTTCACCAAGTAGCATCGTATAGCATAATCCTACTCGACGATCGTCCTGCACATCACCCTGTGAGAGAGCAACCACCGAGTTATAACTGGCACTTGTAAGGGTGTGTTTTATTAAGTATCCGGTTCTAGTTGTCATGAGGTCGGAATACAACTCCGGGTCGTCCTTTTACCGAGGGACACGGCTATTCGAATAGATTAACTTCCCTGCAGGGGTGCACCACATAACACAGCACGCTTGATCCCCTTTGGCCAGACACACTTTCCAGGGTCATGCCCGGCCTCGGAAGATCAACACGTCGCAGCCCTACCTAAGCACAACAGAGAGGTCAGGACGCCGGTCTAAGTCCTAGGCGCGCAGGGGTCCGGGCCCATCGCCCAACGCACACCTGCATGTTGCGTACGCGGCCGGTGAGCAGACCTAGCAACCTCCATTACTAAGGAAGTTGCGTTACGCGGTCCAACCCGGCGCGTGCCGCTCAATCGCTGACGTCAAGAAGGCTTTGGCTGATACCACGACGTCGAGTACCCATAACTATTCCCACGTAGCTGGTTAGTGCGTATAGGCCAACGGCCAGACTCAGATCAAATATCCAAACTCGTTAAGCGTGTTTTTATAAAATAACCGCGGACAACGACCAGGGCCAGGCCACCTCTCCACTGGGTGTCTCAACCTGCCCCTGTCGCTCCGCCACAAAGATCCACTCGGGGGCCGTCGGGAACTCAGGCCCACCACTGCCTGGATGGAGCCACCTGTCCTTTCAGCCCCCACATCGAATCACTTGCGGGTACTCAATGAGTCGACCCGACTTTAGTCACATCAGGTGTCATGTAAAGTGTATGTAGTAGATACCCGTGATCACACCCAAGTGATCACGGCCCAATAGAATAGCAGGGCAGACGGACAAGGGTGTAGGGCCACTGATGGAATACTAGCATCCTATACTAAGCATTTAGGACTGCAGTTAAAGTATCAACAGTGGTAGCAACAATGACAGGCTATGCAGCAGAATAGGATTATCGAAAGCAGTAACATGCTACACTACTCTAATGCAAGAAGTAGAGAGAAGAGTAGGCGATATCAGGTTGATCAAGGGGGGGGCTTGCCTGGAAGCTCTGCAGACGAAAGGAATCTTCGGAGGCGTAGCCGTAGTCGAACTCCGAAGCATCAATGGTCTCGGGGTCTATCACAGTATCGGAGTGTACCGAAAATAAGAAACGAAGGGGAAACAAATAAATAACAGAGCAAACAATAGCATCACAAAGCATAACATGGCAAAAGGCGGTGCTACGTGTGACCTAACGCGGTGCTCGGTGATACAGGCGAAGAGGAACAACATCCGGGAAAGTATTCCCGATGTTAGGCATTTTCGGGCAGATGAAACGGAGGGGAAAGTTGCATGTTCGGTTTGATAGAGATGTGTGGCGGACGAACGGGCCGCGTACTCGGATTCGTCTCGTCGTTCTGAGCAACTTTCATGTACAAAGTTTTTTCATCCGAGTTACGTTTAATTTTCTATTAATTTTCAAAGTTTAATTGAATTTCCAAATTATTTAATAGGTTGACTAAGTCAAAGGTCCAGTCAGCAGATCCAGTCAGCGTTGACTGGGTCAATGTTGACCAGTTAACAGGGTCAAGGGGGACCCACATGTCATAGTCTAGTCTGACCTAATTATAGCTTATCTAGCTAATTAACTTAACTAAATTAATTAGACTAACTAAGCAGATTTAATTAACTTAATTAATCACTAAACTAATTATTTATTTAACATTTATTTATTTTCTTTATCTTTTCGCTTTTTTAATAAAAAAAATAACTTTCTAGGGGCGGGCCCTGGCTGTCAGTGGGCCAAAGGCCCTAGCGGGCGCGGGCGAACGGGCACAGGGCGCTGCCTCGAGCACCCGCCGGGTCAAACCCGACGCTGGCCTCGGGCGCAGCCAGTGGAGCCGATGGCCACCGATGCGGCACCAGGCGGCGGAAGTGGAGCG
This sequence comes from Secale cereale, assembly GCA_902687465.1. Taxonomy (NCBI): domain Eukaryota; kingdom Viridiplantae; phylum Streptophyta; class Magnoliopsida; order Poales; family Poaceae; genus Secale; species Secale cereale. Next base: position 692,557,261 of record LR738715.1, read on the forward strand.
TCTCGCGCGGCCGAGCGGGGGCTGGCGCGGCGGTAGCAGCAGCAGTGGAGACAGCAGCGGCGAGGGCGGAGCGTGGCGGGGGCAGCAGCAGTGGAGACAGCAGCGGCGAGGCTAGGGGAGGGCGAGGCGAGCTCGGCGGGAGTGGCCCCGTGGCCAGGCGCGCGGAGCGGTGCGGGGGGAGGCGTCAGGGGGCGGCGATGCAAGGCCAGGCGCGCGACCCCGGGGTTGGTGAAGCCGTAGCTGGGCACCACCGGTCGCGGCCAGAGGCCCATGAGCGCGGCACGGGAGCGCGGCGAGCATGAGCTCCCGCAGAGCTCAGGGCGCCCATTGGTGATAGCCTACGACGACGGGAGCCAGGGGGGAAAGCAGAGGATCCGGAGGAGGGGCTCACCGCGAGTTCGATGAGGTGGTTAGGGCCGCCGGGGGTGGCCAGGATCGAGTGAATCAACGGCGGTGGCGCGGGGCTGTGGCGATGAAGAAGATGACTGTGATGTCGCCTTGGGGCCTCCCGGTGCAGACGGAGTAGCGGACGAGGACGAGCGCGACGTGAAGGCCCTCCTAGGTAGCACGGGATGGCAATTAGTGGCCGGTGGCCACGGCAAAGACGACGACGGAGCGGACACCGCACGAGCTTTTGAGCTCGATTGCGAGCAGATGGGGAGGGGGCGCGATGGGGAAAGAGAGGGGATCGAACGAGTGAGGGCTAGGGTTTCGTGGGGTGCTCTTCTAGGACGAGGGGAGTCGACATGGTGGCCATCCGGCCATGGCGCCGTGGGATGGCTGCCACGCCATGGCTCCTCTCTGTAGTCTGTACAGAGGAAGGGGAAAAGGCCGTGGTGGGCTTGGGCCTTGGGGTGGCCTGGCCAGCTGGGCCAATGGCCCAAGGGAGGGGTCTTTAGTTTGTTCTTCTTTGTTTTGTTTATTTTTATAGTTTATCCTTTTTTGTTTAATTTTAGTTCCCCTTTTATTTTAGTTTTATAAATTATAAAGGCAGTCCCAAATTTAGTGTTAATAAGTATGCCACTCCCACATAAGTTTGGGCAACAAAATAAAATAGTTTAATATTTTATTTATTTGTAAAATGCATTTCACTAATTGTTTGGCTAGTGTTTTAACTATTTTAGGACATTCAAACACTCGATAAAATGTGGTTTCTCCAACATGATTACCTATGCATTATTTGGCACGACCCGAACATTTTAGTTTAAACATTTGAATAATTTTATCGTTTGACTTTAATTCAAATTTTAATTTGAATTGGTTTTAAACTAACGTGAGTTTATCGACAGTAACCTCGGTGACGTGGCATCATTAGTAGAGGTTTATTGTAGCTTGATTATCTGGGCGTCACAATTCCCATCCACTACAAGAAATCTCGTCTCGAGATTTAAGCGGTGGAGTAAGGGAGGAAAGTGCTGGTAGCGAAAACCTAACGAGTCTTCTCGGTCATGGCTGCCCTTTCGAAGAGGTTGATCCATTTCGTTGACGTCTTCATTTCTCTGCTTCAAGTCATCGTGATCAAGTCGTCATCCTTTCTCCGGGATCTCCATCGTCCTACGAGCGTGACCAGGGGAAAAACTCCGGAAGAACGCATCTCCACAAAGTTGGGCATCTGACGGTGAACTCAATGGTCAATACACAAGGTACCCCACGAGTTGTATTTCAGTGAACTCGTTGAGTGCAATATACGATGATACCAAAGTTTCAAAAGGGTAGGCAATCATTCGATGCCTAGACAGAAGCTGAAATGGGGGCTTGAATCAACGAGAATAACACGGTGTTTGATTCCAGGACGAATAACGGTATAGATTTTAGCTTGTGAATCACCTACGAAGCTAGGTGCAAAGGATACATTAGAATCCGGGTTGTAAAGAAGAGTCAGGTTTCGATCCAGTGGACCTGTGGGTTATGGGCCCACCAGGTGGGTTGAAAATAGGAAGGGTGGTGATATCTTGCACAGCCACGACAGGGAGACATGCCATTGGATAGCTTGTCAGCTATGTCGGTAACAATGTCGATACCAAGGATGGGGAACGAAGAGAGCCATTTTCTTGCACGTTAAAACGAGGCGTACCGGTAGGTAAAGTTTTCTTCCATCGGTGGTTACCAGAATGTTACCAACCATAGGAACAGGGTCTTACCGACAGAGTTGTACAACAAGGTGTTTAGATAAGCAGATAATTATTACTGCTTAGATTATATGTAGATCAAGGAAAGGTTAAACAAACAAATGGAATGGAAGATTGTGATTACACACAATTGATAGAAGTATATCCTTCCCATGGACAAGCAGAACATGGCATACGGGTTAAGAGAGCAAGTACCCATCCATTCAGATAAAGAGGCAATGATTAATCAAGATGTTACCCATACAACGGTGTTTGGATAACTGACCAAGAAACACCTAGCATCACGCCTCCAATGTTCTTGTTGATGAGCGGGGTATCATAGTCATGCTTCGAGGTAGCAATGATATGGTGTTTCAATCAAGGGTCAGACTTGGATACACAAAGGATTCATCCGGAACAACTTATAGAATAAGTCTTACAATTCCCTCCTGGAAGAATGGCTATCCTCGCAAAAGAAATTATAATGATGGGTCCTCCAGCCATGGGTGCTAGGCATGACATCCTGTTACCGGGTCATCAAAGGACCAACAACATAACTACTGGAAAGTTGTCCCAACCATCATATCAGACCGAGATTCAGATCCGATTGGTGTCGTGATACCTTAGACTGAGGATGTTCGAGAAGAAAAGGTGCAACACAAATCGACGAAATGACATTGCAAGATTCTCGGGAAATGAACTAGGGGAACGGTATCCCGAAACAATAGTTCATCATTAAACAAAGGAGAGGATGAGGAGGTGGCTGATGGGCTCAGCGGCAATTCATCGAGAATTCCAAACGGATGGATTTCCACAATAATGTGAACAAGAAGATGACACTTGTCAATTCAAATGATATAACATTGTATGCTCAAGGAAAAACATACGCCATTAATCATTAGGTGAAAGGTGTGCCCGAAATATGACCTTAGGCAGTAAGATCAACGTTAGAGGGTCGATTCAATAATCAACAGTCTAAGAAAGAACTGTCGATCGTTAACTTCAAAGCAATAGGGTTGCTAGAAGTACAGAACACAAGCAACCCCGTTAGCATATTGGTATCCCGGTTAAAAACAACACAGGGACCAAGACAGATTGGTGATGGTGAGAAGTATCATCATACCGAGAATTTCTAAGAGGTGGAACAATCCCCACAACAATCTCGACATAAAAGACAGTAGTACTTCAATACAGAACACAACACTAGTTGGAGAGCAAGTTGCAATTATAATGTGGACAAGTTCGGGATGAAAGGAAGTTAAGGGTGTTGCCGATGATAATAAAAATCATCGAGGGCAAGGAGGGTATTTCTCATCACGAACACAATTGACATCTCAGAAGTAGTCAAAGTGTCAAAGGTGATCTGACACATTTGTCGGGAGGGTTTCAAGGGGATGCAATCAAACGACAACGGCAACAAGCAAGTGAATGATGAAGTGGCAAGTTATAGGATCAATATAAAAGATGCAAGTTCGGAATCAAAGTTTCCTTACTGAACAAGCAACTAGATGCTGAAAGCTCAACATAAGTTGCGCTCAATCTGTGAAGAATTCGTGCACCAAAGAAAGACGAGGTAGCACAGTCAAAGATAGCTAGACAAGGGATGTACCCGATAGTCTAGGAATAAACCAGATTGAGTTTAAAAATTTCCCAATAACATATACTAGGGGTGTTGAATTTTTAGAGCGGATTTGATTTGCTAAACGGTGTCCTCGGTTGATGGCAACCTAGAACCCGTAGGGTGATTACGACAAGCAAAGGTATTACTTCATCAAAAGTTTAGAAGGTGTAGTATAAAGGCATGATATCCTCGAGATATCAGAGGGTAAAACTCGAAAGTAGAACACGATAGAAGTTGAACTAGGTCATTGACCTATGACAGTAGATACTTTAACCTTGTCAAAAATTGACGAGGCCTGGAATGAATTCCCATCAGATATATCAGATCAGGACAGCATGGTCAAAACCATAACTGTAAGGAATCAATTCAAGAATGCCGAAGAAACTATACAGCTGGACAATCAATTAACAAGAAGCTTCCGAGACGGTCAACATCATTTTCATGGGCATGAACACAAGTTTAAGGTCGACTCCCACTTCTTCAATGCATATCATTTCATTCACCTCTCGCTTTAATAAAACTGTAGTGTTGGAATTTTAACTAGTGGAACACCGGAAGAGTATGACTTGTGAAAACTTTTGGGTTTTCATGGATTAGGGGAAGGCATAGGTTCCGCCCATCGGGCATCTTAGTAACATATACCACAAGTTTCAAAAGTAAATATCACCAGCTCCAAGGAAGAGCATGGTTGTCAAAGAAGAGGATACCATTTACCGAAGGTATTATGCATCAGGGTCAGAACTGCTCGAGGTTTTTTTGTATACGAAGGACACTGTCGGATAATATTTCTACAAAGGATCGAGCGATCCACAACGGAGTTGATGGGAGTATCGGTACTCACTCAGAGGAAGAAAGAATGCAGAGGCATCAGATTCAAGAATCACCTTATTAGTCTGATGCTTGAAATAGAAACAAATTATGGTTTCCAAAAGGAAGGATCAAAAGCAGACGCTCTGATCAAGGATGGGCAAGTTGAAAACACTTAGTTGGACAATCAATAAAGGTTTGGATCGTCGAGAACCAACTCATGTCCGGAATGTCGTCTGAGTTGGAAAGATAATCTTTAGAAAGGATAACCGTACGACTGTGTGCATACGCACACATTGAATCAATAGGCTCAAATGGATAAGGCAAGGGATGTTAACGAAGACTACTAGTCACATGGAATTAACCATAATGCAAGCAGGCAAGAATTTCAAGACTAACATGCTGCAGAGGATGTTTAAAAGATCGAAAAGTATTCCAAAGAATATTGCGAGACACATGAAAAATCGAGAAGAACGAATTCTCGATAAATGTGCGGAAATAACCGTAAGTGTTTTTATGTGAAATAAAACTACAAGACAGTAAACTCAAAGCATTCTCGGACAATGGAGAAAATTTCATGGCATCTTGTAACAACAAGAGCGGCGAGGAATGATCATGAGAATGACAAGTGCATGCAGATATCCATAAGGATATATCGGTGGTAGTGATTTGCAAAGGCGATGAACACAAGTTCTCGGGATAACAGCGGAGAGTATCTTCAGGGTCTTCTGGTGTAGCAGACGATCATCGATCATAAGGTGCTCTCCGGGTGAAAGTGATAACGAGATCCTAATGTTAGATTTAGCAAAATTCATTTATCCCGAATAGAAGAGAGATAAGAGTCCCAAAGTATAGACGAGGAGTAAAAGATCCTAATACCACCCAATGGTGCTGTGGGCCCGTAAGCCACACAACAAGTTAGTAAATTTGATTTTCAAAGACTAGACTCAACTTCGGCCAAGGAGTTGGAAAGGGGGATTCCTACAGGCAGTCGGCTCTGATACCAACTTGTGACGCCCCCGATTTGCCCGTACACTAATCATGCACGCAAATGTGTATGACCAAGATCAGGGACTCACTGGAAGATATCACAACACAACTCTAGACATAAATTAAAATAATACAAGCTTTATATTACAAGCCAGGGGCCTCGAGGGCTCGAATACATAAGCTCGAAAACAAAAGAGTCAGCGGAAGCAAATATATCTGAGTACAGATATAAGTAAAACAAGTTTGCTATAAGATGGCTAGCACAAAAGTAACAATGATCGAAAAGGCAAAGCCTCCTGCCTGGGACCTCCTAACTACTCCTCGAAGCCGAACTCCACGTAGAAACATCATCAGGATCCTCTGGCTCCTGGGCTCCACCATCTGGTTGCGTCAACCGAGAAGAAGGGACAAAAGGGGAAAAAGGGGGAGAAAGTCAACCGTGAGTACTCATCCAAAGTACTCGCAAGCAAGGATCTACACTACATATGCAAAGATATCTGTGAAAAGGGGTAATATATGTGGACTGAACTGCAGAAAGCAGAATAAGAGGGGGATAGCTAATCCAATCGAAGACTACGCTTCTCGTAACCTCCATCCTGCAGCAGAAGGTGAGGGTAGCTGGAAAGTAACAATTATCCTCGCTTCTCGCAGCCTCCGTCTTGCAGCAGTAGAAGGGAGTAGATGGTAAGTTCACCAAGTAACATCGTATAGCATAATCCTACTCGACGATCCTCCCGCACATCACCCTGTGAGAGAGCAACCACCGAGTTATAACTGGCACTTGTAAGGGTGTGTTTTATTAAGTATCCGGTTCTAGTTGTCATGAGGTCGGAATACAACTCCGGGTCGTCCTTTTAGCGAGGGACACGGCTATTCGAATAGATTGACTTCCCTGCAGGGTTGCACCACATAACCCAGCACGCTTGATCCCCTTTGGCCGGACACACTTTCCAGGGTCATGCCCGGCCTCGGAAGATCAACACGTCGCAGCCCTACCTAAGCACAACAGAGAGGTCAGGACGCCGGTCTAAGTCCTAGGCGCGCAGGGGTCCGGGCCCATCGCCCAACGCACACCTGCACGTTGCGTACGCGGCCGGTGAGCAGACCTAGCAACCTCCATTACTAAGGAAGTTGCGTTACGCGGTCCAACCCGGCGCGCGCCGCTCAATCGGTGACGTCAAGAAGGCTTCGGCTGATACCACGACGTCGAGTACCCATAACTATTCCCACGTAGCTGGTTAGTGCGTATAGGCCAACGGCCAGACTCAGATCAAATATCCAAACTCGTTAAGCGTGTTTTTATAAAATAACCGCGGACAACGACCAGGGCCAGGCCACCTCTCCACTGGGTGTCTCAACCTGCCCCTGTCGCTCCGCCACATAGATCCACTCGGGGGCCGTCGGGAACTCAGGCCCACCACTGCCTGGATGGATCCACCTGTCCTTTCAGCCCCCACATCGAATCACTTGTGGGTACTCAATGAGCCGACCCGACTTTAGTCACATCAGGTGTCATGTAAAGTGTATGTAGTATATACCCGTGATCACACCCAAGTGATCACGGCCCGATAGAATAGCAGGGCAGACGGACAAGGGTGTAGGGCCACTGATGGAATACTAGCATCCTATACTAAGCATTTAGGACTGCAGGTAAAGTATCAATAGTGGTAGCAACAATGACAGGCTATGCAGCAGAATAGGATTATCGAAAGCAGTAACATGCTACACTACTCTAATGCAAGCAGTAGAGAGAAGAGTAGGCGATATCAGGTTGATCAAGGGGGGGGGGCTTGCCTGGAAGCTCTGCAGACGAAAGGAATCTTCGGAGGCGTAGCCGTAGTCGAACTCCGAAGCATCAATGGTCTCGGAAAGTTGCATGTTCGGTTTGATAGAGATGTGTGGCGGACGAACGGGCCGCGCATTCGGATTCGTCTTGTCGTTCTGAGCAACTTTCATGTACAAAGTTTTTTCATCCGAGTTACGGTTAATTTTCTATTAATTTTCAAAGTTTAATTGAATTTCCAAATTATTTAATAGGTTGACTAAGTCAAAGGTCCAGACAGCAGATCCAGTCAGCGTTGACTGGGTCAATGTTGACCAGTCAACAGGGTCAAGGGGGACCCACATGTCATAGTCTAGTCTGACCTAATTATAGCTTATCTAGCTAATTAACTTAACTAAATTAATTAGACTAACTAAGCAGATTTAATTAACTTAATTAATCACTAAACTAATTATTTATTTAACATTTTTTTTACTTTTTTATCTTTTCTCTTTTTTTTATAAAAAAAATAACTTTCTAGGGGCGGGCCCTGGCTGTCAGTGGGCCAAAGGCCCTAGCGGGCGCGGGCGAACGGGCACAGGGCGCTGCCTCGAGCGCCCGCCGGGTCAAACCCGACGCTGGCCTCGGGCGCAGCCAGTGGCGCCGATGGTCGCCGATGCGGCGCCAGGCGGCGGAAGTGGAGCCACGCGCGCGGCCGAGCGGGGGCTGGCGCGGCGGTAGCAGCAGCAGTGGAGACAGCAGCGGCGAGGGCGAAGCGCGGCGGGGGCAGCAGCAGTGGAGACAGTAGCGGCGAGGCTAGGGAAGGGCGAGGCGAGCTCGGCGGGAGTGGCCCTGTGGCCAGGCGCGCGGAGCGGTGCGGGGGAGGCGTCAGGGGGCGGCGATGCAAGGCCAGGCGCGCGACCCCGGGGTTGGTGAAGCCGTAGCTGGGCACCACCGGTCGCGGCCAGAGGCCCACGAGCGCGGCACGGGAGCGCGGCGAGCATGAGCTCCCGCAGAGCTCAGGGCGCCCATTGGTGATAGCCTACGACGACGGGAGCCAGGGGGGAAAGCAGAGGATCCGGAGGAGGGGCTCACCGCGAGTTCGATGAGGTGGTTAGGGCCGCCGGGGGTGGCCAGGATCGAGTGAATCAACGGCGGTGGCGCGGGGCTGTGGTGATGAAGAATATGACTGTGATGTCGCCTTGGGGCCTCCCGGTGCAGACGGAGTAGCGGACGAGGACGAGCGCGACGTGAAGGCCCTCCTAGGTAGCACGGGATGGCAATTAGTGGCCGGTGGCCACGGCAAAGACGACGACGGAGCGGTCACCGCACGAGCTTTTGAGCTCGATTGCGAGCAGATGGGGAGGGGGCGCGATGGGGAAAGAGAGGGGATCGAACGAGTGAGGGCTAGGGTTTCGTGGGGTGCTCTTCTAGGCCGAGGGGAGTCGACGTGGTGGCCATCCGGCCATGGCGCCGTGGGATGGCTGCCACGCCATGGCTCCTCTCTGTAGTCTGTACAGAGGAAGGGGAAAAGGTCGTGGTGGGCTTGGGCCTTGGGGTGGCCTGGCCAGATGGGCCAATGGCCCAAGGGAGGGGTCTTTAGTTTGTTCTTCTTTGTTTTGTTTATTTTTATAGTTTATCCTTTTTTGTTTAATTTTAGTTCCCCTTTTATTTTAGTTTTATAAATTATAAAGGCAGTCCCAAATTTAGTGTTAATAAGTATGCCACTCCAACATAAGTTTGGGCAACAAAATAAAATAGTTTAATATTTTATTTATTTGTAAAATGCATTTCACTAATTGTTTGGCTAGTGTTTTAACTATTTTAGGACATTCAAACACTCGATAAAATGTGGTTTCTCCAACATGATTACCTATGCATTATTTGGCACGACCCGAACAATTTAGTCTAAACATTTGAATAATTTTTTCGTTTGACTTTAATTCAAATTTTAATTTGAATTGGTTTTAAACTAATGTGAGTTTATCGACAGTAACCGCGGTGACGTGGCATCATTAGTAGAGGTTTACTGTAGCTTGATTATCCGGGCGTCACACTCCCCGGTGTAATGATGTTATAGTAACCTTTGGGGTTAAGTTAATCTTTTTGATAAACAAGTTTATGATCATCGTTGTCTCGTATTCCTTTCAATTCGAGTTGAATTCAAATTTCAAATTGTGAGTGAAATTCAAAATTGCTCAAACGTCAAAACTAAAATGTTCATCATGTGGCAAAAATTATTTTGATAATATTGGTGGTGAACCAACATCTTTGCAAAAGTCTTAAATGCCCTAACTATTTGAATCAGAAGTTAAAAAAAGCCAAAAGGAAAAGAAGAGGTGAGAGAGAGAAAGAAACCCCCGAGACTCCCCTGGCCAACTAGCTGGCATGTCGGCCCACCTGGCCCAGCTAGCTGCCCCCTTATCCCCCCACCATCGAGCAAACCCTAGCCCACCTACCACACTCTCCCCCCACGTCTCCCTCGTCCCTCTCCCCTCGATCCAGATCGGGCAGGCCGCGCTTGACGCCGACGCGCCATTGTCCCGCTCCCCGTCGCCGTTCGACGCCACCAAGCCGGCGCCCCTTCGCCACCTCGTTAGTCGGCCCGCCGCCATCGCCTAGAACCGCCCGAGGCCACTGCCACCTCACCGTCCCGCTTCTCCACCGGTCGCCTCGAGCCGATGTCTCCCCGTCCAGCTCATTGTGAGCCAAGCGCCCTTCTCTTCCCTCTCTGCTCCAGCGCCCCCCTAGCTCGTTCGCCACTGTCATCGAGGCTTGTCGCCGCGCCCGACCACAGTCGTCGCCGCCGTGCCCCCTGTCCACGATCAGCCGCGCCCGAAGGCCGTGCTCCCAGCGCGCGCACACCCGCGCAATGGCGCGGCCCCATCTCCGCAACACGCGCGCCTCCTCACCGGTGCGCCGCTGCCTGCCTGGCTGGCCATGGCCGCCCGCACTGGCTGCAGCTCGAGGCGCGCCCGCGGCAGCCCTCCGACGCCATGTCGTGGCCTCCCCGCGCCGCCTCCTACCTCCGCCGGCCACGCGCCCCCACCTGCCGCCGCGGCCGCGCCGGCGTGGCTCTCCCTCACAACCGACCGGCCGCCACCCTGGAGCCCCGCCCGCCGTGCCGGGCGGCCTCGCCCCGCACCACACGTGCCCGTGCGTGTTCGGGCCGGTGCACATGCCCGTAACCCATCGCCTGTTTAGGCCCCTGGGCCACTGACGTTGGGGCCACACGCCCTCCAAAAGAAAAAAAATAGAATTTTAAAATAATACTCTCTCCGTCCCATTATATATGAACGTTTTTAACATTACACTAGTGTCAAAAACGTTCTTATATTGTGGGACAGAGGGAGTAATAATTAAATTAATTAACTTAATTAACTTAATTAATCATGTTTAACTTAATATAATAACTAATTAATATGTATTAGTTAACTTCGGACGATGACAGGTGGGTCCCACATGTCGATTTGACCAGTCAACGCCCTGTTGACAGCTGACGTCATCCCACGTCATGCTGACGTCATCCCATACTATTCTGGATAATGTTGATTTAAATTAATTAAATAAATTCCAAAAAATGATTTCGAATAATCCGTAGCTCGGATGAAAAAGTTTTATATATGAAAGATGCTCAGAACGATGAGATGAATCCGAATATGCGGTTCGTTCGTATGCCACATCCTCCTAGCATAGCGAGCATGCAACATTCCCCCTCTGATTCAATTGTCCGAAAACACGAAACACCAGGGATACTTTCTCGGATGTTATTTCCCTTCGCTGGTATCAGGTAGCACTTCGTTAGATCACAACGAGCGCTGCTTTTTGCTTGTCATGCAATTGTTTGCTTTATATTTACTATTTATTCCCCCTCTTCTCTCCGGTAGACCACGAGATCGATGATGCCCCGGTAATCGACTACCGTGTTGACGACCCCTCCTTCTTGCCAGAGCAACCACGCAAGCCAACCCCCTTTGACCATTCCGATATCGCCCATTCCCTTCTCTCTTATGCTTGCATTAGAACTGCTACTACTTTTTGTATGATCCTATTCTGATGCATGACATGTTGTTGATACCTGCTTTCATACCTTACATGTTTATACTAAACTACTTAGTATAGGCTGGTTAGAGATCCATCAGAGACCCCCCCCCCCACTCTGTCTTGTCTGCCCCGCTGGATTATCAGAAGACCTGATCAAGAGAATCGAAGACCCGGCCCCGGCACCTCACATCACTTTCCCCTTTGTTGCTCGACAATACTGGGTTACTATCGAGTGCCAAGGGTGACACCTCAGCGGCACTTCTGATGTTAACCTTGTAGGTTAGTTCATCGGTTATGGTCACTGAGGGTGATTCCTCTTTGTCCACTCCCGATAACGACACTGTTGTGCAACTCCTCGAGAGTGGACCTCGAGGGTGACTCCTCTTTCGTTCACCTTGACGATAAACATCAGGTGGAATTCCATCGAGGGTGATTTCCTCATGTTTCCCTTTGCTATTAGACACACAATTACTATGGTTACTATGACTTTACAATTGTTACTTGGAAAGGAGGGTCGACCCTGAGGGGTACCCGTGAGTGATGTGGAGACGGGTTGACCTGGAGGGTACCCGAGAGTTGAATATGAGGCATGGCCGGGCACTCTTAGCCCTTGCCGCAAGTCCTCGAGACGGGGCGGCGGGGTCACATGATCGTGAGTCTCTGCGTGTTACCGCGTTCCCAAGACACTAAATAGTTTGGATATTTGATCCAAGGGGCCTCTGGCCTGATAGCGCTAACCATCACGTGGGCATAGTATGGGCGTTCTGCATCGTATGCATCAGCCGAAGCTTACTTGATGTCATGCGACTGAGCGGCGCGTGCCGGGTTGTACTGGTTATGCACCTACCTTTCTAAGGAGGTAGCAAGGTCTGCTCACCGGCCGCCCACACAACGTGCAGGAGTTCCTGGGGAGATGGCCCATGACCCCTGGGGGCATAGGTTTAGTCCGACGTGCATGACCTCTCTATTAAGCCTAGGTCGGGTTGCGGCGAATTGTTTGGCCGAGGCCGGGCATGACCTGATGGTGTGTCCGGTCGGAGTTAAGCGAGCGTGGTGGGTAAGTTGGTGCACCCCTGCAGGGAAGAAGACATCTATCGATAGCTTGTCCTATGGTAACGGACACTTGGAGTTGTATCCCGGTCTCTACAACTAGAACTGGATACTGAAACATGAACGGATATGTGGCTCCAGGATTGCTTCCTCGCAAGGAGTCGAGGAAGGATCTGTGGGTGTTAATGCTACAACATGCTTGATAACTATAATATGTTATTATGTACTCTCTTCTACTTCTGCAAGATTGGTGGTTTCCATAAGATGCTAGTCTTCAATAGGACTAGCTTCTCCCCCTCTTATTCTGGCATTCTGCAGCTTAGTCCATAGATACTACCCTTTTCATTGATACTGATGCATATGTAGTGTAGATCCTTGCTTGCGGGTACTTTGGATGAGTACTCACGGTTGCTTTGCTCCCCCTTTTCCCCATACTTTCTTCTTTCTGGTTGATGTAACCAGATGGTGGAGTCCATGAGCCAGAAGCCACCCTTGACGATTGCTACTACCCCGACAAAGCCTACTACCTCATGGAGACAGCTGATGACCAGGAGTAGTTAGGAGGTCCCAGGCAGGAGGCCTTGCCTTTTCGATCATTAATGTTTTGTGCTAGCCTTCTTAAGGCAAACTTGTTTAACTTATGTCTGTACTCAGATATTATTGCTTCTGCTGACTCTTGTGTATTCGAGCTTATGTATTCGAGCCCTTGAGGCCCCTGGCTTGTAATATAAAGCTTGTATTATTTTATTTGTGTATAGGGTTGTGTTGTGATATCTTCTAGTGAGTCCCTGATCTTGGTCGTACACATTTGCGTGGATGATTAGTGTACGGTCAAATCGGGCACGTTACAAGTTGGTATCAGAGCCGACTACCTGTAGGTAGCCCCCTTTCCAACTCCTTGGCCGAAGTTGAGTCTAGTCTTTGAAAAACGGTTTTACTAACATGGTTGTGTGGCTTACGGGACCACGTCTCCATTGGGTGGTATTAGGATCTTTTACTCCTCGTCTATACTCCGGGACTCTGAACTCTCTTCTATTCAGGTTAAACGAATTTACTAGCTCTAACATTAGGATCCCGGGACCACATTCACCCCAAAGTTGGATAAACCATAGTTATTCCTTAGAATAGTATTTTCAATAAGTACCCACTCTGTCTTGCTGACTACTATGTGGTACCTGTCGAACCTCGTTCATTCTACATGTTAGATAGTGAATAATTCTTTGTCTTTGCAAATGCTCAATGCTGAACTACCCATGTTACATGTTAGCAGGATGGTTAGACCAGGTGGTCGTGGCCGTGGTGTCAACGCTCCACCACCGCCCGAATTCGTGGCAGGAATGATGCAACAATTTGAGCTGAATCGCCAGTTCATGGAAGGAGTGATGGCTCAGTTTCCTCGCCCAAATATGAATCAAGAGCCAGCCCCAGTAACTCCGCAATACTTTGTGTCATGGAAGTGTCACGACTGATGTCCTAAGGTAAGGACTTGATTGCGGAGCCATAGCGACGTGGTTAGCTTAAAGGGGTTAAGAACAAGGTAAAGGACACAGGGAGTTTATACTGGTTCGGCCGCTGCGGTGAGGGTAAAACCTACTCCAGTTTAGGGTGGAATTGCTAGGGTGTCGATTGCTAGGGTGCTGATGCACTTGCCTAGCCCTCGATCTGTTGTTTCTTGCCCTAAGTCGCTGCCGGGTCGTCCCCTTATATACACGGGTTGACGCCCTGTGGCCTACGGAGTCCCGACCAGCTCATACAATCGTGTCCGGCTCGGTGACTTCTTATTACATGCCTTACACTACAAGTTACATATATGACGGTTGATACTTATAGGCCTTAAGCCGCTACGGGCCTTGGGCCCTTATCTAAGCCACTGTCTTTAATGTACTTCTCGGCTAGTCTCATGAACCGCCATTGGGTAACCCGGCCCCTCCTGGGCGGGTCATATGAAATACTTATATCCCCAACACTTTGCGCAACTCAACCCTATCGTCTACCCTGGCTCAACTCAGCCACTGGATGCTGATGACTGGCTCCGAGACATCGCTTTCGAGCTAGAGTGTGCTGATGTAGCCCCTGCCAACTATGTCACCTTCGCGGCATACTATCTGAAGGGCCCCGCTGCTCAATGGTGGGACAGCCACAGGTGTACCCTACCTGCTAGAACGGTCATCACTTGGCCGGATTTCCAAGCTGCCTTTTGTGCCCGCTTCATTCCTCAGGGAATCATGGACAGGAAGAAGTGAGAGTTCCGCAACCTCATCCAAGGCATCAAGTCTATAGATGCTTATCAACGGGAATTCTTGGACTTGTCCTGCTACGCTGAAGAAGGCATTGCTACTGATGCTCGCAGGCAAGAAAAATTTCGTGATGGACTTCACCCTGATATCAAGCTAGCACTTCTCGCTCATGACTTTGCTGACTTCGCCACCTTGGTGAACTAGGCTATTCAGGTTGAGACTGGTCTTCAGGAACACCAGGGATTCCTCAGGTGCAGCCGTGACGCTGGCTCATCTTCGGGCCCGTTAGCGCAGAAGCGTCAGATTTGGATTCCCCACAGCGTGTATTGTTCAACTGCTCTTGCTCCAAGATAGTCCTTTGCTGCCCCGCGTCTACCTCATCCAGCATTGAGGCAGCCTCTTCGCACTGTGTCACCTCGGGCTCCTACCCCCAATCCCAATGATGGTTTGTGCTTCAGATGCGGCCATCCAGGTCACCGCGCTAGGGATTGCATTTAGAGCAAGAACCAGCTGGCCCTCCCTACAGCTGGCCGTAACAGTCATCCACGCAACAACGATACCAGATCTTATGGTCCTGGTCAGGCTAATCATGTTGATCTAAATGAAGCTCAAGACCAGCCTGCTACTTTGATGGGTACTCTTCTCGTTAACTCAGTACCGGCTTCTGTGTTATTTGATTCAAGAGCATCACATTCATTCATGTCAGAAAATTTTGCTTACGCACACGACATTCGATGCAAGCCCATGAACACTCCGATAGTGGTACGCACCCCTGCGGGCCAGTGTCGAACCACCATGATTGGCGGCGACATCCCCGTTGAAACTGAAGGGTTGGAATTCCATGTTTCTCCCATTATATTGGAGTCTTCTAATATTGATCTCATTCTGGGAACGGAATGGTTGAAAGCACATACTGCCTCTATCGTTTGCGCCACCAAAGTCATTCATCTTCTACATCCATCGAATGAGATAGTAAGCTACCATGCTTAGATTGTTCAAAATGCTGAGGCACGACTTTATGCCTTGAATGCGTTGAACGCGGCACCTCTTGAGGGAATTGAGAACATTCCAGTCATTCGCGATTTCCAAGATGTCTTTCCAGAAGAACTCACAGTCATACCTCCTACACGGGCTGTTGAATTTGTCATCGACTTGAAACTAGGCACCATTCCTATTGCCAAACGACCCTACAAGATTCCACCTCATGAGTTCCTTGAACTTAAGGAGGAAATCGACAAGTCTCTCGCAGTGGATTCATTCGTCCAAGTTCCTCTGCTTGGGGAGCACCTTCTCTCTTTGTGAAGAAGAAGGATGGCACAAACCGTTTGGTCCAAGACTACCACCCTATCAACCAAGCTACAATTCAGAACAAATATACGCTTCCTCGGATCAATGATCTGTATGATCAACTGGCTGGTTCATCAGTTTTCTCTAAACTCGACTTGAGGTTGGGTTACCACCAAATCCGTGTTCGTGCAGAGGATATTCCAAAGACTACATTCGTCACTCATTATGGTTCTTACGAGTACACCGTCATGTCCTTCGGTTTGACCAATGCTCCAGCGACATTCTCTCGTCTGATGAACTATATATTCATGGATTACCTCTAAAAGTTCGTCGTGGTCTATCTGGATGATATCCTGGTATATTCGAAGAATAAAGAAGAACATGCTGAACATCTTCATCTTATTCTGGAGAAGCTACGAGAGCATCAACTATACACCAAGTATTCTAAGTGTGAATTCTGGCTACCCGAAGTAACCTACCTTGGTCATGTGATCTCCAAGGATGGTATTTCTGTCAACCCAGAGCGAGTTCAGGCTATTCTTGACTGGACCCCTCCCAAAAATGTCAAGCAAGTCACAAGCTTTCTCAGACTCGCCGGCTACTGTCGTCGTTTCGTTGAGAACTTCTCCAACATCGCCAAGCCACTGACCAATATGCTACACAAAGGCGTTAAGTTTCATTGGACTGATAAGTGTCAGGAAAGTTTCCAGCCTCTCAAGGACAAGCTAACTTCTGCCCCAGTGCTTGCTCCTCCAGATTTTCAGAAGGATTTCGTCATATATTGCGATGCTTTACGTCAAGGGTTAGGCTGTGTCCTAATGCAAGAGCGCAGTGTGATTGCTTATGCCTCTCGTCAAGTGCGTTCTCACGAAGAAAACTACCCAGTTCATGACCTCGAGCTTGCAGCGGTTATTTATTCATTGAAGCTGTGGCGACATTACCTTCTCAGTAATCGTTGCGAGATCTTCACCGATCATCAGAGTCTGAAGTATTTGTTTAGTTAGCCAGATCTAAACCTCCATCAACAAAGGTGGATGGAGGCTATAGCCGATTATAACATGAGTATTTCCTATACCCCAGGCAAGGCTCATGTCATGGCTGATGCCCTGAGTCGCAAGTCTTATTGCAATAACCACATGGTTCATAAAGCTCAACCCCGCCTTTATGGAGAACTTTGCAAGCTGAACCTTCAACTAGTTCCACAGGGTTCTGTGAATAACCTTGTTTTGGAACCAACTCTATTGGAAGCAATTAAGTCTGCTCAAGCCAAGGATGCTCACGTTGATCTAATGAAAAATGATCTTGCCTTAGAGAAATCCAGAGATTTCTCACTTAATGAAGATGGGACCTTGTACTTCAAAGATCGCATAGTGGTACCCCGCTTTGAGCTTATGACTAAGAAGGTGATGAAAGAAGCACATGACACCCCTCTCTCTATTCATCCGGGAAGTACTAAGATGTATCTAGACATCCGTCAGAAGTACTGGTGGTCTAACATGAAGCAATACATTGCTCGGTATATCGAAGAATGTGACGTGTGTCGTCGCATCAAAGCATAACATCAGAAACCGGCTGGACTTCTACAACCGCTTCTGATTCCTGAATGGAAGTGGGATAAGATTCGGATGGACTTTGTCACTGGCCTTCCTAAGTCACAGAAAGGTAACGATGCTATCTTTGTCGTCATCGACCAATTCTCGAAGGTTGCTCACTTCCTGCCAGTCAAGGAGACAATCACTGCTAGTCAATTAGCAAACTTGTATATCTCCAGAATTGTGTCACTTCACGGCATTCCGAAGGAGATCAGTTCATACCGCGGTAGTATTTTCACTTCAAAGTTCTGGGATAGTTTCCAAGAGGCCATGGGAACTCATATAACCTAGAGCATTGCTATCATCCCCAATCCCAAGGCCAAGTCGAGCGAGACAATCAAATTCTGGAAGACATGCTTCGGGCTTGCGTTATTTCTTTCGGCAAGAAGTGGGAAGAATCTCTCCCTTATGCGGAGTGCTCTTATAATAACAGTTATCAATCTAGCTTGAAGATGGCACCCTTCGAAGTGCTTTATGGACGTAAGTGCTGAACCCCTCTGAATTGGTCAGAAACTGGGGAACGGACGCTCATTGGTCCAGACATTATTCAACAAGCAGAAGAGCAGGTTCGCATTGTACGGGGTAATCTCAAGGCGGACCAGTCCCGCCAAAAGAGCAACTATGACCGGAAACACTGGGGTTCAACTTATCAACCTGGTGAACAAGGTTATCTGCGTGTCACTCCTTTGAGAGGCACCCATCGATTCGGTGTCAAGGGAAAGCTAGCTCCACGCTACATCGGTCCCTTCCGCATTCTCGCTCGTCGTGGACTAGTGGCTTATCAACTAGAGTTTCCACCTCAGTTATCTCATGTCCATGATGTCTTCCACGTGTCGCAACTTCGTCGTTGCTTCAAGGATCTAGAATGTGAAGTGGATCCGGAATTGATTGAAGTTCAAGATGATCTCACTTACAAAGAACATCCGATCCGCATTCTTGAAGAAGCTAAACGTCGAACCCGCCAGAAGGTTACCAAGTTCCTCAAGGTGCAGTGGTCAAATCATTCTGAAGATGAAGCCACTTGGGAACGCGAGGATAATCTTCGGGCAGAGTATCCCGACCTTTTCCCTTCTACCTCTTAATTCTCGGGACGAGAATTTCTTTTAGAGGAGGAGAGTTGTAACACCCCGGTGTAATGATGCTACAGTAACCCTTGGGGTTAAGTTAATCTTTTTGCTAAACAAGTTTATGATCATCATTGTCTCGTATTCCTTTCAATTCGAGTTGAATTCAAATTTCAAATTGTGAGTGAAATTCAAAATTGCTCAAACGTGAAAACTAAAATGTTCATCATGTGGCAAATATTCTTTCGATAATATTGGTGGTGAACCAACATTTTTGCAAAAGTATTAAATGCCCTAAACTATTTGAATCAGAAGCTAAAAAAGCCAAAAGGAAAAGAAGAGGTGAGATAGAGAAAGAACCCCCCAGACTCCCCAGGGCCAACTAGCTAGTCAGTCAGCCCACCTGGCCCAGCTAGCCGCCCCCTTATCCCCCAACACCGAGCAAAACCTAGCCCACCTACCACACTCTCCCCCCCCACGTCTCCTTCGTCCCTCTGCCCCCCGATCCAGATCGGGTAGGCCGCGCCTGACGCCCACGCACCATCGTCCCGCTCCTCGTCGCCATTCGATGCCACCAAGCCAGCGCCCCTTCGCCACATCGTCAGACCGCCCGCCGCCATTGCCTGGAACCGCCCGAGGCCACCGCCACCTCGCCGTCCCGCTTATCCACTGGTCGCCTCGAGTCGCTACCTCCTCGTCCGGCTCACTGTGAGCCACGGGCCCTTCTCTTCCCTCTCTGCTCCGGTGCCCCCCTATCTCGTTCGCCACTGTCACCGGCGCTTGCCCCCACGCCCGACCACAGCCGTCGCCGCCGCGCCCCCTGTCCACGACCGGACGCGCCCGAAGGTCGTGCTCCCAGCACGCGCACGCCCGCGCGAGGGCGCGGCCCCGTCTCCGCAACATGCTGATACAAACGTATCTATAATTTCTGCTTGCTCCATGCCTCTTTTGGGTGATATTGCTATGATATTTATACACTTCCATACACTTATGATCATATTTGGACTAACCTATTAACTCAGTGCACCCCAGTGCCAGTTTCTGTTTTCTGCTGTTTTTGTATTTCAGGTTTTCCCGTCACGTAAACTGCCAGAAAAATCCCGGAAAAATTATATAAAAAATCAGCGTTCCGGAAGCTTCCACACGGCCGAAGTAGGGCCGGAGGGGGGCCACCAGGGCTCCAGGCGCCATGGTGGCGCGGCCCCCCTCCTGGCCGCGTCGGGGGGCGCCTGGGCCCCGCAGGCCTCCGCTGATGCCCCCCTTTGGCATATATTTAACACGCGTCCCGAAACCCTCGAGGACGGAACCCTTTTTCGCGATCTCATCTCTGTTCCGCCGCCGCTGCGCTTCCAAGATCGGGAGCACCAGGAGAACTCTTCCCGGCACCCTGCCGGAGGGGAGGATCACCACCGGGAGCCTCTCCACCACCATGGACGCCTCCCCGATGAGTTGTGAGTAGTCTCCCTTGGACCATGGGTCCATGACCAGTAGCTATGTGATGTTCTCCTCCCCTTCTTGTGCTTCACTAATTAGACCTCGTGAGCTTCCCTACATGATCGAGGCACATATGTAATCCTTATGCTGTTGCTATGTTGAGTTTGCTGGGATCCGATGGATTGTGAGATTATGTTCAGATTGTGTTTGAGTAATATATTTGATTTACCTCTTTTATATTTATGTTCTTAAGTAATTCTTGCATGTTCTCCGTTGCTATTTATTGCTTTGGCCAAGTAGTAGGTAGTGACTCCAAGAGGGAACGTTATGCTCGATTGTGGGTTCATGCCCCTCGATGACTAGCTTGAGTGACAGAAACATGAGTCTAGGGGATGTGCTGTTGCCACAAGGGGGAAAACAACGGTGCTTGTGCTCGCGGGTGCAAGGATTGTTTACTTTACGCAAAGTTCTTTTAATGCAGTTGTCTGTTGCTTTGAGTTTACACTATGGGTGGGACTCGCAACTTAATACCAGCGAGATGTTCTGGATAGATATCTCAAGGTGGATGATTAGTAGTAGATGCAGATGGATTTCGGTCTACTTGCCTTGGCGTACCGCCCATGCTTTGAACCTCTACCTTTCTTGCAACATAGTTAGCATTGGTTTGCGCACATAATTCTGTCAATTGCCGAGCTGTAATTCGTTTACCTCACATAGCTGTTTTATCATCTTTTGGGAGAGAGACATCACTAGTGAACATCATGGGACCCCGGTCCATATTACCATCACTGATCACATCCGCTATTTACTTTCCGTTTTTACTTACTAGTTGCAGCAATACCTATCACTATTATCTCTTGCGTTTGATCCTTTGTAAACGACAAGGCCGGAGGGATTGACAACCTCTCTGTACTCGTTGGGAGCAAAGTTATTTGTATCTGTGTGCAGGTCCAAGTTGATTGCTAAGTATTTGGTGCCGTTAGCAGTTGACACCTTCTTGTTGAACCTTGGAGTCTCAGGGGAAATCGATCCTTGGTATCTTTGCCAAGGGAAAACTACCGCTACACTGCATCTCAAACCTTCCACTTGGGGTAACCAACGAGGGGCGAGAAGCCATCAAGCAAAGTTTTCTGGCGCCGTTGCCGGGGACTCCACTCTTCAAGATAGGGGAGTTGCATGCTATCTTTTACATTTGCTTTTTAGTCTTGTTAGTTTACCTTTCAGTTTTGCTTTAGTATCTTTTATCGAAAATCACAAAAATAGTTATCTTGCTTGCTTGCTACTATGGGTTCCACCGAGAACACCAAGTTGTGTGACTTCACTAGTCATAACAACGATGACTTTATTTGCGCGCCTATCACTACACCTGCCACTTCAGCACCTTCTTATGAAATTAAACCTGCTTTACTTAACTTAGTTATGAAAGATTAATTCTCCGGTGCTGGAGATGATGCTGCTTTACACTTGAACAATTTTGTTGAACTTTGTGATATGCAAAAGTACCAAGAAATAGATGGTAATATTGTTAAGCTTAAGCTTTTTCCTTTCTCCTTGAGAGGAGGAGCTAAAATTTGGTTTCAATCTTTGCCTAGAAATAGCATAGATTCATGGGACAAGTGCAAAGATGCTTTTATTGGAAAATACTATCCACCTGCTAAAATTATCCAACTAAGAAGTAACATAATGAATTTTAAACAATTCGATAATGAACACGTTGCCCAAGCTTGGGAACGTATGAAATCTCTTGTCAAGAACTGCCCTACTCATGGTTTGACTACTTGGATGGTTATCCAAACTTTTTATGCAGGCTTGAACTTTACCTCGCGGAACTTGTTAGATTCGGCCGCGGGAGGAACCTTTATGTCAACTACACTTGGTGCTGCCACGAAGCTTCTCGACGAGATGATGACCAATTATTCTCAATGGCACACCGAACGCGCTCCAATAGGTAGGAAGGTAAACTCTATCGAGGAGATTTCCTCCCTAAATGAAAAAGTTGACTTGATCATGTCTCTACTTTCGAAGCAATATCCTATTGATCCTCGTGATGTTCCTTTAAATTCCTTGATTGCTCAAGAACAAGTAGATGTGAACTTTATCTCTAGAAACAATTTCAATAACAATGCTTATAGGAGTAATTTTGGTAGCAATCCTAAACCGTTCCCCTCTAATTCTTATGGGAACAACAATGCTTATCCTAGCACCAAGAACTCCACTTCTGAACTAGAGAGTATGCTTAAAGATTTCATCACTACCCAAAAAGCCTTCAGTAATAGTGTAGAAGAGAAACTAAACAAACTAGATGATCTCTCTTCGAAGGTATTTAGCCCATGAGGTAGAATTGCTTAAAATTAGAACTTCTCCACTTGAGGAGAGGAAGGTCACTCCTATGAATGCTATTCAAGTGCAAATTAATGAAAACATTAGGATGTTGGCTAAACTTAAAGAGAGATGGGCTAGAGAAAGGGAGGAAGAAGATAGAATTAAGAACCTTCCTACCCACCACACTGTTGCTACTATCCAAGTTGTTGAGGATATCCAAACTCTTAGCACCCAATGCACTCCTGGTCCCGTTGGACCTATTAATGGTGATGCTATGACCATAGAAACTACCAAACAAGTGAACCTAAAGGACACCACTACCACTTTACTTGATAGTAGTGACCTTGATTTTGACAATTGCACTCTTATCGAAGTTATTGATTTCCTTCACAAGATGTCTAGAGATCCCCGCACTAGCACGCTTAACCTTGCCTTCACAGAGCATATCACTAATGCTCTCATCAAAGCTAGGGAGGAGAAACTTAGAATAGAAGCCTCCATACCTAGAAAGCTAGAAGATGGTTGGGATCCTATGATTAAAATTAAGTTGAACAACTTCTCTTGCTATGCTTTATGTGATGTTGGAGCTAGTACCTCCGTTATGCCCAAAAGAATATATGATATGCTTAAATTGAAACCTTTTGATTCTTGTTCTTTTGGTGTTCGTCTTGTTGATTCTTCCATAAAGAAACCCTTGGGGAGGATCGACGGTGTTCTTATCATTGTCAATGACAACTACGTTCCCGTTGATTTTACTATTATGGATATTGAATGTGAACCTTCTTGTCCAATTATTTTGGGACGTCCTTTTCTTCGCACCGTTCGTGCTATCATTGACATGAAAGAGGGGAATATAAAATTCCAATTTCCTCTCAAGAAAGGGATGGAACACTTCCCTAGAAAGAAGATTAAGTTACCGTTTGAGTCCGTTATACGGGCTAGCTATTCTTTCACTCTTGATAAGACTTGATCTCTATGCATTATGCCTAGCTTAAAGGCATAAAAGAAAGCGCTTTTGGGAGGCAGCCCACATGAATAAAATTTTATTTTGCTTTTGTTGTGTCTTGATGTTGTTACTACAGTAGCATCATCATTGTATCTTTACTTTTCAACTTTGTGCCAAGTATAGCCTCTGATTGCAAGAAAGTTCAAAAGTTGTGACGTGATGTCCAGGAAACAGATTCTGTCCTTGGATAGAAAAATTCGTATAAAATCACCAGATCATCTTTTTGGTCTGAATTTTTTCGACAGCGTGCTCTATACAATTGTCTTTCGGGCGTCTGTTCTGAGTTTTTTGATTAGAGTGGCAGAAGTGCACCGAAAAAATCATTTACTACCTGCTGTTCTGTTTTTCACAGATTCTGTCCTGTTTTGCCTTTCCTTCATTTTGCAAACCTTGAGCTTGCTTTTTCTTTGCAAAAACCTTTTGGCAATCTTGAGAAACATTAGACCTTCAAGAATATCCTTATTTCCAGCAAGGAACAATTATATTATTATGGGTACTAACCTCGCTAATCAGATTATGATGAGTTATGTATGAAGGGAGTTTTCAAGTGTGCGAGGGAAGATGATAAAAAGATTCAGGAGTGTCAAACGCTCAAGCTTGGGGATGCCCCCATGCACCCCCAAGAAATATTCAAGAAGACTCAAGCGTCTAAGCTTGGGGATGCCCCCGTGCATCCCCTTCTCCATCAACATTATCAGTTCGTCTTTCGTTCCACTATATTTTTATCACTTCATGTGTTATGTGCTATGCTTGGAGCGTCTTGCTCTTAGTTTCCTTTTTAGTTTTCTTTAGCTTTTCATAACGAGTCAGAACTCAGCTTTCTTTGTGTGGGAGAGAAACACGCTCCACTTCAACCTAGAACATAACATAGAATTTTCATGTCTATCTTTGCTGTGTGTGTTCTTTGTCTTTCAATAGCTACTATCATGTTTAGCTTTTAGTTTTCATGCATATCTTTTTAAAGAGCTTTTGTTTAGTTGGTCATTGGATTTCTCTGTATTTATCATGCTTATCTTATTAAGAGAGTTGGCTTCTGTTGCATTGGTCGATATGTCTATGATAAAAATGCTACGTGCATAATGGTGCTTAGTAGTTCATGTTTTCTTATGGTTAGTCTCAAATAGCTGGGGGGTTCCCAATGTGTTATTGGAGTACCAACATGATTTGTTTGCCTATGATGTGGTATGGTTTAGTGATATCTTCCTTCAAGAATTTATTTTGATTGACTTGGCGTATGCTCACGCATATTTAAGACTGTAAAGAAAGTTTGTCAAGCCTTGATGATCTTTTGTTTCTGAGTAGCGATATAACTTCCATGCCTGATTCAATGTTGCTTTGTCGCTCTGCATGATTATGACCGTCATTGCTCTTTTAGTTGGTCGCTCCCAGTCTTTTGCTAACCTCCACCTGTACTAAGCGGACTGACTGCTTGTGCATCCAAATTCTTTTAAACCAGTTATGCCATATGGGTCCACCATACCTTCCTATACATGGTATTTACCTGCCATTCCTAACGAAGACATTCATGTAGCATCTCGAAATTATTCAAAAAAGGCATTCCTCTTTTGTGCCTCTGTTTTAGTTCATGAGGAAGTAGTTGTTAATTCATGATCTTTTTAAGTTGGACAAGCTTCACCCCGGGATTGCATGTCTAATGTGCAAACCCATAATACGAGAAGGAACTAGCAAAGAGTGCGCCCGGCTCAAAATTAATATAACAAACAAACCCTCCTTCAAGCTTTGTTCATGAGAAATCAGAAAACTTTGGCAGTGATAAACAAAGGAGATTAAGAGGATGTGATCGTCCTCATTCGGGAGTCGTTCGTCGAAACTTGTCCATCTCAAGAAGTGATTGAGTTGTCTGCTAGCATTCGTTGACGAAACATGCATATTCAAAAAAAAAATTATTACCTCTGTTTCTAAAACCAAGAGCACTGGTACATGTTTTGTCTTTCTTTCCGACCACGGGTTTTCAACCTTGCCAACAAAAGACACGGTTCGAGAGTCTCCACCTTCTTTTAAAGCACCAACTATTAAGAGCATGATTGTCATTCTGAGTGTAATGTGCATTGTCCCAAAGTAGCATTGTCTTTTGCATGATTGTGATATCGTTTATTCTGAAATCATTGTATCTAGTCATCACTTAAACCTTGGAGGTGCCCCTGCATTTATGTTTTGCTTCACTAAAGGGGGCAAGCGAGATACCACTTTATCATATTTGCACACCATGCTCATTACAAATCTATTTGATGTTTCAGTATCATATTGTAAAACATTCAGTTCTTTGTGATTCTCTCATGAGGCAACTTAATTACTATAGATTCATTGTCTCAGTAAGCTTTTGTCATATGACTATGAGAAGTCCTATATGGTTAATAGCATGTCACCATAGAAATTATTCTTGTTATCATTTACCTACTCGAGGACGAGCAGGAATTAAGCTTGGGGATGTTGATACGTCCAAAACGTATCTATAATTTCTGCTTGCTCCATGCCTCTTTTGGGTGATATTGCTATGATATTTATACACTTCCATACACTTTTGATCATATTTGGACTAACCTATTAACTCAGTGCACCCCAGTGCCAGTTTCTGTTTTCTGCTGTTTTTGTATTTCAGGTTTTCCCGTCACGTAAACTGCCAGAAAAATCCCGGAAAAATTATATAAAAAATCAGCGTTCCGGAAGCTTCCACACGGCCGAAGTAGGGCCGGAGGGGGGCCACCAGGGCTCCAGGCGCCCTGGTGGCGCGGCCCCCCTCCTGGCCGCGCCGGGGGGCGCCTGGGCCCCCCAGGCCTCCACTGATGCCCCCCTTTGGCATATATTTAACACGCGTCCCGAAACCCTCGAGGACGGAACCCTTTTTCGCGATCTCATCTCTGTTCCGCTGCCGCCGCGCTTCCAAGATCGGGAGCACCAGGAGAACTCTTCCCGGCACCCTGCCGGAGGGGAGGATCACCACCGGGAGCCTCTCCACCACCATGGACGCCTCCCGGATGAGTTGTGAGTAGTCTCTCTTGGACCATGGGTCCATGACCAGTAGCTATGTGATGTTCTCCTCCCCTTCTTGTGCTTCACTAATTAGACCTCGTGAGCTGCCCTACATGATCGAGGCACATATGTAATCCTTATGCTGTTGCTATGTTGAGTTTGCTGGGATCCGATGGATTGTGAGATTATGTTCAGATTGTGTTTGAGTAATATATTGGATTTACCTCTTTTATATTTATGTTCTTAAGTAATTCTTGCATGTTCTCCGTTGCTATTTATTGCTTTGGCCAAGTAGTAGGTAGTGACTCCAAGAGGGAACGTTATGCTCGATTGTGGGTTCATGCCCCTCGATGACTAGCTTGAGTGACAGAAACATGAGTCTAGGGGATGTGATGTTGCCACAAGGGGGAAAACAACGGTGCTTGTGCTCGCGGGTGCAAGGATTGTTTACTTTACGCAAAGTTCTTTTAATGCAGTTGTATGTTGCTTTGAGTTTACACTATGGGTGGGACTCGCAACTTAATACCAGCGAGATGTTCTGGATAGATATCTCAAGGTGGATGATTAGTAGTAGATGCAGATGGATTCCGGTCTACTTGCCTTGGCGTACCGCCCATGCTTTGAACCTCTACCTTTCTTGCAACATAGTTAGCATTTGTTTGCGCACATAATTCTGTCAATTGCCCAGTTGTAATTCGTTTACCTCACATAGTTGTTTTATCGTCTTTTGGGAGAGAAACATCACTAGTGAACATCATGGGACCCCGGTCCATATTACCATCACTGATCACATCCGCTATTTACTTTCCGTTTATACTTACTAGTTGCAGCAATACCTATCACTATTATCTCTTGCGTTTGATCCTTTGTAAACGACAAGACCGAAGGGATTGACAACCTCTCTGTACTCGTTGGGAGCAAAGTTATTTGTATCTGTGTGCAGGTCCAAGTTGATTGCTAAGTATCTGGCGCCGTTAGCAGTTGACACCTTCTTGTTGAACCTTGGAGTCTCAGGGGAAATCGATCCTTGGTATCTTTGCCAAGGGAAAACTACCGCTACACTGCATCTCAAACCTTCCACTTGGGGTAACCAACGAGGGGCGAGAAGCCATCACATGCACGCCTCTTCACCGGTGCGCCGCTGCCTACCTGCCCGGCCATGGCCGCCCGCGTTGGCTGCAACTTGAGGCGCACCCGCGGCAGCCCTCCGTCGCCCCGTCGTGGCCTCCCCGCGCCGCCTCCTACCTCCGCCGGCCACGCGCCCCCACGTGCTGCCGTGGCCGCACCGGCGTGGCTCTCCGTCACACCCGGCCGGCCGGCGCCCTGGAGCCCTGCCCGCCATGCCGGACGGCCTCGCCCCGCACCACACGCGCCCGTGCGTGATCGGGCGGGCGCCCACGCTCGTAACCCATCGCCCGTTTAGGCCCCCTAGGCCACTGACGTTGGGGCCCCACGCCCTGCAAAAGAAAAAAAATAGAATTTTAAAATAATAATAATTAAATTAATTAACTTAATTAATCATGTTTAACTTAATATAATAACTAATTAATATGTTTTAGTTAACTTCAGACGATGACAGGTGGGTCCCACACGTTGGTTTGACCAGTCAACGCCCTGTTGACAGCTGTCGTCGTCCCCACGTCATGCTGATGTCATCCCATACTATTCTGGGTAATGTTGATTTAAAGTAATTAAATAAATTCCAGAAAATGCTTTAAACTTTGGAAAATCGTATAAAATAATCCGTAGCTCGGATGAAAAAGTATTATATATGAAAGTTCCTCAGAACGACGAGACGAATCCGAATAAGCGGTTCGTTTGTCTGCCACATGCTCCTAGCATAGCGAGCATGCAACATTTCCCCTCCGATTCAACTGTCCGAAAACACGAAACACCGGGGATACTTTCCCGGATGTTATTCCCCTTCGCCGGTATCGGGTGGCACTGCGTTAGATCGCATCGAGCGCTGCTTTTTGCGTGTCATGCAACTGTTTGCTTTGTATTTACTATTTCTTCCCCCTCTTCTCTCTGGTATACTACGAGACCGATGATGCCCCGATGATCGACTACGGTGTTGACAACTCCTCCTTCTTGCCACAACAACCAGGCAAGCCAACCCCCTTTGGTCATTCCGATATCGCCCATTCCCTTCTCCCTTATGCTTGCATTAGAACTGCTTCTACTTTTTGTATGATCCTATTCTGATGCATATCCTGTTGTTGATACCTGTTTTCATACCTTACATGTTTATACTAAACTGCTTAGTATAGGCTGGTTAGAGATCCATCAGAGACCCCCCCC
>LR738715.1:692586030-692846333 GCA_902687465.1 Secale cereale
TTTGTCCTGTCTGCCCCGCTGGATTATCAGAAGACCCGATCAACAGGATCGAAGACCAAGCCTCGGCACCTCACATCACTTTCCCCTTAGTTGCTCGACAGTACTGGGTTACTATCGAGTGCCGACGATGACACCTCAGCAGCACTTCTGATGTTAACCTTGTAGGTTAGTTCATTGGTTATGGTCATCGAGGGTGATTACTCTTTCTCCACTCCCGATAACGACACTGTCATGCAACACCTCAAGAGTGGACCTCGACGGTGCCTCCTCTTTCGTTCACCTCGAAGATAAACATCTGGTGGAATTCCATCGAGGGTGATTTCCTCAGGTTTCCCTTTGGTGTTAGACACATAGTTACTATGGTTACTATGACTTTACAACTGTTACTTGGAAAGGCAGGTCGACCCTGAGAGGTACCCGCAAGTGATGTGGAGACGGGTTGACCTGGAGGGTACCCGAGAGTTGAATACGAGGCGTGGTCGGGCACTCTTAGGCCTTGCTGCAAGTCCTCGAGACGGGGCGATGGGGTCACATGATCGTGAGTCTCTGCTCGTGACCGTGTTCCCAAGACACTAAACGGTTTGGATATTTGATCCAAGGGGCCTCTGGCCTGATAGCGTTAACCATCGCGTGGGCATAGTATGGGCGTTCTGCGTTGTATGCATCAGCCGAAGCTTACTTGACGTCATGCGACTGAGCGGCGCGCGCCGGGTTGGACTAGTTATGCATCTACCTTTTTAAGGAGGTAGCTAGGTCTGCTCACCAGACGCCCATGCAACATGCAGGATTTCCAAGGCCCATGACCCCTGGGGGCATAGGTTTAGTCCGACATGCATGACCTCTCTATTAAGCCTAGGTCGGGTTGCGATGTATTGTTTGGCCGAGGCCGGGCATGACCTGATGGTGTGTCCGGCCGGAGTTAAGCGAGCATGGTGGGTAAGTTGGCGCACCCCTGCAGGGAAGAAAACATCTATCGATAGCATGTCCTACGGTAACGGACACTTGGAGTTGTATCCCGATCGCTACAACTAGAGCTAGATACTGAGACATGAACGGATATGTGGCTCTGGGATTGCTTCCTCGCAGGGAGTCGGGGAAGGATCTCTGGGCGTTAATGCTACAACATGCTTGATAACTATAATATGTTATTCTGTACTCTCTTCTACTGCTGCAAGATTGGTGGTTTCTAGAAGATGCTAGTCTTCAATAGGACTAGCTTCTCCCCCTCTTATTCTGGCATTCTGCAGCTTAGTCCATAGATACTACCCTTTTCATTGATACCAATGCATATGTAGTGTAGATCCTTGCTTGCGAGTACCTTGGATGAGTACTCACGGTTGCTTTGCTCCCCCTTTTCCCCATTCTTTCTTCTTTCTAGTTGATGCAACCAGATGGTGGATTCCATGAGCTAGAAGCCACCCTTGACGATTGCTACTACCCCGACAAAGCCTACTACCTCATGGAGACAGCTGACGACCAGGAGCAGTTAGGAGGTCCCAGGCATGAGGCCTTGCCTTTTCGATCATTGATGTTTTGTGCTAGCCTTCTTAAGGCAAATTTGTTTAACTTATGTCTGTACTCAGATATATTGCTTCCGTTGACTCTTGTGTATTCGAGCTTGTGTATTCGAGCCCTCGAGGTCCATGGCTTGTAATATGAAGCTTGTATTATTTTATTTGTGTCTAGAGTTGTGTTGTGATATCTTCTAGTGAGTCCCTGATCTTGGTCGTACACATTTGCGTGCATGATTAGTGTACGATCAAATCGGGGGCGCTACATGCCGTGACAACTCCACTATAGTTACGGCGGCGGAAAAGTGGTTTCGATGGATTTCTATTGTTTCAGGAATATTTGAGAATATATAGGCGGAAGAAATAGGCCAGGGGGTCTCAGGGGGCACACAAGGTAGGGGGCGCGCCCTCCACCCTTGTGGCCGCCTTGAGGCTCCCCTGGCGTGTACTCCAAGTCCTTGTGGTGTCTTCTGGTCCAAGAAAAATCCTCGTAAAGTTTCGTTCCGTTTGGACTCCGTGTGATATTCCTTTTCTGCGAAACTCAAAAACAAGGAAAAAACAGAAACTGGCACTGGGCTCTGGGTTAATAGGTTAGTCCCAAAAATCATATAAAATAGCATATTAATGCATATGAAACATCCAAGATAGATAATATAATAGCATGGAACAATAAAAAATTATAGATACGTTGGAGACATATCAAGCATCCCCAAGCTTAATTCATGCTCGTCCTCGAGTAGGTAAATGATAAAAACAGAATTTTTGATGTGGAATGCTACCCAACTTATTTGTGAATGTAATTCTTCTTTATTGTGGCATGACTGTTCAGATCCATAAGACTCAACATGAAAATTTATCAATATCAAAACAATAATACTTCAAGCATACTAAAAAGTAATCTACGAAGCTTAAAAAATAACATGGCTAAAGAAAGTTATCCCTACAAAATCATATAGTCATTTATGCTCCCTGTTCTTAACACAAAGTAAAAAATCATGCCTATTCTGGTGTCAATCAAGCAATTGTTTTCATACTTTAACATTCTTAAACCTTTTCAACTCTTCACGCAATACATGAGCGTGAGCCATGGATATAGCACTATAGGTGGAATAGAAGGTGGTAATAGACAAAAGGAGGGAGAAAGTCTCACATCAACTAGGCAAATAAATGGACTATGTAGATGTCCATCAATCGATATCAATGTGAGTGAGTAGGGATTGCCATCTAACGGATGCACTAGAGCTATAAGTGTATTGAAATCTCAAAAAGACAACTAGTGTGTGTGCATAACTTGCTTGCTCATGAAGACCTAGGGCATTTGAGGAAGCCAGTCGTTGGAATATACAAGCCAAGTTCTATAATGAAAAATTCCCACTAGTGATGTATGAAAGTGACAACTTAGGAGACTCTATATCATGAAGAACATGGTGCTACTTTAAAGCACAAGTGTGGAAAGGATAGTAACATTGTCCCTTCTCTCTTTTTCTCTCATATTTCTTCTTTTTTTGTAGTCTCCTCTTTTTTGAGACCTTTTTTGGAGACTCTTTTGTCCTCTTTATTTATAACATCACATGGGACAATGTTCTAATAATGATGATCATCACACTTTTATTTACTTACAACTCGATACTAGAACAAGATATCACTCTATATTAATGCCTCCGACGGTGTACCGGGATGTGCAATGACCAAGAGTGACATGTATGAAAAATATGAACGGTGGCTTTGCCACAAATACTATGTCGACTACATGATCATGCAAAGCAATATGATAATGATGAAGCGTGTTATAATAAAAGGAATAGTGAAGTTACATGGCAATATATCTCGGAATGGCTATGGAAATGCCATAATAGGTAGGTATGGTGGCTGTTTTGAGGAAGGTATAAGGAGGGTTTTATGCACCAGCGGAAGTTGCGCGGTACTAGAGTGGCTAGCAAGGTGGAAGGGTGAGAGTGCATATAATCCATGGACTCACATTAGTCATAAAGAACTCACATACTTATTGCGAAAAAAATTATTAGCTCTCAAAGCAAAGTACTATGACACATGCCCCTAGGGGGGAGGTTGGTAGGAGTTAACCATCGCGCCCCCCGACCTTCATGCAAAGACAAACACTCTAAATACAAAGTGCTCCAATTTGGTTACATAGTTAGGAGATCATACGTGCATGCTACGGGAATCACAAACCTTAACACAATTATTTCTTTAACCTAACGAACTACCACTAGCATGACTCTAATATTACCATCGTAACATCTCAAAATAATTACAAGAATTTAAACTTCACATAGTATTCAGTGCACTATATATGAAAGTTTTTATTATATCTCCTTTGGATGCCTATCATATTAGGACTAAATTCATAACCCGAGCAAATTACCATGCTGTTCTTTAAGACTCTCAAAATAATATAAGTGAAGCAAGAGAGTTCAGTAATTTCTATAAAATAAAACCACCACCGTGCTCTAAAAAGATATAAGTGAAGCACTAGAGCAAAATTGCCTAGCTCAAAAGATATAAGTGAAGCACACAGAGTATTCTAATAAATCACGATTGAAGTGTGTCCCTCTCAAAAGGTGTGTACAGCAAGGATGATTGTGACAAACTAAAAGGCAAAGGAGCATATCATACAAGACGCTCCAAGCAAAACACATATCATGTAGTGAATAAAAATATAGCCTCAAGTAAAGTTACCGATAGTTGAAGACGAAAGAGGGGATGCCTCCCAAGCTTAGGCTCTTGGTCTTCCTTGAATTTTACCTTGGGGTGCCTTGGGCATCCCCAAGCTTAGGCTTTTGCCACTCTTTATTCCATAGTCCATCAAATCCTTACTCAAAACTTGAAAACTTCACAACACAAAACTCAACAGAAATCTCGTGAGATCCGTTAGTAAAACAAAGCAAATAACCACTCAAGGGACTGTTGTGATCTTATTGTAATTTTATATTGGTGTAATATATACTGTATTCCAACTTTTACATGGTTCATACCCCCCGATACTAGCCATAGATGCATCAAAATAAGAAAACAACACATAGAAAACATAATCTATCAAAAACAGAACAGTCTGTAGCAATCTGAAAACTTCGCATACTTCTGCAACTCTATAAATTCTGAAAAATTAGGAAGACGTGGGGAATTTTTATATACATTTTGTGTAAAAAATTCAGAAGGTTTCAACTTTTCAGTGAATTATTGAATTTTTTGCACTGAGCACAAAAGTTTTTGTTTTTTAGCAAAATCAAGTCAACAATCACCGTAAGCCATCCCAAAGGTCTTACTTGGCTCAAACACTAATTAAAATACCAAAACACAATTACTACAGAAGTAATAATGTGTATATATTGAAAAAAAGAAGCAAAGATTAAAAAGAAAAAAGAATATTGGGTTGCCTCCCAACAAGCGCTATTGTTTAACGCCCTTAGCTAGGCATAAAACGCAAATAGATCTAGGTATTAAAGTAATAATGATAAGGCACATCTCGAAAACTCATCTCATATTCCCTTTGTTAGGAAGCAAGTTTCCTTTGGGGCAAGAAAAAATAATCAAAAGGGCTAATTTTAATAGGATAAGAATCCCCAAGGTCGATCTCGGGAGGAATTGGTTCCTCCTTTGGCCCTTCGTATTGTATGACTAACTCATCATTATAAGCATTATTTTGGCAAAAAGACATGAGCTTATTTCCAAGGGAGAATCCCAATCCATTGTTTTGTATAGCAAAATCATCATTAAGTTCCGAAATCTTATCAATCAAAACATCGGTAGGGACTTTTTTTCCTCAATTTTTCATTATAAGCAACATGATCAAGAGATCGCAAACGCATTATTTCTTCTTGGTTAAAAAGGACCCCCTCTATAGGAGGACGACCCCCATCTAATTTGTACTATGCAAAAATTTCACTAGCCTCTTTCATAATAAACCTGAACTCATGGGCTAAAAATATAGTAGCAGCGCGCTTGACAGAAGAATGCTCAATATTAGAGAACTCTAGAAAAATCCTTTGTATGCTTGGATGCATATGAATAAATTGTCTTTCAACTTCAACTATAAGCAAATAAATAGCATCCGCGAGGCTATTAGTTTTATGAAGAATAGATCCTCCTAACATAGGGGGTGATCGGACACAAGTGAAAAAGTCTTGAATAACCCCCTTTCCAATAATGTTGTCGTTGCCTATGCGGAGTTTTTTAGTGTGCAAGATGGTAGGTTCTTTATGATTATTAGAAAAATCATCAAGGTTTCCTCCATCGTTGCTATCATCTTTACCAACTACAACTTTCCTCAAATTCGGACACGGCGGAAAACCAATCTAGCAAATGGGCAAACGAACGAAGGAGGGGTGAAGAAAGGGCAAATATTTTTGAAGATCGTTTTGGAAGTGGGGAAGAGGAAAACAAGAGGCGAATGGAAAATAATGTAAATGCAAGAGATGAGAGTTTAATGAAGGGTACTTGGTAGGTCTCGACTTGGCATAGATCTCCCGGGCAACGACGCCATAAATTCTTCCTACTACCTCTTGAGCATGCGTTGGTTTTTCCCTTGAAGAGGAAAGGGTGATGCAGCAAAGTGGAGTAAGTATTTCCCTCAGTTTGAGAACCAAGGTATCAATCTAGTAGAAGATTGCACACAAATCGCCAAATACCTGCACAAACAATCAAACAACTTGGACCCAACGCTATAAAGGGGTTGTCAATCCCTTCATGGTTATTTGCAAAAGTGAGATCCGATAGGGATAGATGAAATAGTAAAGTAAATATTTTTGGGTTTATGTTTTATAGATTGAAAATTAAAAGATTGCAAAATAGTAGATCGGAAACTTATAAGATGTAAAATAGACCCGGGGACCATAGCTTTCACTAGAGGCTTCTCTGATGATTGCAAATATTACGGTGGGTGAACAAATTACTATCAAGAAATTGATAGAAGAGCGAATAATTATGACGACATCTAAGGCAATGATCATGAATACAGGCATCGCGTCTATAACAAGTAGACCGACTCCTGCCTGCATCTACTACTATTACTCCACACATCGGTCGAAACTATTCTGCATCTAGAGTATTAAGTTCATAAGAATAGAGTAACGCATTAAGCAAGATGACATGATGTAGCCGAATTAACTTAAGCAATAAGATGAAACCCCCATCTTGTTATCCTCGATGGCAACAATACAATACGTGTCATGTCCCCTACTGTCATTGGTATTGAGCAACACAAGATTGAACCCAAGGCAAATCACTTCTCCCATTGCAAGAAAAACCAATCTAGTTGGCCAAACCAAACCGATAGTTCGAAGAGAATTACTAAGATATTAAATCATGCATGTAAGAATTCAGAAGAGACTCAAATAATATTAAGAGATAATCTGATCATAAACCCACAATTCATCGGATCTTGACAAAGACATCGCAAAAGAAGATTACAGCGAATAGATCTCCAAGAACATCGATGAGAACATGGTATTATGGATCAAAGAGAGAGAAGAAGCCATCTAGCTACTAGCTATGGACCCATAGGTCTGTGGTAAACCACTCACACTTCATCGGAAGGGCAATGATGTTGATGTAGATGCCCTCCGTGGTTGATTCCCCTTCGGCAGAGTACCGGAAAAGGCCTCCAGATGGGATCTAATGAGAACAGAAGGTTGCGATGGCGGAGAAGTGGTTTCAATGGATATTCTGTTGTTTCTGAAATATTCGAAAATATATAGGTGGAAGAAATAGGCCAGGGGGGTCTCGAGGGCCCACATGGTAGGGGTGCGCCCTACCCCCAGGGCGCGCCCTCCACCCTTGTGGACGCCTCGAGGCTCCCCTCGCATGTACTCGAAGTCCTTCTGGTGTCTTCTGGTCCAAGAAAAATCCTCGTAAAGTTTTGTTCCGTTTGGACTCTGTTTGATATTATTTTTCTGTGAAACTCAAAAACACGGAAAAAACAGAAATTGGCACTGTGCTCTGGGTTAATAGGTTAGTCCCAAAAATCATATAAAATAGCATATAAATGCATATAAAACATCCAACATAAATAATACAATAGCATGGAACAATCAAAAATTATAGATACGTTGGAGACGTATCACTAGACACAATAGTAAGGAACATAAATTAGGACATTGTGGGTCTGTGGAAAAGACTCTCATGTCACTGATGATTGTGCTTGGCATAGGCAAATGAAGCTTGACCCAAAGTATGTCGGGTATGCAACTAGGGGGTTAGGCGTGCTAATGGTTTGGAACTCTAAGGATGTACAACCGGTAGAGCATGTCAATCATATGGCTACTGTCAAGATTAAGTCTGTTAAGATCAATGAAACCCAAATTTTACACGACTTCAATAATATGTTTAGCTGTAATTGGAAATGGAGATTGAAAGTCACGAAAAGAATGAATTGTTGATAAGCTTTCCTAATAAATCTAAATTGGTTGAACTTTTTAAGTTTGAGGACTTCAATTTATTCCGGAGAGGGACAGTGATTAATGTTCAAAACTAGCCTTTTGATAGTTATGCTATTAGCTAGTTACACACAGTGTGTGTGAAATTTTGCAAAGTTCCTGAATGTTTCAGGCGCATATTTGGGATGTTCGAAACTGCTGCCTCTTTAGGACCAATTCTTGAAATTGACATGTACACAATTACTCTGAATAGATGGGGGGGGGGGGCAAAATTGATGTTACAGATATTGAAAATTTTCTTGCCTACATTGAGGTTACTCCTAAGGACCTCATGATTTATGGTTACTACTGAATTGGACTCTATTATTGAGCAAGGGGAGCAAGTCATGGTTCTAGCACGTGGATAGCTAACTTCCATGCACTCATGTTCATGGCTAAATCTTTGTTATATTCAAGTCATTCAGATCTCTCTTTAGGAACTCCTCCATGTTAAGTTTGGTCTACCTCGACCTCTCTTTTACATTACCAACACACCTTAATCGTGCTCTATTCATTGGCGCTTCTGGAGACATGCGGTATATGCCTAAACCACCTCAGGCAATGTTGGGCAAGATTCTCTTTAATCAGTGCCACCCCTACTATATCACGTTATCATCATTCTCGTTCCTTTCTTGTGTGGCCACATATCCACCTCAAACATATGCATCTCTGCTACACCTAACTATTGAACATGTCGCCTTTTAGTTGGCTAGCATTCAGCGCCATACAACATCGCAAGTCGAATTGTTGTCCTTTGGTACCTACCTTTTAGATTTTTTGGCACTCTCTTGTCATAGAGAATGCCATAAGCTTGGTGTCACTTCATTCATCCAGTTTTGATTTGATGGATCACATCTTCATTGATATTGCCATCCTTCTGCAACACTGACTCACATATCAAAAGGTGTCCTTCTGAGGTACCACCTGCCCAACAAGGCTAAATTCCTCCTTTTTTGAAAAAAACTCGACTTTATTAAATGCAAATAACGGTTACATCGTCTATAAGAAATGGTACAATGTCCTGCAATGGCTCCTCAAACCAATCACTAGTTGTGGAAAATTTTGCTAATCTAGCAAGTTCATGGGCAAGCTTATTCGCTTCTCTATAACAATGTTCAAAACTAGTGAGAGGGAAATCACAAGCTAGAAAATAACAATCCTCAAAAACTACCATTGCCCCTACCACGGACCATCCTCCCTTCTTCATTGTATCAATGACCTCCGTATTATCAGAGTTAATAACAAGCCGGTTGCAGCCCGCTCTTTGTGCAAGAGACAAGCCAAACCTTAGAGCCCAAGCTTCTGCTGTCAGAACATCAGCGCACCAATCAATCTTCCAGTTGCACCCACAATGAAATTTCCATTGTTGTCTCTTAGTACAGCACCCGTTGTGCCCCTAAGCAGATCCTGATCAAACGACGCATCCACATTTAACTTAAAAAACCTTGGAGGTTTACTCCACCCTTCTTTTTTGATGTAAGCATTAGTGAGTGAGCATTGACAAAATTTGTCGTTATAGCACGAGCCCCCATTGAAGTCTGGCTTCCATCTTGGGACATTCCCTCATGAACCAAGTTACGTCGATCCCACCATAAGTACCAAGCAATTATGACAATCAGCTCACGGACATTTTGAATACCCAAAATAGATGATTCTTGATCCGACATAAGGAGCAAGAACTCAAGAACAGCGTCACCAGCACGATCAATAGCACAAGCTGTGTTAATCACGTCACACAATCCCAACTTATTCCAGACCTCCTTTGCTTTCAGACAAAGAAACAACACATGTTTTGTATCTTCTGGCCCATTAGAACAAGGCGGGCATGTGGGCGAAGTTTTTATGTGTCTGTTGGCGAGCGTAGCACGACAAGGGAGCGAGAGTTCCATGTAACGTATGCCAAATAAAGATTTTTACCTTCGCCGGACAAGATAATTTCCAAATCTTAGCCGAAATGGGGTTGGCATTGGTTCGTCCCATACCATTGGTATATTGCAGTTTCCTCCCATGTTGTTGGTTCCATTCCGCCAAATAAGCTGAACGAACAATGAACAACCCATTTTCTGTATAACTCCAAGCAATGAAATCCGTCATCTTATGCATAGGAAGGGGAATCACAAGGACTCGTCGAGCATCAGTTGACCATAGAGTTTGTCTCACTAAATCTCCATCCCAAGAATTTGTGATTGGATCAATAAGATCATAAACTTTTGACAGGAGGTTCCCTCTTCTAGGAGTAATGATTTTTCTATCAACACAATTCACAATCCATGCATCTTTCCAGATGTCGACACATTGTCCATTTCGAACTCGCCAGATATAGCCATTTTCAGTGAAGCAACGCCCGCTATAATGCTTTGCCAGGTAAAGGAGGATCCCTTTTTAAAACTTGCATTCATCAGGTCACCGTCAGGGAAATACTTAGCTTTCAAGATAGTGGCACATAAAGAATCCGGGTTATCTAGAAGATGCCACGCTTCTTTGGCTAACAAAGCCACGTTGAAAGAATGTAAATCCCTAAAGCCCATACCTCCTTGTTCTTTTAGAACACACATCTTCCACCAGGCCATCCAATGCATCATTTTCGGATTATCCTTGTCACCCCACCAAAAATGCGACATCGTCTCAATTATCCCTTTGCAATTTTTTTAGGAAATTTAAAGACGGCCATGGCATAGGTGGGAATAGCTTGGATAACAGACTTAAGGAGAATTTCCTTCCCTCCAACGGACAACATTTTTTCTTTCCATCCACTAATTTTCACGATAATCCGATCAATCAGAAATTGAAAACAATCACTCTTATCCATACCCACGTTAGCTGGCAAGCCCAAATATTTGTCATTGAGAGCTTCAGTCATAATATTCAGAGTTGTGCAAATTTGTGCCTTGTCTTCCACTTTCGTATTCGGACTGAAAAAATGCTTGATTTTTCTACACTCACAAATTGCCACAAAGTAGCACAATAAGAATCCAGAACAGATTTTAGAGCCTACGCATTCATGGAATTAGCTCGCATAAGGATCAAAGAATCATCGGCAAAGTGAAGATTTGAAATCGGTGGGGCATCCCTACTGACCTTTACTCCACTGATATGGTCCTTCTCCACTGCATGAGCCAAGAGGGCGGTCAGGCCTTCGGTACATAACAAGAATAGATAGGGAGATAAAGGATCCCCTTGTATGTAGTCCTCTAGTAGGTATAAAACTCTCAGTTTCTTCATCATTAAAGTGAACACGGTATTCCACAGTGGATACACATTGCATAATTAATTTCACCCAACTCTCTTTGAATCCCAATTTCAATAGAATTGCTTTCAAAAAAGACCACTCCACACGGCCGTATACTTTGTGCATATCCAATTTCATGGCACATAGACCATCTTTCCCCATTTTGTTTTCTTTTTGATTGTATGGAGAATCTCATATGCCACTAAGATATTATATGTGATCATTCTTCCAGGCACAAAGGCACTCTGAGTAGGGCTAATGGTATCCGATAGGATTTACTTCAATCGTGCAACAACCATTTTTGATATAACCTTGTACACCACATTACACAAACTTATTGGTCTGAATTGAGTTACCTTTTCCGGGGAATTAACTTTTGGGATCATCACAATTGATGTATCATTCCAACTAGTTGGTATAGAACATGTATTTATCGCTCGTAGGACCTCTTTTGTCAGATCATCTCCCGTCATCAACCAATATCTTTTGTAAGAAATAGCATGAAGGCCATCAGGACGAGGCGATTTTAAATCACCAATATTATAGAGAGCCTTCCGGACTTCCTCAGCCGAATATGAGGCGAATAAAGCATCATTCATCTCATCAGTTACCTTTCTTTTACTAGTGAAATAACCTCAGAGTTTGGTTGGGTGACTTCAGAGGTAAAAAGTTTAGAGAAATACTCCTTAATGTGGTCCTTTAGTCCCGTGTCTTGCACCCAACACTAGTATCATCAAGGAGTTTCTTTATCTCATTTCACTTCTTTCCGGCCGTTGTCGCATTATGGAAGAAAGAGGTGTTACGGTCCCCATGCAGAAGCCAGTTTGCGCGACCATGTTGTAACCAGTAAATTTCCTCTTGTTCCAAAAGATTTTCAATGAGAACAAGAATTTCCTTTTGTCTTGCTTGAGTCTCTGCATTCAGCGGCCCCCTTCATAGATTTTCCAACTCTTTTTTAACTTATTTATTCTCCTCTTCGGACCTTCAGAGTATCACGATCCCATATATATAGGTCTGCCTGCACTGCATGTGTACGTTCTGCGAGAGATGGTCCAATGCCCATCAACTTCTATTTATCCCATGATGTACGAACAATTTCCACAATTGTCTCCTCTTGGAGCCATCGAGCTTCAAACTGTTTCACTCGGCCCCGCGGACGATTAAAACAATCATCGAAAAATTCCGTGTCCAAGATGAGGGGCCGATGATCAGAATGTACATGTTCTTCGTTTATGATTGTGGCTCTGGGGAATTTGTTTGCCCATTCTAAATTACATACCGCACGGTCCAGTCTCTCCCTTATTTCGCCTCTCCTCCAAGTGAAAGGATCTCCAATATATCCCATGTCCTCCAAACCGCACCCTCCCAAACAGTTCTGGAAATCTCTCATCACTATATTTGATCTAGCATTTCCCCCTTCTTTCTCATGGGAATACAAGATTTCATTAAAATGGCATGACAACCCAAGGATACGATGAACTGTTGTGTAAGAGCATCTCCAGCCGCGCCTCCAACAAGGCCCCCCAAGCCGTTTTTTGCCGCCGGCGCCGAAAAATCGGCCCAGTTGCGCCCCCAAAGGCCCATTTTTCGCCGGCTCGGGCCGAATTTGGCGCCGGTGAACCTAGGCCAAACCCGGCGCGCTGGGGGGCGCTTGGGGCGCTGGCCGAATCAGTTTTGGCGCAAAAATTGGTGGGCCCTCCTTGGCAGCGACTCGGCGGTTCTCGTCGCTTAGTCCTCCTCATCACCTCGGTTCCTGCAGGGGAATCAATGCCAAATATGCCATGATGCCGTGCCGGTCAGCCTCCATTGTTGCCTCATGGGCGGGGTAGTGAAGGCGCGGCGACGCGTGTCCCGCCCACGCGGGCGCCGCCCGACCGTGACTATATAAGCCACCCCTCCCACGCCGATGAGCCACACACATCCCCTCTCGACCGCCGACGCCCCCGTCCCCCCGTTTCTCCTCTCTTTCTTGTCGTTTCCGTTTCACCCCATGGCGGAGCACTACCCAGGCAATGGTGCGGCGATGAATGCCTTCGGCCGCCGCCACCTTCACGAGAACGAGGCCCGACTTCTCTATGAGGCCGAGTACCCGGCCCTGCCGGACATGCGGGTGCCCGGAGCATGGAAACTAAGCGCCGGCGGGTCCCCGTGCCACTGCCGCCCACTGGGGCGAAAAGGCGTGCATAGATCGCCCGTATCCGTTCCTCGCTGCCGCAGGCGGCGAGGGACCAGCCGAGGTACGCCTCCGACAGCACGCTGTGGGAGCCGTACTTCCGACATCGTCACGCCGAGTAGCTCGAGGCCACCAATGATGTCGTGCCCCGTGGGAACCACAACTCCGAAGGGTGCCGCCGATGATGGGGTGTGCTCGGCCGCACGCTGGAGGCCGTCCTCGAGTACATTGAGGGCGGCAACACGCCGAGGCTGGAGTACCTCGTGCC
The DNA here is from genome assembly GCA_902687465.1 of Secale cereale. Taxonomy (NCBI): domain Eukaryota; kingdom Viridiplantae; phylum Streptophyta; class Magnoliopsida; order Poales; family Poaceae; genus Secale; species Secale cereale. Next base: position 692,599,643 of record LR738715.1, read on the forward strand.
CCCCACCTTCTCCTGCCGGCGTGGTAGCTCATGGATGCCGAGACGCATGTACCCGGCGTCCTTCTCCTCGTCCAGCCGCTCGTCTGGCTCGCCCTCCCTCCTCCCCGCCAAGCTGGAGCCCCAGGACATGTCGATCAGTCGGCGCACCCGCGGCGGTGGCATCCGCATTGCCGAGTCCTCCCCACCTATGCCCAGCTCGTCAGGCCGAAGGTGGAGCCAGGCCTCCCCGCGGAGTACGAGGACATTTCCCGGTCCGGCTTCGACGACGAGGCCGCCCTAAAGTCGGCGCAGGACAACTACCTCCGCGACGAGATGGTTCGGCAGCGTCGAGGAGATAGCCGCCCGCCGGCGTGGGCGCGAGGAGGAAGACATCGTCATCCTCGATAGCGACGACGAGGACGCCCCTGGACCGTCCAACCCCCGCGCCTCGGCAACCCTGGGCAGGGGAGCAGCAGGGACGGCGGCCGCGGCGGAGGTGACGATGATGATGACGACGATGACGGCGGCGGCAGCAACTACACGAAGTTCTATAGGCTCCTCGGCATGTAGAGCTTCAGGGCGGCGAGGAACGGTGAGGGCGAGGGCGACGACTGGTCTAGTAGTGGTGTTTTTTTATATTTTTTGTAAAATATTTGATGAACTCGCTGAAGTTTGGTTTAATTTGCGCCTTGTTTGTCCGAGTTTTGTTTTTGCAAAAATAAAACTACGCCGTGGGGGTGGCGACTGGGGAGCATCATGCCCCACGCCGCGATTTTCACCGGCTCACCCCCAGGCGGCGCTATTTGGGCGTCCCTGGGGGGGCGAACGGCTGGAGATGATCTAACTCGCGTAGATCATCCCGAGATAAATGCTTATCGTTCCACCCAGGATAACCATAAAAACCCGTAAAGCGCCAATCCACAGAGTCATCTTTCATGAGAAAAATGTCAATAAAATGCGAAGACAAGTAGTTCAACTCGACTTTATTGTCCTTATGATAAAATAATACAAGCCCACCAGCCTTACCATCGCTCTCAACTAGAAACATAGAATCAAATCCTAACTTTAAGCGTAGCTCACCAGCTTTTATTTTATTAAGATGCAACTCCGAAAGAAAGATAAGATCAGCACGAACTCGACCTTGAAGATCCAAGAACTCACGCACTACCCTGGATGACAGCATTCCATGACATTTTCATCCTATTGTTTTCATTTCTCCCAGTGGTCCTCCCGAACAGAGGCCGCCGATGGAATGTTTTCTTCCTTCTTGTCTCCCACAGAGTCCCTCCTCTTCTCCAGATAGTCCATCTCTTTCCCTTCCATCTCCTTAGCAACATGAGTGACCGAGCCATTAGGCCCCCTAACAATTTCCACGCGACCCACACACCCACGCTTAGATGAGATATTTGGATCATTATACAGCATGAACTCTACATTGTCATTACTTCCATTCTGAAAGTGAAAACTATGTCGCTGCATGTAGCTTGCATCTCATATATCCCTCTTTTACTTCATGTAGTCTCCCCACATGCCCCCTTTTTGCTATTTTCACCTTGTGCAAAACAACCTCTTCCCGGTGCATCTTCTCTGTTCACACGTAACCACTTCTTTTTTGCTTGCTTCACTTTCTTTCCCAGCACATCCTTTCTCTCACCAGCTCCAGCAGTAAACTTGAAATGAGTAGCAAAAGCAGAGGAAGAAGAAGAAATTCCAGCCTTCTAATTACCCGTCATCTCTATGGCAACAACTTTTCCCTTCGTTTGAGTCACCTCATCCACCATCATCTGCACTCCACCAAACCTTGGTGAGAGCCCAACCATCACTAGATTGGTTGTTGCATCAGCCGGACCCAGCCGAAGTCCCTCACCCTCCTAGTTGGGGATTGTAGTTAGCCGTGGAAACAGCTGGGCACCTGGGGCGGCCGTGATGAAGAGGTTGGTGGCCCATGGTCGAGCAGCAGGAGCACTCCATTGCACAACACAAGGGGCCACTAGAAGAAGATTGTCCTGGCCCTCTTGGCCTAGACCGAATGGCACGGTCACCCGGCCTGCCTGGCCGAGTAAACCATCCTGAAAGGCAGCCATCGTATCGGCCAGCTCATGGCCCTCCTGGCCAGAACATATACCCTCGAGGGCAGTAGCACCCAACCCCTTGGCCTGGCCCTCCTGGCGAGGTGACACGGTAGCCTGAGTGGTGGCCAGCGCCACTTGAGAAGCAGCGACCTCCCCATGAGCAGCTGGAGTGAAGCCAGCCGCCCCTTCCCGTAGCGCCATTTCCTTATCGGAAATGGCCAGATCGTGAACCACCACTATCACTTCGCTAACAGCTCCTTCCGGCACCACACTCGGACCCTTCTCATATGAATGGGGGTCACAAAAGTGTAGGGCCCGCTGTGACGAAGCTTGCTCCTTCCAGTAAGCATCAACATGGAGATCATGGTTGTAGATCTTCTTCCTATTTTCTTTTGGAACACTACAAAACCTTTCTAAATTATGCCCTACTAATCCACAACACTAACAATACATAGGTAATTTTTCATATCTAACCTAAAAGACTAACTCTTTTTACTACCCAAAGGAGTGAAAGCAACAACACTCTTGAGAGGTTCATGCAACATTATTTCCACACGCACAAGAAGATATTTATCAACAATCATCTTGTTACGATGGGATACAATGATGACTTCACCAAGCTGCTCCCCGAAGTGTAATGCCCCGGATGTAATACTTTCCCTTTTGGGTATATAATATATCTCCGGCTTCATCTATTTCCATTTCGGGTTCTTTGTCTTTCGGGCTTTCGTTGTTTTGTTGTGTGTGTGTGTGGCATTCATTCATATCATGTAGACATGTGCATTGCATTGCATTTGTGTTGTGGGTTGCTTCCGGTTCGTCGTGTTTCTTCCCGTTGTCCGTTTCGCGATCCGGAGCTCCCTCACGTGTCCGTGACGTCCCGTAGGCCTACTTTGTTGTTCGGGCGTTTTACGTTACCGGTGTGCCGCGAGGTTGTTGTCTGTGTTGTTGTTTTGATGTGTGCAACCCGCCTCTCAAATCTCGTCTCGTTTGGACTCCGTTGACTTTTCCATCCGTTGTCCGTGTGGGTCCGAAGTGCCTTCACTTAGTGTCCCGGAAATACCCCTACTGCTTTCTTTTATCTCCGTCTAGGCCCTTTTATTCTATCCCCGCGATCGGATCCGTCGGATCACGATCGGAGGGCTCCTAGCGCCCCTAAAACTCCTCCTAACCCTAAAAACTGCTATATCTAGACCCCCCCCCCTAGTCTAAATTTGGCATCCCCTTCTTCTTCCTCCCCTCTCCCCTCTTTTTTTTTTCCTTCTTCCTCAGATCCAAGAAATCATCTCGGATCCCGAAGGATCCTTCAATCCAGCCGCCAGTTACTCCGCTCGATCGAGCCACCGAAGTCAACGCGGACAGGCCGCTCTCTCCGCTCGGTCGGCGCCTGTTCGCCTCGCTCGACCGAGTCGGGCCGCTCGCCAGAGCCCGGGGTGGGGACCAGATCACCGCGCCGCGCCAGGGCCCGCCTCACCGCGCCAGCCAGGCGGCCTGGCTGGGCCGCCACACCTTCGCGTCGCCGCGCGCCTCTGGGCCGAGCCCGTACACCGCCAGCCGGGCCGCCTTCGCCACTTCCCGCGCGGGCACCGCATCGCCACCAGGCCTCACGCCGCGCTCGCCACCGCATCGTCGCCGGCTGGGCCGCCGCGCCTCCCGCGGGCCCCGCCAGTTCCCCGCCGGCCCATCGCTACAGCCGCCCCGCCGGGCCTCGTCAGTTCGCCGCCGCCTCTGCCTTCCTGGGCCGGATCCGCAGCCCCGGCCCGTCTCAGTTTCCAGATCCAGATCTGCTAGGTTATTTCAATTCCTCTAAGTCCAGTTTTTCTGTTCTGAGATGCAACTTTGACCTGTTGTAACTTTGTGCCTGTTGCTCCGTTTTGCGCGTGTGATATGTCCAGATGTTCGTGGAGATGTGCTCTACGTTTTACCTGTTGTTGTCATGCATGTTAGATGTCATCTAGACACTTGTTTTGCTGTTGCAAGAGTGCATCATGATATAAACTGCTGTTATGTGTTATTTTCATGCCACCTTTGACATGTGATATCTTTTAGCTCGTTTGTCCAAACGATGCAAATGGCATGTCCACGTGTTCGTCTCGCCACGAACTACGTGTTGCTTGTGATAGGTTGCATGGTAGATTTATTATTGCCTTGTTATCATCGTTGCAAAGTGCCATGCTCATATAAGGTGTTTTCACTTGTTATGAAATGCCATCTTGTTGAGCTCGTTGCAATCGTTGTGTTCACCTCAATGATGCATGCTTGTGTGTTTCGGGATCACCGTCATATGTATTTTGATGAGGTGCTTACCCTTTGCCATGTTTAGTTTCGAGGTGACTTAAACATGCTATTTTTATGCTATGATGATATTGCTGTTTTAGGACTTAGTGAATTTTCACTAAGTCTGAAATCTGTAACGTTCCGATGCCATGTTCGCGTGATGTTCTAGGAAAAAGCATGTTAGTTTTGGGGTGGATCTTGATTGTTCCTTGTAGTATATATTGTTGTCTTTCCATCCATGTCCTCACATGTCCATTTGAGTGGCTGTAGCATGTTTATCTTTTGCTCTAAAGTTTCAATAAAATTCTGCTGCCAGAATTTTATTGCAAAGTTCAATATGTCCAAGATCATTGCTATTGATCCGTGGCTTCGTTCGGGGTGCACTTTGGACCTAGTTGCTGTACTATATGTCTAGTTTGTGTTCAAGTCCTTTGCCATGCTTTTTGGGTGCTGTAGCTTAATTATTTTGAGCTCCAAAGTTGCTATGTTGCTGTAATTTTCAGCTTTCGCTCAAATCTTGTTTCGGGCATAACTTTTAGCCCGTAACTCCGATTTCAGCGAATCTTATATCAAACTTGGGTGATTTTCTATGTAGATTAATAATATCAGATTGTTATCTTGTTTTGAGGTGTTTTGATTGAGTGATGTTTTACGTGCTCCGTGTGCATCTTTAGTGCATCCATCATGCATTCATGTTTTCCCGAGTGCGCATTGCATCTTGTTGATTGGTGCTTGGTGTGATTGTTTTGTTTAGAGCCGGAAGCTGAGGCCGAGTACGAAGTTGAGCACGAGGTTTCCAACGAGGTTGAGCACGAGGACCCTTCTTACGATCCGAACGACTTCTCTTCAGGCAAGATGACCGAACCCCGATAACATTACTATCTTTGCCTCTTGCTAGTAGTCTCGATCTATAGTTTTGCCTCGATGCCCATGTTCTTCTTGTCAGCCTCCTACTTTTAACCAATTGCCATGTTTAACCACCCTACCTATGCAAACCGTTGCTTGGCTAAGTACGCTTCGCTCAGCCCTTCTTATAGCGTTGCTAGTTGCAGGTGAAGTGAAGATGCTTGCTCCATGTTGAAGTTTGGTTGGGTTATATCACACTATAAAAATGCTTAAAATGAAATCATCTATATATTTGGCAAGGGTGGAAGGCTAAGCCTTTTGCTTGGTGTTTTGTTCCACTCATGTCGTTAGGATCCGTATAAGCCGGTATTATGTTCCTTGATTATGCGTTCCTAACACGGTTGGGGTGTATGGGACCCCCTCGATAAACCGCTAAGAGCTAAGTCTTTTCCAGCAAGTCCCAACATTGGTACTATTTGCCTAATAACAAACTAAACATGCATAGGGAGTAATTAACCCTCTTTCTTAATCAACAACCCCGGGCCAGTGCTCCTCATGAGTGTTGGTCCGAAACGGGGGTTACGCGGGGCCACCTCGAGGAAACTCAAGGTCTGGTAAAAACCTGTGGGATCACCCATCCGGTCGTGGCCTGAGACGAGATACGCGCGGCTACTATCAGGGTGTCGGCACGCCGGGAGGATTTGCTGGATTAGCCTTACCTTAGTTCGGTATATCTTGAGCACGGGATTCCGAGGATACTCGGGTCTTCCCACTTTGGAGTTGCGACTCCGCGGATCGTGGGCTTGTAATGGGTCAAGTTGGAACACCCCTGCAGGGTTTGAACTTTCGAAAGCCGTGCCCGCGGTTATGTGGCAGATGGGAGCTTGTTAATTCCGGTTGTAGATAACTTGACACAATGTTACTAATACACTACCAGCGTGTGTTCCGTGACTGTCAATTTCCGAATAGGGATTCGGGAGTTGAACACGGAGGGGTTATGTTTGTGAGCTTGTAGCTAGGATCACTTCGTGATCACTTCTCGCCGATGCCTTCTCTTCTCGCTCTCACTTGCGTAAGCTAGATGCTAGTTGCTGCTGCAGACTTATTCTTTTCTTCAGCCTTTCCCTCACCCAAAGGCTTTGATAGTTCTGTTACTCGGAGACGGGATTGCTGAGTCCTTTGTGGCTCACAGTTACTTCACACACCAGATGCAGGTCCAGCTGTGAGCTATCCAGGTGATGGCACCGAGCTGGATTGGGAGTACGACGAAGAGCGTAGTCGGTACTACGTGCGCTACCCGGACGATCAGTAGTGGAGTCTCTTACTAGGATTCGATCCGCCTGTGGTTTATTTATCTGAGTTTGGTACTTTGACATTTGGCTTTTGCCCTTAGAGGGTTGTAGTGCTCTTAATGTATGATGTTTGAGACTTGTACTGTAATTCTGTGACGTGGCGATTGTAAGCCAACTATTTTCAGTTTACTATCCCTCTTTTACATGAGTTGTGCAAAGATTACCAAACTTGAGATCATTCTAGGATGGACTTATGCCTTTAAGTCGTGCCTCGACACGTAGGAGGTATAACTCCATCCTGGGCATTACACGAAGGGTCGCCCCATGGCCTCTGTTTTAAGCTCGAATGGGAGACCATGAGTCTGGGCCCAGATGGGCATGATGCCGAGGTCGATGTCCTCCGGGTCCCCCTTCCCATCAAAGGGGGCAAAGATGACGCCGTCCCGCTTTAAATGCCACGGCTGTGCATTGAGCATGAACCGCTTGTCAACTTCAGTGGAGAAGTTCAGGATGAACCTTCCATTGACGCTTTCCACCTCTTGGATGGTCACCGCGCCTTGAAATCGCCATGTTGATGTCTTGAGATCATACACAATGGTCTTCGGCTTGATTTGGAATGGCGACAAAACTCGACCCATCACCAAGCAGCCACTCATGGCTTTCTGTGCAGCGTCCATGTCGATGATGAGGGGCTTGACTTCACAACGAACTCGATGAGCAGGGGCCCTTCCTTTGCCCACCAAAGGCGGAGGAGACCAGACCAAGGAGCCTCCCATCCCGAGAGTGTTGTCGGCGACCGAAAAACAGCCGGCTGATACGTCTCCAACGTATCTACTTTTCCAAACACTTTTGCCCTTGTTTTGGACTCTAACTTGCATGATTTGAATGGAACTAACCCGGACTGATGCTGTTTTCAGCAGAACTGCCATGGTGTTATTTTTGTGCAAAAATAAAAGTTCTCGGAATGACCTGAAATTCAACGGAGAATTATTTTGGGATATATAAAAAATATCTACGGAAAGAACCAGACCAAGGGGCCCACACCCTGTCCACGAGGGTGGGGGCGCCCCCTGCCTCATGGGCCCCCTGTTGCTCCACCAATGTAATGCCTAGGATGGGACTATATCTCCTACGTGTCGAGGCACGACTTAAAGATATAAGCCCATTCTGGAATGATCGCAAGTTTGGTACCTTTGCACATCTCATGTAAAAATAGGGATGAAAGCTGAAAAGATAGTTGGCTTACACTCGCCACGTCACACAAATTCATTACATATCCAATCATCATCCAAATAAACATCACAGCCCATCTAAGGGTAAAGATCCAAATGAAAGATACCAAACATAACTTAGAACCACAGGTCTAGATCGAATCCTAGTAGAAGCTCTACTGATCAACCGGATAGTTCACATAGTAACGGCTACGCTCCTCGTCGTACTCCCAGTCTAGCTCGGTGCCATCGTCTGTGTAGCTCACCATCGTACCTGCATCTGGTGTGGTGAAGTAACTATGAGTCACAGAGGACTCAGCAATCCCGTTCCCGGGTAACACGACTATCCAAGCCTTGGGTGTGGAACAAGGCTGAAGAAAAGAACAAGAGGTTGCAGCAGCACTAGCCTAGCTTACGTAAAAGAGAGCGAGAAGAGAAGGTGCCTCGGTCGAGAGATGATCATGAAGTGATCCTAAACTAAGCAAGTCAAACATAACCCCACCGTGTTCACTTCCCGAATCCCTTTCGGAAAATGACCGTCACGGTACACACGCTGGTAGTGTATTTGGAACATGGTGTCAAGTTTTCTACAACCGGATATTAACAAATTCCCATCTGCCACATAACCGCGGGCACGGCTTTCGAAAGTTCATAACCCTGCAGGGGTGTTCCAACTTGGCCCATGACAAGCCCACGATTCGCGGAGTCGCAACTCCAAAGTGGGAAGGCCCGAGTATCCTCGGAATCCCGTGCTCAAGATACTCCGACTAAGGTAAGGCTAATCCAGCAAATCCTCCCGGTGTGCCGACACCCTGACAATAGTCGCGCGTATCTAGTCTCAGGCCACGACCGGATGGGCGATGCTACAGGTTTATACCAATCCTCGAGTTTCCTTGTGGTGGCCCTGCAGGACCCCCAGTTCGGACCAACACTCATGTGGAGCACTGGCCCGGGGTTGTTGATTAAGAACTCGGGTTTGCAAGACCCTATGCAAGTTTTTAGTTATTAGGCAAATAGTACCAATGTTGGGACTTCTTGGAAAAGACTTAGCACTTAGCGGTTTATCGAGGGGGTCCCATAACCCCTACCGTGTGAGGAATGCATAATCAAGGAACATAACACCGGTTTATACGGTTCCTAAGGCGGCATGAGTGGAACAAAACACCAAGCAAAAGGCTTAGCCTTCCACCCATTACCAAATATAGATGATTTCATTTAATAATTAATATAGTGTGATATCCCAACAAGCTTCAACAAGAAGCAAGAATCTTCAATCTTCTCCTGCAACTAACAACGCGATAAGAGGGGCTGAGCGAAGCCTACGTATAGCCAATCAATGGTTTGCATAAGGTAGGGTGGTTAGACAGGATCATGGTTACAATAGGAGGCTGACAGGAAAATATGGTCATCGAGGCAAAAACTATAGAGCGAGACTTCTAGCAATAGGCAAAGATAGTAATGATATCCGGGTTCGGTCATCTTGCCTAAAGAGTCGTCGATGGGATCGTAAGCGGGCTCCTCGTTCTCAACCTCGGTAGTAACCTCGTTCTCGTACTCGTACTCAGCTCCCGGCTCTACTCAAACACAAGAATACAAGGCAATGAATCAAACAAGATGCAATGCACAAGAAAAAATACTGGATGCATGGCTGATGCACTATGGAAGCAAAACAGATGCACTATGGAAGCACAGAAAGTCTACATAGGAAGCACAGTGTTACAGCACAAGGAGCATGGCAATGTGCATACAAGCAAAATACTTCAAAACATGATAACATGAGGATATTATGAATCTACGTGCAAAATCACACAAGTTACATATAGGACTTGCTCAAAACGGAGCAACGGGTTAAAAGATACACCCGATACAATAAACATGCACAAGCTGAAAATAACAGCCACATAGCAACTTCGGAGCAAGAGATAAATGGCCTACAACACCCAAACATCATGGCAAGGAGCATGGACATAAACTAGACATATCCTACAGCAAACAAATCCATTGAAGCATCTCCAAAGGAGCCATGGATCAATAGCAACAAGCTATGACATTTTGAACTTGACAACAAAAACCTGACAGCAGTAATTTGTTGCAACTTGGGAGCCAACGTTAAATATGCTACAGCCACCCAAATAAGCATGTGAGAGCATGAATGGATAGCCAACAATATATACAACAAGGAATCATCAAGAGTCACCCCAAAACTAGCATGGATTTTCCTAGAACAACAAGCAAACATGGCATCTAGAAATTACAGATTCCAGACTTAGTGAAATTTCACTAAGTGTTAAAACAGTTTACCATCATGGCATCTTTGTGAGCAAGTTTAAGTCACCTCAAAGCATATCATGGCAAGTGGTAAGCACCACAGCAAAGTACACATGATGGTGAATCCAAAACATCTAAGCATGCATCAAGGGGACAACCACATCAATAGCAACGAGCTCCTCAACTAGGCATCTCGTGACAAGTTTAACAACATAACAGCCAATAGCACTTTTGCAAAGGAGATAAACATGGCAAGATGAAATCTATCATGCAAGCTAAAGCAACCAACATGTAGAGCATCTCATGATGAACACGTGGACATATCATTTGGTTCATTTGGATAAACATGCACCAAGTTATCACATAGCAAAGATGGCATGAAAACAACTACTAACAGCAGTTTATAACAAGTAGCACTCTTGCAACAGATATTTAAGCATCTAGATGACCTCAAACATGCATGGCACAAAGGAAAAAAAACGTAGTACATGTCACCACGATCATTTTGACATATCATTTGCTCAAATCAGACATGCACACAAAAAGTTATCATCAAAACAAAACAGCACCAGAAACTGAAATCTAACAGGGACTTAGTGAAAAAAACCACCTCGGAAGTCAACGGGCCGGCGGGGTCAAACGGGCTGGTGGATCGGATGCCTAACGGGCCGGCGGATCGGGCGGAGTGGGCTTCGGCCCGCTAGGGGACAGATCGGGATCCTCCCGATCGGGAGGGATCGACCAGCGGCTCCTCGAGCGGGGCTCGGCCGGCGGGCGGTGGAGCGGCCCCGGCGAAGGAGGGGCGGCACCGGCCGGCGCTGAGGTGGCGGTGGCCGGCGGCCGGGGAGGCCGGGCGCGGTGGAGGCGAGGGGCGGTGAGGAGGAGCGGGGCCGGCGGCAGAGGGGCGGCGCCCGGCGCGGCGAGGCCGGCGGAGGTGAGGAGGCGGACCGGAGGGGCTCCTGGCGGCGGCGGCGGCGGCTGGAGGAAGGAGATGACGGCGCGGGGCCTACTTGTCGGACGGAAGCACGGCGAGTGCACTTCAGAAGCACGGACGGAGACCTCGGAAGCACGGCTCGCTGGGACGTCGGAAGCACGGCGGCTCAACGGTGGAAACACCGCGGATCAACGGTGGAAGCACCGGCGGCGCACTGTGGAAGTATTAGGGTTTCTGGACGCAAATTTTGGGGGAGGTGGACATTTATATAGGCACAAGGAGCTAGGGTTGTCCAAATGAGGTGAGGTTTTCGGCCACGCGATCACAATTGGATGGCCTAGATGAAGGGAGGGGTTTGGGTTGGTTTGGTGGGCTGTTGGAGGGGTGTCTTGGGCCTCAAAGAGGAGGTACTTTCAGCCCACGAGAATAACTGTTGGAGCATCAAACGAACTCCAAACGCGACGAGATTTGACAGGCGGGTTACACACACCAAAACAACATCGCACGACAAGTCTCACGCCAAACCGGAAACGTTACACGGCCAAACACCAAAGTAGGCCTCGGGGATGCCACGGACACGTGAGAGAGCTCCGGAACCCGAAACGGACAACGGAAAGGAACGAGTGGGACCGGATGCTAACGACAACACAAATGCAATGTGATGCACATGACTACATGACATGGATGAATGCCACACACGCACACGACAAAAGGACGAAAACCCGAAAAGACAAAGAACCCGGAATGGAATTGATGAAGCCAAAGATATATATATTGCCCAAAAGGGAAAGTATTACATCCGGGGCATTACAAACTCTCCTCTACTACAAAAAGATCTCGCCCCGAGATCTAGGACTGGAAGAAGGAAGGGTACTCGGAACGAAGGTGATCTTCTCGTTCCCACGTAGCTTCTCGGTCGGTATGGTGTGACCACTTGACTTTCAAGAATTTGATGGACTTGTTGCGGGTCTTGGGCTCGGTTTCTTCGAGAATAGCAACGGGATGCTCTCGGTAAGACAAGTCTTGTTGAAGATCAATCTCCTCAAACGGAATGGTGCGTTCAGGTGTCTTGAAGCACTTGCGGAGTTGAGACACATGAAACACATCATGAACATTGGCAAAGTTGGGAGGGAGCTCAAGTTGATAGGCTAGATCGCCTCTTTTGCCAAGGATCTTGAAAGGCCCGACGTATCTAGGAGCAAGCTTTCCTTTGATACCGAATCTTTGGGTTCCTTTCATAGGAGAAACACGGAGATAGACATGATCCCCAATGTTGAAGGCCAAATCACGATGCTTGCCGTCATAGTAGCTCTTTTGACGTGACTGAGCGGCCTTGAGATTCTCACGTATGACTTTGCACATTTCTTCGGCTTCTGAGATCAAGTCATTGCCAAGAAGTTGACGTACACCCGTCTCGGACCAGTTGAGTGGGGTACGGCACTTTCTGCCATAGAGGATTTCAAACGGAGCTTTGCCGGCACTTGCTTGGAAGCTGTTGTTGTAAGAGAACTCGGCAAATGGAAGGCAATCTTCCCATTTCATGCCAAAAGATATGACACAGGCTCTGAGCATGTCTTCTAGAATCTGATTCACTCGCTCGACTTGACCACTAGTTTGAGGGTGAAAAGCAGTGCTGAAACGGATCTTAGTGCCCATGGCAGACTGAAAGGAGTCCCAGAACTTAGAAGTGAACAAACTTCCATGGTCTGAGGATATAACTTGAGGAATGCCATGTAAAGACACAATTCTGGAAGTGTACAACTCTGCCAATTGAGCTGCATTGATGGATTCTTTGACTGGAAGGAAGTGAGCGACTTTGGTAAGCTTGTCAATCACCACAAAGATAGAATCATTCCCTCTCTTGGACTTAGGAAAGCCAGTGACGAAATCCATTTCAATGTGGTCGAATTTCCACTCGGGAATAGGAAGAGGTTGGAGAAGACCGGCTGGACGTTGATGCTCTGCCTTCACTCTTCTACAGACATCACATTCATTCACGAATTGGGCAATCTCCCTTTTCATGCGAGTCCACCAGTAAGATTGCTTGAGGTCTTGGTACATCTTGGAGCTACCAGGATGAATGGAAAGGAGGGAACCATGTGCTTCGTCCATTATGAGCTTCTTGAGATCACCTTTGGGAACCACGAGTCTGTCCTCGAAGAACAAGGTATCTCTCTCATCAACGCGATAGCACTTGTATTTAGGAGTACCCTTTGCAATACCATGTTTCACTTTCTGCACCATAGCATCACTGAGTTGGTCCTCACGGATCTAATCTTCCAAGGTAGGAGCAACTTGAAGATTTGCAAGAAAACCCTGTGGAACAACTTGGAGGTTGAGCTTCCTGAATGCTTCACAAAGCTCAGGCTGAAACGGCTTGATAAGGAGGCTGTTGCAATATGCCTTTCTGCTCAAAGCATCTGCAATCACATTCGCCTTGCCAGGTGTGTATTCAATGTTTGGATCATACTCTTGGATCATTTTGACCCAACGAGTCTGGGGGAGGTTCAGATTCGGCTGTGTGAAGATATACTTCAAGCTCTTGTGATCGGTGAAGATGTCGACTTTTCTGCCCAACAAAAGGTGTCTCCACGTAATCAAAGCATGTACCACAACTGCTAGTTCAAGATCATGTGTGGGGTAGTTCTTCTCACTTGGCTTCAGCTGATGAGAAGTGTATGCCACAATTCTCTTGTCCTGCATAAGCACACCACCAAGTCCTTGAAGAGAAGCATCACAGAATACTTCGTAGGGCTTGGACTCATCTGGAGGAGTAAGAACTGGAGCAGAGACGAGCTTTTCTTTGAGAGTTTTGAAAGCCACATCACAATCTGGAGACCAGTAGTACTTGACATTCTTCTACAGGAAGTTGGAGAAAGGCTTGGCAATCTTGGAGAAGTTCTCAACGAACCTTCTGCAATAGCTGGCAAGACCAAGAAAACTTCGGAGTTGCTTGACATTCTGAGGAGGTTCCTAGTTGACAATTGCTTCAACTTTCTCGGGGTTTACCGCAATAGCGTCAGCAGAGATGATATGGCCCAGATATAAGACCTTATCGAGCCAAAATTCGCACTTGGAGAACTTGGCATAGAACTTATGTTCACGGAGTCTATCGAGAACCAGACGGAGGTGCTTTTCGTGATCCTCTTCATTCTTGGAAAATACCAAAATGTCATCCAGATACACAAGCACAAACTCGCCGGTGTAGGGGTTGAAAATGTAGTGCATCATTCTCGATAAGGTAGGTGGAGCATTGGCGAGACAAAAGGACATGACTGTATACTCATATGAGCCATAGCTCGTTCTGAAGGTAGTCTTGGGGATATCTTCTTCACGAATGTGAATCTGGTGATAACCCATTCGGAGATCGAGCTTTGAGAACACTTTAGCTCCTTTGAGCTGCTCGAACAATTCATTGATGTTGGGAAGCGGATACTTGTTCTTTATTGTCTTCTTGTTCAATGGCCGGTAGTCGACGCAAAGGCGCTCTGTGCCATCCTTCTTCTTGACAAATAAGACACCACAGCCCCAAGGAGACGTACTAGGCCTGATCAGACCCAAACGCTCTTGTTCATCAAGCTGCTTCTTCAACTCCTTCAACTCTTTAGGAGAGAGCTTGTACGGACGCCGGCATGCTGGCTTAGTACCAGGCTCGAGTTCAATGATGAATTCCACTTGCCGATGAGGAGGCATGCCTGGAAGTTCTTCAGGAAAAACGTCTTCATATTCGTTTACCACCGAAATTTGAGATATGGCATTCATCTCGCCCTTGTCATTGAGAGAGAAAAGCCTGATTGTGTTATCCCGAGAGGCGAAGATAATCACATCATCATCGGAATGAGTAATCTTGACTTCCTTCTGTGCACAGTCAATTTGAGCATCATGCTGAGAAAGCCAATCCATTCCGAGGATAAGATCGATGTCAGAATTGCCGAGAACCACCGGAGAGGCCAGAAATCGATAATCACCCATGCGAATAGAAACATCCGGAGCATACACACTGGAATGCATTCGTCTCCCCGGAGAAATAACTGATAACTCCCTTGGCAGATTTTTAGTGACAATATCGTGCTTGGATGCAAATGGATATGACATGAAAGAACATGAAGCACCCGAATCAAACAACAGTTTTGCAGGAAAAGAGTTAACTAGAAGATTACCCAATATGACATCAGAAGAATTCTCCGCTTGCGCTGGATTCATCAGATTCACCCTTGCTGCCTTCGGATCATGCTTGACAATAGCTGTACTGACAGGTGGAGGAGGCGGAAGGCGCCTTGAGTTGTTGCACTTGTTGGAATAATGACACTTCTGGCCACACTTGTAGCAAGTGACCTCAGAAAGCGGACGAGCAGGAGGAACAGCTGACTTGGAAGCTTGGAACTACGACTTGGACTGATTGCCTTGGTTGTGTGGGTGGGAGAAACCACGGCCACCAGAGTTCTTGTTGTTGTTGTAGGGAGCTCGGATCACAGGAGGAGATGGAAGCCAAAACTTCTGTTGCTTCGCGACCACTTGAGAAGATGAGGAGGAGTGAACAGCATCTCGAATCCTCTTCTTGGAAGCTTCCATCTTGAGCTGGGCTGCCTCTTGCTTAAGCGCCATGTTATAGAATTTGTCAAACTCATCAGGCTCGAACAAGGTGAGAGCAAGTTGAAGTTCATCCTTCAGACCTCCACGGAACTGATAAATCTTGCTCTTGGCATCTGGGATGTCTTGCTTAGCATAGCGGGCAAGGTTTTGGAACTTGACATTATACTGGTAGACAGTCATAGAGCCTTGCTTCAGGTTGCGGAATTGCTCACGCATACCCTCTATGACACTTGTTGGAATGTGGTGAGAGCGAAAATCCTTGCAGAAATCATCCCAAGAGATCACACGCCCTTCTCTGGAGTCTTTGTACTACTGCCACCAATCAGCTGCTTGGTCCTTGAGTTGGAAGGCTGCAAACTTCACATAGTCCTCAGGCCTTACGTTGCTGCACTCAAAATGCTTCTTGATATCAGTGATCCAATCTTCAGCATCGAGAGGGTCGACACAGTAACTGAAAGCCTTTGGTTGATTAGCCAAGAACTGGTTGAGCGTAGCATGGTGTTGTTGGTTGAGATTGCCTTGGTTCCCCTGAGCACCCTGATTAGCTTGATTAGCTTGCATCTGCTGCATCATCTGCATCAACATCTGGGTGTTCTGGTTCGTAGTTTGCATAATCGCTCTCCAGGCCTCAGACGGAGGAGGAGGGGAAGGAGGACGATCTGGAACCTCTTCACCCTCTGGGTTAGCGTTGGGAACCCATTTCGGCGCCACCCTGAAAGAGATGACCATCAATCAGCAATTGATTGCAAGAAGATATAAGCTGAAACAACGGATAGAAATGCAACATAGTCTTCACAAGAATCATTCAAACAAGATGAACAAATGAAATTCTCAGTTTAATGATTACAGCAATCTTCACGAGAAGCCACTGGGAGACAAAAGGTAAATAAGAAAAACAACAAGGTACAGATGGAACAAACACAAGATAGGAGCTTCGTTCGACATCTTTGTGCTGAAAGCTTATGGAACGTGTTATGAAAGGGTTTTGCAATCCCCGGATCAGCATAACCAAGGACCCTTTAAGATGCAACTCCCGATCAGAACATCGGCCATAAAACCACTTCACTCAATGTAGAACCCCAAACTCCGTAACCTGCATTCGTTGGAAGAATGCCTACGAGCTACTAGATAAACCCACCTATTAATTTCCGAAAGTTTCCAGTTATGCAAACAGGTGTTGGGGATACAGTGGAAGCATCGCGCAATCAACTCTAATCCTACATCCAGTTGTATCCATCCTTCAACACATAACCAGTTGTTCTCGGAAACCGTCTACCTCGGACCTTCGAAACGCATCTACTATACAAGCTATGGCAATACTCCCGAACTACCTCCCCGGTACTGAGTGATGTCGGGGTTATCTTGCCACTAACCGTATAGGAGAGTTTTTGATGTCGGCCGTCTTAAGTATTCTAGTACTACCGTGATATGTTTGTGACGACAATACCCCGAAGCTCAACTCCCAGGGACACTGCCACAACCCCTAATGTCAGGAGGCATCGAGAACAATATTCTCGTCACAAAGACATCGAAACAATCCTACAATACTCGCGAGATTCCTAAAAAAAAATTGGTGCAATTTTGGAAAGTAGAAGAGGCAAGAGTAGTCGTCAGGAGTCCTCACCAGAATGAAAAGAGATGAGGAGCAAAAGAAATCCTACTCTCCGATATAAATATAGGACTCAAAACATTTTAAGTGTGTGCCTAGACTCGGCCGTCAACGATTCGATCAAACAGTGGGGGCTTCTAGGTCGGAGAAGGCTCTGATACCAACTTGTAATGCCCAGGATGAGACTATATCTCCTACATGTCGAGGCATGACTTAAAGATATAAGCCCATTCTGGAATGATCGCAAGTTTGGTACCTTTGCACATCTCATGTAAAAATAGGGATGAAAGCTGAAAAGATAGTTGGCTTACACTCGCCACGTCACACAAATTCATTACATATCCAATCATCATCCAAATAAACATCACAGCCCATCTAAGGGTAAAGATCCAAATGAAAGATACCAAACATAACTTAGAACCACAGGTCTAGATTGAATCCTAGTAGAAGCTCTACTGATCAACCGGATAATTCACATACTAACGGCTACGCTCCTCGTCGTACTCCCAGTCTAGCTCAGTGCCATCGTCTGTGTAGCTCACCATCGTACCTGCATCTGGTGTGGTGAAGTAACTGTGAGTCACACAGGACTCAGCAATCCCGTTCCCGGGTAACACGACTATCCAAGCCTTGGGTGTGGAACAAGGCTGAAGAAAAGAACAAGAGGTTGCAGCAGCACTAGCCTAGCTTACGTAAAAGAGAGCGAGAAGAGAAGGTGCCTCGGTCGAGAGATGATCACGAAGTGATCCTAAACTAAGCAAGTCAAACATAACCCCACCGTGTTCACTTCCCGAATCCCTTTCGGAAAATGACCGTCACGGTACACACGCTGGTAGTGTATTTGGAACATGGTGTCAAGTTTTCTACAACCGGATATTAACAAATTCCCATCTGCCACATAACCGCGGGCACGGCTTTCGAAAGTTCATAACCCTGCAGGGGTGTTCCAACTTGGCCAATGACAATCCCACGATCCACGGAGTCGCAACTCCAAAGTGGGAAGGCCCGAGTATCCTCGGAATCCCGTGCTCAAACTAAGGTAAGGCTAATCCAGCAAATCCTCCCGGTGTGCCGACACTCTGACAATAGCCGCGTGTATCTAGTATCAGGCCACGACCGGATGGGCGATGCTACAGGTTTATACCAATCCTCGAGTTTCCTCATGGTGGCCCTGCAGGACCCCCAATTCGGACCAACACTCATGTGGAGCACTGGCCCGGGGTTGTTGATTAAGAACTCGGGTTTGCAAGACCCTATGCAAGTTTTTAGTTATTAGGCAAATAGTACCAATGTTGGGACTTGCTGGAAAAGACTTAGCACTTAGCGGTTTATCGAGGGGGTCCCATAACCCCAACTGTGTGAGGAACGCATAATCAAGGAACATAACACCGGTTTATACGGTTCCTAAGGCGGCATGAGTGGAACAAAACACCAAGCAAAAGGCTTAGCCTTCCACCCATTACCAATATATAGATGATTTCATTTAATAATTAATATAGTGTGATATCCCAACAAGCTTCAACAAGAAGCAAGAATCTTCATTCTTCTCCTGCAACTAACAACGCTATAAGAGGGGCTGAGCGAAGCCTACGTATAGCCAATCAATGGTTTGCATAAGGTAGGGTGGTTAGACAGGATCATGGTTACAATAGGAGGCTGACAGGAAAACATGGTCATCGAGGCAAAAACTATAGAGCGAGACTTCTAGCAATAGGCAAAAATAGTAATGATATCCGGGTTCGGTCATCTTGCCTGAAGAGTCGTCGATGGGATCGTAAGCGGGCTCCTCCTACTCAACCTCGGTAGTAACCTCGTTCTCGTACTCGTACTCAGCTCCCGGCTCTACTCAAACACAAGGCAACGAATCAAACAAGATGCAATGCACAAAAAAAATTACTGGATGCATGGCTGATGCACTATGGAAGCAAAACAGATGCACTATGGAAGCACAGAAAGTCTATATAGGAAGCACGGTGTTACAGCACAAGGAGCATGGCAATGTGCATACAAGCAAAATACTTCAAAACATGATAACATGAGGATATTATGAATCTACATGCAAAATCACACAAGTTACATATAGGACTTGCTCAAAACGGAGCAACGGGTTAAAAGATACACCCGAAATAATAAACATGCACAAGCTGAAAATAACAGCCACATAGCAACTTCGGAGCAAGAGATAAATGGCCTACAGCACCCAAACATCATGGCAAAGAGCATGGACATAAACTAGACATATCCTACAGCAAACAAATCCATTGGAGCATCTCCAAAGGAGCCATGGATCAATAGCAACAAGCTATGACATTTTGAACTTGACAACAAAAACCTGACAGCAGTAATTTGTTGCAACTTGGGAGCAAACGTTAAATATGCTACAGCCACCCAAATAAGCATGTGAGAGCATGAATGGATAGCCAACAATATATACAACAAGGAATCATCAAGAGTCACCCCAAAACTAGCATGGATTTGCCTAGAACAACAAGCAAACATGGCATCTGAAAATTACAGATTCCAGACTTAGTGAAATTTCACTAAGTGTTAAAACAGTAGTAACATCATGGCATCTTTGTGAGCAAGTTTAAGTCACCTCAAAGCATATCATGGCAAGTGGTAAGCACCACAGCAAAGTACACATGATGGTGAATCCAAAACATCTAAGCATGCATCAAGGGGACAACCACATCAATAGCAACGAGCTCTTCAACTAGGCATCTCGTGACAAGTTTAACTACATAACAGCCAATAGCACTTTTGCAAAGGAGATAAACATGTCAAGATGAAATCTATCATGCAAGCTAAAGCAACCAACATGTAGAGCATCTCATGATGAACACGTGGACATATCATTTGCTTCATTTGGATAAACATGCACCAAGTTATCACATAGCAAAGATGGCATGAAAATAACTACTAACAGCAGTTTATAACAAGTAGCACTCTTGCAACAGATATTTAAGCATCTAGATGACCTCACACATGCATGGCACAAAGGAACAAAACGTAGTACATGTCACCACGATCATTTTGACATATCATTTGCTCAAATCGGACATGCACACAAAAAGTTATCATCAAAACAAAATAGCACCAGAAACGGAAATCTAACAGGGACTTAGTGAAAAAAAACACCTCGGAAGTCAACGGGTCGGCGGGGTCAAACGGGCTGGCGGATCGGACGCCTAACGGGCCGGCGGATCGGGCGGAGTGGGCTTCGGCCCGCTAGGGGACAGATCGGGATCCTCCCGATCGGGAGGGATCGACCGGCGGCTCCTCGAGCGGGGCTCGACCGGCGGGCGGTGGAGCGGCCCCGGCGGCGCAGGCGGCCCGGCGAAGGAGGGACGGCACCGACCGGCGGCCGGGGAGGCCGGGCGCGGTGGAGGCGAGGGGCGGTGAGGAGGAGCGGGGCCGGCGGCGGAGGGGCGGCGCCCGGCGCGGCGAGGCCGGCGGAGGTGAGGAGGCGGCCGGAGGGGCTCCTGGCGGCGGCGGCGAGCTCCTCCGGCGAGGAATCCGGCGGCGGCGGCTGGAGGAAGGAGATGACGGCGCGGGGCCCACTTGTCGGACGGATGCACGGCGAGTGCACTTCGGAAGCACGGATGGAGACCTCGGAAGCACGGCTCGCTGGAACGTCGGAAGCACGGCGGCTCAACGGTGGAAGCACCGCGGATCAACGGTGGAAGCACCGGCGGCGCACTGTGGAAGCATTAGGGTTTCTGGACGCAAATTTTGGGGGAGGTGGACATTTATATAGGCACAAGGAGCTAGGGTTGTCCAAATGAGGTGAGGTTTTCGGCCACGCGATCACAATTGGATGGCCTAGATGAAGGGAGGGGTTTGGGTTGGTTTGGTGGGCTGTTGGAGGGGTGTCTTGGGCCTCAAAGAGGAGGTACTTTCAGCCCACGAGAATAACTGTTGGAGCATCAAACGAACTCCAAACGCGACGAGATTTGACAGGCGGGTTACACACACCAAAACAACATCGCACGACAAGTCTCACGCCAAACCGGAAACGTTACACGGCCAAACACCAAAGTAGGCCTCGGGGATGCCACGGACACGTGAGAGAGCTCCGGAACCCGAAACGGACAACGGAAAGGAACGAGTGGGACCGGATGCTAACGACAACACAAATGCAATGCGATGCACATGACTATATGACATGGATGAATGCCACACACGCACACGACAAAAGGACGAAAACCCGAAAAGACAAAGAACCCGGAATGGAATTGATGAAGCCAAAGATATATATATTTCCCAAAAGGGAAAGTATTACATCCGGGGCATTACAACCAACGTCTCCCCCGACTCCATATATTCACTTTCGGGGAGAAAAAAATTAGAGAGAAGGAATTATCGCGTTTTACGATACGGAGCCGCCGCCAAGCCCTAATCTCTCTCGGGAGGGCTGATCTGGAGTCCGTTCGGGGCTACAGAGAGTGGAGATTGTCGCCATCGTCATCATCAACCTTCCTCCATCACCAATTCCATGATGCTCACCGCCGTGCGTGAGTAATCCCATCGTAGGCTTGCTGGACGGTGATGGGTTGGATGAGATTTACCATGTAATCGAGTTAGTTTTGTTAGGGTTTGATCCCTAGTATCCACTATGTTCTAATATTGATGTTGCTATGACTTTGCTATGCTTAATGCTTGTCACTAGGGCCCAAGTGCCATGATTTCAGATCTGAACCTATTATGTTTTCATGAATATATGTGTGTTCTTGATCCTATCTTGTAAGTCAATAGTCACCTACTATGTGTTATGATCCGGTAACCCCAAAGTGACAATAATCGGGACCACTCCCCGTGATGACCGTAGTTTGAGGATTCACGTATTCACTATGTGTTAATGCTTTGGTCTGGTACTCTATTAAAAGGAGGCCTTAATATCCCTTAGTTTCCACTAGGGCCATGATGGCTTCTCGCCCCTCGTTGGTTACCCGAAGTGGAAGGTTTGAGATGCAGTGTAGCGGAAGTTTTCCCTTGGCAAAGATACCAAGGATCGATTTCCCCTGAGACTCCCAGTTTCAACAAGAAGGTGTCAACTGCTAACGGCGCCAGATATTAGCAATTAACGTGGACCTGCACACAAATACAAATAACTTTGCTCCCAACGAGTACAGAGAGGTTGTCAATCCCTCCGGCCTTGTCGTTTACAAAGGATCAAACACAAGTGATAATAGTGATAGGTATTGCTGCAATAGTAAGTAAAAAGTGGAAAGTAAATAGCGGATGTGATCAATGATGGTAATGTGGACCGGGGTCCCATGATGTTCACTAGTGATGTCTCTCTCCCAAAAGACGATAAAACAGCTATGTGAGGTAAACGAATTACAGCTGGGCAATTGACAGAATTATGCGCGCAAACCAATGCTAACTATGTTGCAAGAAAGGTAGAGGTTCAAAGCTTGGGCGGTACACCAAGGCAAGTAGACCGAAATCCATCTGCATCTACTACTAATCATCCACCTTGAGATATCTATCCAGAACATCTCGCTGGTATTAAGTTGCGAGTCCCACCCATAGTGTAAACTCAAAGCAACAGATAACTGCATTAAAAGAACTTTGCGTAAAATAAACAATCCTTGCACCCGCGGGCACAAGCACCGTTGTTTTCCCCCTTGTGGCAACAGCACATCCCCTAGACTCATGTTTCTGTCACTCAAGCTAGTCATCGAGGGGCATGAACCCACAATCGAGCATAACGTTCCCTCTTGGAGTCACTACCTACTACTTGGCCAAAGCAATAAATAGCAACGGAGAACATGCAAGAATTACTTACGAACATAAATATAAAAGAGGTAAATCAAATATATTACTCAAACACAATCTGAACAAAATCTCACAATCCATCGGATCCCAGCAAACTCATCATAGCAACAGCATAAGGATTACATATGTGCCTCGATCATGTAGGGCAGCTCACGAGGACTAATTAGTGAAGCACAAGAACGGGAGGAGAACATCACATAGCTACTGGTCATGGACCCATGGTCCAAGGGAGACTACTCACAACTCATCCGGGAGGCGTCCATGGTGGTGGAGAAGCTCCCGGTGGTGATCCTCCCCTCCGGCAGGGTGCCGGGAAGAGTTCTCCTGGTGCTCCCGATCTTGGAAGCGCGGCGGCGGCGGAACAGGGATGAGATCGCGAAAAAGGGTTCCCGTCTCGAGGGTTTCGGGACACGATATAAATATATGCCAAAGGGGGGCATCAGCGGAGGCCTGGGGGGCCCAGGCGCCCCCTCGGCGCGGCCAGGAGGGGGGCCGCGCCACCAGGGCGACTGGAGCCCTGGTGGCCCCCTTCCGGCTCTACTTCGGGTGTCGGGAAGCTTCTGGAACGCTGATTTTTTATATAATTTTTCCGGGATTTTTCTAGCAGTTTTCGTAATGGGAAAACCTGAAATACAAAAACAGCAGAAAACAGAAACTGGCACTGGGGTGCACTGAGTTAATAGGTTAGTCCAAATATGATCAAAAGTGTATGGAAGTGTATAAATATCATAGCAATATCACCCAAAAGAGGCATGGAGCAAGCAGAAATTATAGATACGTTTTGGACGTATCAACATCCCCAAGCTTAATTCTTGCTAGTCCTCGAGTAGGTAAATGATAACAAGAATAATTTCTGTGGTGACATGCTATTAACCATATAGGACTTTTCATAGTCACATGACAAAAGCTTACTGAGACAATGAATCTGTAGTAATTAAGTTGCCTCATGAGAAAATCACAAAGAACTGAAAGTTTTACAACATGATACTGAACATCAAATAGATTTGTAATGAGCATGGTGTGCAAATATGATAAAGTGATATCTCGCTTGCCCCCTTTAGTGAAGCAAAACATAAATGCAGGGGCACCTCCAAGGTTTAAGTGATGACTAGATACAATGATTTCAAAATAAATGATATCACAATCATGCAATAGACAATGCTACTTTGGGACAATGCACATTACACTCAGAATGACAATCATGCTCTCAGTAGTTGGTGCTTTAAAAGAAGGTGGAGACTCTCGAACCGTGGCTTTTGTTGGCAAGGTTGAAAACCCGTAGTCGGAAACAAAGACAAAACATGTACCAGAGCTCTTGGTTTTAAAAACAGAGGTAATAATTATTTTTTTAGATTATGCATGTTTCGTCAACGAATGCTAGCAGACAACTCAATCACTTCTTGAGATGGACAAGTTTCGAGGAACGGCTCCCGAATGAGGACGATCACATCCTCTTAATCTCCTTTGTTTATCACTGCCAAAGTTTTCTGATTTCTCATGAACAAAGCGTGAAGGAGGGTTTGTTTGTTATATTATTTTTGAGCCGGGCGCACTCAATGCCAGTTCCTTCTCGTATTATGGGTTTGCACATTATACATGCAATCCCGGGGTGAAGCTTGTCCAACTTAAAAAGATCATGAATTAACTACTACTTCCTCATGAACTTAAAACAGAGGCACAAAATAGGAATGCATTTTTTTTTTGAATAATTTCGAGATGGTACATGCAAGTCTCTGTTAGGAATGGTAGGTAAATACCATGTAGGAAGGTATGGTGGACTCATATGGCATAACTGGTTTAAAAGAATTTGGATGCACAAGCAGTCAGTCCGCTTAGTACAGGCGAAGGTTAGCAAAAGACTGGGAGCGACCAACTAAGAGAGCAATGACGGTCATAATCATGCAGAGCGACAAAGCAACATTGAATCAGGCATGGAAGTTATATCGCTACTCAGAAACAAAAGATCATCAAGGCTTGACAGACTTTCTTTACAGTCTTAAATATGCGTGAGCATACGCCAAGTCAATCAAAATAAATTCTTGAAGGAAGATATTACTAAACCATACCACATACCACATCATAGGCAAACAAATCATGTTGGTACTCCAATAACACATTGGGAACCCCCCAGCTATTTGAGACTAACCATAAGAAAACATGAACTACTAAGCACCATTATGCACGTAGCATTTTTATCATAGACATATCAACCAATGCAATAGAAGCAAACTCTCTTAATAAGATAAGCATGATAACTAAAGAGAGTTCAAGAAACCAACTAAACAAAAGCTCTTTAAAAAGATAAGCATGAAAACTAAAAGCTAAGCATGATAGTAGCTATTGAAAGACAAAGAACACACACAGCAAAGATAGACATGAAAATTCTATGTTATGTTCTAGGTAAAAGTGGAGCGTGTTTCTCTCCCACATAAAGAAAGCTGAGTTTCGACTCGTTATGAAAAGCTAAAGAAAACTAAAAAGGAAAACTAAAAGCAAGACGCTCCAAGCATAGCACATAACACATGAAGTGATAAAAATATAGTGGAACGAAAGACGAACTGATAATGTTGATGGAGAAGGGGATGCACGGGGGCATCCCCAAGCTTAGACGCTTGAGTCTTCTTGAATATTTCTTGGGGTGCATGGGGGCATCCCCAAGCTTGAGCGTTTGACACTCCTGAATCTTTTTATCATCTTCCCTCGCACACTTGAAAACTCCCTTCATACATAACTCATCACAATCTGATTAGCGAGGTTAGTACCCATAATAAAATAATTGTTCCTTGCTGGAAATAAAGATATTCTTGAAGGTCTACTGTTTCTCAAGATTGCCAAAAGGTTTTTGCAAAGAAAAAGCAAGCTCTAGGTTTGCAAAATGAAGGAAAGGCAAAACAGGACAGAATCTGTGAAAAACAGAATAGCAGGTAGTAAATGATTTTTTTCGGGGCACTTCTGCAACTCTAATCAAAAAACTTAGAACAGACGCACGAAAGACAATTGTATAGAGCACGCTGTCGAAAAAATTCAGACCAAAAAGATGATCTAGTGATTTTATACGAATTTTCCTATCCAAGGACAGAATCTGTTTCCTGGACGGCACGTCACAACTTTTGAACTTTCTTGCAATCAGAGGCTACACTTGGCACAAAGTTGAAAAGTAAAGGTACAATGATGATGCTACTGTAGTAACAACATCAAGACACAACAAAAGCAAAATAAAATTTTATTCATGTGGGCTGCCTCCCAAAAGCGCTTTCTTTTATGCCTTTAAGCTAGGCATAATGCATAGAGGAATCAATAACCATCATAATAATCGGAGTTATAAATTGCTTCAAATGGTTCCTCAACAAGTTCACTCTTGT
The DNA here is from genome assembly GCA_902687465.1 of Secale cereale. Lineage (NCBI taxonomy): Eukaryota > Viridiplantae > Streptophyta > Magnoliopsida > Poales > Poaceae > Secale > Secale cereale. The sequence continues at coordinate 692,625,867 of LR738715.1, forward strand.
TCCTTCTAGGAAAGGGGTACACACCTTTTGCCTTCCTGCGCAAGCGGATTTGTCCCTTACCTATATCGATGAAGCCTTTTACCGCTCGGAGGAAGTCCCTTCCAAGCACTATATTTCCTTGGTTTGGCTCCATGATGAAGAAATCAATCATTGCAATCCCTTTAAGGAATTTAACTGGCACGTCTTTTATTCTTCCCTTCATCAAGTCTAGAGCATCCATTCTCTTCTCAATAGTAGCAAGTCTATCTATGACAGTATCAAAGTTATGATCATAAACAAAGTAACTAGATAGACCGTGTATAATTTCAAGAGCTCTAGCTTCATCACACTCTAGGAAATCTCCTTTAGCTATAATATCAAGAGAGTGTTTACACCATTTAAAAAGACCATGGTAAAAATTTCTAAGCACAATTTTTATAGGTATCCAAGGCATAATTCTCCTATGTGCATCAGAAATTCTGTCCCATGCCTTCTTCATATTTTCTCCATCCCTTTGATCGAAATCTAGAACTTCTAATTCTTTCAAAGCACCAAATCCTAACATGCTTGACTAAACAGAAAGGACTACTAGCAAATAATATATTTTTTGTGCTTTTCGATAAAAAAATACTAAAGCAAAACTGAAAGGTAAACTAACAAGACTAAAAAGCAAAGGTAAAAGATAGCGTGCAACTCCCCTATCTTGAAGAGTGGAGTCCCCGGCAACGGCGCCAGAAAACTTTGCTTGATGGCTTCTCGCCCCTCGTTGGTTACCCCAAGTGGAAGGTTTGAGATGCAGTGTAGCGGAAGTTTTCCCTTGGCAAAGATACCAAGGATCGATTTCCCCTGAGACTCCCAGTTTCAACAAGAAGGTGTCAACTGCTAACGGCGCCAGATATTAGCAATCAACGTGGACCTGCACACAGATACAAATAACTTTGCTCCCAACGAGTACAGAGAGGTTGTCAATCCCTCCGGCCTTGTCGTTTACAAAGGATCAAACGCAAGTGATAATAGTGATAGGTATTGCTGCAATAGTAAGTAAAAAGCGGAAAGTAAATAGCGGATGTGATCAATGATGGTAATATGGACCGGGGTCCCATGATGTTCACTAGTGATGTCTCTCTCCCAAAAGACGATAAAACAACTATGTGAGGTCAATGTTCGAGAATTCACCCGATTAATCAGTTAACGGGCCAGTTAATCGCTACTCGTAGCATGGCCTAATCGAATAATGCCTATTCATCGAGTTAACTTGCCAGGTCGATTAATTGGCCAGTTAGACCGATTAATCAGTTGTTATGCCGATTAATCCCTATTGACCCATTAACGAGTGGGCAAAAAAAGCCCAAATTTTTGGCCCGTAACCCCTTCCATCCCCATCGCACTGCTTAATATCTAGGATTAATAATTTTACCTCCTCTCTATTCTTTCCATATGTGTATGGAAGCATGTCTTAGTATACCACATACATGCGAGCATGGGAGTATTGTATAATCCATAAATAATCTTGATATATGTTGGCAAGTTCCTATTTAAACTACCAATTAATGCTCGACCGATTAATCCAGTTAATAGGCCGAATCGCCAATTAATCGCTACTCCTAAACCGACCGAGCAGCTACCAGTTAATGATTTCTTGAACATTGTGTGAGGTAAACGAATTACAGCTGGGCAATTGACAGAATTATGCGCGCAAACCAATGCTAACTATGTTATAAGAAAGGTACAGGTTCAAAGCATGGGCGGTACGCCAAGGCAAGTAGACCGAAATCCATCTGCATCTACTACTAATCATCCACCTTGAGATATCTATCCAAAACATCTCGCTGGTATTAAGTTGCGAGTCCCACCCATAGTGTAAGCTCAAAGCAACAGACAACTGCATTAAAAGAACTTTGCGTAAAGTAAACAATCCTTGCACCCGCGGGCACAAGCACCGTTGTTTTCCCCCTTGTGGCAACAGCACATCCCCTAGACTCATGTTTCTGTCACTCAAGCTAGTCATCGAGGGGCATGAACCCACAATCGAGCATAACGTTCCCTCTTGGAGTCACTACCTACTACTTGGCCAAAGCAATAAATAGCAACGGAGAACATGCAAGGATTACTTACGAACATAAATATAAAAGAGGTAAATCAAATATATTACTCAAACACAATCTGAACATAATCTCACAATCCATCGGATCCCAGCAAACTCATCATAGCAACAGCATAAGGATTACATATGTGCCTCGATCATGTAGGGCAGCTCACGAGGACTAATTAGTGAAGCACAAGAACGGGAGGAGAACATCACATAGCTACTGGTCATGGACCCATGGTCCAAGGGAGACTACTCACAACTCATCCGAGAGGCGTCCATGGTGGTGGAGAAGCTCCCGGTGGTGATCCTCCCCTCCGGCAGGGTGCCGGAAAGAGTTCTCCTCGTGCTCCCGATCTTGGAAGCGCGGCGGCGACCGAACAGAGATGAGATCGCGAAAAAGGGTTCCCATCTCGAGGGTTTCGGGACACGATATAAATATATGCCAAAGGGGGCATCAGCGGAGGCCTGGGGGGCCCAGGCGCCCCCCCGGCGCGGCCAGGAGGGGGGCCGCGCCACCAGGGCGCCTGGAGCCCTGGTGGCCCCGCTCCAGCTCTACTTCGGGTGCCGGGAAGCTTCTGGAACACTGATTTTTTATATAATTTTTCCGGGATTTTTCTGGCAGTTTTCATAATGGGAAAACCTGAAATACAAAAACAGCAGAAAACAGAAACTGGCACTGGGGTGCACTGAGTTAATAGGTTAGTCCAAATATGATCAAAAGTGTATGGAAGTGTATAAATATCATAGCAATATCACCCAAAAGAGGCATGGAGCAAGCAGAAATTATAGATACGTTTTGGACGTATCAGACCACGCTGCCACGGGAGGGTAGGACAAAAGATGGCATGCAAGTTCTTTTCCATAAGCACATATGACTATATTCGGAATACATGCCTACATTACATTGATGAACTGGAGCTAGTTCTGTGTCACCCTATGTTATAACTATTACATGAGGAATCGCATCCGACATAATTATCCATCACTGATCCAATGCCTACGAGCTTTTCACATATTGCTTGTTGCTTATTTACTTTTACGCTGCTACCGTTACCGTTACTTCCATATTACCTTGCTGCAGATACTAAGTTTCCAGGTGTGGTTGAATTGACAAATCAGCTGCTAATACTTGAGAGTATTCTTTGGCTCCCCTTGTGTCGAATCAATAAATTTGGGTTGAATACTTTACCCTCGAAAACTATTGCGATCCCCTACGCTTGTGGGTCATCTAGACTATTTTCTGGCGCCGTTGCCGGGGAGCATAGCTATATTCTTTAAGTCACTTGGTATTTATATCTGTTGATCACTATGAAGAACTTGAAAGACTCAAAAACCAAGATCTTTCCCTCAACTACGAGGGGAGGTAAGGAACTGTCGTCTAGCTTTGCACTTGATTCACCCTGTGTTATGAGTAAATTTGCGACACCTGCTCCTTTTATTGAATCTGATATGTCACATGTTCTTGATGATGCCACTTCTGCTATGTATGATGAAACTACTTCTATGCTTAATAATACTATTCCACTAGGTGAATTTCTAGATGAACAAATTGCTAAGGTTAGGGAGAATGCAAATATTGAAACTGATAATATTGACGAAAGTGATGATGAAGATTCTCCCCTAGATATGAACTGCCTGTTATTCCTGAGGGTTATGTTATGGATGAAGAAACTGCTAGAGATTTTCTTGCTTGCAACGATAGATATGATCTTAAGAAATTATTAGCTAAGCTGAAAGAAAAGTCTTTGAATGCTAGAATGAAATATGACCCTGCTTTTGCTACTTCATCTATCTTTGGTACTTATAAGGATTATGATTTCTCTGTTGATCCCGAGTTAATTACTTTGGTTGAATCTGATCCTTTCCATGGCTATGAATCTGAAACTGTTGTGGCACATCTTACTAAGTTGAACGATATAGCCACCCTGTTTACCAACGAGGAAAAGATTCGTTATTACTATATCCTTAAGTTATTTCCATTATCGTTAAAGGGTGATGCTAAGACATGGTTTAATTCTCTTGATCGTGGTTGTATGCGTAGTCCCCAGGATATGATTTATTACTTCTCTGCTAAATATTTTCCCGCTCATAAGAAACAAGTTGCCTTATGGGGAATATATAATTTTGTGCAAATTGAAGAAGAGAGTCTCCCATAAGCTTGGGGGAGGCTTCTCGAGTTACTTAATGCTTTGCCTGATCATCCACTTTAGAGGAATGAAATACTTGATGTCTTTTATAATGGACTAACTGATGCTTCCACAGACCACCTGGATAGTTGTGTTGGTTGTGTTTTCGGGAAAAGAATAGTTAATCAAGCTGAATTATTATTGAATAATATGTTGACCAATGAAAATAATTGGACACTTCCTAAACCAGCCCCTAAGCCAACTCCTAAGAAAAGGGATGTTCTATTTCTCAATCCTGAAGATATGCAAGAGGCAAAGAAATCTATGAAAGAAAAAGGTATTAAAGCTGAAGATGTTAAGAATTTACCACCTATTGAAGAAATACATGGTCTTGATAACCCGACACAGGTAGTAAAGGTAAATTCTCTTTATAGATTTGATGAAGGTGATATTCCTTGTTATAAGTCTGCTAGCGAATGCTTAGATGAGTTTGACAATTTTATTGTGAAGCAGGAAAACTTCAATGCTTATGTTGCTAGACAATTGCAACGTAATTCTTATATGATTGAAAGCTTGTGTGAATATATGTCTAGAGTTAAAGGTGAATTGAAACTCATTAGTAAACATGCTTCTATGGTTACCACTCAAGTAGAACAAAGTACTTAAAGCACACAATGATCTGCTCAATGAATTAAATAGTAAGAAATATGATAATGCTATTAGAGTTGTGACTAGAGGTGGTAAAATGACTCAGGAACCTCTGTATCCTGAAGGCCACCCTAAGAGAATTGAGCAAGATTCTCAGAGAGCTAATTTAGATGCACCTAGTTCTTCTAAGAAGAAGAAAAAGAAAAATGATAGGACTTTGCATGCTTCTAGTGAACCTGTAGCTGACACACCTGAGAATCCCATTGATATCTCTGTTTCTGATGCTGAGACACAATCTGGTAATGAACATGAACCTAGTGATAATATTTATGATGATGTTCATGATGATGCTCAACCTAGCAATGATAATGATGTAGAGATTGAACTTGTTGTTGATCTTGATAACCCACAATCAAAGAATCAACGTTATGATAAGAGAGACTTTGTTGCTAGGAAGCACGACAAGGAAACAGAACCATGGGTTTAGAAACCCATGCCTTTTCCTCCTAAACCATCCAAGAAAAAGGATGATGAGGATTTTGAGCGCTTTTCTGAAATGATTAGACCTATCTTTTTGCGTATGTGTTTGACTGATATGCTTAAAACAGATCCTTATGCTAACTATATGAAAGACATTATCACAAATAAAAGAAAGATACCTGAAGTTGAAATTTCCACCATGCTTGCCAACTACACTTTTAAGGGTGGAATACCTAAGAAACTAGGAGATCCAGGAGTACCTACTATACCTTGCTCCATTAAAAGAAATTAAGTTAAAACTGCCTTGTGTGATCTTGGAGCCGGTGTTAGTGTTATGCCTCTCTATTTATATCATAGACTTGACTTGAGTAAGTTGACACCTACTGAAATATCTTTGCAAATGGCCGATAAATCAACTGCTATACCTGTCGGTATTTGTAAGGATGTGCTTGTTGTGGTTGTCAATGTTACTATTCTAATGGGCTTTGTTATCCTTGATATTCCTGAGGACGATAGTATGTCTATTATCCTTGGTAGACCCTTTTTGAATACTGCAGGGGCTGTTATTGATTACAACAAAGGCAATGTCACTTTTCATGTCAATGGTAATGAGCATACGGTACACTTTCCGAGGAAACAACCTCAGGTCCACAGTATCAATTCTATTGGAAAATTTTCAACTATTACTATTGGAGGTTTTGAATTTCCTCTTCCTACTGCCAAGAAGAAATATGATATTCTTATTGTTGGGGACATGCATATCCCCATTGAGGTAACCTAGTGTTATTCGAAAATTCTCCAGTTTCATGTTATTCGGAAAGAGTTTATTAACAAGACTTGATCAACCTTGTTAATGGATTCCTTTTGATGAGCATGAGATGGGTGAATCTAGATAGCACAACCTTCTGTACCCTCCTTTTACTTTCTATTAATTATATTAAATAAAGCAAAAATAGCATTTTCTGTCTGTTTCCAGAGTTATCCGTGCAATAAAAAAATACCCCGAAAATAAAAGTTCTCCAAATGCCCTGAAAATGAAATATGATCTTTTCTAGAATATTTGAGAATATTTGGCACTAAGAACATAGCAGGGGGAGCCAGCACCTGGCCACGAGGGTCCACGGGGCGCCCCCCTGCTCGTGGGCCCCACGTGGCCTCCCTCCACTTATTCCTGCACCCACACACTCCTTCTCCCTCCCAAAAAAATCACTATCCAGCTCAAGCACGAGTTCTAGCTCATCTTGCTGCCATTTTCGATATCCTGCTCAAAGCTCCATTCATAAAACTATTTGGGGAGATTGTTCATTGGTATGTGACTCCTCCATTGGTCCAATTAGTTTTTGTTCTAGTGCTTTATTTATTGCAAATTTTTGCTGCTGTAGTGACCTTGTTCTTGAGCTTGCATTTTAAATTTCTTTGGTCCCAAGTAGTTCTAATGCATGATATAGTGTCTAGGCACTTGTAGGAGTAGTTGCTATCAATCTTGTTGAGTTTGGTTCACTTTTATTTTGAGTTACTAAAAATTTCAGAAAATTTCAGAGGAAGAAAATGATGAGGAGATTGTTGAGAGGCTCTTCCTGTCAAAGTTCAAAGGATAAGTAGAAGGAAGAGAATAAGAAGCCCAAATATAATCTTCCTCGCACTGCGGAAGTTCGGCCATGTGAATGGCCTTGTAATGAGTTCTTGGAAGCCACCGGGATTTATGAAGACCTTTATTATTTGGTGGAAATGCAGGCCTCACCGACTTCCTCCACGACCAACGTGAACAGTATCTCTTGCTCACTAATATTTTCATGCAAAACTTTCATTTTCATGCCAAGAAATCACCACCTTCAGTAGAGTTTCGTTTATATGATGAAGTTAAGGAGATGTCGTTCTATGATTTTTGTCAAGTATGTAAGATACCTTTTACTGGTAGTCTTGAGGAACCCCATCGCAAGGATGTTGAGGGGTTTATTAATATGATAGTTGTAGGGGAAACTAGGCAAGTTTCAGGGGCAAGAAATACTAGTATACATTTTCCTGTTCTACGCTACTTTGCTATATTTGCTAGTAGATGCTTAATTGGTCGCGGGGACAGTGGGAATCTTAGTGCCCCTAATATTGTCATTTTGCACCATGCTTTGTTTCAAGACAAAACCTTTAGCTTGGGTGCCGTAGTTGCTAAACGATTAAGTTTGAACCGCACAAAAGGTCCCATCTTTGGAGGCATCTTTACTTTACGCCTTGCTGAACACTTTAGAATACCTATTAGGCATCATGAGAAGGAAGAAAAGTTGCTGGCCCCTGCTTATCTAGATTATAAGAGTATGATAACACATGATTTTATCGTTAAAGACAAGGAGAAGTTGCTTAAGTATAAATTGAGGTTTGATGAAAAATATTGTGAGATTGTTACCTTGCCTGCATCATCTCTGTTTGATCTACTTTCAGGAACGTACCTCGTTTTGCCAGATGTCGTCTATAAGTACCGGAGCCAGGCACAAGCTTCAAAGCCGGAGCCGGAGCCACCACTTGACCCTTACCGACAGTCGGTTTATCAGTGGGATCCGGATGAGATTGCCAACTAGTGGCACCCAGAGGACGCTCCTCCATGCACCAGAGAGAGTAGCTTTGATCCATGGCAATAGACCAACTTAGGCCAAAAGCCTAAGCTTGGGGGAGTACATATTTTCTCACCGACATTACATTCATGTTCACACTTAGTCCAGTAGTCATTGCTCACACTCTTTCATTGTACTATCCATCCTAGTTCCAATTATTTTCTTAGTCTTTTTCTTGTGTGTTAGAAAAACCTTAAGAAAAACAAATAAAATTAGTTGTAGCCTTTTTAGCTAGTTTATTTTCCATGCCTGTAGTAGTAGTAATTAAAAAGAAAACCCAAAAAGATTTCTCGTTCTTCTTTTGCTTGTTCGGAGCTTTCCTGTTTAAATAGTTTCTTTTCTTTTCTTTGGGGGTCAATACGAGAAGACCATGATGAAAATGTTTAGTGGATCTCATATGCTTTATTGTTACTTTAACCTTGAGCCATATTACTTTGTCTTCTCTCTTGTATTAAATGCTTGCAGATTCCAGCTTAGTCCAATGCACGTGCACTATTATTATTATCCACACCGTTCGGTCCTGCGAGTGAAAGGCAATAATGACGATATATGATTAATTGATTGAGATGAGAAAAGCTGGTAGGAACTCGACCTCTTTTTTGTTTTGCGGTCTCAGAAAGGGCTAGCGAGATACCATCTTTTTATATCATATTATGATTGTTTTGAGAAAGTGTTGTCATCCGAGGTTTATTATTATTGCTCGCTAGTTGATTAAGTCATTGATATGGGTAGACATGAGACCTGAAAGTTATTGTGAATGTGGTTAGTTCATGATCTTTGCTGAAAACTAGAATGTTAGCTTTACATATTTACAACGACAAGAGCAAACAGAGTTTGTCAAAGTTTTTCTTTATCACTTTTAGTTTATCAACTGAATTGCTTGAGGACAAGCAAAGGTTTAAGCTTGGGGGAGTTGATACGTCTCCAACGTATCTACTTTTCCAAACACTTTTGCCCTTGTTTTGGACTCTAACTTGCATGATTTGAATGGAACTAACCCGGACTGACGCTGTTTTCAGCAGAACTGCCATGGTGTTATTTTTGTGTAGAAATAAAAGTTCTCGGAATGACCTGAAATTCAACGAAGAATTATTTTGGAATATATAAAAAATATCTGCGGAAAGAACCAGACCAGGGGGCCCACACCCTGTCCACGAGGGTGGGGGCGCCCCCTGCCTCATGGGCCCCCTGTTGCTTCACCGACGTCTCCCCCGACTCCATATATTCACTTTGGGGAGAAAAAAATCAGAGAGAAAAAATTATCGTGTTTTACGATACGGAGCCGTCGTCAAGCCCTAATCTCTCTCGGGAGGGCTGATCTGAAGTCCGTTCGGGGCTACGGAGAGTCGAGATCGTCGCCATCGTCATCATCAACCTTCCTCCATCACCAATTCCATGATGCTCACCGCCGTGCGTGAGTAATCCCATCGTAGACTTGCTGGACGGTGATGGGTTGGATGAGATTTACCATGTAATCGAGTTAGTTTTGTTAGGGTTTGATCCCTAGTATCCACTATGTTATAAGATTGATGTTGCTATGACTTTGCTATGCTTAATGCTTGTCACTAGGGCCCGAGTGCCATGATTTCAGATCTGAACCTATTATGTTTTCCTGAATATATGTGTGTTCTTGATCCTATCTTGAAAGTCAATAGTCACCTACTATGTGTTATGATCCGGCAACCCGGAAGTGACAATAATCGAGACCACTCCCGGTGATGACCGTAGTTTGAGGAGTTCATGTATTCACTATGTGTTAATGCTTTGGTCCGGTACTCTATTAAAAGGAGGACTTAATATCCCTTAGTTTCCACTAGGACCCCGCTGCCACGGGAGGGTAGGACAAAAGATGTCATGCAAGTTCTTTTCCATAAGCACGTATGACTATATTCGGAATACATGCCTACATTACATTGATGAACTGGAGCTAGTTCTGTGTCACCCTATGTTATAACTATCACATGAGGAATCGCATCCGACATAATTATCCATCGCTGATCCAATGCCTACGAGCTTTTCACATATTGCTTGTTGCTTATTTACTTTTACGCTGCTACCGTTACCGTTACTTCCATATTACCTTGCTACTAAACTACCTTGCTGCAGATACTAAGTTTCCAGGTGTGGTTGAATTGACAACTCAGCTGCTAATACTTGAGAGTATTCTTTGTCTCTCCTTGTGTCGAATCAATAAATTTGGGTTGAATACTTTACCCTCGAAAACTATTGCGATCCCCTACACTTGTGGGTTATCACCGGCTGGGTGAGCACACCTCCCTCCACGGTCCCCTTCTCCTTCTCCTTCTCCTTCTCCAGTCTCATCCCCAAGTCCCCCTCATGAGGCTTAGAAGGGCTGGCCATGGAGAGAGCAAAAGAAGAAGAACAGATGGGTCTCTGGACTGGGAAGGACTGATTGGATGTCGAGGTCATCACCCCGGAGACGAAATAACCGGGCCCTCCCCCTGATTCCTCCGTCAGCATCTCATCTTCCAAATTGGTAATCAAAGCCCCGTCAATGGAATTAACACCTGTATCACGCCGTTTCCCCTCACCCATGACTGAAAAATTGCTAGATCCCCTTTCCTTAACGGTCAGATCTTGCCCCTGAAATCCCTCCTTACGTTGATGCATACCCAACACCCGATTCTCCCACCAATTCTCCCCCGGAATCTCGCCCAGATTACTGCTCCTCACGCCCGAAAAATCATCAAAAAACTTACTAGATTTGTTCTTCATTTGTTGTAGACATCAATCTTGATCCCTCGAGGAACGTAGAATCCCCATTGCCCTCTCTCTCAAAACTCTCCTCTCTTGGTCTCCGAAGAGACTCCCACCTCTCCTCACCTCCGACCAGGGCCAGAGCTTCGCCATGGCCGACGTTTCCGCCGCTCTCTCACTGGTACTCTGCCGCCGCCAGGTTGGAGTCCCTAGCCGCACTCCCGGGGAGCTTCCTTGTGCAAGGCAGCTTTGTTTTTCTCGTGCTTAGTAGTACTGAAACCGCACCTCATGTACTTAGTTTTAGTCCAGTTAAATTTGAAACCTTTTGATTCTAAAGTATGCCTTCACAACTCTAACCTTCTATTAACCCCCATTCGACTATCATTCACTAGCACCACATTATCTGCAAAGAGCATACACCATGAATCTCGTAGCATATCCCTTTTGACCACATCCATCACCAAACCAAAAATATAAGAGCTCAAAGCCGACCCTTGGTGCAGTCCTATTTTATTTGGAAATCATCAGTGCGTCATGACATTATTGCACAACAGCCCACTTAGAATATAAGGGCTCATGCCCATGTCTGCTCCTATCTCTTGTCTACACAGCTAGTGTTGTCACTCGGGATACCCCCCCCCCCTTTTTGATCACTGGATTTGTTAATCTGCTATCTTCAACACTACCCGCTCCTCTCGCCAAACTTTAGCCACCGCGATCACTCATTGCCGAACTTTTCTATGTTGTTGCCACTACCAAGAACGAGGATCCTATGGTCAGGTCGCATGCCCTTGCCTCTTTTGTCAGGACTATGATTGTTGATGCAGGATCCATCTTGTCCTTGTTTTTCACCGTCTTGTCACTTGCAGGTGGCCCCAACCAATTGGATTTGGTGTCAAATGTGGTCACCAAATTGGAGCTTGTTGTTGAAGAATAGATGAATAATTATGGTCTTGGATTCGAATATCCCCATATTGTGGTTTTGCATAACTAACATGAGAAGAAAATAACAAGAAAACGAGGGGGGGCGGTGAGGGGCATGCACAAAGCGATCCAACATCTGCGGTTCATGCCGCCGCTCAATGCAAGGAATACACACGGAAACGCTTACGCGGAAGGCCCATGACCAGCCATGAGCTGGTTTTGAATTTGTTTTTCAAAACTATTTGATTCACATATTTAAAAGAAAGATGTTAATCTGTTCATGAAAATAGAAGAAAACATGACCATGCGTATAGAAAAATGTTCATCGCTTATTTTTTTCCAAAAAATTATAGATTAAAATAATATTCATAACATATTTATAAAATGTACCGAACTGAATTTTATACATTTTTTATGAGGAATTATGTACTCTTTAGTTGTTGTCACTTGTTCAACTTCGCGGCGTCTTTTCTGTATTTCCTAGGCAAACCATGTTTTGTACACCATTTGTTAAATTGGAGGCGTGAACGACTAGCTGGCTAGCTTTGGCGTCAAGTTATTAGTTAACATGACCTGACGTCCCGATACCATTTATAAAATCGAGGCTCGAAGACGCGATGGGTGTTCCGATCGATCATGCTTAGGTTTAGTATAAGCTCAACTTGCATTAGCTAATTGTACTTAATTTTGGACCTATGTGAGAACGCAAGTGTCATGGCGTCAATCCGGTGGCACTGTTTTTCTTTAGTCGCGTGGGAAATTATATAACCACGCAGTGGTTAGTTAAAGATGAAGTTGAGGATATCTTGTAGAGTCCAGCCAGGCCTGTTGACGTCGCAAGGCGTCTTTTTTCCCCTACGTCTCAGACGGTTAGGGTTTTTGGCTTTCTGCCTCCCGTATGTGGAGTTGCTGATCTACCACGTGGAGCGGTGGATCCCGATCTTTACCGACGGGAGTGCTTTATTTTTATTAGGTGCTTTTATAAGTTCTGTTGAGAACTGTGTTTTACTCAGAAAGACGAGATGGCATCGGCTTCTTGAAGATGGAATAAGATTCTTCCCGTCTAGTCTCCGTTTCGGTCATGCGTCTAGTTATCATCAAAGGGCACGTGGAGGTGTGTCTCCGGTGATCTCGCGAGATTCGGTCTGCTTGGATCCGGTCTTTGTCCGTCTTGTTAACGTGTTTTCAGGTTGGATCCTTTCGATCTAAGATTCTTTTCTTCGATGTCGGTTGTTGTTCTGGTGCGTTGGTCCTATGAACCCTTAGCATGACGACTTCCTAACTGTCTACTACAATTAGTTGTGCCCGGCCCCGACGATGGAGGGGTGATGACGGCGACGCATCTTCAAATCGCTTTGGTGCTTGAAATCGTCGCTAGGTGGTTTAGGAATTCGAATTTAACAATTGTTATTTTTTATGTTCGTTGTACTGCAATAATTGAAGATAAATAGATTGAAAGTTTCTCGAGGAATGAAAGGATGAAATTGAGTAAGGGGGTCGAATAATGCCCACACCATGGGAGCGAATGAGCGATGGGGACGGCCGGACGGGTTCGCCGGTTGGAATTGAAAGCGGCGTACGCGCAAATCAGGAAGCGCTAGTGATGCTTTAATTCGGAGTTTGGAGTCGAGTCTACACAGGAGATCGCCGATACCTCTTCAAGATACTGCGGCCCTAGGAGATTCCGAACAGAATCGGACGTCGTTTTCCGGCTCGACGTGGAACCTACTCACGGCGGAGCTACTCTGCACCAGCCGGTGATTAATTTTACAGTGGTAACCTGAGACACGATGCTTGCTCCCATGGTTTCCACGGAGTTGTGAGTTAGACGTGTTGACGAACGTGAAAATACTTAGACCGCAGAAAATCGAAAACACTCTAGAAATTCAGAGAAATTGCAATGGTTCTTGGATGCGAGATTCGAACGAAAACCTAGTTGCATGCGTAGAACGATGAACGCCAAATAGAGTCCTACTTACGACTTTGGATTAGCTCATGTATTGCTGATGATCTTATTTTGCTGATCATAAGCATTGCCAATATAACAAGAGTGTCGACAATAATGAGAACAAATTGTTGCTGGATAGATCCAAGTTGTGAAATATTGCGAAATCGCATCGCTGGTATTTGTATCTATTCTCATATAAACTGTTAAGTTTACTTGTGATCTTAGACCATAAGAATATTGTATATCCTACCGGATGGTTATTTTAGGGTTTTCAAAAGTTATTTTGTATAAGTGGGTGAATTAGCGAACAGCCTATAGTTGGATGGTTAGGAGGATAATTGTATCCCCAACCCACCAGGGTTCAAATTCTGGTGCTTGCATTTATCCTAAATTTATTTTAGGATATCCCAAGATACGTGTTTAGTGGGAGGAGACGTTCCCATCGACTACGAAGCGCCTACGGTGACTTCGTAAAATCTCAAGATGACATATCGGCTCAGTCTCTCTCGGAGGTGCACTTGGTATTACAATGTTCAACATAGCCTGGCCAAGTATAGTGACTAAAGTGTTAGTGAGTCTTTAGAGAAAGGGAATATATTAATATCGTGAAGATACTAATTACATTCGGCCACTGTACCAATAAAATGTCAAAAAACATCAAGGATACACACAACCAAAAATAAAAATAAAAAGAACAAAAGAAAAGAAGAAGAAAAAAGCCCCACCATGGTGATCAATCAGTAACAACAACAACACTCTAAGTGTTAGTCAAGAGATACTAGAATATGTAAAGAGAATAACTAGACATAGTGATCAAGGTGTTGTTAATAATGATGATATGTAAAAGTCTCGCTTCGGGTTTTGTCGCGAGAAACAAGTAAACAATGAGAAAGAAGGGTTGCGAAAGTGTTCCAAATGATCTTGGAAATGTCCCGGGAGGTCTCGAGTGTTCCGAAATGTTTTGGAAGGTGACAAAGCTTACGAAAGGGTCCAATAGCTTTCGTGTGCCCCCCCCCCCCCCAGCCCGCCCACTTGCTTTGGGGCCAAGGCAAACCATGGAGGCCAAGTCATGTAGCCCCCCTTGCTTGGGGGCTAGACTACATGTGAAGGAGGGAGTCCTAGTAGTACTAGGACTCCCGTGTGCAAGGGGAGAGTCCAAGTTGGTTTCCCCCCTTGACCCTTCCACCTATATATAATTGGGAGGGGCGCACGGAGGAGGACGCCAAACCCCTCAACAGACCCCTCCTTTGCTAGATGTCACCCACATTTCTCTGTCTAGATCTCATCTAGCTCGGTGTCCGCTAGGATACTTCTCCTTTTAGTTTTTCCTTGTAGTTCTTCGTGCTGGTTCCAACTTCCACGGAGTGTTGCGGGGTTGCTAGCTCGGTACGTGTGGATATCTTGGAGGCGTCGTTTACTTCGACAGTAGACCCGACGAATCATTTCGATGAAAATTCTCACGACTAGGAAGTACAATCTGGCTATGGGACTAGACATGCTTCATCGACAATCTTCTCTACTAATGATGTGTTGATTGTTGGTATAAAAATCGTTATTTGTACCTCCATAATGACCATAGTATTGCTCATACGCGGTAAATTTTTATTAGCGTAGCACGCTCCTCTAAATATTTAGACATTTAACTACAACTATTCAACTAATATTCTGCGCCAAGCCCAAATTCGACGGTTTAGCCCGTTTGGCACCAAATTAAATGATCGACCTGACATGCCGGAAAAAGGTGTGAGGATTTATGGGCCTCTCCTAAGCTCCGTTCTACTCTCCGGGCGAAGGAAAATCCAAAATCCACCACCATGGATCCATCATGACTAACCGCAATAGCTACTACAAATAGTAGATGATACAGCTAGCACATCTATAAGGCCATGTCGTCGCCTACTCCTCATTAGAAGGCAGTGACTAAGTCCGCTTGCCCACACCCATGATTTAATGTCTACAACATCAACAAGCATTAGCTCCACAACAATGTCCAGTGGCTCACCGTCAGGACCCCACATTTCGCCCTTGCAACAACATGTGTCGTTGCGTACCGCAGGTCCTGCAATAGCGCCGATCCAAGTGTCATGACTTTGAATTCCCTACATCATCTGAACACTAAAGAATTCGGCACCTCGAAGGAGATAGATATGAACATGTATGATCGTTGGATAGACACATATGATTTCTTTGAGTAAAGGGCGATCAACGATTGATATTGACCAAGGGCTCCCCTATTTAGTTGTTATGGTCTCTCTTTACGAACCCCCTCTCTCCTCCGCTATGAACTCTCCCCATGATAAGTGGACGGTATCTTCCTCTTCTACAAGTTGTAATAGCTTAGCTTTAGAACCCTAGAACTACTTGGTAGACTGAGGTGATCTCTGATACTTGAATCAAATTACCAATTCGAGGAATATGTGAGTGATGAAATTGAGTTAATCTACGAGTATATGTGTTGATTGTGTTGTGGTCCAGTCACCAAGGTTGGCTCCATGCACCACCAAAAAATTTCCTCGCCTCCATCTCCCCTCTTCGCCGCTGGTTCACGATACTCCCTTCACCCTGTGGATTTTTTAATCACAGATCCATACCAACGCCTCTTTCATAAGGATTATGTTTAATTATTCAGGGTCCATCATGTCCTCATTGTTTACCATGTTGGGACTTATAGGTGGGACTTTAATTGGATGCTCATTGCGCCCAACAGTCGCGTGCCGCATAGGGCAGCCGGCTAGGCCGCCGACCCATTGGAGCACAACACTGCACCATCAATGGAGCAGTAGCCCAGGTAATGTAGCGCATAATATTTTAGGCCGGTTTACTATTAGACCAATACTGTAGCCTGGCTTCAGTATAGTGCCCGATGATGTAGCAGTGGCTTTTAAAACATGGAAATTTTTGAAAAAAGAGAATGGTTTTTTGAACACTAACATTGTTTTAATTTCTAAACAAAATTTTAATGAATAGCATTTTTTTGACCTACGAACAATTTTGAATTCTTGAATATTTTCTTATTTTGCGAATAGTTTTGTAATTCTTAAAAAGCGAATAGTGTTGATTTTTTTGGAAATATCAACATTATTTTGATATTTCTGAACACTTTTGGGAAATCAGAACATTTTGAAAACATCACTAAATTTTCAAAATTTGGTCATTTTGTAAAAACAAGAAAAACAATTAACACATTTTGAAATTGTTTTTTAATGTGAATACTTTTTTATAACACAAACAATTTCTGAAAAGAGGGGCAATTTTTTCAAAAAAAGTGAACCTTTTTTTTAGTATATTGGACCTTTTTTCTGGAAAGTAGCAAAAAAAAAATACAAGAAGAAAACCAGTAAGGAGAGCAACCAAAAAAACAAAAAAACAATTCGAGATCCTTCAAGAAGGGTCCCAAACCGGTAAAAAATCGGACTGAAACCTCCGAGAACGTACCCAATTGTAACCTATGTCCAATTTTGAAGTGTTAAAATCGGTGCACCGAACTTGATCGCCCCTGTGGATTTCCGCGACAGTTGGACGTGCGAATCAACCTGTAGTTGGATGGTTAGGAGGACAATGAAGTTCAGTGGGTGAGCCTGAATTGACACAAGTTATCGCATTTTTCTGTATTTATTCCAAGCCTTTCGATGATGTGCGTTTAGTGGGTGGAGACGTTCCTATCTACTACGAAGACGTACGTGGCGACTTTGTTATTCTCAAAATAATGTGCCGGCTCAGTCTCTCGGAGATACTCACAAAGATATGTGTGCGTGTATGTGTTTGCAAGGTTGAGTGTATATGCGAATGTATGAACATTTGCGCCTGTACTCTGTTAAAAAAAGGCGACATTTGGTCCGCAGATACTATTTGACACTCACGAGCGTCAAAACGACACGCTTCGCTGAAGCTCGGCCTCCCAACGGCCAGTTTGGGCCGGTCGAGGGGCGCTCTGCTGTCTCTTCTCATTTCTGTTTCTTTTTTCTCTTTTTTTCCATTTCGTTTCTTTCCTTTCCTTTACCATTGTTTTTCGTGTATTATACAAAGTTCATTGCTTGTTTATATAAAAAAATGGTCATAATATATTTTAAGCCAATGTTTACCCTATATTAAAAAAAATATTCAACATATATATTCTAAAGAATCTTCATTGTTTACTTCAAAATTGTTCACCGTATATCACGAAATGGTTCAATGAAATATTTTTCAGCATATATCGCAAAAATTTCAATGTGCATTTATACATTGTTCAGCTTCTATCTAAAAGATGTTTGGTGTGTACTTATATTTAAGAAAAATAATTGTATAAAAATTTCAATAAATGTTGACTATTTTAAAGGTTTGTTCATGTTTTTCAATTTTTTGTTCACTTTTTTTTAGAAAGTGCTCACTTTTTAAAAGTTTGTTCGGATTTGAATTTTCCCCACAATTTTAAAAGATTTTTCGCATTTTTTATATAAAAAACACATTTCATACGGAGAAATGTTGACAAATTTTTAGTAAAACGAAACCGCCGATGTATTTAGTACGTTACTATTGGTCATGCTCTTTAGCCTCTGTTTGACGCTATCTCTATTAACGAGCAACGCAGCTATCCATTGGGACATCGAGAGTTTGACTCCTACACTTGCCATTTTATTTCTTTCGTGACATTTATTCATTCGCTGAATGCGAATGGGATGGCCCGTTTGCGTGCCCGCTTAAGCACACTCTTGCCTCTATTGGATGATCTCACGATCGTCATATATGATTTGCCCTTATTGTTGGGTTTACCCGAAGAATTGGGTGGCAAACGGGCTAAGTCATGACAATTGGGCTTGTTCCTGAAGATTAGTTGAATAATGTTTGTTTTTCCTAAGATACAATGGTTGCGATTCGTAGTTATAAGTCTCATTATGGTTTGAGTAATTAACTCAAGAGCAAGATCATGAAAAAAAAAGAAAACATGGGTGAGATCACTAATTAAGAGGTACCCCTTGCAAATGTTACTCTCTTCTTCTTTGGTGCTGACAAGTGGTACACTGCATGTGAACCATTTGTTGTACATGTGAGTTTTTCCCTATTTTGGTAGATCCATTTTTCCAAAATGTTTTATTTCTTGAACTATGTGCCCAAATACAAACTGTTTTCACCATTGAAATTCTTGCATTGAGATCTTTAAATTTAGATCCCATGTTAATAGGTTTTGACGAAAAAATGAAAAAGGAATCGAGAAAAACTGGAAATAAAATAAAACAAAACAAACAAAAACTAAATATGAAAAAAATGATACCCAAAACCACAATCTTGCTTTTTCACCTTTTTGGAAGCACCGGTGAGCTTCCCGCATAAGCACGTTTCATGTTTTTCTGTTTTTTTCTTCATTTTTTTGGGAAGCACTGTTTTTTTTTCCTTTTCAGGAAAAATAGTTGTGCTTCTCGTGGAAGCACATGTTGTGCTTTTTTCTTTTTTGGAGAAACACTTCTCTGAAAGCACGAGCCATGATTTTCCCTTGGGAAGCACAACTATGCTTCGCTTCCCAGACTTTTTTTCCATCAAAACCTAGAAAAAATAAAGCAATTCTCCTAAAAGCCAAAAGAACAAAAAAAAAAAAAGTGCGTGGAGAAAAAATGAAACCCCGGCAGCGCCCCTAGCGTGCATCACATGATGGTGGCTAGGCACAATACTTGGCACGCACGAAAATGGTCTATGTGGGAGCCCTCCAAAGGGTACCCTTTAATTAGTTGCTCCCAAAGATGAGGCTATGGAGAGAGTGATCAAGCATTTTGCGATGCTTGCCTTCTCACAGTCGCTGCCTTCCAAGGTGGAATGGGCGAACAGAAGAATTGGGCGCATAGGCCACTTGGCTCATATGTAGCGGTACCCGGCATAGCAACAGTGGCGGAGCTTGAGCATAATCTAAGAGGGGGCCATACTTGAAAAGGAGCAAATTAATCGGGAAGGAGGGCCTAATCTCTAGTTTACACAATAGTTAGGCCTAACATATACCATATTTTTCAATGGATACGAAATCTAAAGGGGGGCCATGGTCCCTGTTGGTCTACATGAAGCTCCACCACTGCATAGCAAGCAATCCCTATTCCCCACATAGGCTGATGAATATAACCAACGTGCACCCTCCCGCAACCACACACCATATTGGCCACCCTAGTTCATGTATTTTTCCGATCGGTTTTTCTCTTTTTTTCTGTTTTTATTCTTGTGATTTTCTTTTGGTTTTCTTATGTTACTTGTTTTTTCATTCTCCTTTAAAATCTTAAACATCTTTTTGAATTGATAATCATTTTCTAAATTCAGTAATATTTTTAGATACATAGACATTTTGAATTCCTGATCTTTTTTCACTTTTGGAAACAAATTTTGAAATAGTGAATACCTTTTCAAATTCGTAAATTTATTTTGAATTTGCAAACTTTTTTGATTTTTTTAAATTAATTAGTAGTAAATTTTGAATCCATAGAATTTTGGAAGTAGTATTTCCTAATTAGTTGCTCCCGGAGCTCTCGCCACAGCGCACGGTGCCAGGCTATGAGTTGCCGGGTCGATGGGCCGGCAAGGAAAAGTGGTGCCTACGTTGAGGAAGGAACAGTGGCGTCCACTCTGCAGCGCCATGAGATGTCTCGTTCATCCAGGAAAGATGATGGAAATGAATGAGTCCATGCCGACCCCGTGACGCCGTCGAGATCACCGAGGACAAAGTATCGTGCTGGATCGCGAGAGGCGCTGGTAGGTGTCGACTGTCGAGTAGCATCCACGCCCGTGGCCTCCGTGCGCTCGTGTCCAGCGGCTATAGGTCAGTACTACTTGCCGAGCCGTGCTGGTGCTGCCTCAGTCACGTCCCGACAGCGTCAGCTCAGGACTCACGTCTTCGAGGACAGTACGGCCTCCCCAGCGATGCAAGTTCCGCGTATTGCTTACCGGCTTTAGTTGCCGTGACCGCCCTTCTTGATTGCGTGCGACTTAGTACAGTACGGGTGAGGTTAGCCGGCCATTACTTCAACTTCGGGGATCTGAGCGACTTTTTCAGGCTCAGGCGGAATGTCGGGCCAGGTTCAGCTCACTCGGCGCCTATGCAGCCATCCGAGCACCGAAAGGAGGCAAATTTGATAATTTTGACGTCTGGGCAAAATCAATTCACAGAATGAACTGCTCGTGAAACAATTTCACATCCTTGATCTTTTTGTGTAGCACCCGCCACGACGGCGCCACACCCTACGATGCAGCGCCTAACTCGGGGGCGTTGCACGCCTAGCCAGCGTCGTACCCAGGTGATCCGAAAAATTACTAAGTCAGTGTGCAACGCCTGAGAGCTAGGCGCCACACTATACAGTGTAGCGCCTAGCTCCTAGGCGTTGCACTAGTGGTTGCACTAAATGAAGCAATCACTAGTGCAACGCCTAGGAGCTAGGCGCTACACCGTATAGTGTGGCGCCTAGCTCTTAGGCGCTGCACATTGACTTAGTAATTTTTAGGTACTTCGGGGTGCGACGTTGGCCAGGCGTGTAGCGCCCCCGAGCTAGGCGTTGCACATTGTAGTGTGGCGCCGTCGTGGCGGGCGCTACACAAAAAAGTTAGGGGTGTGAAATTGTTTCACGGGCAGTTCATTCCGTGAATTGATTTCGCCAACAGGTCAAAATTGTCAAATTTGCCCCGAAAGGAACCCGACCAATACTTCTGCGTCGAAAATACTCTCGAAAATATCTTCGAGTTTCGCAGGGCTGTCACACCTCTTTAGACCTCTTGCAATGCAAAGTGCTTAGATGAGGTGCTAAGTGTATTAAATACCTTAGCAACTCAACTCTCCAATGCATATGTGCTTAACTTATTGTTGCTAAGCACACTTTATTTAATGAGTTTGAACCTAAAGTCTTTTATGCATTGGTCAAATAGTTTCATTTAAGTGCTATGCCTAGGTTCTCAGTTCTTCCTGGGGTCATCAAAATACTCTTTCCCCTCCTTAAATGTTGTGACATGTCATTTTTTCGCTTATGGCATGCTTAGCACCTGTCCACGGTGGAGCACTGGGAAGGGCCTTATGACACCTTAAGGCCCATCCCAATGCTCCACCTTGTACAAGTGCTAAGCCTTTCACGTAAGCAAAAAATATGATGTGACAAGTTATTTAAGAGGATAGAGATGAGTGTGGTGACCCCAGGAAGAAACAACGCTAAGCGCGTGACCCTAGGCAAAACATTTAAAGAAAGGAAGCCCACCAATATATGAAGAGCTTTAGTAAATTATTAAATGAAGCAAGCTTAACAACCATAAGCTAAGCACCTATGCATTAGGGAGTATAGTTGCTAAGCTATTTAATATGCTTAGCACCTCATCTAAGCACCCATGCATTGGCAGCAGCCTAAGAGCAAGGTTAACAATATAGCCAGCTGATGGCTATAAGAAACCACCATGTCATCTATAGCCATCATCTATATGCACTCATACAATAGTGTGAGCTATAAGGTTGGTGCCGGCGTCCTGGGAACCAGGATACCCAGACTTGCCTGTCTGCGGGCCGTGATGCGCTCCTATCACGGCCTGGTACGGCCTAGCTGATCGACCAGCTGCCCAAGACCCCCGCGAGGTGGCTAGGCCTCGCGAGGAGAACAACATCAAGACTCCCTCAGGAGTGGCCTCGGCTAGGTAGCTCCGGAGGGGCGGAGAATCCAAGGCCAAGCCTGCCTCAGGAGGAGGCAGTGACGCAAGCAGTGACACACCGCGCCAGCGGGTGCCAGCGGCGGAGTTGCCATTTCGATGCAAAGGAGACAGCGCAGGCGCAGGTTCCCGAGGAGCGGGAAAAAGGTTTCCCCTTCGGTGCAATAAGACCAAAGACCGCAAGGACGACAGGGAGGATGTCACCACCGAGCCCACCACCGCGTCACCGCCTGATCCTTTTGCAGGCCAAGACTGCTTTTGTCAGGACAAGAACATCCTTGTGTTCCCGCTCAAAATGGCCATTGTGGGATCCCTTCCCGCCTAAACATTTCGGGGGAAGAGGACCCTTGCCACCTATATAAGTAGCTAGGATCCGCACTATGGAGAGGACGGAATTCGATCAGATCCAGAAACTCGACCCTCGCACAAAGGAGCAAGAACCCTTGCCTCCTGACCCTCCTGAGCTCTCCTCCTGAGCTCAGGAACCACTGTACTCATCCATATTCAAGCCCTCCCGAGGCCAGTCCATCAAAGCAGGAAGTAGGGTTTTACACCGCAAGGTGGCCTGAACCTGGGTAAACTCTTGTGTGCTTTACTTGTTGTTCACTTGAATCTCTTCACCGGACGAGGGCGGACGTGAGTGGGGGAGATCCTCGTTCACGCCCCTGTATTCGAACTTCTTGGGTTTGCGGAGCCCGTAATCCGACATTTGGCGCGCCAGGTAGGGGGCGTGTCGAGATCTCGCCTCTCCGACGAGCTCGTCCTGCTCTCGTCGTCGACTTCGCTCCACTGCCATGGTGGACACACGCCGAGCACGCGCCGCCCACCGCGCCGCGAACGTCGCTCAGACGGCGCTGCGGGCAACGGTGCGCCGCTCCGCCCCAACTCGCCGGTCGCGCAACGCCGCCACCGACCTGACTGTCCATGAGCAGCAGGACTCGTCACTGTGCCGCTGTCCGTGCGGCGTGATGGCCGCACGGCGACGCCGTCACCCTCGCCGGTCGCGGCATCGTCCTCGCTGATCCGCCGTGGGCCGGTCTACCAGCAGCCTGCGCTATTGATGACACGGGAGCTCCTGCGCTACTGCCCGACGGACGACCTCTACGACGAGTGGCTCCACCGCATCACCGAGCTCGTCAACGCCGCCGGGGAGATACCTGCACCAACTCACTCCTCCCGTTCCCCGTCACCGATGGCGAGGAACGAGGGCCACGGTGTCCCGGCTCCACCTCCACTCTACGGCGCCGGGCAGGAGGTCAGGCGCGAGGCTCCGCGACATGAGCAGCCCCACAGGGACCCTACGCGCGATGAGGAGAGCTGCCAGGTGATCCCGCATCCCCAGGCAGGAGATCGCGGGCCCCCTGTCCCGCAGCACCAAGACCGCGCACCACAGGAGGTGGTGGCACCAGCGCCCCAAGAACCAGCACCGCAGGCGCAGGGGGCGCCTGCAATCATGAGCGTGGCTGGATGTCGTGCCTTAGCTCCCGAGCTACGGCGCCTCGTCTGGCCCGGCAAGTTCAAGCCGGAATTGCCTTCGTGCTACGATGGCACCATCGACCCCACAGAGTTCCTCCAGCTCTACGAGCTGAGCATCGAGGCGTCCAACGACACCGAGCAGGTCATGGCGAACTGGTACCCCATGGCTCTCAAGGATGGCGCGCGCTCCTGACTCCTGAACCTCCCTGTGGGATCCATCTCCTCCTGGAGGGAGCTCCGTGAGCGTTTCGTCGCCAACTTCCAGGGCACCCGCGACCGAGCCCCGGCGGTCACGGATCTGCGCCGCGTGGCAGCAGCCGGGAGAGACCCTGCAAAAGTACATCCAACGCTTCAACACCATGCGCCTCCGAATCCCCAGGGTCTCGGACGAGGCCATCATCTCGGCGTTCTCCGATGGTGTCCGCGACGTCAGGATGAGGGAGGAGTTCGCCATCCACGAGGACCTATGCCTAGCCCTCGAGATGTTCAAGCTCGCGGCAAAGTGCGCCAGGGCGGAGGAAGGACGCCTCTCCCTCTAGGAGCTGCCTGAAGCGGAGGCTGACGACAAGAAGACCAAGGCCAAAGAAGCCAAGCGCAAGGGACCCACCGTACTGGCTGCAGAGCCAGAAGTGAAGCATGGTTGCGGCTACGACGACCCCCCAGACACAACCGTCCGTACTGCGTCTTCCACATTGTCCACAGCCACAACACCAACGACTGCCAGGAGCTCAGGGTGATGTGCGGCGGGCACGGCGGGCAGCTCCCTGAGCGCGACAACCGCGGCTACGACCGCGGAGGAGGCCGTGGTGGAGGACACTGGGACGACAGGAACTCGCGCCAAGGGTGGCGTGAGCAGCCTCACGACGCCCCCTGGCGCGACCAGCCTCGTGAGGGTCGCCCTCAGGGCAATAGAGATCCGCCTCCGCTGCCACCACCGCCAAGAAGGAATGAAGACAACTGCCAGGGAGACGGAGCAGGGGGCTTCCAGGAGCCGTGTGCAGTTGCATGCATCTTGGGAGGAGCCCACGCTCCGGCTTCCCACCGCATCTTCAAGCAGTTCGCTCGCGAGGTGAACGCGGCGCTTCCCAGGCCTGACGCCGCGCGCAACCTCAGGTGGACCAAGCAGGTCATCGCTTTCGACCCCAAGGACCATCTCAAGTGCAGCGCAGCACCAGGCACCCTCCCGATGCTCTGCACTCCGACCATCACCAACTTCCTCGTGAACAAGACCCTCATCGACGGCGGAGCGGGGCTCAACGTCCTCTCTGTCCAGACCTTCGAGACGCTCCAGGTCCCGTACGATCAGCTCCACCCGACCAAGCCATTCTACGGAGTCATGGATGGCTTCACACTCCCGATGGGGCAGGTCCGCCTCCCCGTCACCTTTGGTGACCGCGACAACTATCACACCGAGCTCATCGACTTCGACGTCGCCAACATCCACCTCCCGTACAACGCCATCCTTGGGTATCCTGCCCTCGCCAAGTTCATGGTAGAGACCCATCATGGCTACAACGTCCTCAAGATGCCCGGGAGTGGCGGAGTCATCACGATTGCCTCCGACGAGAAGGAAGCAGTGTGTTCCCTGGAGCGCGCCTACCAGACCGCGGCGGTGATACGTCCAAAACGTATCTATAATTTCTGCTTGCTCCATGCCCCTTTTGGGTGATATTGCTATGTTATTTATACACTTCCATACACTTTTGATCATATTTGGACTAACCTAGTAACTCAGTGCACCCCAGTGCCAGTTTCTGTTTTCGGCTGTTTTTGTATTTCAGGTTTTCACATTACGAGAACTGCCAGGAAAAATCCAGAAAAATTATATAAAAAATCAGCGTTCCAGAAGCTACCGTGCGCCCAAAGTACAGCCGGGGGGGGGGGGGCACCAAGGCTCCAGGCGCCCTGGCGGCGCGCCCCCCCTGGGCCGCGCCGGGGGGGCGCCTGGCCCCCCCGAGGCTCCGCTGATGCCCCCCTTTGGCATATATTTAAAGCGTCTCCCGAAACCCTCGAGACGGGAACTCTTTTTCACGATCTCATCTCTGTTCCGCCGCCGCCACCGCTTCCAAGATCGGGAGCACCAGGAGAACTCTTCCCGGCACCCTGCCGGAGGGGAGGATCACCACCGGGAGCCTCTCCACCACCATGGACGCCTCCCGGATGAGTTGTGAGTAGGCTCCCTTGGACCATGAGTCCATGACCAGTAGCCATGTGATGTTCTCCTCCCGTTCTTGTGCTTCACTAATTAGTCCTCGTGAGCTGCCCTACATGATCGAGGCACATATGTAATCCTTATGCTGTTGCTATGATGAGTTTGTTGGGATCCAATGGATTATGAGATTATGTCCAGATTGTGTTTGAGTAATTATTTGATTCACCTCTTTTATATTTATGTTCGTAAGTAATTCTTGCATGTTCTCCGTTGTTATTTATTGCTTTGGCCAAGTAGTAGGTAGTGACTCCAAGAGGGAACGTTATGCTTGATTGTGGGTTCATGCCCCTCGATGACTAGCTTGAGTGACAGGAACATGAGTCTAGGGGATGTGCTGTTGCCACAAGGGGGAAAACAATGGTGCTTGTGCCCGCGGGTGCAAGGACTGTTTACTTTACGCAAAGTTCTTTTAATGCAGTTGTCTGTTGCTTTGAGTTTACACTATGGGTGGGACTCGCAACTTAATACCAGCGAGATGTTCTGGATAGATATCTCAAGGTGGATGATTAGTAGTAGATGCAGATGGATTTCGGTCTACTTACCTCGGCGTACCGCCCATGCTTTGAACCTCTACCTTTCTTGCAACTTAGTCAGCATTAGTCCTGTCAATTGCCCAGCTGTAATTCGTTTACCTCACATAGCTGTTTTATCGTCTTTTGGGAGAGAGACATCACTAGTGAACATCATGAGACTCCGGTCCATATTACCATCATTGATCACATCCGCTATTTACTTTCCGCTTTTTACTTACTATTGCAATTATATCTATCACTACTATCACTTGCGTTTGATCCTTTGTAAACGACAAGGCCAGAGGGATTGACAACCTCTCTGTACTCGTTGGGAGCAAAGTTATTTGTATCTGTGTGCAGGTCCATGTTGATTGCTAATATCTGGCGCCGTTAGCAGTTGACACCTTCTTGTTGAAACTGGGAGTCTCAGGGAAAATGATCCTTGGTATTGCCAAGGGAAAACTTCTGCTACACTGCATCTCAAACCTTCCACTTGGGGTAACCAACGAGGGGTGAGAAGCCACCTAGCAAAGCAATTTCTGGCGCCGTTGCCGGGGACTCCACTCTTCAGGATAGGGGAGTTGCACGCTATCTTTTACCTTTGCTTTTAGTCTTGTTAGTTTACCTTTCAGTTTTTGCTTTAGTATCTTTTATCGAAAATCACAAAAATAGGTATCTTGCTTGCTTGCTACTATGGGTTCCACCGAGAACACCAAGTTGTGTGACTTCACTAGTCACAACAACGATGACTTTATCAGCACACCTATCACTACACCTGCCACTTCAGCACCTTCATATGAAATTAAACCTGCTTTACTGAACTTAGTCATGAAATATCAATTCTCCGGTGCTGGAGATGATGCTGCTTTACACTTAAACAACTTTGTTGAACTTTGTGATATGCAAAAGTACCAAGAAATAGATGGTAATATTGTTAAGCTTAAGCTTTTTCCTTTCTCTTTGAGAGGAGGAGCTAAAATTTGGTTTCAGTCTTTGCCTAGAAATAGCATAGATTCTTGGGACAAGTGCAAAGATGCTTTTATTGGAAAGTACTATCCACCTGCTAAAATTATCCAACTAAGGAGTAACATAATGAATTTTAAACAATTGGATAATGAACACGTTGCCCAAGCTTGGGAACGTATAAAATCTCTTATCAAAAACTGCCCTACTCATGGTTTGACTACTTGGATGGTTATCCAAACTTTTTATGCAGGCTTGAACTTTACCTCGCGGAACTTGTTAGATTCGGCCGCGGGAGGAACCTTTATGTCAACTACACTTGGTGCTGCCACAAAGCTTCTCGATGAGATGATGACCAACTATTCCCAATGGCACACTGAACGCGCTCCAACAGGTAGGAAGGTAAACTCTGTCGAGGAGATTTCCTCCCTTAATGAAAAAGTTGACTTGATCATGTCTCTACTTTCGAAGCAATCTTCTGTTGATCCTCGTGATGTTCCTTTAAATTCTTTGATTGCTCAAGAACAAGTAGATGTGAACTTTATCTCTAGAAACAATTTCAACAACAATGCTTATAGGAGTAATTTTGGTAGCAATCCTAGACCGTTCCCCTCTAACTCTTATGGGAACAACAATGCTTATCCTAGCACCAAGAACTCCACTACTGAACTAGAGATTATGCTTAAAGATTTCATCACTACCCAAAAAGCTTTTAATAATAGTGTAGAAGAGAAACTAAACAAACTAGGTGTTCTCTCTTTGAAGGTAAACAATTTAGCCAATGAAGTTGAATTGCTTAAAACTAAAACTTCTCCTCTTGAGGAGAGGAAGGTCACTCCTATTAATGCTATTCAAGTGCAAATTAATGAAAATATTAGGATGATGGCTAAACTTAAAGAGAGATGGGCTAGAGAAAGGGAGGAAGATGATAGAATTAAGAGCCTTCCTACCCACCACACTGTTGCTACTATCCAAGTTGTTGAGGATATCCAAACTCTTAGCACCCAATGCACTCCTGGTCCCGATGGACCTATTAATGGTGATGCTATGACTATAGAAACTACCAAACGAGTGAACCTAAAGGACACCACTACCACTTTACTTGATGCTAGTGACCTTGATTTTGATAATTGCACTCTTACCGAAGTTATTGATTTCCTTCACAAGATGTCTAGAGACCCCCGCACTAGCACGATTAACCTTGCCTTCATAGAGCATATCACTAATGCTCTTATCAAAGCTAGGGAGGAGAAACTTAGAGTAGAAGCCTCCATACCTAGAAAGCTAGAAGATGGTTGGGATCCTATGATAAAAATTAAATTGAATGACTTCTCTTGCTATGCATTATGTGATGTTGGAGCTAGTACCTCTGTTATGCCCAAAAGAATATATGATATGCTTAAATTGAAACCTTTTGATTCTTGTTCTTTTGGTGTTCGTCTCGTTGATTCTTCCATAAAGAAACCTTTGGGGAGGATCGACGATGTTCTTATTGTTGTCAATGATAATTATGTTCCCGTTGATTTTACTATTATGGATATTGAATGTGATCCTTCTTGTCCAATTATTTTGGGACGTCCCTTTTTGCGCACCGTTGGTGCTATCATTGACATGAAAGAGGGTAATATAAAATTTCAGTTTCCTCTCAAGAAAGGGATGTTACACTTCCCTCGAAAGAAGATCAAGTTACCTTTTGAGTCCGTTATACGGGCTAGCTATTCTTTTACTCTTGATAAAACTTGATCTCTATGCATTATGCCTAGCTCAAAGGCATAAAAGAAAGCGCTTTTGGGAGGCAGCCCAATGAATAAATTTTATTTTGTTTTTGTTGTGTCTTGATGTTGTTATTACTGTAGCATCATCATTGTATCTTTGCTTTTCAATTTTGTGCCAAGTATAGCCTCTGATTGCAAGAAAGTTCAAAAGTTGTGACGTGTTGTCCAGGAAACAGATTCTGTCCTTGGATAGAAAAATTCGTATAAAATCACCAGATCATCTTTTTGGTCTGAAGTATTTCAACAACGTGCTCTATATAATTGTCTTTCGTGCGTCTGTTCTGAGTTTTTTTATTAGAGTTGCAGAAGTGCCCCGAACAAATCATTTACTACCTGCTGTTCTGTTTTTCACAGATTCTGTCCTGTTTTGCCTTTCCTTCATTTTGCAAACCTAGAGCTTGCTTTTTCTTTGCAAAAACCTTTTGGCATTCTTGAGAAACAGCAGAACTTCAAGAATATCCTTATTTCCAGCAAGGTATAATTATTTTATTATGGGTACTAACCTCGCTAATCAGATTATGATGAGTTATGTATGAAGGGAGTTTTCAAGTGTGCGAGGGAAGATGATAAAAAGATTCAGGAGTGTCAAACGCTCAAGCTTGGGGATGCCCCCGTGCACCCCCAAGAAATATTCAAGGAGACTCAAGCGTCTAAGCTTGGGGATGCCCCCGTGCATCCCCTTCTCCATCAACATTATCAGTTCGTCTTTCGTTCCACTATATTTTTATCACTTCATGTAGTATGTGCTATGCTTGGAGCGTCTTGCTTTTTAGTTTTCTTTAGCTTTTCATAACGAGTCGGAACTCAGCTTTCTTTATGTGGGAGAGAAACACGCTCCACTTCTACCTAGAACATAACATAGAATTTTCATGTCTATCTTTGCTGTGTGTGTTCTTTGTCTTTTAATAGCTACTATCATGCTTTGCTCTTAACTTTCATGCTTATCTTTTTAAAGAGCTTTTGTTTAATTGGTTGCTTGAACTCTCTTTAATTATCATGCTCACCTTATTAAGAGAGTTTGCTTCCGTTGCATTGGTTGATATGTCCATGATAAAGATGCTACGTGCATAATGGCGCTTAGTAGTTCAGGTTTTCTTATGGTTAGTCTCAAATAGCTGGGGGGTTCCCAATGTGTTATTGGAGTACCAACATGATTTGTTTGCCTATGACGTGGTATGGTTTAGTAATATCTTCCTTCAAGAACTTATTTTGATTGACTTGGCGTATGCTCACGCATATTTAAGACTGTAAAGAAAGTCTGTCAAGCCTTGATGATCATTTATTTCTGAGTAGCGATATAACTTCCATGCCCGATTGAATGTTGCTTTGTCGCTCTGCATGATTATGACCGTCATTGCTCTCTTAGTTGGTCGCTCCCAGTCTTTTGCTAACCTCCACCTGTACTAAGCGGACTGACTGCTTGTGCATCCACATCCTTTTAATCCAGTTATGCCATATGAGTCCACCATATCTTCCTACATGGTATTTACCTGCCATTCCTAACGAAGACTTGCATGTGCCATCTCGAAATTATTCAAAGAAAAATGCATTCCTATTTTGTGCCTCTGTTGTAAGTTCATGAGGAAGTAGTAGTTAATTCATGATCTTTTTAAGTTGGACAAGCTTCACCCCGGGATTGCATGTATAATGTGCAAACCCATAATACGAGAAGGAACTGGCATTGAGTGCGCCCGGCTCAAAAAGATAATATAACAAACAAACCCTCCTTCACGCTTTGTTCATGAGAAATCAGAAAACTTTGGCAGTGATAAACAAAGGAGATTAAGAGGATGTGATCATCCTCATTCGGGAGCCGTTCCTCGAAACTTGTCAATCTCAAGAAGTGATTGAGTTATCTGCTAGCATTCGTTGACGAAACATGCATGATCTAAAAAAAATTATTACCTCTGTTTTAAAACCAAGAGCTCTGGTACATGTTTTGTCTTTGTTTCCGATTACGGGTTTTCAACCTTGCCAACAAAAGCCACGGTTCGAGAGTCTCCACCTTCTTTTAAAGCACCAACTACTGAGAGCATGATTGTCATTCTGAGTGTAATGTGCATTGTCCCAAAGTAGCATTGTCTTTTGCATGATTGTGATACCGTTTATTTTGAAATCATTGTATCTAGTCATCACTTAAACCTTGGAGGTGCCCCTGCATTTATGTTTTGCTTCACTAAAGGGGGCAAGCTAGATATCACTTTATCATATTTGCACATCATGTTCATTACAAATCTATTTGATGTTTCAGTATCATATTGTAAAACTTTCAGTTCTTTGTGATTTTCTCATGAGGCAACTTAATTACTACAGATTCATTATCTCAGTAAGCTTTTGTCATGTGACTATGAAAAAGTCCTATATGGTTAATAGCATGTCACCACAGAAATTATTCTTGTTATCATTTACCTACTCGAGGACGAGCAGGAATTAAGCTTGGGGATGTTGATACGTCCAAAATGTATCTATAATTTCTGCTTGCTCCATGCCTCTTTTGGGTGATATTGCTATGTTATTTATACACTTCCATACACTTTTGATCATATTTGGACTAACTTATTAACTCAGTGCACCCCAGTGCCAGTTTCTGTTTTCGGCTGTTTTTGTATTTCAGGTTTTCACATTACGAGAACTGCCAGGAAAAATCCAGAAAAATTATATAAAAAATCAGCGTTCGAGAAGCTACCGTGCGCCCGAAGTAGAGCCCGGGGGGGGGGGGCAGCAGGGCTCCAAGCGCCCTGGCGGCGCGCCCCCCCTGGGCCGCGCCGGGGGGGGCGCCTGGGCCCCCCGAGGCTTTGCTGATGCCCCCCTTTGGCATATATTTAAAGCGTCTCCCGAAACCCTCGAGACGGGAACTCTTTTTCGCGATCTCATCTCTGTTCCGCCGCCGCCGCCGCTTCCAAGATCAGGAGCACCAGGAGAACTCTTCCCGGCACCCTACCGGAGGGGAGGATCACCACCGGGAGCCTCTCCACCACCATGGACGCCTCCCGGATGAGTTGTGAGTAGTCTCCCTTGGACTATGAGTCCATGACCAGTAGCTATGTGATGTTCTCCTCCCGTTCTTGTGCTTCACTAATTAGTCCTCGTGAGCTGCCCTACATGATCGAGGCACATATGTAATCCTTATGCTGTTGCTATGATGAGTTTGCTGGGATCCGATGGATTATGAGATTATGTTCAGATTGTGTTTGAGTAATATATTTGATTCACCTCTTTTATATTTATGTTCGTAAGTAATTCTTGCATGTTCTCCGTTGTTATTTATTGCTTTGGCCAAGTAGTAGGTAGTGACTCCAAGAGGGAACGTTATGCTTGATTGTGGGTTCATGCCCCTCGATGACTAGCTTGAGTGACAGAAACATGAGTCTAGGGGATGTGCTATTGCCACAAGGGGGAAAAACGGTGCTTGTGCCCGCGGGTGCAAGGACTCTTTACTTTACGCAAAGTTCTTTTAATGCAGTTGTCTGTTGCTTTGAGTTTACACTATGGGTGGTACTCGCAACTTAATACCAGCGAGATGTTCTGGATAGATATCTCAAGGTGGATGATTAGTAGTAGATGCAGATGGATTTCGGTCTACTTACCTCGGCGTACTGCCCATGCTTTGAACCTCTACCTTTCTTGCAACTTAGTCAGCATTAGTCCTGTCAATTGCCCAGCTGTAATTCGTTTACCTCACATAGCTGTTTTATCGTCTTTTGGGAGAGAGACATCACTAGTGAACATCATGAGACTCCGGTCCATATTACCATCATTGATCACATCCGCTATTTACTTTCCGCTTTTTACTTACTATTGCAATTATATCTATCACTACTATCACTTGCGTTTGATCCTTTGTAAACGACAAGGCCGGAGGGATTGACAACCTCTCTGTACTCGTTGGGAGCAAAGTTATTTGTATCTGTGTGCAGGTCCACGTTGATTGCTAATATCTGGCGCCGTTAGCAGTTGACACCTTCTTGTTGAAACTGGGAGTCTCAGGGAAAACGATCCTTGGTATTGCCAAGGGAAAACTTCTGCTACACTGCATCTCAAACCTTCCACTTGGGGTAACCAACGAGGGGTGAGAAGCCACCTAGCAGGCGGTCGAGAGCTCCGACGAGGATGGAGCCGTCTTCGCCCTGCAGACCGCCCCCAAGAAGAAGAAGAACCTGCCCGCCAGCGGACCTCAGGACGCAGGGGCTCCTGACGGTTCCGCCTCAGGACTCGCGTCTGCCGATGAGGCGCCCTCCACCCTCGCATAGGGAGGCACGCTCGACGCCCCTCTCAGGACGGGCTAGGGGGCTCTCCTCTGGAGCGTCTCCGACCTAACTAGCATCTCGAGGGAGGTGTTCGGGCACCACCTGCAGGCGTGTCTCGACGCGCGTTTTTGTGAGCCCAGCGTGAGCCGCACAGCGCTGGGGGATCAGGACTTCATCGACCAGGTTACCGAGGAACTTCAGTACGCAAGGCTCATATGCGGTGGGCGTAACTGCACGATGCCAAGCTCACCTACCCGCAACCCGAGCGACCACTTCCGCGTTTGCATCGATGTCGCGGGTCTCAACCGAGCCGCTTCTTTGGAGCCCTTCTGGCCGACGGCGATCGGCCGGAGGAGGGCTCTCCCCTAAAGCTACGTCTGCACGCTCTTCGGCTTCCGCAACGCGGCTGCCACGTTCCAGCGCCTCGCGCAACAGGCTATGGGGGCTCGGGGGCTCAGTCGCAGGCGGTCCAGACAGAGAGAGAGCCGGACCCCCGCGACCACTGAGGGCCTCCGGAGCCTCTGGGCCTCAGGAGCCCGACGATCCTCAGGAGCAACCCACACGGCTTGCGTCTTCAGCTACCCCAACTCTTCTTCGACAAGTGTGAGGAGACGTTTCAGGTATTCAATCGAGGGCGCCCCCCGGGCTGCATCATCCTCGAGCTGTTGGGGGCTATCCCCCCGCAGCTGTGAATCAAGGCTAGTTGATTCTTCCTATTTGCATTACCTATATGCTTGGCGTTCTCACCGCCACTAAGGTCATGAGCACTTGCAAGCCCACTCGCGACCGCCCCATGATTAAGGACTGTCACGGCGTCTGTGCTCAGGTCCGTCCCTGCAGCGTCGCTAAACCCACGGGCTGAGCTCTATCTCACAAGCCATTCCCATGACGTCACCTCCCGTTGTCCTTGGTGCCTTGTTCTCACATGGGCTAATCGTGGATGGGTAAGTAGGGGCCCGTGGCAGGTGCCTCGCTCACGCGGGAACCGTGTGCCGGTTGTTTTTCTTTGGGACTGTTGCATGAGAAGACTGGGCACGGCGTCTGTGCTCGGGTCCGTCGCTGCAGCGTCGATAAATCCAGTAGCTGAGCTCTGTCTTATGGGCCGGTCCCGCTAATGTCACCTCCTAGGGTCGTTGGTGCTACGGCCTTCTCATGCGATGCCCTCTAGAGATGCACTTGGCGCAGGTCGACACAACACCTCTTTTTTTTTCACATTTTGCAGAAGAAGACTCAGGCGCAACTCGCCTCAGGGTAGAGTCTCGTGAGTGATGCGTAAGCTCACGAGAACTTCCTCAGAGTCGTTCAGCTCCTCCTGAGGAGGGCCCATATACACCTTGGCTGTCCTGCTGTGCAAGCCACGTGTCAGGACGGGGCTGTACACGCCCCGGAGTCTCTCGCGGTGGGAAGCTCCCTCCCACGGTCCAGTGGAAGTGCCATGCTTTGTGCTGGCAGAACCAACCGAGGAGCGGTTATGCCCACTAACCAGTGGAAGCACCAAGCTCCGTGCTGGCCGCTATGACCGAGGCGCAGTCATGCCCACACTCCGCGCAAGTGTGGTAGCTCTATGCTCCGCGCTAGTTATAAACAACTAAGGCTGGCCCCCAGCGGTCGCACCAACCTCAGGGAGCTTTTCAGCTCACGACTCACAGCTTCTCCTTGGATAGGTGTCGCGAGGGGGGCTAGGCACGAGGGCTATGCTCAGGTCACGCCTGGCAGACGCCACCCTAACAGGTGCCCAGATACCTGGCTTTCTCGCGCCCCCATCCTAGGCGAAGGCTCGTGAGGAAGGTATGGTGCTCGTTCTCTCTCATGAGAGTCGTTTGCATGTCAAGGGGGACCCCTGGGCATCGCGACCTAGGGGCCTCACTAGTCACGTAGCCCCTCACTCCTTGAGCCTGGTGCTCAACGGCGGTCGAGGTATGCGCAGGGCTGGGCCCTGCCGACGCAGAATGCAAACGGGATTGCTTGAATGTCAAGGGGGACCCATGGGCATCGCGACCCAGGGGCCTCACTAGCCACGTAGCCCCTCATTCCTTGAGTCCAGTTATTACGATAACCCCAGTCACCCAGAGGGCTCAATGGCGATCGAGGTATGTGCGGGGTTGGGCCCTCCCGACGCAGAGCACCTAAGCAAACATGAAAGGAAGCAAGCACGGAAATCGTCAAGTTCAAATCTAGTTATTACAATAATGCCAGGTCCTCCAAATTCAAACGAGTTCTTACGCCTCCGCGAGGCACTTGCATCTCTTCCATCTGAATAGGAACAGGTCAGGCATCACCAGTCTTCGCCTCCAGGGCCTTAGCAGCCGCGCCCTCTATGTTCGGTGGCCTAGGAGCAACTGCTGCCACCTCCTCGCGAAGATAACTCGGGCGCAGAGCCTCGGGTCCCAAGAAGCACAGAGCCTCGCCCCGCGGGAAATGCGACAGAAGACCAATTGCCACTGCCACCTGACCGCAGGGGATCACTAAGATAAGCTTTCAACGGATCAAGCTAAAGAGGGCCAGACTCCTTCAACAACGGCGACGCCGGGAGGACGCTGTTTCCTTCCAGCGATAGGAACGGCGACTCGGCGGCTCGTAGCTCTCGTCGAAGCTCGAGGCCGTCTCAGGAGAAGCATAGCTGCTACCGGAGGAGTCAGAGGCGCAACCAATGGCAAGCGCCTCGCCCCCGGCCTCGCTGCCCTGGCAGCATGGGAGATGGTCGCCAGCAAGCCCATCCCCCGTGCTGCCCGCCAGCCGACAGCCGTCCGCGCCGAAGACCTTGAAGCTCAGCATGCCCATCCCGTCCAGCGCGAAATGAAGAATGTGCCTCCCGGCGGGGGCGCAGGCGTGGCGCACCACGCCCCAACCCCAGGTCATGAAGACCTGGCCGGAGGAGCCCACCTCCACGTCGGCAGATGAAGGGGGAAGGTGGCACCCTTCATGCCGCAGCTGCATCGTCACCCGGCCGCGAGCCAGGAGCACCTCCTTCAGGAATGGAGGAAGAAGGATCCAAGAATGCGGAGGGGCTCCCGCCCACACGATAAACTTGCGGACGTTGTCTTCAGTATGAGACGACGACAGGGCGCGTGAAATCACCCGTCCTTCTGGGCGGCTGACCGCACCGCCCCCGTCGCTCACCCCCGCTTCGTCCGCCTGTCGCCTAAGCACCCAAGGGAAGCGGGAATCCTGGTGGCGTCCGCGTGCACCATGTACGGGCGTCCGCCAGTCTCAAGGGTGCTCTTGGAGAGTCACGATGCCTCTTCTTCGGTGGGAGCTGCTCGGGCTCCACCATCGGGGCCTTCCCCTTTTGCGCAGCCGAGAACCTACGTATTGGCGCCATGAAAAGCCCTCGGAGAAGTGGGAAGAGCAGGGATTAATCTGCAATAGTCAAATGAAGGACATGGCGCCTCACCCCCTGTTTATAGGTCGAGAAGATCAATCGCCAACCACTCACGCACGGCCATAATGACCCTGCCGCCCGCACCAAGGAGTTGTCAAGTCACACGGTCGCAGAGACTGCGTGGGAAGTGGAGTCGCCCACGTCCCATCCAACCGTCGCGCGCTAGCCTGGCCCGCAGCCTTTGGGGGCCCGCGGCGCTCCGTCCTCGGCTAAGGCTTCGCCCCGAAGCCAACTCCACGCGCCCCTTGGGCCCGGGGGCTACTGTCGGCGTCCTGGGAACCAGGGTACCCAGACTTGCCTGTCTGCGGGCCGCGACGCGCTCCTATCACGGCCTGGTATGGCCCAGCTGATCGACCACCTGCCCAAGACCCTTGCGAGGGGGCTAGGCCTCGCGAGGAGAACGACATCAAGACCCCCTCAGGAGTGGCCTCGGCTTGGTAGCTCCGGAGGGGCGAAGAATCCAAGGCCAAGCCTGCCTCAGGAGGAGGCAGTGACGCAACCAGTGACGCATCGCGCCAGCGGGTGCCAGCGGCGTAGTTGCCATTTCGGTGCAAAGGAGACAACGCATGCGCAGGTTCCCGAGGAGCGGGAAAAAGGTTTCCCCTTCGGTGCAATAAGACCGAAGACCGCAAGGACGACAGGGAGGATGTCACCAGCGAGCCCACCACCGCGTCACCGCCTGATCCTTTTGTAGGCGAAGACCGCTTTTGTCAGGACAAGAACGTCATTGTGTTCCCGCTCAAAATGGCCGTTGTGGGATCCCTTCCCGCCTAAACATTTTGGGGGAAGAGGACCCTGGCCGCCTATATAAGTAGCTAGGATCCCCACTATGGAGGGGACAAAAGTCGATCAGATCCAGAAACTCGGCCCTCGCACAAAGGAGCAAGAACCCTTGCCTCCTGACCCTCCTGAGCTCTTCTCTTGAGCTCAGGAACCACTGTACTCATCCATATTCAAGCCCTCCCGAGGCCAATCCACCAAAGCAGTAAGTAGGGTTTTACACCGCAAGGTGGCCTGAACCTGGGTAAACTCTTGTGTGCTTTACTTGTTGTTCACTTGAATCTCTTATCCGGACGAGGGCGAGACGCTAGGTAGACGTGAGTGGGGGAGATCTTCGTTCACGCCCCTGTGTGCAAACTTCTTGGGTTTGCGGAGCCCATAATCCGACAGTTGGCTATTGCATTAGTACTTTTTTCCATCTTCTCTTTATCTCTTTCTTCATATTTATTGCATTTACCTAGGAATGCGCATATATCTAGGCTCTTGCATGAGAGCCCACTCCCCTTACTTTTTCATCTCTCTCTCCTCCACATAGGCAAAAATGCCATGTAAGCAGGCTATAAGCCCACTATTGTACTTGCTCTAAGAGCAACTCTTGAGTCATCATATTGGTCCAACCGTTGTAATCATTAATGGACAGGGCTTGCCTGCTCCCATCCCGTGCTCCCAATGGTGCTCCTGGGACACGTGGCATACATCCAGAGCATCGTACCCTTTTCTTCCCTTGATCCTTTTTTTCTTTGCGAAAACAATTATGCAAATACAATGATTAATACGAAACAAGACATGGCCCAGCGGTTCATCCCGTCATCTTTCTTTGCGAAATACGCGGACGCCGCCGACGCTGACGCCAACGTCCAAGCCACTGCGGGCGGGAGCCTGGACCGGTCGCCACCGATTTCCATGCCGCCGCGGGAGGGAGCCAGGACCGCTCGAGGCACTGGCACACCTTCTTCGATGCTGGGCCGCTACGGTCGGACGCGGCGCGGCAGTTCCAGCATGGTGCATCTGTCCCTCCTCGTCCAACCTGAGCAAATCGTCTCACCACCGCCGAGTGCGCCTCCAAGCTGCTCGGACAGCCATGTAAGGCTTTCTCCTCTGCACCCCAGGACATGGTGATATCTCGCAGAGTGGTTCTGATCGCAACACTGCACGGCAAGGCCGTCGAAACTGCTCGCACGTGAGGAGCCGATGTCTGCCGCTGAGTCCAGGACGCGGGCAGCACGGTCGCTCCACCGGATTTCTATATTTTCTAATCTTGATCGATTTATTAGCACAACAAGAATACGTTCACAAACACCCCGTAAGCGAGGCATCGTGAAGAGCTAGCTTGTTCTAGATCGATTCTGTGGCACACCCTCGACGCCGTCGTCATCATGGCGTACATCATGTTGGCATCACCGGCGGCAAGCCGAAAGCTGCAGGACAAGGTCCTGAACAAGTTGGCTTTTGTTATGCCGGCAGCCAAGCCAGATCGTCCTGGACTCGGCGGATGTGCCCGTGGGAGAAGAAGGCGTATTTAGATGTATATGATTAATTATGGTATAAAAAGAATAAGAAAATACAGGGATTCGCTTATCTTTATTTTTCAATAAAAGGGACTTCGGGGGAGGAATGCTGATTGCCGTTGGATGAAAAATGAGTTGGCTGGGAGCACCGATGGGAGCAGGGGACGGGAGCAGGCAAGCCTCATCCATCATTAATATGATGATTTTAGCCAAAAAGATCGCTCTAATAGAGTTGTCATTTCTCCCCGATCGAAATAATTTATGAAATGCTCTACAAATTAAGCCCACGATCCTTCATATTTTGTCTTTGTTTGTGGGGGGTATTTGGAGCGCACCCCATTTGGAAAACGGCTTCGCACAAACACATCCTCCCCACTGCTTTTGTCGCCTCCCTCTCCCTCGCCGCATTACCGCCTTTTACCTCTTTCGTCCGTCCCCAATCCTCAATGATGACGTCATGAACGCCGCCTCAACCCCCGCGTCTGAATCCATCACTTTTTAGTCAGACCCCACACCTCCTCGGTCTCCATTGACATATATACTATGCCTCCCGTGCCTCAGACGGCAGGCCATCACCACCTAGGCCAACACTTCGTCCATGTTGCCTCCAAAGCGGTGTCAAAACCTACGACGTTGTGTGAAGGTGGCCGCCTCCCCTTGTAAGTGCCAAAGGGACGGAAGAAGAAGATGGGGGACCTAGGTGCTCGTTGTCGGTACTAAAACCGGCTGATCTTGGGTAGGGTGTCCCAAGCTGTAGATCTTGGATCAGTGGTGAACATGAGACGAGGGACACAATGTTTTATCTAGGTTCAGGCCCTCTTGAAGAGGTAAAAGCCTACGCCATGCTCTTGTTGTATTGATGATGATGTATCGATTACATAGTTGATCTACCTTGAGATGTTGTGCATGATCCTAATGTTCTTGAATATGAGATTTCATAATGATCTATCGACTAGCCTGGCCTCGGACTATATAATAGAATGGAGGTCTATGATAACAAGAGTCCTCATCGACTACGTTGGTGGAGAGGAGACATTGTCTTGATTACCAAGTCTTGTGGAATCTTCCTCGTATATGTCATGTGCTGCCTGAAGTGGACCATTGGTGAACTGCCACAGGGGTCCTCCGCCCGACCATCTGGCCGGGAGATCACGTGGTGAGCCTACCCTAGTCCAGGACACCATCAGTAGCCCACTCTTCCCGTGTAATTCTATCCAGCATGCATCTATAAAGCATCGCAAGATTGAACCCATCTTCCCATGCCAAGAAAAATCTATCTAGTTGGTCAAACTAAACCACTAAATGGGATAAGAAATACAAGGCTACACAAATCATGCATAAAAGAGTTCAAAGAAAACTCAAATAATATTCATAGATATATCTGATCACAAACTCACAAGTCATCGGATCCCAACAAACACACCGCAAAAAGTCATCACATCCAGTAGATCTCCAAGAGCATCAAGGAGTACATTATATTGAAGATCAAAGAGAGAGAGAGAGAGAAGAAGCCATCTAGCTACTAGCTATGGACATGTATGTCTGTGGTAAACTACTCGCGCATCATCGGAGAGGCAGCAAGGATGATGTAGAGGCCCTCCTTGATTGTTGCCCCCTCCGACACAGTGCCGAAAAGGCCTATAGATTGGATCTCGTGGTTCTGGAACTCACTGCGGTGAAAAAAGTATTTCCTCTCTGTCACTCGTGGTTTCACGATTTATGGGTATTTATAGAAGAAGAATTAGGCTAAACGGAGCTACGTGGGCCCCACAAGCCACCAGGGCGACCCCCTGGGGCATCCCATGGTGCCTCGTGGGCCACTGCTCCATTTTCTCACGTCCTCCCGAAGCTTCTAGGGTCCCTTATTGCCAGACAAAAATCTCCAAAAAGTTTCATGGCATTTGGACTTCATTTGGTATGGATATTCTGTAAAACCAAAAACATGAAGAAAACAACAATTGGCACCGGGCATTATGTCAATAGGTTAGTCCCAACAAATGATATAAAGTTGCTAAAAAGTATATATAAAACATCCAAGATTGATAATATAACAACATGAAACAATAAAAAATTATAGATATGTTGGAGATGTATCAGGTGTGTGTCAGCCTAAAATCTGGGATGCATCTGAAGGATAAAACAAAAGCGTCGATCACAGTAGCCCCTAAGACTCAGGTCGATTCACAAAATCGTCGTGAGAATCAAATCCTTTCTCAGGAACATACTTAGGAACAAAAACGCGGTGTACATAATCTCGAAGACTCAGGTTGGGTGTGGCCGACCATCATGAGGATCGTAATCTCCTCGGAAACTATTTTGGACTATAAATTTCCCTGCATTGAATCGTCAATGTAGTAGCCCCCGAGCCACTGGTCATGTGGGAACACCAGATTAGGGGATTGATGTACCCCTTTAATGACAACTGCTCGGTTGTCTCAGCGACACTGTGCCCTTGACTCTTTAATAGATGGGCTGGAGTAAATTGACTTTAGTCACAATATCAGACATACATATTCGTTTGAACACTCCATCCAACGGCTATA
Organism: Secale cereale; assembly: GCA_902687465.1. NCBI lineage: Eukaryota > Viridiplantae > Streptophyta > Magnoliopsida > Poales > Poaceae > Secale > Secale cereale. The sequence continues at coordinate 692,667,411 of LR738715.1, forward strand.
CACAGGAAAACCATCTATAAATTTTGAAACAGCACAACTGGTTCAAGACAGCCACAACCGTACCATGGCTTCCTCTTGGAACAAAGGAAAAAGGGGTATGGATGAACTAGTAGGATCCCGCAGCAGCACCTTCCTACCACCAGATATGCCATCCGCCGAGGAGCTCGACTCCTTTGTGCCACAGATCATGCACTGCCGTTGCAGTGTACCTACCTGCTACACCGCCGATGAGTTCAAGATAAGAACCAAAGGAGAGATAGGTTGATGGGAATTCATCTGCGGGCACACCACAGGGCCTGCGCCATGCTTCGTAAGCCATCTCTTCATATCATGTCAGTATCAGCTATCCTGATTCCGTATCTAAAGAACTGTCTGCTAACTACAGGAAGGTGCTAGATACGCAAGTAAATACTGCCTAGAAGCTAAGAAACAATGCGAGTTGTACTAGTTCGGTGCTGGTTACGTAGAAAAAAAGAGAAGAAGATCTTGGAGGAGAAGCAAAAGAAAGAGCACATATCTAAGTATCAAAAATAATTCGAAGAGTGGTGCGGTAGGAAAAAGGCCAGCAAAGAATTATCGGGTTAAGACTATGTGCAGGCTTGTTTTACATTATGATGTATCCGAGCAAAATAAGTGAATCAAGTGAGTTTCTCCACATCTACTGTACTGTATGCTATTATTTCAATGGGGCCCCGCATACTAAAAAGAGCGAATCTGTCGGATTTAGGGCTCCGCAAAACCCAAGAAGTTCGAACACAGGGGCATGAACGAAGATCGCTCCCACTCACGTCTACCTAGTGTCTCGCTCTCGTCTTAGTGAAGGGATTCAAGCAAACAACAGATAGTGTACGCAAGAGTTTACCCAGGTTCGGGCCATCGTGTGGTGTAAGACCCTACTTCCTGCTTTGGTGGATTAGCCTCGGGAGGGCTGGAATATGAACTAGTACAGTGGTTCCTGAGCTCAGGAGGCGAGCTCAGGAGGGTCAGGAGGCAAGTGTTCTTGCTCCTTTGCGCGGTGGTAGAGTTTATGGATCCTCTCTACTTGGCTAGGCTTGGTTTGACCTCTTTCTCCATAGTTGGGGTCCTAGCTACTTATATAGGCGGCCAGGGTCCTCTTCCCCCGAAATGTTTAGGCGGGAAGGGATCCCACAACGGCCATTTTTGAGCGGGAGCACAAGGACGTTCCCATCCTGACAAAAGCGGTCTTCGCATGCAAAAGGATCAGGCGATGACGCGGCGGTGGGCTCGACGGTGACATCCTCCTTGTCGTCCTTGCGATCTTCGGTCTTGTTGCACCAAAGGGGAAACCTTTGTCCCGCTCCTTGGGAACCCGCGGCTGCGCTGTCCCCTTTGCATCGAAATGGCAACTGCGCCGCTGGCGGACGCTGGCACCCGCTGGCGCGATGCGTCACTTCTGACATCATTGCCTCCTCCTGAGGCAAGCTTGGCCTTGAATTCTCCGCCCCTCTGGAGCACCTTGCCGAGTCCGCTCCTGAGGGGGTCTTGACATTGTTCTCCTCGCGAGATTTAGCCTCCTCGTGAGGGTCTTGGACGGCTGGTCGATCAGTTGGGCCGTACCAGGCCGCTTGTAGGAGCGCGTCGCGGCCCGCAGACAGGCAAGTCTGGGTACCCTGGTTCCCAGGACGCCGACAGTAGCCCCCGGGCCCAAGGCACGCGCGGAGTTGGCTTCGGGGCGAAGCCTTAGTCGAGGACGAAGCGTCACGGGCCCCAAAAGGCTGCGGGCTAGGCTGGCGCGTGACGGTTGGATGGGACGCGGGCAACCCCGCTCCCCAAGGCGTCTCAGCAACCGTGCATCTTGAAAAAAGGGACCGTCTCCGCTGGGGGAGTTATCGCTGCCCTTCCTTCCTGCTCGGATTTCTCCCTCCTACGCCTCCTGCCTTCCTAAATCGCGTGCATCCTTCGGCTCCTTCAGCAATGGCGAAGAGGAACAAGGGTGCCACGCCGGCATCTGGATATGCTTCTTCCCTTGAGGCAGCACTCGAGGAGTCCTCCATCACCAAGGAGGAGGACTACTCAGAGGTCCAACCTTTCTTGTCGAGCGTGCACAACGAGCACGGCTCAACGCGGATCTGGGCCAGATCCACCATGACACGGACCCTGTCGAAGTCCTGCTACCCATTCTTCCTCCACAACATCTTCGTGGGGCTCGTGCCACCTTTCTCCGAGTTCTTGTACGCCATCCTGGAACATTACCAGGTGCACGCTCTCCACATCCAGCCTCACTCCATCTTCGTCCTGTCGCTCTTCGCCTTTTACCGTGAGGCGCTCGTGGGGGTGAGGCCGACTGTCGCCCTCTTCCGCCATTTCTTCTCCATGCACTGGTACGACGATGGCCCGTGCTCGGGCTGCGTCTCCTTCGTCTTCCAGCGTCAGGGCTGTCGGCTGATGACGGCCGGGAAGAAGATAGTGTCCCACCGGAAGAGGTGGGTCTATCTGGATGCCCAACGTGCCCACCCTCTGCTGGCGCTGCCTACCGCCCGTCCGGCGAAGCGCGCCGGCTGGAGCTATGCGAAGCTCATCGACCCCCTTGCCGGGCCTGTGCTGGCAAGGATTGAGGCCGACCTGAGCTCGAGGCTCGAAGGGGGCTAGATCATGAAGGAGTTCTTGAGGCAGCGTCTGGCGCCGCTGCAGGCACACTCGCGCCCCATGTGGGAGAAGATGGGCGACGATGACAAGCTCCGGTTGCACTCAGGGGTGCTGGCTGAGGACGATCTGGACTTCACCTCGGGAACCCTCCTAGGGATGGTTCCGGAGGACCTCCCCGGGGCCCACCTGCCGCTGTACAGCTGATACGTCCAAAACGTATCTATAATTTCTGCTTGCTCCATGCCTCTTTTGGGTGATATTGCTATGATATTTATACACTTCCATACACTTTTGATCATATTTGGACTAACCTATTAACTCAGTGCACCCCAGTGCCAGTTTCTGTTTTCTGCTGTTTTTGTATTTCAGTTTTTTCCATTACGAGAACTGCCAGAAAAATCCCGGAAAAATTATATAAAAAATCAGCGTTCCAGAAGGTTCCCGGTAGCCAAAGTACAGCCGGGGGGGGGGGGCACCAGGGCTCCAAGCGCCCTGCCGGCGCGCCCCCCCCTGGGCCGCGCCGGGGGGGCGCCTGGCCCCCCCGAGCCTCGTCTGGTGCCCCCCTTTGGCATATATTTAGACCGTCTCCCAAAACCCTCGAGACGGAAACCCTTTTTCGCGATCTCATCTCTGTTCCGCCGCCGCCGCGCTTCCAAGATCGGGAGCACCAGGAGAACTCTTCCCGACACCCTGCCGGAGGGGAGGATCACCACCGGGAGCCTCTCCACCACCATGGACGCCTCCCGGATGAGTTGTGAGTAGTCTCCCTTGGACCATGGGTCCATGACCAGTAGCTATGTGATGTTCTCCTCCCCTTCTTGTGCTTCACTAATTAGACCTCGTGAGCTGCCCTACATGATCGAGGCACATATGTAATCCTTATGCTATTGCTATGATGAGTTTGCTGGGATCCGATGGATTGTGAGATTATGTTCAGATTGTGTTTGAGTAATATATTTGATTTACCTCTTTTATATTTATGTTCGTAAGTAATTCTTGCATGTTCTCCGTTGCTATTTATTGCTTTGGCCAAGTAGTAGGTAGTGACTCCAAGAGGGAACGTTATGCTTGATTGTGGGTTCATGCCCCTCGATGACTAGCTTGAGTGACAGAAACATGAGTCTAGGGGATGTGTTATTGCCACAAGGGGGAAAACAATGGTGCTTGTGCCCGCGGGTGCAAGGATTGTTTACTTTACGCAAAGTTCTTTTAATGCAGTTGTCTGTTGCTTTGAGTTTACACTATGGGTGGGACTCACAACTTAATACCAGCGAGATGTTCTGGATAGATATCTCAAGGTGGATGATTAGTAGTAGATGCAGATGGATTTCGGTCTACTTGCCTTGGCGTACCGCCCATGCTTTGAACCTCTACCTTTCTTGCAACATAGTTTGCATTGGTTTGCGCACATAATTCTGTCAATTGCCCAGCTGTAATTCGTTTACCTCACATAGCTGTTTTATCGTCTTTTGGGAGAGAGACATCACTAGTGAACATCATGAGACTCTGGTCCATATTACCATCATTGATCACATCCGCTATTTACTTTTCCGCTTTTACTTACTATTGCAATTATATCTATCACTATTATCACTTGCGTTTGACCCTTTGTAAACTACAAGGCCGGAAGGATTGACAACCTCTCTGTACTCGTTGGGAGCAAAGTTATTTGTATCTGTGTGCAGGTCCACGTTGATTGCTAATATCTGGCGCTGTTAGCAGTTGACACCTTCTTGTTGAAACTGGGAGTCTCAGAGAAATCGATCCTTGGTATTGCCAAGGGAAAACTTCCGCTACACTGCATCTCAAACCTTCCACTTGGGGTAACCAACGAGGGGCGAGAAGCCATCAAGCAAAGTATTTCTAGCGCCGTTGCCGGGGACTCCACTCTTCAGGATAGGGGAGTTGCACGCTATCTTTTACCTTTGCTTTTTAGTCTTGTTAGTTTACCTTTCAGTTTTTGCTTTAGTATCTTTCATCGAAAATCACAAAAATAGTTATCTCATTCTTTAGTTGTCATTATGTCGGGTCCTTTTGTCTTTGACGAGGCAGAAGTTCTCACATTTAAACAAAGAGGTGGGGAAAGTCTGAAAGATGCTTGGTATAGAATTAATGATTCTCAAAAAGGAGCCACCAAGAAGCAACCTACTACTATCCTGCTTAGAAATTTTTATGTTGGAACTACTTCTTGGAATAGGTTTATTCTAGATACTGCTATCAATGGGAATTTCCTAGAAGCCCCAGTTTGGGAGTCTCTTAGTATTATTGAAAATCTTGTTGGGAATCCCCCTGTTGTTAGCATTCAAGAGGACATCACCCTAGCTCACATTATGAAAAAAACTTGAAAAAATAGAGCTAGAGATGCCAAGCATTAATAAGATAAATGAGTTGGATCGTAAGATCCAAGGGAATTTGAATAGGCTTGATAGCTCCATGCATAAAATTTTCAAAACTTTGGAGACCGTCAAATTCCATGACTTGGACTCTTCTAGGATAGACAAGATTGAGGAAATCTTTGATACTCTAGGAACTACTTTCTCCTCAATCAAAACCAAAAAGGTAGAAACTCCGACAAAGAGGGAGCCTAAGTTCGTTCACGTTCCAAAGGCTCCCCGTTCTAAAAGTAATCCATTGAGCCCTCCGGGTGACCGGGGTTATCGTCATAACTAGACTCAAGGGATGAAGGGCTACGTCGCTAGTTAGGCCCCTGGGTCGTGATGCCTAGGGGTCCCCTTTGATGTACGAACGGCTCTCATGAAGAAGAACGAGCACCATACCTTGCCCACGAGCCTCCGCCTGGGATGGGGGACGAGAAGGCCAGGTGTCTGGGCACCTGGTAGGGTGGCGTCTGCCAGGCGTGACCTGAGCATAGCCCCCATGGCTAGCCCCCCTCGCGACACCCATCCAAGGAGAAGTTGTGAGCGTCGTGAGCTAAAAAGCTCCCTGAGGTTGGTGCGACCACTGGGGGCCGCCCTCAGTTGTTTATAACTAGCGCGGAGCATAGAGCTACCACAATTGCGCGGAGTGTGGGCATAACCGCGCCTCGGTCATAGCGGCCAGCGCAGAGCTTGGTGCTTCCACTGGTTCGTGGGCATAACCGCTCCTCGGTTGGATCTGCCAGCGCGGAGCTTGGTACTTCCACTGGACCGTGGGAGGGAGCCTCCCACCGGGAGAGACTCCGGGGCATGTACAGCCCCGTCCTGACATGTGGCTTGCATGGCAGGACAACCAAGGTGTATATGGGCCCTCCTCAGGACGAGCTGAACGACTCTGAGGAAGTTCTCGTGAGCTTACGCATCACTCATGAGACCCTACCCTAAGGCGGGTTGCGCCTAAGCCTTCTTCTGCAAAATGTGAAAAGAGAGGTGTTGTGTCGACCTGCGCCGAGTGCATATCTAGAGGGTATCGCATGAGAAGGCCGCAGCACCAGTGACCCCAGGAGGTGACGTCACGGGAATGGCTCGCGAGACAGAGCTCAGCCGCTGGATTTGTCGACGCTGCAGGGACGGACCCGAGCACAGACGTCGTGCCCAGTCTTCTCATGCAACGACCCAAAAGAAAAACAACCGGCGCGCGGTTCCCGCGTGAGCGAGGCACCCGCCACGGGCCCCTACTTACCCATCCACGATTAGCCCATGCGAGAACAAGGCACCAATGACTATGGGACGTGATGTCACAGGAATGGCTCGCGAGACAGAGCTCAGCCCTTGGGTTTAGCGACGCTGCAGGGACGGACCCAAGCACAGACGCCGTGCCAGTCCTTAATCATGGGGCGGTCGTGAGTGGGCTCACAAGGGCCCATGACCTTAGTGGCGGTGAGGACGCCAAGCATGCAGATAATGCGAATGGAAAGAAACAACTAGCCTTAGTCATGCAAAAAGGGAGACAACTACGGGGGAACAGCCCCCAGCAATCCGAGGATGATGCAGCCCGAGGGGCGCCCTCGATTGGATACCTGAAGCGTCACCTGATACTTGTCTAAGAAGAGTTGGGGTAGCTGAAGACGCGAGCCATGCGGGTCGCTCCTGAGGATCGTTGTACTCCTGAGGCCCAGGGGCTCCAAAGGCTCTCAGTGGTCGCGCGGGTCCGGTTCTTGCTCCGTCCGGACCGCCTGCTACTGAGCCTCCCGAGCCCCCAAGGCCTGCTGCGCGAGATGCTGGAACGTGGCAGCTGCGTTGCGGAAGCCGAAGAGTGTGCGGACGTAGCTGCAGGGGAGGGCCCTCCTCCGGCCGACCGCCGTCGGCCAGAAGGGCTCCTGAGAGGCGGCTCGGTTGAGACCCGCGACGTCAATGCAGACGCGGAAGCGGTCGCTCGGGCTGCGAGCAGGTGAACTTGGGGTTGTGCGGTTACGCCTATCGCGGATGAGTCTTGCATACTAAAGTTCCTCGGTAACTTGGCTGATGAAGTCCAGAGCCCCCAGCGCTGAGCGGTTCACACTGGGCTCACAAAAACGCGCGTCGAGACACGCTTGCAGGTGGTGTCCGAACACCTCCCTCGAAACACCGGTCAGTCCGGAGACACTCTAGAGGAGAGCCCCCGAGCCCGTCACGAGAGGGGCGTCGGGCGCGCCCCCTTATGCGAGGGTGGAGGGCGCCTCGTCAGCAGGCGCGAGTCCTGAGGCCAGGCCGTCAGGAGCCCCTGCGTCCTGAGGTCCGTTGACGGGCAGGTTCTTCTTCTTCTTGGGGGCGGTCTGCAGGGCGAGGACGACTCCATCCTCATCGGAGCATTCAACCGCCGCGGTCTGGTAGGCACGCTCCAGGGAACGCATCGCTTCCTTCTCGTCGGAGGCGATCGTGATGACTTTGCCGCTCCCAGGCATCTTGAGGACGTTGTAGCCGTGATGGGTCGTCGCCATGAACTTGGCGAGGGCAGGATACCCAAGGATGGCATTGTACGAGAGGTGGATGTTGGCGATGTCGAAGTCGATGGGCTCGGTGTGGTAGTTGTCGCAGTCACGAAAGGTGACGGGGAGGTGGACCTGCCCCATCGGGAGTGTGGAGCCATCCATGACTCCGTAAAATGGCTTGGTCGGGTGGAGCTGATCGTAGGGAACCTGGAGCGTATCGAAGGTCTGGACGGAGAGGACGTTGAGTCCTGCTCCGCCGTCGATGAGGGTCTTGGTCACGAGGACATTCCTCATGGTCGGGGTGCAGAGCATCGGGAGGGCGCCTGGGGCCGCAGTGCACTTGAGCTAGTCCTTGGGGTCGAAGGCGATGACTTGCTTGGTCCACCTGAGGTTGCGCGCGGCGTCGGTCCTGGGAAGCACCGCGTTTACCTCACGGGCAAACTGCTTGAAAATGCGATGGGAAGCTGGAGCATGGGCTCCTCCCAAGATGCATGCAACTGCACGCGGCTCGGGGAAGCCCCCCTGCCTCGTCTCCCTAGCGGTCGTCGTCGTTCCTTCTTGGCGGTGGCGGCAGCGGAGGCAGGCCTCCATTGCCTTGAGGGCGACCCTCACGAGGCTGGTCGCGCCAGGGGGCGTCACGAGGCTGCTCCTGCCAGTGGTCTTCACGAGGCTGTTCGTGCCACCCTTGGCGTGAGTTCCTGCCGTCCCAACATCCTCCACCTCGGCCTCCTCCACGGCCATAGCCGCGGTTGTCGCGCTCAGGGCGTTGCCCGACGCGCCTGCCGCGCATCGCCCTGAGCTCCTGGCAGTCGTTAGTGTTGTGGCTGTGGACGTTGTGGAAGACGTAGTATGGTCGGCTGTCTCTCGGGAGGTCATTGTAGCCGCAGCCACGCTTCACTTCTGGCTCCGCAGCCAGCACGACGGGTCCCTTGCGCTTTGATTCTTTAGCCTTGGTCTTCTTGTCGTCCGCCTCCACCTCAGGTAGCTCCTGGAGGGCGAGGCGTCCTTCCTCCGCCCTGTCGCACTTTGCCGCGAGCTTGAACATCTCGAGGGCAGTGCACAGGTCCTCGTGAATGGCGAGCTCCTCCCTCATCCTGATGTCGCAGACGCCGTCGGAGAATGCCGAGATGATGGCCTCGTCCGAGACCCTAGGGATCCGGAGGCGCATGGTGTTGAAGCGTTGGATGTACTTTTGCAGGGTCTCTCCCGGCTGTTGCCTCACGCGGCGCATATCAGCAGCTGCCGGGGCTCGGTCGCGGGTGCCTTGGAAGTTGGCGACGAAATGCTTGCGAAGCTCTTCCCAGGAGGAGATGGATACCACGGGGAGGTTCAGGAGCCAGGAGCGTGCGCCATCTTTGAGAGCCATGGGGAACCAGTTCGCCATGACCTGCTTGGTGCCGTTGGACACCTCGATGCTCAGCTCGTAGAGTTGGAGGAACTCCATGGGGTCGGTGGTGCCGTCGTAGCACGGAGGCAGATCCGGCTTGAACTTGCCGGGCCAGACGAGGCGCCGTAGCTCAGGAGCTAGGTAGCGACACCCAGCCACGCTCATGATCGCAGGCGCCCCCTGCGCCTGCGATGCTGGTTCTTGGGGTGCTGGCGCCACCACCTCCTGTGGCGCGCGGTCTTGGACCTGCGGGCCAGGGGGCCCGGGAGCCCCTGCATGGGGATGCGGAATCACCTGGCAGCTCTGCTCGTCGCGCGCATGGGCTCTGCGGGGTTGCTCACGTCGAGGAGCCTCATGCCGGACCTCCTGGCCGGCGCCGTGGAGTGGAGGCGGAGCCGGGACTCCGTGGCCTTCGTTCCCCGCCGGGGGCGATGGAGGACGTGAGGAGTGCGTTGATGCAGGTGCTTCTCCAGCGGCGTGGACGAGCTGAGTGATGCGGTGGAGCCACTCGTCGTAGAGGTCATCTGCTGGGCGGTAGCGCAAGAGCTCCCGCGCCATAAGCAGCGCAGGCTGCTGGTAGACCGGCCCGCGGCGGGCCAGCGAGGACGACGCCGCGGCCGGTGAGGGTGAAGGCATCGCCGTGCGGCCATCTCGCCGCACGGACGGTGGCAGCGATGAGTCCTGCTGCTCGTGGATGGCCGGGTCGGTGGCGGCGTTGGCGACCGGCGAGTTGGGACGGAGCGGTGCACCGTTGCCCACGGGCGCCGTATGAGCGACGTTCGTGGCGCGGCGGGCGGCGCGAGCTCGGCGTGTGTCAACCATGGCTGTGAAGCGGAGTTGACGATGAGAACGTGGCGAGGTCGTCGGAGAGGTGAGATTTCAACACACCCCCTACCTGGCGCGCCAAATGTCGGATTTAGGGCTCCGCAAAACCTAAGAAGTTCGAACACAAGGGCGTGAACGAAGATTTCTCCCACTCACGTCTACCTAGCGTCTCGCTCTCGTCTTAGTGAAGGGATTCAAGCAAACAACAGATAGTGTACGCAAGAGTTTACCCAGGTTCGGGCCACCGTGTGGTGTAAGACCCTACTTCCTGCTTTGGTGGATTAGCCTCGGGAGGGCTGGAATATGAACTAGTACAGTGGTTCCTGAGCTCAGGATGCGAGCTCAGGAGGGTCAGAAGGCAAGTGTTCTTGCTCCTTTGCGTGGTGGCAGAGTTTATGGATCTGCTCTACTTGGCTAGGCTTGGTTCAATCTCTCTCTCCATAGTGGGGGTCCTAGCTACTTATATAGGCGGCCAGGTTCCTCTTCCCCCGAAATGTTTAGGCGGGACGGGATCCCACAACGGCCATTTTTGAGCGGGAACACAAGGACGTTCCTATCCTGACAAAACCGGTCTTCGCCTGCAAAAGGATTGGGCAGTGACGCGGCGTTGGGCTCGACGGTGACATCCTCCTTGTCGTCCTTGCGATCTTCGGTCTTGTTGCACCAAAGGGGAAACCTTTGTCCCGCTCCTCGGGAACCCGCTGCTGTGCTGTCCCCTTTGCACCGAAATGGCAACTGCGCCGCTGGCACCCGCTGGCACGGTGCGTCACTGCTGACATCACTGCCTCCTCTTGAGACAAGCTTGGCCTTGGATTCTCCGCCCCTCCGGAGCACCTTGCCGAGTCCGCTCTTGAGGGGGTCTTGACGTTGTTCTCCTCGCGAGATTTAGCCTCCTCGCGAGGGTCTTGGACGGCTGGTCGATCATCTGGGCCGTACCAGGCCGCTTGTAGGAGCGCGTCGCGGCCCGCAGACTGGCAAGTCTGGGTACCCTGGTTCCCAGGACACCGACAGAATCATAACAGAGAGTATCACACAACTTGGTGTACATGGGGTGCTAACTTGATAACGTAGAGATGAAAATTACTTTACCCTGAAAAGCGCAAATCATAACAGAGTTTCAGACAAAATGGGATACATCGGGTGCTAACTTGAAAAGTTCAGAATTCTAGACATAATGATATCACTTCAAACATGGACTTTAGACTTATTGACAACATCATATAGCACGCTGAACGTTTGTAATTGGAGCAGGCTCAACAAATCCCTCGGGTCTGCTGTACCAATGCAAGTCAACCATCTGAAATGCTTTGTATCCTTTGATCATCTTCGGAACTGTGGAATCATTGGTTAGTTTGACCATCGTCATCCTACCACGTGTGTTCCACCTCAACCACCCACCTAAGCTCATCCTCGACCTGCACCTTGATTTAAACATCCTTCGGTAACTTGAGCTGAACCTATTAGTGCCACTAACCTTCCACATGATCTTATCACTTGGCATCACCCTGCTTCGATAGTATATAAAATTATTTCAGCTTAAATCGTGCCACACCAATTGTTCTTTCAGATTTTCAATAGTGATTGAGTCTTCCAGTCATCTCTCAGGTGCTGGTTCATGGAAAGATGCTTTATGGACGACGAACTTAACCATCCACAACTTATCGATCTGCAACACACAATATAAACAGTAATCAACTTTTAGATTCATATCATGGAGCCACAAACTCGCGTCTAAGGTTCATGATTCATCTCAGCACACGAACCAAATTGCTTGGAGGCAGAGAGACGGATCGGAAAAGGGCCCTAACATATATTCGAAAACACTAAGACCATGGACTCATACCTAGTAATAGAGTTCAAGATTCATCTTATCACACAATAAACACTTACCCTGGAAGCAGATCGGAGGGGGGCCGTCATGAGTGATACTTGCAACACAAGGAGTTGACAGGGTCAGAGATGACTAATACCTGCTTGCAGCTCCTACGGGCAGAGGGTTTGGCGACGTCCTTCATGATAGGGAATGCTGACATCCTTTGTTTCCGATACTCATGCAGGAAGATTGGGAGGGGGAGAAATGGGGGTTTCCAAGAAAGAATGGGGAGGGGCGGATGCAGAGCAAACATATTTAAAGATACCAACCGTGCCTAAGAATCTGGCGAGGGAAAAATCAGTTAGGTTGGACGATCTGACTACTTTAGTAGACGATATCATCTCACACAATTTATCAGATGGTCTACCATGTGTTAAAAAGATCAGACTATCTGATAGGCTAGAAGCATTAGTCAGTTCGGCGGGGTCAGCAGGACAATGGAGGCATCAATGTACAAAGTCAGATGCTCTGGGAACGAAAGATAAACGCCTAGAGAAAAAGGTGTGTCTAAACTTTAAGACGCCTAACCGTATTGCGTGACATGAAAATAGAAAACGCACTTTTGTATATAGCACGCCATGACGACGCCACGCTGGCGGCATGACCGACAACCGTGGACCATGACCGGTTAAAGACGCCTTCACGGGCGGTGTGGCAACGTGCAAGTGTGGCTCCTCACGACCCGGTGCGGGGGTTTAGGTGACGAAATAAGTTTTTAAGGGGGTCAGTGGGTGAAATAAGGACATCTTGGGGTCATTTAGTAAAACTAATACGGAGTAACATAGATGTCACCTATGGCTAGTCATAGTGGGAGTAACTTAGCTAGTAACATAAAGACTTTCAAGACAAATTTCCTTGTGTGGTATGTATTTAATGAGGAGAGACGTGTTTAAAGTAACGTAATATGTTACTATAACACAACGCTTATGAAGAAGAGATGAGTCTTCAAGCTAATAAATGAAGCCATCTATGACACTACTACCATGTTACTTACTCCCTCCGTTCGGTGAAGAGTGTACATCTAGAAATCTTAGGACAAATTGTGGAGTAGATTAAAAAATGCATTGGAAATGTGCAAACCACCATCTCTCTCCTCTTTAATTACCCAACCCCCAATAAGCTAAGTGCATGTATAAATTAAGAAGACCATGTGTAGATTGCTATTGGTCTTGATTACCGTGTGATGAGAGAGAAGTATTTTTCTCACTTTAAAGTGCATTGGGAAGATAGAAGTACACTCTTTTATGGAAAATATTTGGAGCCAGATGTACACTCTTCACCGGACGGAGGGAGTATAGAGGTACTACCTCTGTCCTAGTTTATTAGTCCCCATTGTTTTTTGTGCCAAATTTTAACTAAAGATTTAACTAACAAAATGTTAATGCATGTCAACAAGAGTTATATTGTTTGATTCGTATTTGAACATAGTTTTCAATGATATAATTTTTTGTTACATGCCTGAATATTTTATTAGTTAAATTTATGGTCAAAATTTGACACAAAATATAATGGGGACTAATAAACCAGGACGAAGGTAGTGGTAAGTTAGCCACAGTGGGGAGTAACTTAGAGTAGTAACATATGTTACTACTACCTCTGTTCGGGATTACACGTCCCGTGAGCCACATGAGGTTCAGATTTACAGGGCCGTTGTAGTTAAATTGCAGCCTTTTGTCCTCGATTTCTAGACCCTTTGCTGACTTTTGTAACAACAGACTGCATGCAACCAATGAAATTGCTGCAATTAATATAGCCCAAGCGAGCAAGAGCCATCTACAGAAAAAGTGTATGCATGTAGCCAGTCAAATCACTTCAGTTCCTTAGAGCAAGTACAATAGAGCTGAGTCGGCTGGCTATAAGAAATAAACTAGTATATTCTAGCTTAGTTCGAGGAAAGAAAAGAGGAGAGATAACGTAAGCGGGCTCTTGGTGAAGAGCCAGCTCTAGCACGTGCTCCTAGGCACTTTGTGAGAGTGAAAGGCGGGCCATATAATGAAAAAGTAGTACACTCTTCTAATCAACTATTGTACATACTGGCTATAAGATGGGCTATAGATGACTTGGCAATGGCTTATAGCCAGCAGTTGGCCATACTATTAACCATGCTCTTAGACAAATGCATGCATGCAGTAAATTAAAGCCATGACTTGGTTCCAGTGCCTCGGCTAGCAGGACGTCTAAACCCGGACAAAGATAGTAGTCTACTACCTCCTTCCAGTTTAAAAGTCCCCCAACCAAAACACTAGGACCAAGGCAGAATTTACTCCCAACTGTTATGTGAAAAAAATTAACTCTCTATACACCGATAACAACACATGCCAATGGAACAAAGAACGACGCAAATAACTCGTGCATGTGCTGCAGCGTTAACTAAGAGCTTGCATGCATCCCAACAACCCCACTTGTATGTAGCTTTGTCTCCCATGCTTGCATGCAGTCTGCTTTTAACGCTTGACCAATCAACGTTTGTAATGTCAGTCGATTCTAGGGAAAATGCAGCTCCATAATTACAATTGGCCTTACAATTACGAGATGCGGGGTCGAGGTTGACGGGCCTTTTAAACCTAGATGGAGGTAGTATGTTACTACCTATATAGTGGGGAGTAAAATATGTGTGGTGTCATGCATCACTTCATTTATTAGGTTGAAGACTCATCTTGTCTTGATATGTGTGATGTTACTCATACAATAAGTAACTAGTTATGTTACCACATGCCTCTCTTTCTTCATTAATTATTTACCACATCATCAATTTTTCCTAGATATGTGTGATGTTACCACCTATGTTACTCCACTGTGGGTAGTCTAAGTTACTCCCCACTATGACAATCCTAAGCAAAAAAGATGATGTGACAACTAATTAATGAGGAGAGAGACAAATTGAGTAACATTGTGATACGTCTTCAATGTATCTATAATTTTTTATTATTCCATGCTATTATATTTTCCAACTTGGCGGTTTTATATGCAATATTATGCTATTTTATATCATTTTTGGGGACTAACATATTAACCTAGTGCCCAGTGCCAGTTGTTGTTTTTCCTTGTTTTTGTCTTCTACACAAAATCGATACCAAACAGAAATGAAACTTTTTGAGGATTTTTCTTTGACTAGAAGACACCCGGGAACCTTCGAGGGAGGCCAAAAGGGCCACGGGTGAGCCACAAGCTCACCAGGCGCGCCCTATGATATTTTGGGCCCCCCTTAGCTCCTCCAACCCTAATCTCAGCTCTATAAACACCAAAATATTCCCTATACACTAGAGGGCATACCAAAATACTTTTTTGCCGCCGCAAGTTTCTGTCCTTGTGGGATCCCATCTGGAGGCCTTTGTCGGTACTCCACCGGAGGGGGATTCGATCTTGGAGGGCATCTACATCAACCTTGTTGCCCTTCCGATGATGTGTGCGTAGTTTACCACATACCTCTGGGTCCATATCTCATAGCTAGATGGCTTCTTCTCTCTCTTTGATCTTCAATACAATGTTCTCCTCGATAATCTTGGAGATCTATTTGATGTAATATTCTTTTGCGGTGTGTTTGTTGAGATCCGATGAATTGTGGGTTTATGATCAGATTATCTATGAATATTATTTGAGTATTCTCTGAACTCTTTTATGCATGATTAAGATAGCTTTGTATTTCTCTCTGATCTATTGATTTGGTTTGGCCAACTAGATTGATTTTTCTTGCAATGGGAGAAGTGCTTTGTAATGGGCTTCATTTTGCGGTGTCCTCACCCAGTGACAGAAGGGGTAGTGAGCCACGTATTTGTATTGTTGCCATTAAGGATAAAAATATAGGTTTATTCATAGTGATTGGATCTATCCCACTACATCATGTCATCTTGTTTAAAGCTTTACTCCCTTCTTGTTAACTTAATACACTAGATGCATGCTGGATAGCAGTCGATGTGTGGAGTAATAGTAGTAGATGCAGGCAGGAGTCTGTCTACTTGTCACGGACGTGATGCCTATGTTCACGATCATTGCCTTGGATAACGTCATAATTATTCGCTTTTCTATCAATTGCTCAACAGTAATTTGTTTACCCACAGTATGCGTTCTTTCAAGAGAGAAGCCTCTAGTGAAAACTATGGCCCCAGGGTCTATTTTTATCATATTATAATAAGATCTACAAAACAAAAAAAACACAAAAATACCTCGTTGCAATTTATTTGCCTTTACTTTTTTTGCCCTTTTCTATCTTTTATACCTATCTCTATCAGATCTCATCCTTGCAAGTAACCGTGAAGGGATTGGCAATCCCTTTATCGCGTTGGGTGAAAGTATTTATTTGTTTGTGTAGGTGCAACTATTGGTGACTTGTGTGTTCTTTCTACTGGATTGATACCTTGGTTCTTAACTGAGGGAAATACTTATTCTACTTTGTTGCATCACCCTTTCCTATTCAAGGGAAAAACCAACACAAGCTCAAGAACTAGGAGGAAGAATTTCTGGCACCGTTGCCAGGGAGGATTTATATCAAGCCTACCAAGTACCTATCGTAAACTCTCATCTCTTGTATTTACATTATTTGCCATTTGCCTCTCGTTTTCATCCCCCCCCCCCACGTCTCAAAATGTTTTCAGAAAAACACAAAAATATTTGCCTTTTTATTTGCATCTTTCTAGTTGTCTTCTTCGTTTGCCTTTTGTTTCCTTGTGTGCTAGATCTCTTGTCATCATGTTTGAATCTGGAGAGGTTATCGCTGAAAAAACTAGTAATAATCTTGAGGAAGAATTTGAATCTTGTGTTCTCAATCCTGATCCTTTTGAAACTAACACTTCTACCAATCTTAAAACAAAGATCTACCATGTGGGTGATGGTAATATCATTGGGAAGCATGTTATTCAAGAATTATTCGATTGCATGGGGGTTATGCCTATATATAGGGTAACCATCCTCGATAATGCAAATTGCTATGTGGATGTTATTTCTACGCGTGTGGTTAAATTATAAAGAGAATTTCTACACATCCATCTCGCTTTACAAAAGATGTTTTATGAACTGCCCAATATACTTGATCCCAAGGCTAAGAAAATTGCTACCATTATCCTTATGCGTGATTTTGATTATATAGTCCGAGAGGCTAGGGAAATCTTTGCTTACTATAATATGAGTTTTGAGCGTCCCATAATAGAAGAAATACTTTATGATAAAGAAACCTTACATGTTTGGAATCTAAGGATTATGGTACTTTTAGCAACAATATAAGAAAAAGAGTCCCTTATCCCCAAGTTATCCAAGCTTTATACATTGGTGCTTACACTAGACTTGATTGGGTTACTAAGGGAATTGACGAAGGGTTTAATAAAAAATGGACTGAATAGATATCTAGAGAACCTATTAAAAGTGAGATACATGTTTCTTATGAAGTTGTTTATGGGGATGATACTGAGTATGAAATTATGAATGTAAAGATTACTAATCGAAGTCCTTTCCATGCCTTAAACCCTCCCGCTAGAAGGGAAGAACATGATAAGAGAAATTTACTAAGAAAGGTGTTGGAAGATTTGATTAGAAAAGATTTGAATACCAAAGATGACAAAACCTAGATTTATGCAATATGCCTAGCTAGAGGCGTAAAACAGTAGCGCTTGTTGGGAGCCAACCCAATTTTATTTTATGTTTTTTGCTTTTGCCTATGTTTTTAAATAAATACGCAATTATACTTCTGTTATGATTGTGTTTTAGAGTTTTAATTAGTGTCTGTGCCAAGTAATACCTTTGGGATGATTTGGAAGATTGTTGATTTGATTATGTGAGAAAATAGAAACTTCTGCGTCCAGTAGCAGAATTATATGCAATTACTGGAGCGTGATCAATTTTTGAAAAATTTACACGTAATTGATATACAAATCATGCACGTTGTCCTAATTTTTCATAATTTTTAGAGTTACATAGGTATGACTAAAACCTGTGTCTTTACATACTGTCCTGTTTTGACAGATTCTGTTTTCATTGTGTTTGATGAATCTATGGGCTATATCGTGGGGTATAAGCCATGGTGAAGTTGGAATACAGTAGATATAATGCAAATATAAAATTCAAATGAGTTCATAACACTACCTAAAAGTGGAGATTAGTTTTATTATACTAACGGATCTCACGAGTTTTCTGTTGAGTTTTGTGTTGTGAAGTTTTCAAGTTTTGGGTGAAATTTCGATGGACGACGGAATAAGGAGTAGCAAGAGACTAAGCTTGGGGATGCCCAAGGCACCCCAAGTAAATATTCAAGGACAACCAAGCATATCTAAGCTTGGGGATGCCCCGGATGGCATCCCTCTTTTGTCTATGATCCATCGATAAATTACTTGAGGCTATATTTTTATTCACTACATGATATGTGTTTTGCTTGGAGTGTCTTGTATGATTTGAGTCTTAGTTTTATTTTATTTTTAGTTTGCCAAAATCATCCTTGCTATACAAACCATTTGAGAGGGACACACATTAATCATGAATTTATTAGAATACTCTATGTACTTCACTTATATCTTTTGAGATAGGCAGTTGCTCTAGTACTTCACTTATATCTTTTTGAGCACGGCAGTGATGTTATTTTGAAGAAATTTATGAATTATCATGCTTCACTTATATTATTTTGAGAGTCTTATAAATAGTATGGAAATTTGCTTAGGCTATGAATTTAGTCCTAATATGATGGGTATCCAAGAGGTATATAATAAAAACTTTCATGAAGATCATTGAATATATGAGACGTTTGATTCCTTGCAATTGTTTTGAGAGACAAAGATGGTGATATTAGGGTCATGCTAGTAGTAAATTGTGGAATAGTAAAAATACTTGTGTTAATGTTTGTGATTCTTGTAGCATGCACGTATGGTCTTCCTGTTATGTGATGAAGTTGGAGCACAAGTTATCCTTAATTGTCTTCCTTTGTGTGAAAGTCAGGAGCACGTGATGGTTAAATCCTACCAACCTCTCCCCTAGGGCATGCGTAGTAGTACTTTACTTGGAGGGTTAATAATTTTTTTGCAATAAGTATGTGAGTGCTTTATGACTAATGTTGAGTCCATGGATTGTATGCACTCTCACCCTTACACCTTTGCTAGCCATTTTGAAAAGTCATGTTTGCTTTTTAGTATGATTGAAGTATTATCGTTTTTATGTCAATATTTCACTTTTGTTTAGAATCATATGGATCTGAATATTCATGCCACACAAATAAAGATTACATGATAAACATGTTAGGTAGCATTCCACATCAAAAAATCTATTTTTATCATTTACCTACTTGAGGATGAGTAGGAATTAAGCTTGGGGATGCATGATACGTCACCAACGTATCTATAATTTTGTATTGTTCCATGCTATTATATTATCCAACTTGGATGTCTTATATGCAATGTTATGCTATTTTTTAATCATTTTTGGGACTAACCTATTAACCTAGTGCCCAATGCCAGTTGTTGTTTCCCTTGTTTTTATCTTTTACAGAAAATCAATTTCAACGGAATGAAACTTTTTGAGAATTTTTCTTGGACTAGAAGACACCCAGGAACCTCCGAGAGGAGGCCAGAAGGGCCACGGGTGATCCACTAGCTCACCAAGCACGCCCTTGAGCTTGTGGGTCCCCCATAGCTCCTCCAAACCTAATCTCACCTCTATAAATACCCAAATATTCCCCGTACACCAGAGGGCACAATAAAAAAAATACTTTTTTCGCTGCCGCAAGTTTCTCTCCTCGTGAGATCCCGTCTGGAGGCCTTTTCCGATACTCCACCAGAGGGGGGTTCGATCACGGAGGGCATCTACATCAACCTTGCCGCCCTTTCGATGATGTGTGAGTAGTTTACCATAGACCTACGGGTCCATAGCTAGTAGCTAGATGGCTTCTTCTTCTCTCTCTCTCTCTTTGATCTTCAATACAATGTTCTCGTCGATGCTCTTGGAAATCTATTCGATGTAATCTTATTTCACGGTGCGTTTGTTGAGAATCGATGAATTGTGGGTTTATGATCAGATTATCTATGAATATTCTCTGAAATCTTTTATGCATAATTAAGATAGCTTTGTATTTCTCTCCGATCTATTGATTTGGTTTGGCCAACTAGATTGAATTTTCTTGCAATGGGGGAGGTGATTTGTAATGGGTTTAATCTTGCGGTGTCGTCACCCAGTGACAGAAGGGGTAACAAGGCACGTATTTGTATTGCTGCCATCAGGGATAAAAAGATGGGGTTTATTCATATTGATTGGATCTACCCCTTTACATCATGTCATGTTGCTTAAAGCATTACTCCGTTCTTGTTAACATAATCTACTAGATGCATGTCAGATAGCGGTCGATGTGTGGAATAATAGTAGTAGATGCAGGCAGGTGTCGGTCTACTTGTCACGGACATGATGCCTATGTTCATGATCATTGCCTTTGATATCGTCATATTTATTCGCTTTTCTATTAATTGCTCAACAGTAATTTGTTTACCCATCGTATGCGTTCTTTCAAGAGAAAAGCCTGTAGTGAAAACTATGGCCCGAGGGTCTATTTTTATCATATTATTTTCATATCTACAAAACCAAAAACACAAAAATACCTTGCTGCAATTTATTTACCTTTACTTTATTTTGCACTTTTATTTATCTTTTATACATATCTCTATAAGATCTCATCCTTGCAAGTAACCATGATGGGATTGACAACCCCTTTATCGCGTTGGGTGCAAGTATATATTTCTCTGTTTGTGTAGGTGCAACTATTGGTGACTTGTGTATTCCTCCTACTGGATTGATACCTTCATTCTTAACCGAGGGAAATATTTATCTCTACTTTGCTGCATCACCCTATGCTCTTCAAGGGAAAACCCAATGCAAGCTCAAGAAGTAGCACATAGCTAGTTACTCATATTATAAGTAACATCATATATACCAAGATAAAGATGATTCTACAATCTAATAAATGAAGTGTTGCATGACACCACATATACTCCCTCCATCTGGGAAAACTTGTGCACGTGACCTTTTTGTAGAAAACCCCTTCCCAAACTCCTGACACAATCCGCACTTGTCGTCGTATCCAATCGACGCAACCCGCCGCTCCGTCACAGGAGCATGGATGCCGTAGCTCCCCTGTTCAGCTTTGTCGTGCTGCTCCCCTGCTCTCCCGCACGTCCTCCTCCTCCGCCATAGCTTCCTCGCCTAGGCCCAGCTCCCGCCCCCTTGCCTGCCTCCAGAATCCCCCCTCTTTCATAACAAAAATCATTTATTCTCCTCCCGTTGTGTCTCCTGCCCATGCGCGGTAACGACACGTCCTCCTTGTCGCCCTAGCAATCGGAGGAGACACGTGGCAGGTAGGAGTGGCTCACGATGTGCTTGCGTGACCTAGGGTGCGAGTGGGCTGCCGTATCGCGGGCCTACATGCCGGTTGCTGCCTCGGCCATGCGCCCGTCCGCGGAGGAGGAGGAGGGGGATTCCGTTTGCCGGCAAGGCTTCTTCGGTGGACTGGGTCCTGGTAAGTCCTTCCTCTCCCTCATGATGTGTCGTTGAGGTACAAACCAAATCTCTGCTTAAGCCACCACATTGGTTTTTAAACTGAATCTGGAGTATGTCCGGCAGCACTTGCTAGTCTCCATCTGACAGAAAGCAAAAAACCGCCTTTAGTTTGGTAGCATGAGTACACTATCTCCCTTGTTTTTGTCTAAACAACATTTGGTTGAACATTTGGTCGTGCTGCTGCTCACACTCAAGCTCAGCATAAAGACATAAATGCGGAAATAGGCCAGCCAAAAATAGTTAGGAGGAACACTTTGCCAATCTTTCCAGATTCAATTAAGCTAAGCTAAGGTTAGCAGCAAAACAAACACAAGTTATTGTGAATTGATAGCAACAGTACCTTCCTCTGACCAATACAAACATAGGTTATTTTGGGTGTGTTTGGCAGCTGTTCCCACCCTAGCATAATTGTTCCTCTTTGAGACATGTTGGGTACATGCATGTGCAGTTGTTTGGTTGTGATGTATGTGTTGAGACATGCTCTGTCGAGACTGTGTTTGGTAGCCTGTATCTGAAGTAGGCTGCATCAATTTTTTTTGGGTGCTAATACAATTTCAAATAACATTTCTACATTTCACTAATAATTCAAGCAATAAAACTTCACCGTTTCAACATAATCTGAACAATGAAAGATTATTTTGGCTATATATAAATATGAAGAAACAATTACTAGATTCATATCTTAGCATATTGGAACAATAAACATAATCTCAGCAATATAACATCACTAGATTCATATTACATAGCTTTATTGGATTCCAGGTGAACAATAACAATTGCATAACACTGAAGAAATCGATTTCTTACTAGTGCTGCTACTACTACTGAACCTGAACTTGACAAACGCATCATACATCAGAACTATTATGAATTCCAATCAAAGTCAAGAGGAAGGAACAGGTGAAATAGAGTGAGGAATGGATCAGTGAGGAGTGTGTAAGGTGTAGCGACAGCAGCATCTCCAGATCGAGGACCACTCTCAGGCACTACGGCGGCGCATAGCATGGACGGCACGGTCCACCTCCATCCCGTTGACCAACAACAACAGCTTGTTGGCAAACTCTAGCATCTACTACGGCCCCGCGTCCGCCGTGGGTGCAGCCCTGCGAGGCCTCGTGCACCGCCAGTCGTTGTCGCTACGGGGGTGGACAAACTAGCCAGAGCTCAGGCATTACTGCTGGAGGGGAAGGGGGAGGGGGTTAGTGGAAGGAAGTAAGGAAGGGAGGAGGGAGAAGGAGGTGAAAGAAGGAAGGAAGGGTGGAGGCGCTACATCCCACGGTGGCGGCGACGAGGTTGAAGAGGGGCGGCCAGGTCAAAAAATAGGGTCACGAGGGAGAGGTGGGGTTCAGGAGGGGTGGCCGTTCGAGGGGGTCGTGGGTCGAACGCAGCCTAGCAGACCCCGGCTCGCCTCGCTCGGGGTTGTGATAACCCACAAGTGTAGGGGGTCGTTTGTAGACTTTTTCGATAAATAAGAGTGTCAAATCTAACGAGGAGCTAAAGGTAGAACAAATATTCTCTCAAGTTCTATCAACCACCGATACAACTCTACGCACACTGAACGTTTGCTTTATCTAAAAAAAGGATAAAACTAGATGTACTTAGCGGGAACTTGAAGTAAATTACAAGACAATAAAAGTAGTGAAGTAGCAAGCTTTTTGTAGCACAAGAGAATAATTTGTCCATAGGCCATCAACTACGTTACTAGATTGATATCAAGTTTATATGTGGGAGAAGCCACTGCTAGCATGCCATCCCTTACTTGGAATTCTATGCACTTATGGTTGGAACTCTAGGAAGCATACGCAACTACTATCGTTCATTAAGGTAAAACCCAACCATAGCCTTAAGATATATTGGTCCCCCTTCAATCCCATATGCATCAATTTCTATGCCAGTCTGGAAGCTGCTGTCACCTTTGCCCTCCAATACATAGTCCTATCAGCATACAACTAACCCTATGGTGTGATCCATGCGTGCGCTCATATGATGGGCACTAAAGGACAACAACATAACCACAAGCAAATTAAACCAATCATAGCAATTTCATTGATAAGCCCGTAGGACAGAATATATCTACTCAAACATCGTAGGATAACCACATATAATTGGATAATAGTATGCAGTGTTGAGCACCATGTTTAAATAGAGAATTACAGCGGTAATAGAGAGGTTACACCGCTGCATGGAGGGGGAGAAAGTTGGTATTGACGGTAGCAAGATTGTTGATGTAGATCGCCGTCACGATCCTAGCCCCGGGGGCACTCCAGCGCCACCGGAAGAGAGGGGGAGAGAGCCCCCCTCCTTCTTCTTCTTCCTTGGCCTCCCCCCTAGATGGGAGGAGGGTTCCCCCTCTGTTCCATGTCCTCCATGGATGTGGAGGGCCAAGAGCCCTTTCGAGATTGGATCTGTCTCTCTGTTCTCTTCTATTTCATGTTCCCGAGATCTGGCCCTTCACCATTTCTTCAATATCCGGAGATCCGTAACTCCGATTGCTCTTAAATTTTAACACATTTTTTTTGGATATAAGCTTCCTTGCGCCCAAAGTAGAAGTCCAACCAACGTACGAGGTGAGCACAACCAACCAAAGCGTGCATGGCACCCCCTGGCGCGCCCAGGTGTATCATGGGGGCTGTGGGCCCCCGTTTGCATTGATTCCAAGTCCCAAAAATCACATATATTCCAAAATAATTATCCGTAAGTTTTTATTGCGTTTGGACTTTGTTTGATATGGATTTTCTGCGAAACAAAAACATGCAACAAATAGGAACTGGCACTGGGCACTAAATCAGTAAGTTAGTCCAAATAAATCTAATAAATTCTCGCCAAAAGTATTTAAAAGTTGAATAATATTGGCATGGAACAATCAAAAACTATAATACCTACATAGTTTATCCCCACTAACCTATTTCTCTTGACATGCTGCCCATCCACATCATCAAGTAGGTCCCACATGTAAATTTCTTTTCCTTCTCTCAATAATCTTCATATAATAATTTCCATCATGCCTCATGTCACAAATTGTACGTGGAAGAAATAATTTCTACCATGCATCAAGTCACCTATTGTATGTGGAAGACGAAAGAAGGGCCTCTCTATCTTCCATCCACTATCTATTTGGATATACAAATTATTAAGCATCTGTCAGTTACTCTTTCTTCTTCTACACATCGTCTTAATTATTTTAGGCCACTGTCTTCTACACATCATTACACATAGTCATCTTTTCCAACCTCTTCGGGTCCTCCTCCTCTCAGCCTCCACGCAGGCGTTCACAGCCGCTCCCTTCTGCCGTTCTTCCGCTCCGGGTCCTCCTTGCGACGGAGGCATCGGGCGCATTGCATCGGCGTTTAGAGCCACTCCATCCTGCCGTTCCTCCGCTTCGGGTCCTCCTCACGGTGGCGGCATCCGACGCGCCGGATGCAGCCATCCCCATCGCGAGCCCAGTTTGTGGGGGGTCCAGCTGGCCGGGTGGCCTCGAGAATGAGCAGGTCGTTAGTATCCCCTCGCCTCCTTGCCCCCGCCATGGCCTGCAAGACATCCTCGGACAACCGATTTATCCTCTGCACACACCGTGCCTCCCCTCCAGTTCCTCCTCACGCCTGTAGCCCCGAACGAACGCACCGGACAAGGCCCTTAGCCGGGAGCCCGGGACACATTTGCAGCCTCCCCTCCCTTCTCTGGACCAGCTTATACATCTACATCGTCAAGACCAAGATTCTTCTGTGCCAATACTTCTATGCAATTTTTTTGTAAGTAGAAGCAGGTGAGAAGGATCTGCAGTCCTGTTTTTCTCAGATCGTAGATTGGATGTCAGTTTTCACAACTCCACCGTAGCAACCCAGAGTGAGGTCTGACTTCGGCGCTCACCATATTGCTTCTGTCCGGACTCAATGGACCGATCTGATTTTTGCTACAAAAATTTGGTAGGATTTTCTTAGCTCTCTGTATTTTACTCTGTGGTAGTAGCGCGTTGTTCATCTGAATTTGGATTAAGTCAAGATTGCATCCGTTACGTCCTTTCTCGGGTATGCTACATATGTCAGTCCCTTCTCCCATGTCTTAGTTAATCAAGCCTTTTGTTGTAGGCAGTGATACACATGTGTATCTTCTCCTCAAGTTGTTCTTGGTTTATGAATCATGCGTTTCTTAGCATGCATTCGTGAAATTAGTTTACTAGCCACATGATTTACATTTCAGATCTCTCTGGCAATAGTATAGTTAAGGAAGGTAGGACAAATTTATAGAATCCTTTTATTTTTCATAATTTTTTGCACTCTGGTGGTTAAAATTGCTATTCATTCTCCTAATAGTTTGTCCCTACTGGCATGAACTTTATTTGTTGCATCACATTTCATATTGCTAACAGAAATGTGCGAGTTTGTCTTTTTCCTTCCAGTCCACCAGCGTTGCTTATTTATCTTCACATCAGGTATTTTTCACAATGGAAACATCCAAGATAGGATGTGTACTTTTGCAATGCTATAGGTGTGCAGGCACTTGCAGCAAAATTTCGCAAGCACTTATTTAATTGCTTATATCTATAAATGGAATTGAATTAGTCGGTTAAGATCTCAAGCATGTTTTCCTTTTCTCTGTCTGATGTATCATTTCATTTCGAGGTATTTATTACATTGGCTTCATCCCACTTCTTGTGATTAGATAAGATATTAATCGTATATCTTCACCCATCTTCTAGGGGACAATCAAATGCTCATGTCCTATTTGTATTGCTTTTGGCTTGCTATGCAGGCCACATCAAAGGCATTGGGAAAGCCATTAATTGGTTACTGGATGTAATAATCTTTGCTCCTAAAGGATTGTATCACCTCGATATTTCAATTCAATGAAATGCTCTTTACCAAAAAAAATCTTTGCTCCTTTGAGAGATCGTCCTATTTGAATTGTTTCCATGGGTGATTGATAATCCAAATTGCTCTGCTACGAAATCTCGATGTGTCTTCCTGAATTTTTTTCATAGGAATGATAGCCTATTTTAGGGAAGTCGCAGTCTAAAGCTATGAATTATACCACTATGTTTGCTTCATGGAGGCATTCAGGAAAAAGGACTTGAAAGCCTTTGCCAAAATCATTTATATAACTGGTTAGTGGTTACAAACAAGCACTTTCTGTCCATTGAGTCTCCACTATGGAAATGTGCAATGTATTGGCTCAAGACACCAATAAATATGACACTGAGAGTTTGTTAATCCATATTTCTTCCGAATAACCAAACATTTATAAATAGTTCTAAATTGTTTTCATGTGTGCTTAAATGCAACTCTCATTTACATACTTGCTCACTATAAAGTACAACCACCCTCATTTGTTGCTAGGTTTGCTACCGTTCATAGGAAGAGGATGTATTTGTGTGTCGGGGGGGGGGGGGTATTATTATCATGTATTCTAATTTTATTCTTGGTAAGTTATTACTATAAATCCCCGCCGCAACGCGCGGGGTATCATCTAGTTATAGATACGACGGAGACATATCAGCATCCCCAAGCTTAATTCCTACTAGTCCTCGAGTAGGTAAATGATAAAAACAATATTTTTTGATGTGGAATGCTACCTAACATAAACTTGATCATATATCTAATCATGGCATGAATATTAAGACAAGAGTGATTCAAAGCAATAGTCTATAATTTGACATACAGACATCAATACTCAGGCATCCCAACAAACAATCATGTCTTTCAAAATATCAAATGCTAAAGAACGTTATCCCTACAAATTCGTATAGCCTTGTCATGCTCAGTCTTCTTAACACAAAGTATAAATCATGAACTACCCCGGTGTCAGCCAAGCAATTGGTTCATACTTTTTAACGTGCTTCAACATTTTCAACACTCACGTAATACATGAGCGCAAGCCATGGATATAGCAATATAGGTGGAATATAATGCGGTGGTAGTAGACAAAAGAAGGGAGAAAGTCTCACATCAACTATGCAATTTAATGGGCTATGGAGATGCCCATCAATAGATATCAATGCGAGGAGTAGGGATTTCCATGTAACGGAGGCACTAAGAGCTATAAGTGTATGAAAGCTCAATATGAAACTAAGTGGGTATGCATCAAAATCTACTATGAAAAATTCCCACTAGTATATGAAAGTGACAACACAGGAGACTCTCTACATGAAAAACATGGCGCTACTTTGAAGCACAAGTGTGGTATTTGCATGCCCCTTCTCTCCTTTTCTCTTTTTTTTTCTTTTTTTGGGCTCTTTTTAGCCTCACTTTTTTTCATTATTTTTCTTTTCCGTTTTTTAATATTCGTCCAGAGTCTTATCTCGACTTGTGGGGGAATCATGGTCTCCATCATCCTTTTCTCATTGGGACATGCTCTAATAATGGATAATGATGATCATCACACTTCTATTTGCTTATAACTCAAAATAAATAAAAATTACAACTTGATACCTAGAACAAAGTATGGCCCTTTATGAATGCCTCTGGCACTGTACCAGGATGTGCAATGATCTAGCATAGCAAAGATATCAAAAAACGGACAAGCCATGAAAATATCGTACTAGCTGTCTCACGATCATGCAAAGCAATATGAAAATGAATGCCCAAGTCAACTATATGATGGAAATGCATGGCAATATATCTCGGAATGGCTATGGAAATGCAATAATAGGTAGGTATGGTGGCTGTTTTGAGGAAGGTATAATAAGGTTTATGCACTGGCGAAAGTTGCGTGACACGAGAGAGGCTAGCTCTTATGAAAGGGTGAGAGTGCGTATAATCCATGAACTCACATTAGTCATAAAGAACTCACATACTGATTCAAAAGTTTATTAGCCCTCGAAGCAAAGTAATACTACGTATGCTCCTAGGGGGGAGGTTGGTAGGAGTTAACCATCGCGCGCCCTCAACCTTCACACAAAGATAGACAATCAAGGAGAAATTGTGCTCCAACTTCCCGGCATAACGCGAGACTGTACGTGCATGCTTCGGGAATCACAAACTTTAACACCAATTCTTACTAAGCATGATCATCCAGTAGTACCTCCCACATACTATCATCTCTATATCGCAAAACTATTGCAAGGAATCAAACATATCATATTCAGTGATCCATAAGTTTTATGTAGGATTTTATGACTAACCATGCAGTTGACCAATTCCGTTTGACTCTCTAAATAGATACAAGTGAAGCATGAGAGTTTAATTCTTTATACAGAAGACCATGCTCTAACAAATATAAGTGAAGCAAAAGAGCATTCTACGAACATCGGAGTTCTATGTGAAGAGAAACAGGCAATCCAAACTTCAAATGATATAAGTGAAGCACATGAAGCAATCTATAAAGCCATACTCAAAAGATATAAGTGAAGTGCAATGAGTATTATATAAATCAACCATGGACTATCTCATACCAGCATGGTGCATAAAATAAAAGTGAAAAATAAACACAAAAGACGCTCCAAGAATTTACGCATATCATGTGAACGAAACGAATCAAAAAACACACCGATACTCGTTGAAGAAACATGGGATGCCTTCCGAGGCATCCCCAAGCTTAGACGCTTGAGTATCCTTGAATATTTACTTGGGGTGCCTTGGACATCCCCAAGCTTGAGCTCTTGCCTCTCCTCCTTCTCCTCACATCAGGACTTCCTCGATCTTAGAACACTTCATCCACACAAAACTTAAACGAACTTTTAGCGGGGCTAGTGCATATGATCAATGAAATCCCATCGTGTACTTGATACGTCACCAACGTATCTATAATTTTTGATTGTTCCATGCTATTATTTATGATGTTCTGGATGTTTAATGGGCTTTGTTATACACTTTTATATTATTTTTGGGACTAACCCATTAACCCAAAGGCCCAGTCCAGATTGTTGTTTTTTGCATATTTCAGGGTGTTACAGAAAAAGAATATCAAACGGAGTCCAAACGGAATGAAACCTTTGCGAGAGATATTTTTGGAGCGGTATCTTCACGGGAGACTTGAGAACCACGGAATAGGGCACACGTGGCGTCCACGTGGGTGGGGGGCATGCCCCTCCCCTACAGGGCGCGCCCCCTGCTTCGTGGGCCCCACGTTGGTCCCCCGATGCCCTCCTTCCTCCTATATATACCCATGTACCACGAAAACATCAGAACAAGAGAGAAAACCTTAATTCCACCGCTGCAACCTTCTGTTCCCGTGAGATCCCATCTTGGAGCCTGTTCCAGAGCTCCGCCGGAGGGGGGATCTACCACAAAGTGCTTCTACATCAACACCATCGCCTCACCATGAGTTGTGAGTAGTTTACCACAGACATTCGGTTCCATAGTTAGTACCTAGATGGCTTCTTCTCTCTCTTTGGATCTCAATACCAAGTTCTCCTCGGTCTTCGAGGAGATCTATTCGATGTAATCTCTTTTTGCGGTGTGTTTGTCGAGATCCGATGAATTGTGGTTTATGATCAAGATTATCTATGAGAAATATTTGGTTCTTTTTTGAATTCTTTTATGTATGATTATAATATCCTTGTAAGTCTCTTCGAATTATCGGTTTGGTTTGGCCTACTAGATCTATAGTTCTTGCAATGGGAGAAGTGCTTGGCTTTGGGTTCAATCTTGCGGTGTCCTTTCCCAGTGACAGTAGGGGCGGCAAGGCACGTATTGTATTGTTGCCTCCGAGGATAAAAAGACGGGGTTTATATCATATTGCTTGAGTTTATCCCTCTACATAATGTCATCTTGCTTAAGGCGTTACTCTGTTCTTATGAACTTAATACTCTAGATGCATGCTGGATAGCGGTTGATGTGTGGAGTAATAGTAGTAGATGCAGAATCGTTTCGGTCTACTTGTCATAGACGTGATGCCTATATATAATGATCATGCCTAGATATTCTCATAATTATTCGTTTTTCTATCAATTTCTTGACAATAATTCGTTCACCCACCGTAGAATTCTACTATCATGAGAGAAGCCACTAGTGAAACCTATGGCCCCCGGGTCTATTCTCAACATATTAATCTACAATCTACTTTACTTTACCGTTTTCACTTTCTATTCTTATATCCAAAAATACCAAAAATATCAAACTATCATATCTATCAGATCTCACTTTCGTAAGTGACCGTAAAGGGATTGACAACCCCTTATCGCATTGGCTGCGAAGTTCTTATTTGTTTGTGCAGGTGCGAGGGACTCGCGCGTGGTCTCCTACTGGATTGATACCTTGGTTCTCAAAAACTGAGGGAAAAACTTATGCTACTGTGCTGCATCACCCTTTTCTCTTCGAGGGAATACAACGCAAGCTCGAGAAGTAGCAAGAAGAATTTCTGGAGCCGTTGCTGGGGAGGCTTACGCAAAAGTCATATACCAAGTACCTATCACAAACCCTTATCCTTCGCATTACATTTATTTGCCTCTCGTTTTCCTCTCCCCCACTTCACCCTTGCCGTTTTATTTGCCCTTCTTTTTGCCGTGTGTTTATCGTTCACTTGCTTCTTGTTTGCTTATGTGTTGGATTGCTTGCTTGTCACTATGGCTCAGAACAATACCAAATTGTGTGACTTCTCCAATTCCAACAACAATGATTTTATTAGCGCTCCGATTGCTCCTATTACCGATACTGAATCTTGTGAGGTCAATGCTGCTCTGTTGAATCTTGTCATGAAAGATCAATTTTCCGGCCTTCCTAGTGAAGATGCCGCTACCCTTCTAAACAACTTTGTTGATTTGTGTGATATGCAAAAGAAGAGGGATATGGATAATGATATTGTTAAATTGAAGTTATTTCCGTTTTCACTTAGAGATCGTGCTAAAACTTGGTTTTCCTCTTTGCGTAGAAATAGTATTGATTCGTGGAATAAGTGCAAAGATGCTTTTATCTCTGAGTATTTTCCTCCTACTAAGACCATCTCTCTTAGAAATGATATTATGAATTTTAAGCAACTAGATCATGAGCATGTTGCACAAGCTTGGGAGAGAATGAAATTAATGATACGTAATTGCCCTACACATGGTTTGAACTTATGGATGATTATACAAAACTTTTATGCTGGCTTGAATTTTGCTTCTAGAAATCTTTTAGATTCGGCCGCAGGAGGCACTTTTATGGAAAACTACCTTAGGAGAAGCTACCAAACTCCTAGATAATATTATGGTCAATTATTCTCAATGGCACACTGAAAGATCTACTAGTAAGAAAGTGCATGCAATTGAAGAGATTAGTGTTTTGAGTGGAAAGATGGATGAACTTCTGAAATTATTTGCTGCTAAGAGTGCTTCTTCTGATCCTAATGATATGCCTTTATCCACGTTGATTAAAAATAATAATGAATCTTTGGATGTGAATTTTGTTGGTAGGAATAATTTTGGTAACAATGCTTATAGGGAAAACTTTAATCCTAGGCCTTTTCCTAGTAATTCCTCTAATAATTATGGTAATTCCTACAATAAATCTTATGGAAAGTTGCCTTCTGAATTTGAAACTAGTGTTAAGGAGTTTATGAATTCGCAAAAGAATTTCAATGCTTTGCTTGAAGAAAATTTGCTTAAGATTGATGAATTGGCTAGAAGCATGGATAGAATTACTCTTGATGATTCTTTTAAACTTATATCTATTCCACCTAAGCATGATATCAATGAGTCTCTCAAAGCCATGAGAATTTCCATTGATGAATGCAAAGAAAGAACCGCTTGGATGCGTGCTAAAAAAGAGAGTTATATAAAAGCATGTTCTTCTAGTTATCATGAAAATAAAGATGAAGATCTGAAAGTTATTCATGTGTCTCCTATTAGATCCTTGTTTTCTAGTATGAATCTTGATAAAGATGGGTTTGGAGACGAGTCTACTTTAATTAAAAGGTGTGCCAATGATTCAGAGTTTTTGGATCTTGATGCTAAAATTGTTAAAAGTGGGATTGAAGAGATTAAAACTTTGCATAGTGATGAACCCACTACTTTGGATTTCAAGGGATTCAATTGTGATAATTGCTCGTTTATTTCCTTGTTGCAATCTGTACTAAACTCTCTGCATGCTTATAGTCAAAATAAAGCTTTCACTAAACACATAGTTGATGCTTTGATGCAATCTTATGAAGAAAAACTTGAATTAAAAGTTTATATCCCTAGAAAGTTTTATGATGAGTGGGAACCTACTATTAAAATTAAAATAAAAGATCATGAATGCTTTGCTTCGTGTGATTTGGGTGCAAGTGTTTCCACTATCCCAAAAACTTTGTGTGATTTGTTAGGCTTCCATGAGCTTGATGATTGTTCTTTAAATTTGCATCTTGCGGATTCTACCATTAAGAAACCTATGGGAAGGATTAATGATGTTCTTATTGTTGCCAATAGGAATTATGTGCCCGTAGATTTCATTGTTCTTGATATAGATTGCAATCCTTCATGTCCTATTATTCTTGGTGGACTTTCCTATTATTGATATGAAGGAAGGAAATATTAGATTCCAATTTCCATTAAGGAAAGGCATGGAACACTTTCCTAGAAAGAAAATTAAACTACCTTATGAATCTATTATGAGAGCCACTTATGGATTGCCTTCCAAAGATGGCAATACCTAGATCTATCCTTGTATCGTGCCTAGCTAGGGGCGTTAAACTATAGCGCTTGTTGGGAGGCAACCCAATTTTATATATTTTTTGTTTTTGCTTCTGTTTAGGAATAAATATTACATCTAGCTTCTGTTTAGATGTGGTTTTGTGTTTTAATTAGTGTTTGTGCCAAGTAGAACCTTTGGGAAGACTTGTGTGAAGTTTATATAATCTTACTGTAAAAATCAGAAACGTTAGCGCTCACTAGAATAGTCACCAGATTTTACTAGAGAGTGCTATTTAGTTGATTCTTTTTGCAGATAATTAATAGACAAATTCCTCACGTTTACCAATTTATTTCAATTTTTTTGGAGTTACAGAAGTATGCGAAAGTTACAGATTACTACAGACTGTTCTGTTTTTGATAGATTCTGTTTTTCGTGTGTTTTTTGCTTATTTTGATGAATCTATGAGTAGTATTAGAGGATATGAATCATAGAGAAGTTGGAATACAGTAGGTTTAACACCAATATAAACAAAGAATGAGTTCATTATAGTACCTTTGAGTGGTGGTTTGTTTTCTTATACTAACGGAGCTCACGAGATTTTTGTCTAAGTTTTGTGTTGTGAAGTTTTCAAGTTTTGAGTATTGCTTTGATGGACTATGGAACAAAGAGTGGCAAGAGCCTAAGCTTGGGGATGCCCAAGGCACCCCAAGGTAAAATTCAAGGACAACCAAAAGCCTAAGCTCCCGAGGCATCCCCTCTTTCGTCTTCATCTATCGGTAACTGTACTCGGGACTATATTTTTATTCACCACATGATATGTGTTTTACTTGGAGCATCATGTATGATTTGAGTCTTTGCTTGTTAGTTTGCCACAATCATCCTTGCTGGACACACCTTTTTGAGAGAGATAAATATGGCCTAGGAATTGTTAGAACACTCTATGTGCTTCATTTATATCTTTTGAGCTAAATAGTTTTTGCTCTAGTTCTTCACTTATATCTTTTAGAGCACGGTGGTGATTTTATTTTGAATAAATTGTTGATCTCTCATGCTTCACTTATATCTTTTTGAGAGTCTATTAGAACAGCATGGTAATGTGCTTTGGCTATAAAACTAGCCTTAACAAGATAGGCATCCAAGATGAATGTAGTAAAAACTTTCATACAAAGTGCATTGAATATGATGAGAAGTTCGATACTTGATAATTGTTTTGAGATATGAGGATAGTGATATTAGAGTCATTCTAGTGGAGTTATTATGAAATTGAGAAATACTTGTGTTAAAGTTTGTGATTCCTGTAGCATGCATGTATGGTGAACCGCTATGTGACGAAGTTAGAGCATGAGGTATTTGTAGAGTGTCATCCTTTGTGTGGAGGCCGGGGGCGCGCGATGGTTAACTCCTAACAACCTCCCCCCTAGGAGCATGTGTTGATTGCTTTGTTTTGATGACTCGTAAATTTTTGCAATAAGTATATGAGTTCTTTATGACTAATGTTGAGTCCATGGATTATACACACTCTCACCCTTCCACCATTGCTAGTCTCTCTTGTACCGGCAACAAAAATAAAAAAGAGAGAGAAAAAGAGAGAAGTGATAATGTTACTATCCTTTTCCACACTTGTGCTTCAAAGTAGCACCATGTTCTTCATGATAGAGAGTCTCATATTTAGTCATTTTCATATACTAGTGGGAATTTTCATTATAGAACTTGGCTTGTATATTCCAACGATGCGCTTCCTCAAATGCCCTAAGTCTTCATGAGCAAACAAGTTGGATGCACACCCACTTAGTTTCTTTTGTTGAGCTTTTCATACATTTTAGCTCTAGTGCATCCGTTGCATGGCAATCCCTACTCACTCACATTGATATCTATTGATGGGCATCTCCATAGCCCGTTGATACGCCTAGTCGATGTGAGACTATCTCCCTCCTTTTTGTCTTCTTCTCAACCACCCATAGTGCTATATCGATGGCTTACGTTCATGTATTGCATGAAAGTTGAAAGGTTTGAAAGAATAGAGTATGAAAACAAGTGCTTGGCTGAAACCGGGGTTGTGCATGATATGAATATTTTGTGTGATGAAGAGGGAGCATAGCCAGACTATATGATTTTGTAGGGATAACTTTCTTTAGCCATGTTATTTTGGGAAGACATGATTGCTTTGTTAGTACGCTTGAAGTATTATTATTTCTTATGTCAATATAGACTTTTGTCTTGAATCTTTCATATCTGAACATTCATGCCACAATAAAGAGAATTACATTGAAAATTATGTTGGTTAGCATTCCACATCAAAAATTCTATTTTTATCATTTACCTACTCGAGGACGAGCAGGAATTAAGCTTGGGGATGTTTGATACGTCTCCAACGTATCTATAATTTTTTATTGTTCCATGCTATTATTTATGATGTTTTGGTTGTTTAATGGGCTTTGTTATACACTTTTATATTATTTTTGGGACTAACCTATCAACCCAAAGGCCCAGTCCAGATTGTTGTTTTTTTTTGCCTATTTCAGGGTACAGAAAAGGAATATCAAACGGAGTCCGAACGGAATGAAACCTTTAGGAGAGATATTTTTCGAGCGATATCTTCATGGGAGACTTGAGAACCACGGAATAGGGCACACGTGGCATCCACGAGGGTGGGCGGCGCGCCCCCCTATAGGGTGCGCCCCCTGCCTTGTGGGCCCCACGTTGGTCCCTCGATGCCCTCCTTCCTCCTATATATACCCATGTACCCCTAAAACATCAGAATAAGAGAGAAAACCCAAATTCCACCACCGCAACCTTCTGTTCCCGTGAGATCCCATCTTGGGGCCTATTCCGGAGCTCCGCCAGAGGGGGGATCTACCACGGAGTGCTTCTACATCAACACCATCGCCTCACCATGAGTTGTGAGTAGTTTACCACAAACCTTCGGGTCCATAGTTAGTACCTAGATGGCTTCTTCTCTCTCTTTGGATCTCAATACCAAGTTCTCCTCGGTCTTCGAGGAGATCTATTCGATGTAATCTCTTTTTGCGGTGTGTTTGTCGAGATCCGATGAATTGTGGGTTTATGATCAAGATTATCTATGAGAAATATTTGGTTCTTTTCTGAATTCTTTTATGTATGATTATAATATCCTTGCAAGTCTCTTCGAATTATTGGTTTGGTTTGGCCTACTAGATCTGTAGTTCTTGCAATGGGAGAAGTGCTTGGCTTTGGGTTCAATCTTGCGGTGTCCTTTCCTAGTGACAGTAGGGGCAACAAGGCACATATTGTATTATTGCCATCGAGGATAAAAAGATGGGGTTTATATCATATTCCTTGAGTTTATCCCTCTACATCATGTCATCTTGCTTAAGGCGTTACTCTGTTCTTAATACTCTAGATGCATGCTGGATAGCGGTCGATGTGTGGAGTAATAGTAGTAGATGCAGAATCATTTCAGTCTACTTGTCAAGGACGTGATGCCTATATATAATGATCATGCCTAGATATTCTCATAATTATTCGCTTTTCTATCCATTGCTCGACAGTAATTCGTTCACCCACCATAGAATTCTGATATCATGGGAGAGGCCACTAGTGAAACCTTTGGCCCCCGGGTCTATTCCCAACATATTAATCTACAATCTACCTTACTTTACCATTTTTACTTTTTGTTCTTATATCCAAAAATACCAAAAATATCAAACTATCATATCTATCAGATCTCACTTTCTTAAGTGACCGTAAAGGGATTGACAAACCCTTATCGCGTTGGCTGCGAAGTTCTTATTTGTTTGTGCAGGTGCGAGGGACTTGCGCGTGGTCTCCTACAGGATTGATACCTTGGTTCTCAAAAACTAAGGGAAATACTTATGCTGCTGTGCTGCATCACCCTTTCCTCTTCGAGGGAATACAACGCAGGCTCGAGAAGTAGCAGTACTGCTCTAACATTATTGTATAATTATAATCAAAGATTACCCACCGTATGCTATCGCAATTATATGGCCCCGAGTCAAGGAAGCTTCAACAAGAATTCAAACATACACAAATAATGAAGCTATAACATCAATCTATGAAAACAGGACAATCTGTAAAGATTTGAACATTCACCATACCGTTGGAACTCTAAAACTTCTAAAAAAATTAGGACAAAATAAAAAAAATTCTGTATCAAGACTGTGCAAAAAGTTTTAGAAACATTTGACGTTCCAGTAAAAAATAGAAAATCAAGCACTACAGGAAAACTTTCTATTTTTGCACTGCACAAACCAACAAGCAATCTAATCATCCTAAAGGAAACTCTTGGCACATTATTTTTATAATACAATGGATTTGTACGAGGGGATAATTATTTTTGTTGAAAAGCTTTTGTAATTGCGATTCACAAACTTTCCATGGGCATGAACAAAGT
Organism: Secale cereale; assembly: GCA_902687465.1. Taxonomy (NCBI): domain Eukaryota; kingdom Viridiplantae; phylum Streptophyta; class Magnoliopsida; order Poales; family Poaceae; genus Secale; species Secale cereale. The sequence continues at coordinate 692,704,377 of LR738715.1, forward strand.
TCAAGGCTAGCTCCCACTTTAACAATGCTCGTCTCTCTCACATTCACTTTTCTTTTTGAAAAAAGTTTTAGGTTCCCTTTTTTTAAAAACTTTATAAAAGCACTCAAAAGAAATAAATTACTCTCTAAAACTTCTGGCGTCTCCATGGCAGCACTTTCTTTAAAGCCATTAAGCCAGGCATAAAGTGCTCAAGTAATGGATCCACCCGGATCCCAAGGTATATCAAAGCCAATTTTAATTAGCAATGGTTTGGCATTTAGTAGTGAGCACAAAGTGATATATCTCATGCAATGATGAAGTCTAACTCTCTTCCTATGCATCGGCATGTCATAAAAGAACAATTCATGCACAACAAGTAAAGACCAATGCATAGTATAAGCATTTTCTTGCAATTTTATCATGTTGAAAAAATAGAGAGGCGGAGATGTAGTTCATCTCTCATAATAATTGCAAGTAGGGGCAGCAAGCACATGCATATTACACTCACCAAAATCATCATGTGCAATGATAAAAGGCAACCCATCAATGTAATCCTTAATAAGTGCAAACTTCTCCGATATAGTGTAGTTTGGAGAATTCAAAAAGATAATAGGACTATCATGTGTGGGTGCAATAGCAACAATCTCATGCTTAACATAAGTAACTATAGCGAGTTCATCTCCATAAGCATAATTCATATTGGCATCTTGGCCACAAGCATAGCAAGCATCATCAAAAAGGGACATTTCAAATGAATCAATGGGATCATAGAAATCATCATAGCATTCATCCTTCGGCAAGTATGTAGGTAAATTAAACAATGCATGAGTTGAGGGGTTACTCTCATCAGAAGGTGGGCACGGGTAGCTAATACGTTCTTCCTCGTTTTGTTCTTCACTCTCCTCCTCATCTTTTTCATCCAATGAGATCACAATGTCATCAATTTCTTCTTCCATAGACTCCTACAAAATATTAGTCTCTTCTTGGACAGCGGAGACTTTCTCAACAAATACATTAATATCATAATTGTATTTATAATTATCATAGCAATATTTAAGGATAGCAATTTTTTTAGATCTATAACTTGAATCATCATCATAATCATCATACTTTAAAAACAGAGATTCAATTTCATAAGCACCCTTAAAAGAAGCAAATTCTTCTATTCGCTCCACATCATAATAATCATATACACCTTTAGCATAAGAAGCTAAGATTTCATTATCATTAAATTCACATGAAAAGGGAAGGTGTGGATCCTTAATCTTAGAGCAACAAGTAAAATCATATTCCAAGCTTAGATTCCAAGCATACCAATGCAACAGATGAATTTGATCCCATAAAAGTTTCCCCTTTTGTGTCAAGCGATAATCCCTAAATTATTCACGTTGATCCAACGTTACTCCCATTATCATGTTGAATGGAGTTTTCTCAGGATTATCAAAGTAGTGCATAATACTTTTCACATAACCAGCATCGAGGGATTTAGGAGATTCCCCATCTCCATGAGTAGCAAGTACAACTAGTTTTTTTGGTGTTTCGTGTTCCATATCCACAAATAAAGATAGAGAACAACTTAGAAAATAAAATAAAATCACTTAGGGATAAAGCAAACAAGCACACAGGAGAATATTCACCCCACGCTATTGCTCCCCGGCAACGGCGCCAGAAAAAGGTCTTGATAACCCACAAGTGTAGGGGATCGTTTGTAACCTTCTTCGATAAATAAGAGTATCGAACCCAACGAGGAGCTAAAGGTAGAAAAAATATTCCCTCAAGTTCGATATAACTCTACACACACTAAACGTTTGCTTTATCTAAAAAGGGATAAAGCAAGAAGTACTTAGCGGGAACTTGAAGTAAATTGCAAGACAATAAAAGTAGTGTAGTAGCAAGCTTTTTGTAGCACAAGAGAATAATTTGTCCATAGGCCATCAACTACGTTACTAGATTGATAGCAAGTTTATATGTGGGAGAGGCCACTCCTAGCATGTCGTCCCTTACTTGGAATTCTATGCACTTATGATTGGAACTCTAGCAAGCATCCGCAACTACTATCGTTCATTAAGGTGAAACCCAACCATAGCCTTAAGATATATTGGTCCCCCTTCAATCCCATATGCATCAATTTCTATGCCAGTCTGGAAGCTGTTGTCACCCATGCCCTCCAATACATAGTCCTATCAGCATACAACTAACCCTATGGTGTGACCCACGCGTGCGCTCATATGATGGGCACCAAAGGACAGCAATATAACCACAAGCAAATTAAACCAATCATAGCAATTTCACCGATAAGCTTGTAGGACAAAATAGATCTACTCAAACATCATAGGATAACCACATATAATTGGATAATAGTATGTAGTGTTGAGCACCATGTTTAAATAGAGAATTACAGCGGGAATAGAGAGGTTACACCTCTGCATGGAGGGGGAGAAAGTTGGTATTGACAGTAGCAAGATTGTTGAGGTAGATCGCCGTCACGATCCTAGCCCCGGCGGCACTCCGGTGCCACCGGAAGAGAGGGGGAGAGAGGACCGCTCCTTCTTCTTCTTCCTTGGCCTCCCCCCTAGATGGGAGGACGGTTCCCCCTCTGGTCCATGGCCTCCATGGCTGTGGAGGGGCGAGAGCCCCTTCGAGATTGGATCTGTCTCTCTGTTCTCTTCTATTTCGCGTTCCCGAGATCTGGCCATTCACCGTTTCTTAAATATCCGGAGATCCGTAACTCCGATTGCACTGAAATTTTAACACAATTTTTTTTCCGGATATAAGCTTCCTTGCGCCAGAAGTAGAGGTCCAACCGACGTACGAGGTGAGCACAACCCACCACAGCGCGCCGGGCACCCCCTGGCATGCCCAGGTGCATCGTGGGGGCTGTGGGTCCTCGTTTGCATTGATTCCATGTCCCAAAAATCACATATATTCCAAAATAATTCTCCGTAAATTTTTATCGCGTTTGGGCTTCATTTGATATGGATTTTCTGCAAAACAAAAACATGCAACAAACAGGAACTGACACTGGGCACTGGATCAATAAGTTAGTCCAAATAAATCATATAAATTGTTTCCAAAAGTATGTAAAAGTTGAATAATATTGGCATGGAACAATAAAAAATTATAGATACAGCGGAGATGTATCAGGGTGCTCGAGTGAGCATAGTTGAGGGCCATTTTTGCATCGGTTGAGCATCGCCTACAAGAGCCCATGCACTCTAACAAACATCGAAATGTGAGTTCAATGGAGAACTTTTAGGCTCATGTACCCCCCCCCCACGCAGGCTACGAAACACACCCTTTGTTCTTCTGATAATTTCTATCACTTGTCTATTATAATCCCGTGTTATTGTGTTCTGTTCTAATATCTCTGCCCCTCTGGTTTTAAACTAAACCAACAATAGCATCTACATTTACTCAGTAAACTTTTGAGTGGATTTATCACTTGTTGTGAAAATTCAGAATACATTAAAGCATCTCAAGGCACATGCCCACCTTTTGGTTTGGTCAGATTACGAGATTGTGCCAAACTATGCTCAACCACAAAGACAAAAGGCACTAGCACCACATAGTTGCATTGAACAAATAGACTTGTTTCATGAGTGCTTAATTTGAATTGACCAAATATACTGTAATTGATGAAATTTTAGGAATATTGCTTGTCCAATCTGTGTGTATAAATTTCAGGACTATGTGAATAAAATGAACAACGCCGAATAAATTTTAGGAATATTTCTTGTCCAATCTGTGTGCAAATTTTTTAGGAACATGATAATATTCTAGTACATCAAACTAAATTTTCTTTGTTAAGTTTTAAACAAAATGGTTACTAGTGCATCTAGGAATCTTGTTAACTGAACATTTAGTGTAGAATCTTGTAAACTAAATATTTAGTGTAGAATATTCAGGAGCTAATTCAATTCAATGTCTTCATCCTTCTCTTCCGGCATCAAGTTCAAATCCATAGCGTCACCTTGTTGAGCTTGTTCTTCTTGTTGAGCTTCCCCTCTTTCGGCATCAAGTTCAAATCAATAGCATCACCCTGTTGAGCTTGTTCTTCTTGTTGATCTTCATCCTCCTCTTATGGCATCAAGTTCAAATCCATAGCATCACCTTGTTGGGCTTGTTCTTCTTGTTGAGCTTCATCCTCCTCTTCCGGCATCAAGTTCAAATCCATAGTTGTGTGCTCATGTCTGTACTCATAAGAAGAGTACAAAAGATGAATGGTTAGCATATAATCATAACAAGAGTACTGCATAAGATATCTTGGTCCAGTAAGATCATTTGCATAATGGATGCTATCTTTATTTTGAAATGATACTATTCTTGCTGAATTTATACCCTGGTTCATTGACAAATGACAAAAGATGAATGTGGTTAGTACCATAATGACAAAAGATGATCCAAACTAGAATGGCTGCCATGTGACCATTTCTTGGCCACAATTCTGCATACATTTACTTAAGCTTTACACTAGTCACTATCAATTCCAAGTCACTATTTTTGCTTCTTTGTTTTTTTAGGAAACAAGGAAAATTCCAACAAGGCATGATTTATTATTCTTTTTTCTCTAGTGAGCATGGAATAAGTAAATGTAATTCAGGAATTATACACTTTCTTTCTTCATTTTTTTGTGGGTGGAATGTAAACACAACACAACTACTCTAAATTTCTATACATGGAGTACTTGGGATCTTCATTTGGTAATATTACAAAATTCCAAATAATGCATCAATCTATAGCACACCATGACACTACTATTATCATTGTGTAGAAACATTATGGCTCAATACTCCTACATGTTGTCTTTTTCAACATGCAGATGACTGTAAAAATGGAGGTGATCCAACAATATTCCAAATTACTCCTATCATTTAAATTAAGTGTGGCTAAATATAATTCAGATTACAACATGATCTAGTTACTCCTACTCATAATATGGAGTATAATTCATAATGTTAGCTAATTCAAATAAGCTAACATTAATACCTGAACATGCAAATTATTGATGCTTATTTTTGTTTTTCTCTTTGTAGGAGCAGATTTGTTCCTGATCTTTATTCTATAGGAGCAGCTTCTTCTTAGTCCTTGTAGTATCCATGTTTTCCTTCTCCCATTTTAGACCATGATCATTGATAGGTGGGAACCCGATGAACAAGTTCATGCCCGAGGGTTGCCCGATCTTCACGTTGTAGGATCAAAGCGGGATGGATAACTAGCTGCAAGCAGCCGTGATAACTAGCTTTATACCTGCCAAGGTTGGATGCAACTCGTGTGTTTGGGATGGCTGACCGAAGCTATAAGAACTCCAACCCGTTGTCCGAACAATCGCAGAACCACAAACCGGGACTAACCCACACAAAACGGCCGGAACTGCAGAGCATGAATTAGGGGGAACTAGAGGATCCTTCTCGCGAATCCAAATGAACTCACAAGAGCAAATGTAGCAACGATCTCTCGGATATCTCTAGTAGTCTTGCTGCATAAGCTTGTAGCTAAATAATTTGACAAAAAGGTTTCCAAGAGGATGTGAAGATGGGTTTTATAGCAGGGACAACCCCCTTAGCTAGGTGTGAAAATGGTTTCAAAAGTAAGCAGCTTTGCATGGCTTCCTTGGGGGAATAAGTAGTCAACTTTGGGAGTTGTTGGAGAGCTCCTTGAAAATTCGCGAAGCCTTGACAGCCTGGACACCTTCCACGAGAATGACTAGAGCTTTTGACTCACTACTACAAATGATGTGATGTTTTTTGAATTGGAAAGATAATTTGATTTAGCTTATGTTGATGTACCCCTATGGCCCCGTATCTTCACCACCTGGGTGTGACACAATGAAACATGAGAGGTAAAAACTGACAGCATCAGCTTCACTTGAAACTTGTTTTCTCCAAACTTGTTCCTCCAAACCGGTTGCTTCAAGAGCTCATAGGTAGTTGGATTTCTTCCATGTGAGACCTAAGTTCAACCAACAATAATTGGGATGAAAGCTTAGTTGTGTCATCAAGGTTAGAAGGTAAATTTAGGTTAGCGTTCACCTGGTTAGTTATTAGTTTGGTGCGACGTCTTGTGATTGGACCTATAATTGTTCGAGACTTGTCGATGGTTGTGGTGTCCTCATTATCCTCACCCTCTTGAAAAGGAGTCATCCTCAACTCTGATGGTCCAAAGTATGGAGAGAGGTCGAACACATTAAAAGTTGGACAAACACCATAATCCATTAAAAGGTCAATCTTATAGGCATTGTCATTGATCTTCGAAAGCACTTTGAATGGACCATCTCGACATGGCTGCAACTTGCATTTGCGTTGATCCGGGAAACAATTCTTTCGTAGGTGTACGCACCCAAGATCACCTTCTTCAAACAACACCTTCTTTCTTCCCTTATTTGTTCGTTTTGAATATTGTTCAGTCATCTTCTCAATATTTTCCTTGGTATTTTCATGAATTTTCTTCACGAAGTCAGCACGCTTACTTGCATCAAGGTTAGTTCGCTCCTGCAATGGTAAAGGCAAAAGATCTATGGGAGCAGCAGGTTTGAAGCCATAAAAAATTTCAAAAGGACAAAATTTAGTGGTCGAATGTACCGCCCTGTTGTATGCCAACTCCACGTGAGGGAGACACTCTTCCCACATCTTCAAAATTTTCTTTAAAACTGCTCTTAGCATCATGGATAGTGTGCGGATGACAAATTCAGTTTGTCCATCCATTTGTGGGTGGCATGTAGTGGAAAACATAAGCTTCGTTCCTAGCTTTGCCCACAACGTGCGTGGTACTCCATGTAGCCACACGACTTCCGTGATAAACAAATCAGCAATGTGTGAAGCATCATCGCTCTTATGACACGGGATAATATGAGTCATCTTGCTAAACCTATCAACCACCACAAAAACTGAATCACTCCCCCTCTTAGTGCGTGGTAATCCAAGAATAAAATCCAGAAATATCTTCCCAAGGTGTACTAGAAATTGATAAAGGCGTATAAAGTCCATGAGGGTTTAAACGTGACTTAGCTTTGCGGCAGATCTCACAACGCAGCACGCATCGCTCAACATCACGCCTCATCCTTGGCCAAAAGAAATGGTCAATCAACACACTCTCGGTTTTCTTTGCTCCAAACTGTCCCATGAGACCACCAACATGAGCCTCCTGCAAAACCAACAAACAAACCGAGTAGTCTCCGATGCATAATTTGTTAGCTCGAAACAAGAATCCATCATGCAAGTGAAACTTTCCCCCCACTACACTTTGAGTGTGGTTCAACAAAATATGGGTCATTGGCATACAATTCTTTGATGCTTTGAAACCCAAGAATTTTAGTATCAAGTTGTGAGAGTAAAATATGACTTCAAGATGAAGTATCGGCAACACAATTACCTTTTCCTTTCTTGTACTTGACAATATAGGGAAACGATTCTATGAATTCACTCCATTTTACATGCCTACAGTTTAGTTTTTGTTGACCCCTAAGGTGCTTTAAGGATTCATGGTCGGAATGTATCACAATCTTTAAGATACAAATAATGTTGCCATGTTTCTAAAGATCTCACAAGTGCATATAATTCTTTGTCATAAACTGAGTAATTCAGAGTTGTACCACTTAGCTTCTCACTAAAATATGCAATAGGTCTACCTTATTGCATTAGTACTCCTCCAACCAACACCACTTGCGTCACATTCAATTTCAAAAGTCTTACCAAAGTTGGGTAGTGCAAGCAATGGTGCATATGTCAATTTTTCTTTCAGCTCTTGGAAGGCCTTCTCTTGTGTGTTTGCCCACTTGAAGGGAACATCTTTCTTTGTTAGCTCATTCATGGGTGCAGCAATGGTGCTGAAGTCCCTCACAAACTGACAATAGAAACCAGCAAGCCTAAGAAAGCTTCGCACTTGGCTTACATTTTGTGGAGGCATCAACTCGCGGATGGCCTTTACCTTCTCCTCATTTACCTCTACACCTTGTCCTGAAACAACAAAGCCAAGAAACACAACTTTGTTTGTGCAAAACGTGCACTTTTCCTTATTAGCATATAATTTCTCCTCTCTTAGGACAACAAGCACACATCTGATGTGTTCAACATGTTCATCCAAAGTTTTGCTATAAGTCAGGATCTCATGTATGATCCACAAGTATAGCGGATCAATCATAGTCCTTGAGATAAATAAGAGTGTCGAACCCAACAGGGAGCAGAAGGAATTGACAAGTGGTTTTCAGCAAGGTAATGTCTGCAGGCACTGAAATTGTCAGTACAAATAGTTTGATAGCAAGATAATTTGTAACGAGCAAGTAATGGTAACGGTAAATAGTATGCAGCAAGGTAGCCCAATCCTTTTGTGGCAAAGGACAGACCAAAAGGGTTTCTTATGATGAGCAAAGTGTTCTTGAGGGCACACGGGAATTTCATCTAGTCACTTTCACCATATTGACTTGATTTGTGTTCGTTACTTCGGTAATTGGATATGTGGGTGGACTGTTGCTTAGGTGTTTTTCTTACTTGAATAAACCTCCTACTTATGATTAACCCCCTCGCAAGCATCCACAACTAAGAGAAAAGTATTAAGATAAAATCTAACCATAGCATTAAACATTTGGGTCCAATCGGTCCCTTACGAAGTAGCACATTAACTATGGTTTAAGCTTCTGTCACTCTAGTAACCCATCATCTAATAACTACTCCACAATGCATTCCCTTAGGCCCAAATATGGTGAAGTGTCATGTAGTCGACGTTCACATGACACCACTAAGGGAATCACAACATACATATCATCGAAATATCAAACACATATCAAGTTCATATGATTACTTGCAACATGAGTTGTCTCGTGACCTCAAGAACTAAAGTAACTACTCACAAGTGATAAACATGCTCAAGATCAAAGGGGTATTAAATAGCATAATGGATGTGAACATATAATCTTCCACCAAATAAACCATATAGTAATCAACTACAAGATGTAATCAACACTACTAGTCACCCACAGGTACCAATCCGAGGTTCCGATACAAAGATTGAACACAAGAGACGAACTAGGGTTTGAGAGGAGATGGTGTTGTTGAAGATGTTGATGAATATTGGCCTCCCAAAGATGATAGGGTTGTTGGTGATGACAATGACGATGATTTCCCCGTCCGGGAGTGAAGTTCCCCCGGCGGAATCGCTCTGCCGGAGGGCAAAAGTGCTCATGCCCAAGTTCCGCCTAGAGACGGTGGTACTTCATCCCGAAAGTCCTCCTTATTTATTTTAGGTCAAAATGACTAATATACCAGAAGATGGGCACCGGAGGTGGGCCGAGGAGGGCACAACCCACCAGGGCGCGCCTGGGGGCCCTGGCGCGCCCAGGTGGGTAGGGCCGACCTGGTGGGCCCCCTCGGGTACTTATTTGATCCAATAATTCTTAAATATTCCTACAAAATCCCCGTGAAGTTTCAGCTCATTTGGAGTTGTGCAGAATATGTAGCCTGATGTTGCTTTTTTAGGTCCAAAATTCCAGCTGCCGGTATTCTCCCTCTTGATGTAAACCTTGCATATTATGAGAGAAAAGGCATTAGAATTTCTCCAAAAGGCGTTATTATGCATCAAACATGATGCAAAATGGATGTATAAACTCCCCCAAGCTTAGACCTCGCTTGTCATCAAGCAAAAAAATGAAATAAAAAAACATGTCCACATGCTTAGAGAGAGAGAGAGAGGTGTCGATAATAAACAAAATACGAACATAGAAGCATCATGTATATTATTGTAACAACAATAGACTTCATTAAAACATAATATAACATAGCTCTATCATGTAACAATTCATCACACTATCAAGGTATAAAGCATAAACTCTATTGAAAACCAACAAACTATGTTCTCAGTTAATTTTGCAACTACAATTCATCATCTTTTCAGGAAGGGTCATGTATCAGAACCTTTAGAAAAGTCCACGTACTCAACCATCATATAGTCTTCTATGATTGCTAACACTCACTGCATACACATGAGCAAAAAATTTCAACAAGACACATAGAAATATAGGGGCTTATGGTTTCGCCACCCGACGCATTCACCTCAAGGGTGATGTCAACTATAATAATTCATGCTCACCCATATTCAACTGGATATATGTGACTGGATCTTTCCTCACCACATGATGCTTTCCAAAAGAGAAAATAAGAAGGGAAAGAGATAAATACTTTGACTCTTTGCATAAAAGTAAATACATAAAGTAAAAAGAGATAGGCCCTTCGCAGAGGGAAGCAGAGGTTGCCATGCGCTTTTTTGGGTTGTATGCTTGATCTCTTAGTGCAAAAGAACATCACGTTATATAGCCCCTTATGATGGCAACCTTTATTATGCAGTCTGTCGCCTTTATTATTTTGCCATCACAAGTTCGTATAATGCTCAATTTTCTATTACACTAAATGATCTAACACATTTAGAAGCAGTTTTTATTGCCTTATTGCACCGATGAAAACTTAGTTGAAGGATCTTACTCAATCCATAGGTAGGTATTGTTGACTCTCGAATAAAAAGATTTGGGTTTAAGGGTTTTTGGATGCACAAGTAGTATCTCTACTTAGTGCGGAATTTTTGGCTAGAAAAGATATTGAGCAAGCACCACATGTTAAAGGATCTATGACAATATAACTTCTACGTGAATATGAACAAACATAAGACATTACATTGTCTTCCTTTTCGAACATCAACCGTTTGGCATATAATATTTTGATGGGGGCTCACAATCACAAAATATGTCCAAGATAGTATATTTGCATGTGATCTTCTCTTCCCTTATTAATTATTTCATGAATTGCATCATTGACCAATGCTATGTTTGTCAATCTCCAATAAATTTTACTACTTATACTTTTCCTTATGTGATGTCATTACTTACCATAAGATTAGCATATGATCTTTTTCATTTATTTCCTTTATTTTCATTGCAACAAGGAAGTAAACAAAGCAAAACTAAAACTAAACATTATTATATATCTCGCACACGATTACATAGATAGATATCTAAGCAAACTTTAAAATAAAGATCAAAGTATTCTTTTATTCAACTAATGCAAAAGATAACTAAAGATCGAGCTAAGATAGATAAAGGCAAAAGATAGTGATGTGATACGGTACCGGGGCAACTCCCCCAAGCTTGTCTCAAGCCAAGGGGAGTGCCCATACCCGATACTCAATTCTCCTTTGGTGGTGAAGACGGTGTTGGTTGTGGTGATGAGGTAGTAGCGAGCTTGTCTTCCGGCTTCCATTGTAGTGGCTCACCATCATAAGATGAAACAAGAGTCTCACGAGTCCTCCAACTAGCAGCCAAACTCATACCTTTGAACCTTGCCTCATATTAAAAGACTTGGTTTTGGAGATCATAGATTTGGCTTTGCTGAAAGTTGATCCACTCAGTGAGGGCGAAGACGACATCCTTCATGGGCTGGCCATCCACCTTGTGATCACAAGTGAAACCCGTAATCATGCAGCGATTGGCATCAAGTACACGCTCCACCATCCCCTTCCACTTGAAGACTTCTTGCTCCATGGCTTCAAGCCTAGCTTCCATGGCTCCCTTCCCCTTGGGTCCTTACGTCTCGGATGTGGAATACCCCCTCACACATCTCAATGGATTGAGGGTGGTTCATCACCTCCGTCAAGTAGGGGTTAATTACCCTCTCGAAGAACTTGTCCTTGGAGGAGCTCTGAGCAGCCATGGCGATTTAGATCTGTTAGAAAACAACAAGAAAAAAATAGAACAGAGGATTTCTCCGCGATACGGTGGTCAATAGGTTCAGGGGGTATATAAAGATTTTTTTTCTTGGGCAACAAGCAAATGGGAGAAAAACGTAGTCCGGAAGATACCCGAGGTGGGCACAACCCACCTGGGCGCACCTGACAAGCCAGGCGCGCCCTGGTGTCTTGTGCCCACCAAGGGTGCCTTCCTGGTTGCTTCTTATTTTCCTTTTTTTCTAATATTCCAAAACTGAAAAAAAATTATGGATTTTTCGGAGTCCGTTTACTTACCGTATCACGTACCTTCTTTATTTCACGATTATGGAGTGTTCGGAAGGTTTCTATTATATGTTCCTCCGGTGTCATGGTTTGAATAATATTGCTTTCAATATTAATAGGCATACCTGAGATGTAATGTTTGATTCTTTGACCATTGACCACCTTCGGGTTTGTACCTTCGACATTATTTATTTTGATGGACCTAGAACGATGAATCTCTTCGATAACATAAGGCCCTTTCCATTTAGAGAGAAGTTTTCCTGCAAAGAATCTAAAATGAGAGTTGTACAATAAAACATATTCACCCACTTTGAATTCCCGTTTTTGGATTCTTTTATCATGCCACCTCTTAACTTTTTGTTTGAAAAGCTTGGCATTTTCATAGGCCTGGGTTCTCCATTCATCTAAAGAGCTAATATCAAATAACCTCTTTTCACCGGCAAGTTTGAAATCATAGTTGAGTTCTTTAATATCCCAATATGCTTTATGTTCTAACTCAAGAGGTAAATGACAAGCCTTTCCATAAACCATTTTATAAGGAGACATGCCCATACGATTTTTATAAGCTATTATGTAGGCCCAAAGTGCATCATCCAATTTCTTGGACCAATTCCTTTGAGACCTATTGACAGTCTTTTGTAATACTAATTTTATTTCTCTTCGCTAAGTTTAACTTGACCACTAGATTGAGGATGATAGGGGGATGCAATTCTATGGTTAACATCATACTTGACAAGCATTTTACTAAAAGCTCCATGAATAAAGTGTGAACCACCATCGGTAAATAAATATCTAGGGACTCCAAACCTTGGGAAAATAATTTACTTAAGCATTTTAATAGAGGCGTTGTGATCAACACTACTAGTTGGAATGGCTTCTACCCACTTAGTAACATAATCAACAACAACCAGAATATGAGTATACCCATTAGAGGAAGGAAGGTACCATATAATCAAATCCCCGAACATCAAATGGTTCAACAACAGGTGAATAATTCATAGGCATTTCTTGATGCTTACCGATGTTACCTATTCTTTGACACCCATCACAAGATAAAACAAACTTACGAGCATCCTTGAAGAGAGTAGGCCAATAAAAACCAAATTGCAATACCTTGTGAGCAGTTCTATCTCCCGCATGATGTCCTCCATAAGCTTCAGAGTGACATTTCCGTATGATTTGTTTATATTCATGCTCAGGTACACAACGTCTAATAATACCATCTACTCCTTTATAAAGATGTGGGTCATCCTAAAAGTAATGTCTTAAATCATAAAAGATTTTTTTCTTTTGTTGGTAAGTGAAGCTAGGAGGTATGTATTTAGCAACAATATAATTAGCATAGTCAGCATACCAAGATGTGCTATTAGAAACATTTATTGTAGTCAATTGCTCATCAGGAAAACTATCATCAATAGGTAGTGGGCCATCAAGAATATTTTACAACCTAAACAAGTTATCAGCTACGGGGTTCTCAGCTCCTTTCCTATCAATAATATGTAAATCAAATTCTTGTAGAAAAAGAACCCACCTAATGAGTCTAGGTTTAGCATCTTTCTTTTCCATAAGATATTTTATAGCAGCATGATCAGTGTGAACACTTACTTTTTAGTCCACAATATAGGATCTAAATATATCACAAGCAAACACAACTGCTAGAAATTCTTTTCCGGTAGTAGCATAATTTCTTTGTGCACTGTCTAGAGTTTTACTTGCATAGTGAATAACATTTAGTTTATTATCAACTCTGTCGCGGGAAAACCACGGCCACCTATGGGACAAGGGTCCCTTTTTGGTTCGGCGGGGGGATGGGCACGTTGCACAAAGAGCAGAAAGCATATCACAACACGGTAGAGATCGCACGAGCAGTTTTTACCCAGGTTCGGGCCGCCGCGAGGCGTAAAACCCTACTCCTGCTTTGGTGGATTAATGGTGGAATGGTGGAAAAGAGCACGACGCTTTTTCCCGGCAAGGTTGTCTCGGGGCGAGAGGAGTCGTGCGCGTATCAGTGTGTGAGGGTTTGAATGGCCAAATCCTTTCTACGGTTGCCATGGGCCACCTTTTATAGATTAAGGGGTCACCACAGTGGCAAATCAGTCTTCTAGGCTGACTAGATAGCAAACAATGCTATCAACTCTATAGGCTGACTGAACGCATTAAATGCGCTTCTCAGTGCCACATCACGGCTTGCCCGGAAGGCCTTGCTAGGCTGTTTTGCCAGCTTCGCACCTGCTTGCTTGACACGTCGGAGGACAGGTGTCATTTGTAGGTTCTTCATATAGGAAGTGGCTGCCATGTGGCAGGGAGCTGACACTGAGCCACTTAGGAGCTTGACACCGCACTGACTGATGACAGGAGTCGTTGTGAGGTGGTCGTTTGCCTCCGAGAGCCCCCGGCAAGCTTGCCGGGGCGGTGTTGGAGGATTGCTTCCGGGGCGATCCAACCCCGCCAGGCTCACATGCCTGGCAAGGAAGGCTCTCCTTTCGGTGATATATTGCCTCTTCAACTGGTCTTGGTTGTCTTGATCTTCTGTGCCAGCTCCCTGATTGCTCAAGGAGCCGATCCCTTCGAGCCTTGATCTGGTCTTGGTGTTGAAAACTTGTCCTTGGGCCTGTTCATAGTCCGGGGCAACGGAGCCAGGGTTTGTTGCACTGACAGGAGCCCCCAAGACTGGCACGGTCGCGCCACTGGGCATCGCCGGGGTAGGATCTAACCAGTGCACAGGCAGAGGCGTAGGAGCACCTTGCCTCCCTTGAGTTCTTCTTTTCTTCTTTGTTAACTTCAGCCAGGGCCAGTTTCCGCATCTCCCGCACGTCGCATAATGCCAATCTTGGTGGGACCATTATTGTAATGGCCCGTGAATGAATTTAACGCACGAGGGGGGGGGGGGTAACTGCCAATTCACTCTTCTCACCACGTCGTTATCCTTAGCCACGTATGATGCATGCATTGATTGGGGTAGGTAACATAGGCGCATGGTGCAGAAGAGCGTCAAGGCAAGGGCCCAACCTTCTTGGATTGGTGGAGGAGGGTGGAGGTTACCCATCGGGGAATCATCCCCCAGCCCCAGCTTGCCTATAAAAGGAGGGGCGGGGATGAGCGGAGGCACTCATCCATACTCCTCTCTTCTTCCACTCCCTGCGCTCTTGCTTATGCTGAAGAGGAGAGCCTAGGGCCAGGCCCCAGGCAGTAGCTTGTGGTTGATGATGCCAAATGTTCATGCTAAATATTAGGGAGTGAGTCTCCCTCAGGTCCGGAGGGTATGCGGCGACAACACTCTTAGGTGCCGCGTTGCCCTTGGTGCGGGGAGGGCCGCACGTCTCCATGATGGAGAAACACCCGCATCCTCTACATTGGCGTGTCGTCGAGCTGGTGGTGCAGGGTTCAGGAATACTGGTGATCCCGACACTCCCCTCTTTAGCCGGGCCGGAGCCGATGCTGAAGAAAAGGGCGACATCCTTCCCGTCGGGGCGGGAGTGGCGTGCCTCGAGCCCCTTAGCCGTCCTGGCAGTTGGTTGCTTCCTTGAGGGAGGTGTTGGGCTGGAGGCCCGACATTCCCTCGGAATGGCGGTGATAGAGAGAAAACGAGGGGAGACGGAGAAGGCGGATGGCGCGTGGTTAGGTCGGAGTATGATGACCCTGATGGCTTCATCTCCTTCTGGTGACCTGCCGCCTCGTCTTCCTACTCTTCCCCTCCCTCCCTAGCACCATCGTCACTAGCCTCTTTGGGTGGCAGCCGGGGAGGGATGTTCCCTTGGTGCCTTCGGCCCCCTCCAGCAGTCTTCTAGCTGAGCCTCGGTGGTTGGTTCCACTGGGGCTCAGACTGGGGCTTCCGCCCGGTCCCGAAGGTGGTGAGCAGGGGGACGCCGTGCCGCCCTCCACACTCCTCCTTTGCAGCCTCACCACTCCCTATCTTGTCAGGCTGCATCTGGTAGGCCGTGCCGGTGTCCGTGTAGTGAGAGGGCCACTTGAACTACCGCAACTCACGGGTAAAAGCCGGACAGCCTACCTCGTAAGGTAGACCTCCAGGGCTCTCCGGTGCTGGGCGGTCCACAGCAGGCCCCGCTCGCCTGTCTGACTGGTGGCGCGCTCCGCGCCGGCACTCGATGGTGGTTTGAGCGTCTTTATGAGCTCACTCCTGAAGAACTTGACGCTGGTCGCCGTTAGTCCGTGGGTCGGACGACGCTATCGAGATGGCGTCGCCCACGACGTCCCGACGAGTCGACGTACGCGGCACCGAGTGATAAAGTAAAGCAATTACATGGCGATTGTATTTCATACAATAAAGCGACAACCATATGGCTCCTGCCAGTTGCCGATAACATTACAAAACATGACCATCTCATACAAAACCGTATAACTCATCATGTCTTGACCATATCACATCACAACATGCCCTGCAAAAACAAGTTAGACGTCCTCTACTTTGTTGTTGCAAGTTTTACGTGGCTGCTACGGGCTTAGCAAGAACCGTTCTTACCTACGCATACAAAACCACAACGATGTTTCGTCAAGTATGTGATGTTTTAACCTTCACAAGGACCGGGCGTAGTCACACTTGATTCAGCTAAAGTGAGAGAGACAGACACCCGCCAGTCACCTTTAAGCAACGAGTGCTCATAACGGTGAAACCAGTCTCGCGTAAGCGTACGCGTAATGTCGGTTCGGGCCGCTTCATTTCACAATACCGCCGAAGCAAAGTATGACATGCTGGTAAGCAGTATGACTAGTATCGCCCACAACTCATTGTGTTCTACTCGTGCATATCATCTACGCATAGACCTGGCTCATGATGCCACTGTTGGGGAACGTAGTATTTTAAAATTTTCCTACGATCACGCAAGATCTATCTACTAGATGCATAGCAACGAGAAGGGAAGAGTGTGTCTACGTACCCTCGTAGACCGGAAGCGGAAGCGTCAAGTGACGCGGTTGATGTAGTCGAACTTCTTCGCGATTCAACCGATCAAGCATCGAACGTACGACACCTCCGCGTTCAGCACACGTTCAGCTTGATGACGTCCCACGAGCTCTTGATCCAGTTGAGCTTCACGGGAGAGTTTCGTCAGCACGACGACGTGGTGACAGATATGATGTATTCACCGGCGCAGGGCTTCGCCTAAGCACCGCGACGGTATGACCGAGGTGTGTTTCTGTGGAGGGGGGCACCGCACACGGCTGGAACAATTCAACTTGTGTGTCTTTGGGTGCCCCCTACCCCCGTATATAAAGGAGCAAGGGGGGAGGCCGGCCGGCCCTTCTATGGTGCGGCTAGGGGTGCAATCCTACTAGGAATAGGATTGCAATCCTATTCCTAGTAGGAACTACCAAAGAAGGAAGAGAGGGAAAGGAAAAGAAGGAGAGGTGGCGCCCCCAATCCTAGTCCAACTAGGAACCCTAGGTGGGGCGCCGGCCAGCCCCTATGGGCTGCCTCTCTCTTTTCCATAAGGCCCACTATGGACCATCCCCCTTCGTAGGGGGTTCCGGTAACCCCCTCCGGCAATCCCGTTAAATCCGAAACTTTTCCGGAACACTTCCGGTGTCCGAATATAGTCGTCCAATATATCAATCTTTATGTCTCGGACATTCCGAGACTCCTCGTCATGTCCGTGATCTCATCTGGGACCCCGAACTACCTTCGGTACATCAAAACTCATAAACTCATAATACCGATCGTCATCAAACGTTAAGTGTGCGGACCCTACGGGTTCGAGAACTATGTAGACATGACCGAGACTCATCTCCGGTCAATAACCAATAGCGGAACCTGGATGTTCATATTGGCTCCTACATATTCTACGAAGATCTTTTATCGGTCAAAACCGCATAACAACATACATTGTTCCTTTTGTCATCGGTATGTTACTTGCCCGAGATTCGATCGTCGGTATCTCCATACCTAGTTCAATCTCGTTACCGGCAAGTCTCTTTACTCATTCCGTAACACATCATCTCGTGACTAACTTATTAATCTTTTGCTTGCAAGGCTTATTGTGATGTGTGTTACCGAGAGGGCCCAGAGATACCTCTCCGACACTCGGAGTGACAAATCCTAATCTTGATCTATGCCAACACCACGAATACTTTCGGAGACACCTGTAGAGCATCTTTATGATCACCCAGTTACGTTGTGACGTTTGATAGCACACAAGGTGTTCCTACGGTATTCGGGAGTTGCATAATCTCATAGTCATAGGAACATGTATAAGTCATGAAGAAAGCAATAGCAGTAAAACTAAACGATCATAGTGCTATGCTAACGGATGGGTCTTGTCCATCACATCATTCTCCTAATGATGTGATCCCGTTGATCAAATGACAACTCATGTCTATGGTTAGGAAACATAACCATCTTTGATCAATGAGCTAGTCTACTAGAGGCATACTAGGGACACTCTGTTTTGTCTATGTATTCACACATGTACTAAGTTTCCGGTTAATACAATTCTAGCATGAATAATAAACATTTATCATGATATAAGGAAATATAAATAACAACTTTATTATTGCCTCTAGGGCATATTTCCTTCAGTCTCCCACTTGCACTAGAGTCAATAATCTAGCTCACATCGCCATGTGATTTAATACCGATAGTTCACATCGTTATGTGAATAACACCCATAGTTCACATCACCATGTGACCAACACCCAAAGGGTTTACTAGAGTCAATAATCTAGTTCACATTGCTATGTGATTAATACCCAAGAGTAATAAGGTGTGATCATGTTTTGCTTGTGAGAGAAGTTTAGTCAACGGGTCTGTCACATTCAGATCCGTATGTATTTCACAAATTTCTATGTCTACAATGCTCTGCATGGAGCTACTCTAGCTAATTGCTCCCACTTTCAATACGCATCCAGATTGATACTTAGAGTCATCTGGATTTAGTGTCAAAGCTTGCATCGGCGTAACCCTTTACGACGAACTCTTTATCACCTCCATAATCGAGAAATATTTCCTTAGTCATCCAATTACTAAGGATAATTTTGACCGCTGTACAGTGATCTACTCCTGGATAACTTTTGTACCTCCCTGTCAAACTCATGGCAAGGTACACAACGTGTTTTGTACACAGCATGGCATACTTTATAGAACCTATGGCTGAGGCATAGGGAATGACTTTCATTCTCTCTATATTTTTTGCCGTGGTCTGGCTTTGAGTCTTACTCAACTTCACACCTTACAAGTCAGGCAAGAACTCCTTCTTTGACTGATCCATTTTGAACTACTTCAAAATCTTATCAAGGTATGTACTCATCGAAAGTCTTATCAAGCGTCTTGATCTATCTCTATAGATCTTGATGCCCGATATGTAAGCAGCTTCACCAAGGTCTTTCTTTGAAAAAACTCATTTCAAACACTCCTTTATGCTTTCCAGAAAATTCTACATCATTTTCGATCGACAATATGTCATTCACATATACTTATCAGAAAGGTTGTAGTGCTCCCACTCACTTTTTGTAAATACAGGCTTCACCGCAAGTCTGTATAAATCTATATGCTTTGATCAACTTATCAAAGCATATATTCCAACTCCGAGATGCTTGCACCAGTCCATAGATGGATCGCTGGAGCTTGCACATTTTGTTAGCACCTTTAGGATTGACAAAACCTTCTGGTTGCATCATATACAAGTCTTCTTTAATAAATCCATTAAAGAATGCAGTTTTGTTATCCATTTGCCAGATTTCTTAAAATGCGCAATTACTAACATGATTCGGACAGACTTAAGCATCGCTACGGGTGAGAAAGTCTCATCATAGTCAACTCCTTGAACTTGTCGAAACCCTTTCGCAACAAGTCGAGCTTTGTAAACAGTAACATTACCGTTTGCGTCGGTCTTCCTCTTGAAGATCCATTTATTTTCGATGGCTTGCCGATCATCGGGCAAGTCAACCAAAGTCCATACTTTGTTCTAATACATGGATCCCATCTCAGATTTCATGGTCTCAAGCCATTTTGCGGAATCTGGGCTCATCATCGCTTCCTCATAGTTCGTAGGTTCATCATGGTCTAGTAACATGACTTCCAGAACTGGGTTGCCGTACCACTCTGGTGCGGAACATACTCTGGTTGATCTACGACATTCAGTAGAAACTTGATCTGAAGTTTCATGATCATCATCATTAGCTTCCTCACTAATTGGTGTAGGAATCACTGGAACAATTTTCTGTGATCTACTACTTTCCAATTTGGGAGAAGGTACAATTACCTCATCAAGTTCTACTTTCCTCCCACTCACTTCTTTCGAGAGAAACTCCTTCTCTAGAAAGGATCCACTCTTAGCAACAAATACCTTGCCTTAGGATCTGTGATAGAAGGTGTACCCAACAGTTTCTTTTGGGTATCCTATGAAGGTTTACTTTTCCGACTTGGGTTCGAGCTTATCAGGTTGAAACTTTTTCACATATGCATCGCAGTCCCAAACTTAAAGAAATGACAGCTTAGGTTTCTCGTCAAACCACAGTTCATACGGTGTCATCTCCATAGATTTAGATGGTGCCCTATTTAACGTGAATGTAGCTGTCTCTAATGCATAACCCCAAAAGCAATAGTGGTAGATCGGTAAGAGACATCATCGATCGCACCATATCTAATAAAGTACGGTTATGACGTTTGGACATACCATTACACTGTGGTGTTCCAGGTGGCGTGAGTAGTGAAACTATTTCACATTGTTTTTACTGAAGGCCAAACTCGCTAACTCAAATATTTTACCTCTACGATCATATCGTAGAAACTCTTATTTTCTTGTTACGATGATTCTCCACTTCACTCTGAAATTCTTTGAACTTTTCAAATGTTTCAGACTTGTGCTTCATTAAGTAGATATACCCATATCTGCTCAAATCATCAGTGAAGGTCAGAAAATAACGATTACCGCCGTGAGCTTCAACACTCATTGGTCTGTATACATCACTATGTATGATTTCCAACAACTCTGTTGCTCGCTCCACAGTTCCGGAGAACGGAGTTTTAGTCATCTTACCCATGAGGCATGGTTCGCAAGCACCAAGTGATTCATAATCAAGTGATTCCAAAAAGTCCATCACTATGGAGTTTCTTCATGCGCTTTACACCAATATGACCTAAACGGCAGTGCCACAAATAAGTTGCACTATCATTATTAACCTTGTATCTTTTGGTTTCAATATTATGAATATGTGTATCACACGATCGAGATCCAACAAACTATTTTCATTGGGTGTATGACCATAGAAGGTTTTATTCATGTAAACAGAACAACAATTATTCTCTAACTTACATGAATAACCGTATTGCAATAAACATGATCAAATCATATTCATGCTCAACACAAACACCAAATAACACTTATTTAGGTTCAACACTAATCCCGAAAGTATAGGGAGTGTGCGATGATGATCATATCAATCTTGGAACTGCTTCCAATACACATCGTCACTTCATCCTTTAACTAGTTTCTGTTCATTATGCAACTCCCATTTCGAGTTACTACTCTTTAGCAACTGAACCAGTATCAAATACCGAGGGGTTGCTATGAACACTAGTAAAATACACATCAATAATCTGTATATCAAATATACCTTTGTTCACTTTGCCATCCTTCTTATCCGCCAAGTATCTAAGGCAGTTCCACTTCCGGTGACCATTTCCTTTGCAGTAGAAGCACTTAGTTTCAGGCTTGAGTTTAGCTTTGGGTTTCTTCATGGGAGTGACAACTTGCTTGTCATTCTTCTTGAAGTTCCCCTTCTATCCCTTTGCCCTTTACTTGAAACAAGTGGTCTTATTAACCATCAACACTTGATGCTATTTCTTGATTTCTACCTTCGCCGATTTCAGCATCGTGAAGAGCTCGGGAATTACTTTCGTCATCCCTTGCACATTATAGTTCATCACAAAGTTCTACTAACTTGGTGATAGTGTCTAGAGAACTTTGTCAATTACTATCTTATCTGGAAGATTAACTCCCACTTGATTCAAGCAATTGTACTGCCCGGACAATCTGAGCACATGCTCACTGGTTGAGCTATTCTCCTCCATCTTGTAGGCAAAGTGCTGTCAGAGGTCTTATACCTCTCGACACGGGCATGAGTATGAAATACTAATTTCAACTCTTGGAACATCTCATATGCTCCGTGGCGTTTCAAAACGTTTTTGAAGTCCCGGTTATAAGCCGTAAAGTATGGTGCACTAAACTATCAAGTAGTCATCATATCGAGCTTTTGTCAAAACGTTCATAACGTCTACATCTGCTCCTGCAATAGGTCTGTCACCTAGCGGTGCATCAAGGACATAATTCTTCTGTGCAGCAATGAGGATAATCCTCAGATCACGGAACAATTCCGCATCATTGCTACTAACATCTTTCAACTTAGTTTTCTCTAGGAACATATCAAAAAATAAACGGGGAGCAACATCGCGAGCTTTTTGATCTACAACATAGATATGCTAATACTACCAGGACTAAGTTCATTATAAATTAAAGTTCAATTTAATCATATTACTTAAGAACTCCCACTTAGATAGACATCCCTCTAGTCATCTAAATGATCACGTGATCCAAATCAACTAAACCATGTCCGATCATCACGTGAGATGGAGTAGTTTCAATGGTGAACTTCTTATGTTGATCATATCTACTATATGATTCACGCTCGACCTTTCGGTCTCCAGTGTTCCGAGGCCATATCTGCATATGCTAGGCTCGTCAAGTTTAACCCGAGTATTCTGCGTGTGCAAAACTGGCTTACACCCGTTGTATTTGAACGTAGAGCTTATCACACCCGATCATCACGTGGTGTCTCGGCACGACGAACTTTCGCAACGGTGCATACTCAGGGAGAACACTTATACCTTGAAATTTAGTAAGGGATCATCTTATAATGCTACCGTCGTTCTAAGCAAAATAAGAAGCATAATAAGATAAACATCACATGCAATCAAAATATGTGACATGATATGGCCATCATCATCTTGTGCTTTTGATCTCCATCTCCAAAGCACCGTCATGATCACCTTCGTCACCGGCGCGACACCTTGATCTCCATCGTAGCATCGTTGTCGTCTCGCCAACTATTGCTTCTATGACTATCGCTATCGCTTAGTGATAAAGTAAAGCAATTACATGGCTATTGTATTTCATACAATAAAGCGACAACCATATGGCTCCTGCCAGTTGCCGATAACATTACAAAACATGATCATCTCATACAAAACCGTATAACTCATCATGTCTTGACCATATCACATCACAACATGCCCTGCAAAAACAAGTTAGATGTCCTCTACTTTGTTGTTGCAAGTTTTACGTGGCTGCTACGGGCTTAGCAAGAACCGTTCTTACCTACGCATACAAAACCACAACGATGTTTCGTCAAGTATGTGCTGTTTTAACCTTCACAAGGACCGGGCGTAGTGACACTTGATTCAGCTAAAGTGAGAGAGACAGACACCCGCCAGTGACCTTTAAGCAACGAGTGCTCATAACGGTGAAACCAGTCTCGCGTAAGCGTACGCGTAATGTCGGTCCGGGCCGCTTCATCTCACAATACCGCCGAAGCAAAGTATGACATGCTGGTAAGCAGTATGACTAGTATCGCCCACAACTCATTGTGTTCTACTCGTGCATATCATCTACGCATAGACCTGGCTCATGATGCCACTGTTGGGGAACGTAGTATTTTAAAAAATTTCTATGATCACGCAAGATCTATCTACTAGATGCATAGCAACGAGAAGGGAAGAGTGTGTCTACGTACCCTCGTAGACCGGAAGCGGAAGCGTCAAGTGACGCGGTTGATGTAGTCAAACTTCTTCGCGATTCAACCGATCAAGCACCGAACGTACGGCACCTCCGCGTTCAGCACACGTTCAGCTTGATGACGTCCCACGAGCTCTTGATCCAGTTGAGCTTCACGGGAAAGTTTCGTCAGCACGACGGCGTGGTGACGGATATGATGTATTCACCGGCGCAGGGCTTCGCCTAAGCACCGCGACGGTATGACCGAGGTGTGTTTCTGTGGAGGGGGGCACCGCACACGGCTGGAACAATTCAACTTGTGTGTCTTTGGGTGCCCCCCTGCCCCCATATATAAAGGAGCAAGGGGGGAGGCCGGCCGGCCCTTCTATGGTGCGGCTAGGGGTGCAATCCTACTAGGAATAGGATTGCAATCCTATTCCTAGTTGGAACTACCAAAGAAGGAAGAGAGGGAAAGGAAAAGAAGGAGAGGTGGCGCCGCCAATCCTAGTCCAACTAGGAACCCTAGGTGGGGCGCCGGCCAGCCCCTATGGGCTGCCTCTCTCTTTTCCATAAGGCCCACTATGGACCATCCCCCTTCGTAGGGGGTTCCGGTAACCCCCTCCGGCAATCCCGTTAAATCCGAAACTTTTCCGGAACACCTCCGGTGTCCGAATATAGTCGTCCAATATATCAATCTTTATGTCTCGGACATTCCGAGACTCCTCGTCATGTCTGTGATCTCATCTGGGACTCCGAACTACCTTCGGTAGATCAAAACTCATAAACTCATAATACCGATCGTCATCAAACGTTAAGCGTGCGGACCCTACGGGTTCGAGAACTATGTAGACATGACCGAGACTCATCTCCGGTCAATAACCAATAGCGGAACCTGGATGTTCATATTGGCTCCTACATATTCTACGAAGATCTTTTATCGGTCAAAACCGCATAACAACATACGTTGTTCCTTTTGTCATCGGTATGTTACTTGCCCGAGATTCGATCGTCGGTATCTCCATACCTAGTTCAATCTAGTTACCGGCAAGTCTCTTTACTCGTTCCGTAACACATCATCTCGTGACTAACTTATTAGTCTTTTGCTTGCAAGGCTTATTGTGATGTGTGTTACCGAGAGGGCCCAGAGATACCTCTCCGATACTCGGAGTGACAAATCCTAATCTTGATCTATGCCAACACCATGAATACTTTCGGAGACACCTGTAGAGCATCTTTATGATCACCCAGTTACGTTGTGACGTTTGATAGCACACAAGGTGTTCCTACGGTATTCGGGAGTTGCATAATCTCATAGTCATAGGAACATGTATAAGTCATGAAGAAAGCAATAGCAGTAAAACTAAACGATCATAGTGCTATGCTAACGGATGGGTCTTGTCCATCACATCATTCTCCTAATGATGTGATCCCATTGATCAAATGACAACTCATGTCTATGGTTAGGAAACATAACCATCTTTGATCAATGAGCTAGTCTAGTAGAGGCATACTAGGGACACTCTGTTTTGTCTATGTATTCACACATGTACTAAGTTTCCGTTTAATACAATTCTAGCATGAATAATAAACATTTATCATGATATAAGGAAATATAAATAACAACTTTATTATTGCCTCTAGGGCATATTTCCTTCAGTCTCCCACTTGCACTAGAGTCAATAATCTAGCTCACATCGCCATGTGATTTAATACCGATAGTTCACATCGTTATGTGAATAACACCCATAGTTCACATCACCATGTGACCAACACCCAAAGGGTTTACTAGAGTCAATAATCTAGTTCACATCGCTATGTGATTAATACCCAAGAGTAATAAGGTGTGATCATGTTTTGCTTGTGAGAGAAGTTTAGTCAACGGGTCTGTCACATTCTGATCCGTATGTACTTCGCAAATTTCTATGTCTACAATGCTCTGCATGGAGCTACTCTAGCTAATTGCTCCCACTTTCAATACGCATCCAGATTGATACTTAGAGTCATCTGGATTTAGTGTCAAAGCTTGCATCGGCGTAACCCTTTACGACGAACTCTTTATCACCTCCATAATCGAGAAATATTTCCTTAGTCATCCAATTACTAAGGATAATTTTGACCGCTATACAGTGATTTACTCCTGGATCACTATTGTACCTCCCTGTCAAACTCATGGCAAGGTACACAACGTGTTTTGTACACAGCATGGCATACTTTATAGAACCTATGGCTGAGGCATAGGGAATGACTTTCATTCTCTCTATATTTTTCTGTCGTGGTCTGGCTTTGAGTCTTACTCAACTTCACACCTTACAAGTCAGGCAAGAACTCCTTCTTTGACTGATCCATTTTGAACTACTTCAAAATCTTATCAAGGTATGTACTCATCGAAAGTCTTATCAAGCGTCTTGATCTATCTCTATAGATCTTGATGCCCAATATGTAAGCAGCTTCACCAAGGTCTTTCTTTGAAAAAACTCCTTTCAAACACTCCTTTATGCTTTCCAGAAAATTCTACATCATTTCTGATCGACAATATGTCATTCACATATACTTATCAGAAAGGTTGTAGTGATCCCACTCACTTCTTGTAAATACAGGCTTCACCGCAAGTCTGTATAAATCTATATGCTTTGATCAACTTATCAAAGCGTATATTCCAACTCCGAGATGCTTGCACCAGTCCATAGATGGATCGCTGGAGCTTGCACATTTTGTTAGCACCTTTAGGATTGACAAAACCTTCTGGTTGCATCATATACAAGTCTTCTTTAATAAATCCATTAAAGAATGCAGTTTTGTTATCCATTTGCCAGATTTCTTAAAATGCGGCAATTACTAACATGATTCGGACAAACTTAAGCATCGCTACGGGTGAGAAAGTCTCATCGTAGTCAACTCCTTGAACTTGTCGAAACCCTTTCGCAACAAGTCGAGCTTTGTAAACAGTAACATTACCGTTTGCGTCGGTCTTCCTCTTGAAGATCCATTTATTTTCGATGGCTTGCCGATCATCGGGCAAGTCAACCAAAGTCCATACTTTGTTCTAATACATGGATCCCAGATTTCATGGTCTCAAGACATTTTGCGGAATCTGGGCTCATCATCGCTTCCTCATAGTTCGTAGGTTCATCATGGTCTAGTAACATGACTTCCAGAACTGGGTTGCCGTACCACTCTGGTGCGGAACGTACTCTGGTTGATCTACGACATTCAGTAGAAACTTGATCTGAAGTTTCATGATCATCATCATTAGCTTCCTCACTAATTGGTGTAGGAATCACTGGAACAATTTTCTGTGATCTACTACTTTCCAATTTGGGAGAAGGTACAATTACCTCATCAAGTTCTACTTTCCTCCCACTCACTTCTTTCGAGAGAAACTCCTTCTCTAGAAAGGATCCACTCTTAGCAACAAAGACCTTGCCTTAGGATCTGTGATAGAAGGTGTACCCAACAGTTTCTTTTGGGTATCCTATGAAGGTTTACTTTTCCGACTTGGGTTCGAGCTTATCAGGTTGAAACTTTTTCACATATGCATCGCAGTCCCAAACTTAAAGAAATGACAGCTTAGGTTTCTCGTCAAACCACAGTTCATACGGTGTCATCTCCACGGATTTAGATGGTGCCCTATTTAACGTGAATGTAGCTGTCTCTAATGCATAACCCCAAAAGCAATAGTGGTAGATCGGTAAGAGACATCATCGATCGCACCATATCTAATAAAGTACGGTTATGACGTTTGGACATACCATTACACTGTGGTGTTCCAGGTGGCGTGAGTAGTGAAACTATTTCACATTGTTTTTACTGAAGGCCAAACTCGCTAACTCAAATATTTTACCTCTACGATCATATCATAGAAACTCTTATTTTCTTGTTACGATGATTCTCCACTTCACTCTGAAATTCTTTGAACTTTTCAAATGTTTGAGACTTGTGCTACATTAAGTAGATATACCCATATCTGCTCAAATCATCAGTGAAGGTCAGAAAATAACGATTCCCGCCGTGAGCTTCAACACTCATTGGTCTGTATACATCAGTATGTATGATTTCCAACAACTCTGTTGCTCGCTCCATAGTTCCGGAGAACGGAGTTTTAGTCATCTTACCCATGAGGCATGGTTCGCAAGCACCAAGTGATTCATAATCAAGTGATTCCAAAAAGTCCAACACTATGGAGTTTCTTCATGCGCTTTACACCAATATGACCTAAACGGCAGTGCCACAAATAAGTTGCACTATCATTATTAACCTTGTATCTTTTGGTTTCAATATTATGAATATGTGTATCACACGATCGAGATCCAACAAACTATTTTCATTGGTTGTATGACCATAGAAGGTTTTATTCATGTAAACAGAACAACAATTATTCTCTAACTTACATGAATAACCGTATTGCAATAAACATGATCAAATCATATTCATGCTCAACACAAACACCAAATAACACTTATTTAGGTTCAACACTAATCCCGAAAGTATAGGGAGTGTGCGATGATGATCATATCAATCTTGGAACTGCTTCCAATACACATCGTCACTTCATCCTTTAACTAGTTTCTGTTCATTATGCAACTCCCATTTCGAGTTACTACTCTTTAGCAACTGAACCAGTATCAAATACCGAGGGGTTGCTATGAACACTAGTAAAATACACATCAATAATCTGTATATCAAATATACCTTTGTTCACTTTGCCATCCTTATTATCCACCAAGTATCTAAGGCAGTTCCACTTCCGGTGACCATTTCCTTTGCAGTAGAAGCACTTAGTTTCAGGCTTGAGTTTAGCTTTGGGTTTCTTCATGGGAGTGACAACTTGCTTGTCATTCTTCTTGAAGTTCCCCTTCTATCCCTTTGCCCTTTACTTGAAACAAGTGGTCTTATTAACCATCAACACTTGATGCTATTTCTTGATTTCTACCTTCGCCGATTTCAGCATCGTGAAGAGCTCGGGAATTACTTTCGTCATCCCTTGCACATTATAGTTCATCACGAAGTTCTACTAACTTGGTGATAGTGTCTAGAGAACTTTGTCAATTACTATCTTATCTGGAAGATTAACTCCCACTTGATTCAAGCAATTGTACTGCCCGGACAATCTGAGCACATGCTCACTGGTTGAGCTATTCTCCTCCATCTTGTAGGCAAAGTGCTGTCAGAGGTCTTATACCTCTCGACACGGGCATGAGTATGAAATACTAATTTCAACTCTTGGAACATCTCATATGCTCCGTGGCGTTTCAAAACGTTTTTGAAGTCCCGGTTATAAGCCGTAAAGTATGGTGCACTAAACTATCAAGTAGTCATCATATCGAGCTTTTGTCAAAACGTTCATAACGTCTACATCTGCTCCTGCAATAGGTCTGTCACCTAGCGGTGCATCAAGGACATAATTCTTCTGTGCAGCAATGAGGATAATCCTCAGATCACGGAACAATTCCGCATCATTGCTACTAACATCTTGCAACTTAGTTTTCTCTAGGAACATATCAAAAAATAAACGGGGAGCAACATCGCGAGCTATTGATCTACAACATAGATATGCTAATACTACCAGGACTAAGTTTATGATAAATTAAAGTTCAATTTAATCATATTACTTAAGAACTCCCACTTAGATAGACATCCCTCTAGTCATCTAAATGATCACGCGATCCAAATCAACTAAACCATGTCCGATCATCACGTGAGATGGAGTAGTTTCAATGGTGAACTTCTTATGTTGATCATATCTACTATATGATTCACGCTCGACCTTTCGGTCTCCAGTGTTCCGAGGCCATATCTGCATATGCTAGGCTCGTCAAGTTTAACCCGAGTATTCTGCGTGTGCAAAACTGGCTTACACCCGTTGTATTTGAACGTAGAGCTTATCACACCCGATCATCACGTGGTCTCTCGGCACGACGAACTTTCGCAACGGTGCATACTCAGGGAGAACACTTATACCTTGAAATTTAGTAAGGGATCATCTTATAATGCTACCGTCGTTCTAAGCAAAATAAGAAGCATAATAAGATAAACATCACAAGCAATCAAAATATGTGACATGATATGGCCATCATCATCTTGTGCTTTTGATCTCCATCTCCAAAGCACCGTCATGATCACCTTCGTCACCGGCGCGACACCTTGATCTCCATCGTAGCATCGTTGTCATCTCGCCAACTATTGCTTCTACGACTATCGCTACCGCTTAGTGATAAAGTAAAGCAATTACATGGCGATTGTATTTCATACAATAAAGCGACAACCATATGGCTCCTGCCAGTTGCCGATAACATTACAAAACATGATCATCTCATACAAAACCGTATAACTCATCATGTCTTGACCATATCACATCACAACATGCCCTGCAAAAACAAGTTAGACATCCTCTACTTTGTTGTTGCAAGTTTTACGTGGCTGCTACGGGCTTAGCAAGCTTTCCGGCAAATCATTGACATTCATAGCGAATTCCGGAGCGATGGGCTTCCCGGGATCTTCACCGGGGTTCGTAACAGCTCTCTTCTTTTTATTGCTCTCCTTGGAGGGACTAGTGATCTCTGCGGCCTCTGCTGCAATTGCATCCCTGTACATCTTATCCATGCAAATGATTGCGTCCTTCTCGTCAGATGGAATGGAATCCCATGGGCCCTGGCATCTTCAAGGTGTTGTAGGCATAGTGGGATGCCGCCATGAATTTGGCCAGAGCTGGGCATCCAAGGATTCCATTGTATGGCAGGGAGAGATCAAACACATCAAACACAACCTTCTCAGTCCGGTAGGTCAAATCTCCCCCGAATGTAACCGGCAACGTAATCTTTCCCTTGGTACGGCTCCTGCCGGGATTAACTCCTTGAAAAGTGACGGTAACCTCAAGCTCTTCCTTTTCTATCTGGAGTATGCTGATGTCCTTTGGGGAAATCGGGTTCAACCCGGCCCCGTCGTCAACCAACATCTTTGTGACCTTGAGGTTGCGGATCGTTGGTGAGACCAACAACGGCAAGCACCATACCGTGGTAGTACGACCGGGATGGTCCTCTTTGTTAAAGATGATGGGTGTGCGGGACCACTTGAGCGGCTTCCAAAACTCCACCACTGGCTCCACGGCAGTGACCTCGCGCGCCCACTGTTTAAGCTGGCGATGAGAGGAGTGCAGAGATGCACCACCGTCAATGCACAGGGCGACACTGGCCTTTTGTAACTCCTGCTATCACTAGTTTCGTCTTCATCCCCTCCATCACTCTCTTCATTGCAATGCTCCTTCTCACGGCCCCTGGTAGGTTTCCCTTGGTTCCTAAGAGCCTTGTCAGGGTGATTTGCTTCACCGCCCCGACCCTTTCTGCCAACGCCATTCTGACCTTTTTCCTTATGTCGCTTCTCATATTCAGCCCTCTGCTTTTTTACAAGGTGTTCAACCTGATGGCACTCCTAGAGATCATGGCCTTTGGTCCCATGGATCTTGCAGTACGGGCCATCACATTTCCCAACCTTCTCGACGGTGGCCGCTTCTCGGCAATCGTTGCACGCGGCAACCTCCTTGCCGGGGGCTTCGGCCTTAACCTTCTTGCCGGTACTAGGTGCGCTCGACCGATCAACTGCCATCACTAGCTTATCCTTGGGCCCTTATTGCACCTCTCGTTCTTCTTCTTCTGACTATTGGCATCGTCGTCATCCTCTGAGGCGATGTTGGCGCCATTCTCTTCTCCAGGGAGTTTCCTCCCCTCCTCCACCGGAGCACACTTGTCCACCAAGGTGTAAAGCTCCTTCACAGTCTTGGGCAATCGGACGTTCATCTTGGAATGAATCCGACGATTGTGCACGTTGGACTGAAATGCTGCTATCACTGCTGCTGGGTGGACGTTTGGAATATTTCTGTGGACTCGATTGAACCTCTGTATGTACTTCTGCAGAGTCACTCCTTCCTTCTACGGAAGCAAATACAAATCACTGGGTCGTCCTGGCTCTTGGTGGCCACCCATGAAGGCGCCCATGAACTCGTGGCACAGGTCAGCCCAGGTCGAGATGGAGTTCTCCGGCAGATGCATCAGCCAAGACCTCACATTTGGCTTGAGTGCCAAAGGTTAGTAGTTGGCAAATACCTTCTCATCTCTTCCCCGGCAGCTTGAACAACGATGGTGTAGATGCTCAAGAACTCTGCCGGGTTCAGTCTTCCATCATACTTCTCTGGAATCTCTGGCTTGAATGCGTGAGCGAACGGCCAACGGACTTGCCACGGCTCATGGGTGAAGGCAGGGCACCCTACCTCGAAAGGCAGGTACCCGCCCCGTCGAGCGCAGGGTCATCGATGTTGGGGCCGTCATGCTCCTCAGGCCGGCAGTGGTCGCCGAGGTGTTGCTCGATGGTGACGCGCGCCAGCTCCTCTTGCCTGCCTTTCAGGGCTTCCTGTTGACCTTGATGTGCTCCAGGGTCTGACGAGGCCATCGAGACATTGTCTGGCTCTTGATGGTGTGGCTCACGCGCCGGCTGTCATGGCGGGGACTTCACTCTGGTGGTGGCCCCCTCAATACGACCAGCAGTGTGGGCCGTCACCGTCACCTGGGGAGGCCGCGATGGGCCGGCTCACTGTGATCCTCCCGCCTTAGCGAAACCAATCAGACTTTGGATGGTGGCTCGCCACTCATCCATCTGATCGACCGATGGTGGAAATCTCAGCAGCAGTTGGGCCCGCATCATAGCCTCCGTGGCAGTGCTTGGCATAGGTGATGGCGTTGTGGACCGCAACGTCGCCCGGCTCGTGACGGTGCCGGTGGCGACCGTGCCATGCCCTCGCCGCTATGAGCCAGCCGCTTCGACGGCATGGGGATGAGGCAGAGGCGCATGAGGGCCAACGGCTTCGTCGAGCACAGTGGCTGGGTTAGTTCATCCCAGGGTGGCGCATGATCTGCGGTCGCGCCCATGCCGGGAGCGGATGGACAGTTGCTGTTCACCCTAGAACGAGCAACACCGCCTAGATTGCGCTCTTCGGCTGGACGAGGAGGTACGGAAGGAGTAATTTCTCTTCTCGTACCTCGTAGAGCACCGCCACTGGGATGTTGTTGATAATGTTCTATTGCGGCGCCTCCCGCTCCTGCTTCGGCCGTGGGCGGCGTGGTAACGACAACGCCTGCGCTGACCTGGCCTCCCGCAGCATCCGCATTCTCACGCGTCCCCACATTCCCTGCGGCATCGGCGGCCCCGGGCAGCGAGGCCCTCGAAGTGGATGGGTGAGCTGCAGCACCGGACTTCTTTTTGGGCGCCATGGTTGATGGAGCCGGAGATGACAAAGTTGGTGATGAAGATGAGGCGCTGCACGCGCTCTCAGGTTCGCGCAAGTGATTTGCTAATCTGGCGCACCAAAGATGTCGCGGGAAAACCATGGCCGCCTATGGGACAAGGGTCCCTTTTTGGTTCGGCGGGGGGATGGGCACGTTGCACAAAGAGCGGAAAGTGTAGAGCAGCACGACAGAGATCACACGGGTAGTTTTTACCGAGGTTCGAGCCGCCGTGAGGTGTAAAACCCTACTCCTACTTTGGTGGATTGATTGTAGAATGGTGGAAAAGAGCACGACGCTCTTGCCCGGCAAGGTTGCCTCGGGACGAGAGCGGTCATGCGTGTATCAGCGTGTGATGGTTCGAATGGTGAATCCTTTCTACGGTTGCCATGGGCCTCCTTTTATAGATTAAGTGGTCACCACAGTGGCAGATCAATCTTTCTAGGCTGACTAGATAACAAACAATGCTATCATACCTAACTCTGCAGGCTGCGAGAGCGCATTAAATGCGTTGCTCAGTGTCACATCACGGCTCACCCGGCAGGCCTTATCGGGCTATTTTGCTAGCTTTGCGCCTACTTGCTTGACACGTCGCAGGACGGGTGTCATTTGCAGGTTCTTCCTGTAGGAAGTGGCTGCCATGTGGCAGGGAGCTGCCACTGAGCCACTTAGGAGCTTGACACCGCACTGATTGACGACGGGCGTTGTTGTGAGGTGGTGGTTTGCCTCCGTGGGCCCCCGGCAGGTCTGCCGAGGCAGTGTTGGAGGCTTGCTTCCGGGGTGATCCAACCTTGCCAGGCTCACATGCCCGGCAAGGAAGGCTATTCTTCCGGTGATATCTTGCCTCTTCAGCTGGTCTTGGTTGTCTTAATCTTCTGGGCCAGCTCCCTGATTGCTCAAGGAGCCGATCCCTTTGAGCCTTGATCTGCTCTTGGTGTTGTAAACTTGTCCTTGGGCCTATGCACAGTCTGGGGCAACGGACCCAGGGTTTGTTGCACCGATAAACTCTTTGTCCTAGAACAACACCGACAACATAATCATTAGCATCACACATGCTTTCAAAAGGCAAGTTCCAATCAGGTGGTTGAACAGTAGGTGCAGAAATTAAGGTTTTCTTGAGTGTTTCAAAGGCTTCTACACAATCATCATCGAAAACAAATGGAATATGCTTTTGCAAAAGATTTGTAAGAGGCCTAGAAATTTTGGAAAAGTCTTTGATAAATCTCCTATAGAAACCAGCATGACCAAGGAAACTACGAATACCTTTAATATCTTTAGGACATGGCATTTTCTCAATTGCATCAACCTTAGCTTGGTCCACCTCAATTAAACTTTCATAAATTTTATCGCCCAAAACAATACCTTTGTTAACCATAAGGTGACACTTCTCCCAATTCAAGACAAGATTATTTTGCTCACATCTCATCAAATCTCGATCAAGATTGCTTAAACAATCATCAAAAGACTTCCCATAAACAGAAAAGTCATCCATGAAAACCTCAACAATATTTTCACAAAAATATGAGAATATAGCAGTCATACATCTTTGAAATGTAGCAGGTGCATTGCATAAACCAAAATGCATACGTATATAAGCATAGGTTCCAAAGGGAAAAGTAAAAGTGGTGTTTTCTTGATCAGGTTGTGAGACAGGTATTTGAGTGAAACCAGAATATCCATCAAGAAAGCAAAAGTTTGTGTGCTTAGATGATCTCTCTAGCATTTCGTCAATAAAAGCCAGAGGGTAATGATCTTTTCTAGTTGCTTTGTTTAATTATCTAAAATCATTTACCATTATGTAGCATATAACAATTCTTTGTGGAATAAGTTCATTTTTATCATTAGGAACAACGATAATACCTCCCTTCTTCGGGACACAACGAACATGACTTACCCATCTACTATCAGCTATGGGATAGATTATACCAGCTTCCAGAAGTTTTAATATTTCGGTTCTCACCACTTCTTTCATCTTCGGATTTAACCGACATTGGTGATCAACAACGGGTTTAGCATCGGGTTCCATATTAATCTTTTGTTTACATAGAGTGGGACTAATGCCCTTAAGATCATCAAGAGTATATCCAATAGCAGCTCAGTGCTTCCTCAGAATTTTTAATAATCTTTCTTCTTCATGTTCTGAATGGTTAGCACTAATAATAACATGATATATCTTCTTCTCATCAAGATACGCTTATTTCAAAGTGTCAGGCAATTGCTTTAGTTTGAACATAGGATCACCTTTAGGTGGAGGAGGACCTCCTAGAGTTTCAATAGGTAAGTTGTGCTTAAGCAGAGGTTGTTGTTCAAAGAAAATTCTATGTATTTCATTTCTTTCATGCATATGCAAGTCATTTTCATTGTCTAGAAAATATTGCTCCAAAGGATCAGTAGGAGGTACATTAATAGAAGCAAGACCAATTATTTCATCTTTACTAGGCAGTTCTTTTTATGAGATTTTCTACTAAACTTGGAAAAATTGAACTCATGAGACTCATCACTGAAGCTAACACCGACAATTTGTTTAGTATAGTCTATGGTGGCATTGACGGTGTTCAAGAAAGGTGTACCAAATATTATGAGACAAAAGTCCTCTTGTGGGGAACCAAGGACTAGAAAATAAATAGGATATTTTGTTTTCCCACACAAGACCTAACATATCTAACAATCCCATGGTATCTCTATCGGCAAGTTTAATAGTAACATCTATGTCTTCTATTTCAGCAGGTGCTATGTCATGCATAATTTCTTGATAGAGAGTAAAAGGAATTGCACTTAAGCTAGCACCTATATCACATAATCCATGGTAACAGTGATCTCCTATTTTAACAGAGACAACGGACATGCCTACAACAAGTCTATGTTTGTCTTTTATGTCGGGTTTAGCAATTCTTGCTGCTTCACCGCTGAAGTAATTAACATCACTACTGCAGGATGCTGCTAACACGACACTGTCGGATTACGGGCTTCGCAAACCCAAGAAGTTCGAACACAGGGGCGTGAACGAAGATTTCTCCCACTCACGCCTACCTAGCGCCATGCCCTCGCCCGGTGGTGAGATTCGAGCAAGAAACAAGTAAAAGCACACACGAGTTTACCCAGGTTCAGGCCACCTTGTGGTGTAAAACCCTACGTCCTGCTTGGGTGGATTAGCCTCAGGAGGGCTTGAGTATGAACAAGTACAGTGGTTCTTGAGCTAAGGAGGATAGCTCAAGAGGGTCAGGAGGCAAGTGTTCTTGCTCCTTGGAGGTGGGGTGTTTGAGGTGGGGTCTCTCCAGATCAGATCATCTTGGCTCCATAGTGGGAACCCTAGCTACTTATATAGGCGGCCAGGGTCCTCTTCCCCCGAAATGTTTAGGCGGGAAGGGATCCCACAACGTCCATTTTGAGTGGGAACGCAAGGACGTTCCTATCCTGAAAAAAGCGGTCTTCGCCTGCAAAGAGATCAGACGCTGACGCGGTGGTGGGCTCGGTGGTGACATCCTCCCTGTCGTCCTTGCGATCTTCTGTCTTGTTGCATCGAAGGGGAAACCTTTGTCTCGACCCTCAGGAACCTGCGCCTGCGCTGTCCCCTGTGCACCAAAACGGCAACTGCGCCGCTGGCACCCGCTGGCGCGGTGCATCACTGCTCACGTCACTGCCTCCTCCTGAGGCAGGCTTGGCCTTGAGATCTCCGCCCCACCGGAGCAGCCTAGCTGCGGCCACTCCTGAGAGGGTCTTGGTGTCGTTCTCCTCGCGAGGCTTAGCCCCCTCGCGAGGGTCTTGAGCAGCTGGTCGATCAGCTGGGCCGTACCAGGCCGTAGTAGGAGCGTGTCGCGGCCCGCACGCAGGCAAGTCTGGGTACCCCGGTTCCCAGGATGCCGGCAGTAGCACCCGGGCCGAAGGCGCGCCCGGAGTTGGCTTCAGGGCGAAGCCTTAGTTGATGACGAAGCGCCGCGGGCCCCAAAAGACTGTGGGCCAGGCTGGCGCGCGATGGTTGGATGGGACGTGGGCGAATTCGCTCCCCACGCAGTCTTGGTGACCATGCGACTTGACAAAAGGGGCTGTCTTCGCTGCAGAGGGGTTATCGCTTCCTTTCCTTCCTGCCCAGATCCCCTTCTCCTTCGCCCCCAGCCTTCCCAAATCACATGCATCCTCCAGCGCCTCCAACAATGGCGAAGAAAGGCAAGAGTGCCGCGCAGGCGTCCATATCTGATTCCTCCCCCGAGGCGGCGCTCGAGGAGTCCACCATCACTGAGGAGGGGGACTACTTGGAGGTCCAGTCTTTCTTGTCGAACGACCCCAACGAGCATGGCCCAACGAAGATTTGGGTTGGGTCCACCGCGGTGCGGACCTTGCCGAAGTCTTGCTACCCCTTCTTCCTCCACAGCATCTCCGTCGGGCTCGTGCCGCCCTTCTTGGAGTTCTTCTACACCATCCTGAATCACTACCAAGTGCACGCCCTCCACATCTAGCCTCGCTCCATCTTCGTCCTCTCGCTGCGTGTGTGGGGGTGAAACCGACTATCGCCCTCTTTCGCCACTTCTTCTCCATGCGGCGGTACGACGAGGGTCCGTGCTTGGGCTGCGCCTCCTTCGTCTTCCAGCGCCAGGGCTGCAGGCTGATGATAGCCAGGAAGAAGATAGACACCCATCGGAAGAGGTGGGTCTATCTGGATGCCCAGCGTATTCACCCGCTACTGACGCTGCCTACCGCCCGTCCCGAGAAACACGCCTGCATGAGCTACGCGAAGCTCAACGACCCCCTTGCCGATCCTGTCTTGGCAAGGATCGAGGCCGACCTGGGCTCAAGGCTTGAAGGAGCCCAGATCATGAAGGAGTTCCTAAGGCAGCGGCTGGCGCCGCTCCAGGCGCACTCGTGCCCCATATGGGAGCTGATGGGAGACGATGACAGGCTTCGGCTGTGCTCGGGGACACTGGCCGAGGTCGACCTAGACCTCGTCTCGAACGCTCTCCTAGGGATGGTTCCTGAGGACCTCTCGGGGGCCCATCTGCCGCTGTACCGCCGTCCTGACAAGGCCGAGCTGCTGAAGGCTGTGTCAGGCTTTGGGGTGCCTGTGTCTCCTCTGCCCATGGTCGACGTGTCCTCCGGTGTTGAGGAGGGGAGCGATGAGGAGGAGGACTCGGAGGAGACCCTGGGCGACGGGGACCGGGTTGACGAGGAGGACAGCTCCGAGGCGTCTGCTGAGGAAGTGGCGCCGGGCGCAGATGCTGCTGGACGGCCCCAGGCAATCACTCCGCGTCGATCCGGGCGCGCTGCGTCTGAAGGGAGCAATGCGGCGACCCCGCCGAGGAGCGACGCGCCAACGAAGCCAGTGACTGCAGCCGCGCCCAAGTCCGTGGCCTCGCGCCTTGCCAGCATCCGAACTGCTGGCGCGCCCGTGGCACCGGCGGCCGCGGCCGGCCTGCCGATGAAGAGGAGGGCGCGCCTCGCCTCTGATGAGTAAGTGTGCAGTCTCCCGTCATTCCTTGATCATTGTGTTCCTGACGTGTTTTTCTTGGCGCAGCAGCCTGGGTGGCATGATGAAGAAGGTGAAGGGGGAGGCCACGTCGCGGTGCCCCGCTCCACCTGTTGCTGTTGTCGCCGCGGAGAAAGGTGTCATAGCCTTGCGCGCCTCGGTTGGCCAAGCTGCTGAGCACGCGGCGGCGGTGTCGCCTGAGGGTGTCGTCGCTGCTTGCGAGGCCGCGGTGGCTCCTGCTCCCTCCGCTACAGCGAGGGGAGCTAGAGCCCCCGAGCCCCTGGTCGAGCAGGCGATCATGATAGCACCCATCTGCCAGCCGGTGTAGCCTGGCCCTGAGACCTTGGAGGCCGCTTCCGCTGCGCTGGATCGGCTCCGCGTCGATCTTCTGGGTGGTGATGGCCGCGCGATGGAAGGACGCCTGGGCCTGATCTCTGGGGGGCTCCTGGCAAACGAGTCTGCGCGGGCCTCCTAGAGCTAGGCCTCAGCGGCCTCCGCCAAGGGTCAGGAGGAGGCCGCGGTAGCCCCGCGGGCACGCGACGCCGTGCAAGCCGTCGCGGCATCCTTCGAGAAGCGCTGCCACGAGGTGGAGAGCAAGATGAAGGCCCTTCGCGAGGAAGGCACCAGGCGCGCCCTGGAGCTCAAAAGGTTGGAGAAGGAGCTCAAGGCACAAAAGGCTGAGACGTCCCGGCTGCAGCAGGAGCAGCTCGCTGATCACGCGAGCCTGGAGAAGCTGAAGGCTAAGGCTGAGCAGGCTAAGGCGACCCAAGCTGCGCGTGACAAGGAAGGCACCATCGCGGCCTCGGCAGAAGTGGGTCGCGAGGCCGTCGCCACCTTCAAGCTCGAGGCTCGCACAGCGCTGCAAATTGCCTACGGGGATGGGTTCGAGAAGCCGCTGGCCACCCCGGAGGATGGCTCCGCCGGGCTCCTTGTCACGCTCGTGAAGGCCCTGCGCGAGGTTGCGGCCGCGATCAGCCAGTTAGCAGACATCGAGAGTCGCGCGCTCCATACCTTGGCCCTGACACGGGTGTGCGACCACGTCTGTCTCTGCGACCCCACCCTTGACCTGGCCTCGCTTTCCGAGCGCGTGACCGCGAGCGTAGAGGGTGCGGCTGCCGAGGCCCTGGAGGAGAAGGTCAAAGGGCTGGTGGAGGCGTTCCTCCGGGTTGCTGCTGCCGTGGCCGAGGAGGCGGAGGCTGGTGATGGCGCGCTCGGCGATGTCTGACCTGTTTCCTGTCTGGATGAGAGAAATGCAAGTGCCTCGGGGAGGCGTAAGGACTCGCTTGAATTTGGAGAACTTGATGTTATTGTAATAACTAGACTTGAACTTGGTGATTTCTGTGCTTGCTTCATTTCATGTTTGCTTAGGTGCTCTGCGTCGGCAGGGCCCAACCCCGCGCATACCTCGATCGCCATTGAGCCCTCCGGGTGACCGGGGTTATCGTAATAACTAGGATCAAGGAATTAGGGGCTACGTGGCTAGTGAGGCCCCTGGGTCGCGATGCCCAAGGGTCCCCCTTAACGCTCAGGCGATCCCGTTTGCATTCTGCGTCGGCAGGGCCCAGCCCCGCGCTTACCTCGGCCGCCGTTGGGCACCGG
Source organism: Secale cereale (assembly GCA_902687465.1). Classification (NCBI taxonomy): domain Eukaryota; kingdom Viridiplantae; phylum Streptophyta; class Magnoliopsida; order Poales; family Poaceae; genus Secale; species Secale cereale. The sequence goes on from LR738715.1 coordinate 692,744,390, forward strand.
TCTCAAGGAGTGAGGGGCTACATGACTAGTGAGGCCCCTGTGTCGCAATGCCCAGGGGTCCCCCTTGACGTACGAATGGCTCTCATGAGGGAGAACGAGCACCTTACCTTGCTCACGAGCCTTCGCCTAGGATGGGGGCGAAGGAAGGCAGGTGTCTGGGCACCTGGTAGGGTGGCGTCTGCCAGGCGTGACCTGAGCATAGCCCCCGTGCCTATCCCCCCTCGCGACAACCATCCAAGGAGAAGCTGTGAGCGTCGTGAGCTGAAAAGCTCCCTAAGTTTGGTACGACTGCTGGGGGCCGCCATCAATTGTTTATAACTAGCGCGGAGCATAGAGCTACCACACATGCGCGGAGTGTGGGCATAACCGCGCCTCGGTCGTAGTGGCCAGCGCAGAGCTTGGTGCTTCCACTGGTTCATGGGCAAAACCGCTCGTCGGTTGGTTCTACCAGCGCGGACCATGGTACTTCCACTGGACCGTGGGAGGGAGCCTCCCACCGGGAGATACTCCGAGGCATGTACAGCCCTGTCCTGACATGTGGCTTGCACGGCAGGACAACCAAGGTGTATATGGGCCCTCCTCAGGTTAAGCTGAACGACTCTGAGGAAGCTCTCGTGAGCTTACGCATCACCCACGAGACCCTACCCTGAGGCGGGTTGCGCCTGAGTCTTCTTCTGCAAAATGTGAAAAGAGATGTGTTGTGTTGACCTGCGCCGAGTGCATCTCTAGAGGGCATCGCATGAGAAGGCCGCAGCACCAACGACCCCAGGAGGTGACGTTAGCAGGACTGGCCCGTAAGACAGAGCTCAGCCGCTGGATTTATCGACGCTGCAGGAACAGACCCGAGCACAGACGTCGTGCCCAGTCTTCTCATGCAATAGTCCAAAAGAAAGACAACCAGCGCGCGGTTCCTGCGTGAGCGAGGCACCTGCCACAGGCCCCCACTTACCCATTCATGATTAGCCCATGCGAGAACAAGGCACCAAGGACCACAGGAGGTGACGTCACGGGTATGGCTCGCGAGACAGAGCTCTGCCCTTGGATTTAGCGACGCTGCAGGGATGGACCCGAGCACACACGCCGTGCCAGTCATTAATCATGGGGCGGTCGCTAGCGGGCTCGCAAGGGCTCATGACCTTAGTGGCGGTGAGAACGCCAACCATATAGATAATGCAAGTATGGAGAAACAACTAGCCTTGATTTATGTGCAAAAGAGACAGCTGTGGGGATGAGCCCCCAACAGCCCGAGGATGATTCAGCCCGGGGGGCGCCCTCGATTGAATACCTAAGACATCACCTGATACTTGTCGAAGAAGAGTTGGTGTAGCTGAAGACGCGAGTCGTGCGGGTCGCTCCTGAGGATCGCCATGCTCATGAGGCCCACGGGCTCTAGAGGCCCTCAGTGGTCGCGGGGGTCCGGCTCCTGCTCCGCCAGGACCGCCTGCCACTAAGCCTACTAAGCCCCCAAAGCCTTGCGTGTGAGGTACTGGAACGTGGCACCTACGTTGCGGAAGCCGAAGAGCGTGCGAATGTAACTGCAAGGGAGAGTCCACCTCCAGCCGACTGCCGTCGGCCAGAAGGGCTCTAGAGAGGCGGCTTGGTTGAGGCCTGCGATGTCGACGCACACGCGGAATTGGTTGCTTGGGTTGCGGGCAGGTGAGCTTGGTGTCGCACGGTTGCACCCACCGCGTATGAGCCTTGCGTACTGAAGTTCCTCGGTAACCTGTTCGATGAATGCCTGAGCCCCCAGCGCTGTATGGCTCACGCTGGGCTCACAAAAACGCGTTTCGAGACACGCCTGCAAGTGGTGCCCGAACACCTCCCTTGTGACGCTGGTCAGACCAGAGGCACTCCAGAGGAGAGCCCCCGAGCCCGTCCTGCGTGGGGCGTCGGGTGCGCCTCCCTATGCGAGGGTGGAGGGCGCCTCGTCAGCAGGCGCAGGACCCAAGGCGGTGCCGTCAGGAGCCCCTGCGTCCTGAGGTCCGTTTGCGGGCAGGTTCTTCTTCTTCTTGGGGGCGGTCTGCAGGGTGAAGACGGCTCCATTTTCGTCGGAGCTCTCGACCGCTGCAGTCTGGTAGGCGCGCTCCAGGGAACGAACGGCTTCCTTCTCGTCGCGGGCGATCATGATGACCCTGCCACTCCCGGGAATCTTGAGGACATTGTAGCCGTGATGGGTCGCCGCCATGAACTTGGCGTGGGCCGGATACCCTAGGATGGCGTTGTACGAGAGGTGGATGTTGGCGACGTCGAAGCCGATGAGCTCGGTGTGATAGTTGTCGCGATCGCATAAGGAGACGGGGAGGCAGACCTGCCCCATCGGGAGTGTGGAGCCATCTGTGACTCCATAGAATGGCTTGGTCGGGTGGAGCTGATCGTACGGGACTTGGAGCATCTCGAAGGTCTGGACGGAGAGGACGTTGAGCCCTACTCCACCGTCAATGAGGGTCTTGGTCACGAGGTCGGTGCTGATGGTCGGGGTGGAGAGCATCGGGAGAGTGCATGGGGCTGCAGTGCACTTGAGCTGGTCCTTGGGGTCGAAGGCGATGACCTGCTTGGTCCACCCGAGGTTGCATGCGGCGTCAGGCCTGGGGAGCGCCGTGTTCACCTCACGAGCGAACTGCTTGAAGATGCGTTGGGATGCCGGAGCGTGGGATCCTCCCAGGATGCATGCAACCGCGCTTGGCTCCTGAAAACCCCCTGCTTCATCTCCCTAGATGTCATCGTTGTTCCTCCTTGGCGGTGGTGGCAGCGGAGGCAGGCCCGCGTTGCCCTGAGGACGACCCTCACGAGGCTGGTCGCGCCAGGGGGCATCACGAGGCTGCTCCTGCCAGCGGTCTTCACGAGGTTGGTTATGCCATCCTTGGCGCGAGTTCCTGCCGTCCCAGCGTCCTCCACCACGGCCCCCTCCGCGATCGTAGCCGTGGTTGTCGCGCTCAGGATGCTGCCCGACGCGCTCGGCACGCATCGCCCTGAGTTCTTGGCAGTCGTTGGTGTTGTGGCTGTGAACATCGTGGAAGACGCAGCATGGACGGTTGTCCCTGGGGGGGGGTCGTTGTAGCCGCAGCCACGCTTCACTTCTGGCTCCGCGGCCAGCACGGCGGGTCCCTTGCGCTTTGCTTCCTTGGCCTTGGCCTTCTTGTTTTCAGCCTCCGCTTTAGGTAGCTCCAGGACAGAGAGGCGGCCTTCCTCTGACCTGGCGCACTTCGCCGCGAGGTTGAACATCTCGAGGGCCGTGCAGAGGTCCTCGTGGATGGCAAGCTCCTCCTTGATCCTGACGTCGGAGACACCGTCGGAGAACGCCGAGATGATGGCCTCGCCCGAGACCCTGGGGATCCGGAGGCGCACGGTGTTGAAACGCTGGATGTACTTCTGTAGGGTCTCCCCAGTTTGCTGCTTCACGCAACGCAGATCCGCGGCCGCCGGGGCTCGGTCGCGGGTACCTTGGAAGTTGGCGACGAAACACTCACGAAGCTCCCCCAGGAGGAGATGGATCCTGCGGGGAGGTTCTGGAGCCAGGAGCGAGCGCCGTCCTTGAGGGCCATGGGTAACCAGTTCACCATGACCTCCTCGGTGCCGTTGGACGCTTTGATGCTCAGCTCGTAGAGCTGGAGGAACTCCGCAGGGTCGGCGATGCCATCGTAGCACGGAGGCAGATCCGGCTTGAACATGCTGGGCCAGACGAGGCACCGCAGCTCTGTAGCCAGGGCGCGACATCCAGCCACGCTCATGATTGCAGGCGCCCCCTACGCCTGCGGTGCTGGTTCCTGGGGTATAGGCGCCACCACCTCTTGTGGTGCGCGGTTCTGGTGCTGCGAAACGAGGAGCCCGCGAGCTTCTGCCTGGGGATGCGGAACCACCTGGCAGCTCTTCTCATCGCGCGCAGGGCCCTGCGGGGCTGCTCGTGCCGAGGAGCCTCGCGTCTGAGCCCCTGGCCGGTGCTGTGCAGTGGAGGTGGAGCCAGGACGCCGTGGTCCACGTTCCCCGCCATGAGCGATGTAGGACGGGAGGAGTGAGTCGGTGCGGGTACCTCCCCGGCGGCATTGACGAGCTCGGTGATGCGGTGGAGCCACTCGTCGTAGTGGTCGTCCGCTGGACGGTAGCGTAGGAGCTCCCGCACCATCAGTAGCGTAGGCTGCTGGTAGACCGGCCCGCGGCGGATCAGCGAAGACGACGCCGATGAGGGTGATGGTGTCACCGTGCGACCATCGCGCCGCACGGACAGCGGCAGCGACGAGTCTCGCTGCTCGTGGACGGCCGGGTCGGTGGCAGTGTTGGCGACCGGCGAGTTGGGGTGGAGCGATGCACCGTTACCCGCAGGCACCGTCTGAGCGACGTTGGCGGCGCGGTAGGCGGCGCGCGCTCGGCGTGTGTCCACCATGGTGGTGAAGCGAGGTCGATGAACGAGAGCGGGACGAGGTCGTCGGAGAGGCGAGATTTTGACACGCCCCCTACCTGGCGCGTCAAATGTCGGATTACGGGCTCCGCAAACCCAAGAAGTTCGAACACAGGGGCATGATCGAAGATCACTCCCACTCACGCCTACCTAGCGCCACGCCCTCGCCCGGTGGTGAGATTTGAGCAAGCAACAAGTAAAAGCACACACAAGTTTACCCAGGTTCAGGCCACCTTGCGATGTAAAACCCTACATCCTGCTTGGGTGGATTAGCCTCAGGAGGGCTTGAGTATGAACAAGTACAATGGTTCTTGAGCTCAGGAGGAGAGCTCAAGAGGGTGAGGAGGCAAGTGTTCTTGCTCCTTGGAGGTGGGGTGTTTGAGGTGAGGTCTCTCCAGATCAGATCAGCTTTGCTCCATAGTGGGAACCCTAGCAACTTATATAGGCGGCCAGGGTCCTCTTCCCCCGAAATTTTTAGGCGGGAAGGGATCCCACAATGGCCATTTTGAGCAGGAACGCAAGGACGTTCCTATCCTAACAAAAGCGGTCTTCGCCTACAAAGAGATAAGACGATGACGCGGTGGTGGGCTCGGTGGTGACATCCTCCCTGTCGTCCTTGCGGTCTTCGGTCTTGTTGCACCGAAGGGGAAACCTTTGTCTCGCCCCTCGGGAACTTGCGCCTGCGCTGTCCCCTTTGCACCAAAACGGCAACTGCACCACTGGCACGCGCTGGCACCCGCTGGCGCGATGCATCACTCCTCACGTCACTGCCTCCTCCTGAGGCAGGCTTGGCCTTGAGATCTCCGCCCCTCTGGAGCAGCCTAGCCGAGGCCGCTCCTGAGAGGGTCTTGGTGTCGTTCTCCTCGCAAGGCTTAGCCCCCTCGCGAGGGTCTTGAGCAGCTGGTAGATCAGCTGGGCCGTACCAGGCCGTAGTAGGAGCGCGTCGCGGCCCGCAGGCAGGCAAGTCTGGGTACCTCGGTTCCCAGGACGCTGACAGACACCACGATCAGAGACCCTTTGATGAAACTTTGTGCAATGCATTAACCGCAAACGATGATGTAAAAAACCATCAAAAAAGATGCAAAACATTTGCGATGAAGGATTCATCAAATGCGGTTCATATTTTAGTTGCGTGTGCGATGCTAGGCATACGGTTCAGTTCAAATAACTATTTGCAATGAGTAAGAAGAACAGAAACGGGCAGCCAGATGAAGGCATGTGCGATAGACGACATACAGTTCACTCGGATTAACTGTTTCTGATGAGGCGGAACAATAGAAACGGTCAGCCAGATGAAGGGTGTGCAATTGAGGGCATATGCTTTAGAAGGATTAAATGTTTGCTATTAGGCAACACAACAGAAACGGCCAGCCAAATCACATGTGTGCGATTGACGGCATACGCTTCACACGGATGAACTATTTGTGATTAGCCACAACAAATAGAAACTGTTAGACAGATCAACGTGTGTGCGCTAGACAGGCACACATTCTAATTAAAATAAGTGTGCGCGATGGTAATCACGAGTACACACGGTTGTTGGAACAAGGCGTGTGTTGACATTGCCTATTGCGGTGGACCCTATGGTGCAGACACCACCTACGCGGCCGAGAATGTGTGCCCACATTACGCCGTCCGAAAATAGTGCCGCACATAGAAATTATAGAACCATCAATAAATTTTGAGCCCGCGTCCCATCACATTCCAAATTACAAACCTGTTCACACCGATCAAAACCTAAATGGTTTCCCACTTAGGAGCATATTAGTACTCGGTTATAAATACTACTACTCCAAGATGATTGTACACATTCCTCCTCAACTCCTCATCCACGAAAACAAACAAGTCATTCATCATCGTTCCCTTGCGTCTGCCATGGCCAGCGTGAGTTCTGTGTCGAGAGAGTACCACCAGGGAGAGGCAAGCATGAAAGCGGAAGCACGAGAGATGTCCCGCCTCGCCGCGAAAGCAGCCGACATGTCTCGCCACTCGGCTGTAGCAGCAGAGAGGTGCCGCCGTGCCGCCAAAGCAGCACGGAGGTCCCGTTGCATCGTCGATGCAACAGACTGGTCTGGCCACACCGTGGAAGCAGCAGAGATGTCCCGCCACACAGCGAATGCAGCAGAGATGTCCTCCCGTGCCGTGGCGGCCTAGGAAAATGTCTCGCGGCCAGGCGAGGACTCTTACAGGCGCATGAATGCGCTCGTTCATAGCCAGATGGAGCAGATCTCCGGCTGGGCGAGGTTGTAGGACGACATGAAAGCCTTGTTTGAACAGGCTACCGGCGTCATCCGGCAACTAAGGGAGGGCAATGCGAAGCTCCGGGATGAGCAGGATGAGATCACTTCCTTGTTGAAGAGGACCGGCGTTATCGTTAAGAAACTTATGGACGAGAATGACATGCTTCGCATCGAGCGCCAAAGGCTGCTAGAGGAATTTGTGGATGCTCTCAAGCAGCATGTTGAGGACAAGAAAGAGCTCATCGCCGCTCGCCGCGGAGACTAGTTCCTTCTTCTTTAGCCCTTGTGTATTTTGGGCGTTGCCGCATGTGGCTTTTTTAATTATCTTCCTGAATATGTAAGATAATTATTATCCACTGCCATCGTTCTTATATTCATGAGTCTTGCTATAAGTCGCAGTTGACGTTGTATGTCCGTCAGATCTTACATCAAGATCCATGCAAAACTTTATTTTCAGATTTTCTTTTCTCTCTCTTAAATCTCACTCGAGTGAGACATAGCCATGCCATGAAACAGGGGCTAGGGGTGCCATTAATGGAGACGTTGGGAGGGAGGTGGGCGGCGGATAGAGGTCAAAGGGCTCTCCTCCCGATGAGAACCCCGCATGACACCTCCTAGCCAATAAAAAAGGGGATGCGTGGCGGCACGGAATTGGTAGGTAGAATGCCCACAGTTTCAATAATACTTGTGTTTTCGATATGTAATGTGACAACACTTGTTCCAAAATGACTTTGTTAATTGTTAATGTGTGCGCCTTCTCAAATCGGACAGAAAAATTACCAGGCGATCTGGTGCCATGTCATGACACCATGCCAAGTTTCATGATTTTCACGCGAGTTTTGGATTTACAGGAATTTTAGAACAAAGTTTCTCGATGTTTCCGGCCGAGCCAAGATGCCCAGATGTTTGAATTCCATTCCCACTTCTTCCAAGGGACCTAGAAGTTCGCCCAAGTACACATAAATGATTTTCCAACTAACTTCTGCACACTGGGGCATGCGCTTGTACTTCAAATTTGAATTATGTGCATTAAATGCGTGGAAAATGAATTAATGTATAAAAAGGCCAAACGACCCCGAAATAATTCGAAAATTTACCATGAAACTCCTATTTGGTGTAAGCTGCCTGTGGAAAAAAATCAAGGCGGGAGAAGGTAGTGTATGTCGTTTCGCAAACAGAGGTGACATGTTCCCTCTCGTAACCACGAGCCTTCTTGAGAGAAGATCCGGTTTGCAAGAAGCTTGTACCAAAGCTGGTCCAATTCGGCCAAAAAAATTACCACAACATGCTGGTGCCATGTCATGAAACCATGCCAAGTTTCATGATTTTCAGGCGTGTTTTGGATTTACATAAATTAAAAAACCAAGTTTCTCAATCTTTTCGGTGGAGCCACGACGCCAAGATGTTTGAATTTCATTCTCATTTCTTGCATGGGACCTAGAAATTCACCCAAGGACACACATGTCATTTTTCAACCAACTTTGGTGCACTAGAGCATGCATGTGCTTGTAGTTCAAATTTGAATTATGCATATTAAATGACCAGAAATTCAATTAATGTATAAGAAAGTCCAAACGAACCCGAAATAATTCCAAATTTTAACATGACACTCATATAGTTCTATGTTGCCTCTGTAAAATATCAACGGGGGTGGGGGGAGGCAGCGTATATCGTTTCGCACACAAAGGTGACAAGAAGCTTATACCGAGGATAGATATTTGATTTTCAACCCCTCAGGAACCACGAGTGTTCTCAAGAGAATCTCAGGTTTGCAAGAAGCTTATACCAAGGACACATATTTGATTTTTCAACCAATTTACATGCACTAGAGCATGTGCATGTAGTTCAAATTTGAATTATGCACATAAAATGCCTAGAAAACCCAGTTAATGTATAAAAATGTCCGAACAAACCCCGAAAAATTCCAAGATTTAACACAACACTCATGTCGTTCTATGTCGACGCTAGAATTTTTTTGAAAGCAATAAGAGGCAATGGATATCGTTTCGTCCCCAAAGGTGGCATGTTCCCTACCGAAACCATCAGGCTTGTTGTGAGAAGCTTATACCCAAACCTGCCCCAAATGGGGCAAAGAAATTACCACGGCATGTTGACGCCGCTCCATGATAGCATGCCATGTTTCATGAATTTCGGACGAGTTTTGGATTTACTAGAATTTATAAACCAGGTATCTCAATGTTTGCGGCCGAGTGACGGTGGCATGATGTTTGACATTCATTCACATTTCTTGCATGTGACCTAAGCATTCAACCAAGGACACCGATTTGAATTTTCAACCAATTTATATGCATTAGAGCATGTGCATGTAGTTCAAATTTGAATTATGCACATAAATGCAAAGAAAACTCAGTTAATGTATAAAAATTTCCAAACGAGCCCCGGAAAATTCCTAAAATTAACACAACACTCATGTTGTTCTATGTTGACACTAGAAAATAAACTAAAAGTAAGAAGAGGCAACAGATATCATTTCGTCCCCCAAGGTGGCCGGTTCCCTACCGAAACCATCAGAATTGTTGTGAGAGAACCTCTGGTTTGCGAGAAGCTTATATCCGAACCTGGCCCACATGGGACAATATTTTTACCATGGCATGTCGATGCCGTTCCATGATATCATGTCAAGTTTCATGAATTTTAAACGAGTTTTTGATTTACTAGAATTTTAAAACCAATCACCTCAACATTTGCCGGAGAGCCACGATGCCGTGGTGTTCGAAATTCATTCCCATTTCTTGAATGGGACATAAGCATAAACCTGTGACACCCCGAGACCGGTGTGCCAGGTGTCAGCCAGTGATTCATCGTCATTGCCTTGTCATCTGCTTGCGTGTTGCATCTTGCCATGTCATCATGTGTGTTGCATCAGCATGTTTTCAAAACTTGCATCCGTCCGAGTCCGCCCGTCCTTTCTGTTGTCCGTTCTGAGCCCAAACACACTTGCACGCGCCAGCGGCGCCTCCGTGTATTTATTTTGTGAGTGGCCGGAAAGCGTTCTCGGAATGGGTTGAAACTTGGCGTGTGGTCTTATTATAGCATAGGTAGACCGCGTGTAAAGTTTCGTCGCATTCGGAGCTCGTTTAATAGCCCAACGGTTAACCGTGTTAACCGCCGGAAGTTTTTTTTCCCTTTTGGCCCAGCACCCCTCACACAGCCCACCAAGCCCATTCTAACCCCTCCATGCTCTTGGCTGTTCGATCACTATCGCGAGGCCACGAACCGCTCCTCATTTGGACACTCCTAGCTCCCTCTACCTATAAATAGGTGCCTCCCTCTCCATTTTCGCGGATGAACCCTAGCCTCCTCCCTCTCGCGCCACCGGACATGTCCATCCGCGCCGGACACGTCGCTTCGTCCAATTAGATCCCGCCACGTCAGCCGCACCGCCGCCGCGAGCCACTCCGCTGCTGACACGTCATCGAGCCGCCCCCGCGCCCACTTCCCCGCAGCGCCACGGCCCGCCAGGCCCGCGTGGGGCCCGTCCAGCCCGAAGCGCCGCCGCCGCCAGCCCGCAGGCGCCCGAGCCACCTGCCAGTTCGCCTCGCCCCGTCGGCCTCCTTCGCCGGAGCCCGTCGACCTCGCCGACCGAGGGAACCGCCGCCGCCGCCATGGGTTCAAGCTCGGAGCTCGCCGCCGCCGCCGATCTGCTAGCCCCGCGCCGGATTCGTCGTGCAACCGGCCGTATCGGGCCATCCCCGGCCAGATCTGCCTCTCCCCGTCGCTCCATGCCTCACCGGAGGCCAGGCCACCGCCGCAGGCCCCAGGTCGCCGCCGGCCTCGTCCCGTGCGGGAGGACGACACCCCGACCCCAGCTCGTCCCGCAGGCCAGCGCACCGCTCCTTGGGCCGCAACCACAGAGCCAGGCCCGAGGCCCAGCCGTGCTCCAGCTCCCTCGCCGACCAGCGTCCACGTGGGCCCGAGGCCCATCGCCCTGCCCGCGGCCCAGCTCCCTCAGTCGCTCCAGCCGGCCCGGGCCTGCCTCAACCCCTTCGCCGAACTGGGCTTCGCCCATGGGTGAGCGGCCCCTATCCCGCGCCTTGTGCGTCTAATAGTGTTTTGTGCTCAGCTGTGTTTTTTTTCCTATGTCCAAAAACTACTAAGTCCTAAATGCTGTAATTTTGTTGCATCTTCGTGTGCCTCTAACTTGATGTGTGTATGACCAATTTGGGTGAATGATATGTCAAAATGATCGTGGTGATATGCTCTACACTTTGTTCCATTGTGCCATGCTCATTTGAGTTCATCTAGATGCTCTAATCTCTGTTGCAAGAGTGCTACTTGTTATAAACTACTGCTACTTGTTATTTTGTTGCCATGTTTGAGATGTGACAAACTTGGTGCATGTTTATCCAAATGATGCATATGATATGTCAAAATGTTCATGGTGAAGTGTACTACATGATGGTTGCTGTAGCATGCTTGTTTGAGTTCATCTTGCCATGTTAATCTCTGTTGCAAAAGTGCATTTGGCTGTTAAGTGCTGAAACTTGTTATGAGATGCTGATTTCAATTGCTCTTTGCTATTGATGTGTTTGTCCTCATGCCACATGTCTAGATGTTTTAGAAGCACCATTATATGGTCTTTGCTGTGGTGCATTTATCTTTCCTTGATATGCCTTGTGTTGACTTAAACATGCTTGTAAACATGCCATGTTGTTATTGTTGTTTTATACTTAGTGAAATTTCTGCTAAGTCTGGAATCTGTTATAACCTGATGCTATGTTTGCTTGATGCCCTAGTCTAATCCATGCTTGTTTTGGAGTGGCCAATGATCATGCCTTGTCGTCCATGTTATTGTCTATCCATTCATGCCCTTACTTGCTCATATGACATGCTGGAGCTTATTTATTTCTTGCTCTCAAGTTGCTATAAATTATAACTGTCAGATTTTTATCAGCATGTTCAATTTGGTGTAGCTTGTTGCTATTGATCCATGCCTCCTATGGAGTTGCTCCAATGGAGTTGTTTGCTGTAGGATATGTCTACTACATGTTCATGTTCTTTATATGCTTAGTTGAGTTGATATGCATGTTGTTTTGTGCCTCCGAAGGCAGCATCGTGATGATGTTTTTGCCTTCCCAGATTTTGACTAAGTCTGGATAATTTTATTGCAACTTGCCATGCTTGTTTAAATGTGTTCCAGCAAGAGTTTGGGTGTGTTCTAAGTTCCTACTTGTTAAGTAACATGTCTACTTCACATCCATGCTTCTTGTTATCATGTTTGGGTGTTGTAGCTTATATTTACCTTGCTCCAAAGTTGCTATGTGGCTGTTAACTTCAGCTTGTTTTTATATCTTGTATCATGTGTATCTTTTAGCCCGTTGCTCCGTTTTGAGTGTGCCTTATATGAAACTTGTGTGATTTTACATGTAGAATCATAATATCATGTTATTTTCATGTTTGGAGTGAGTTTGCTTGATGTTTGGGTGCATCCTGCACCGTTGCCATGCTTGTCTTGTTTTGCTCATATCTTCTAGGCCGTAGCTCCGAATTAAATGAACTATATATGAAACTTGACTAGAATTTCGTGTAGATCATCATGGTGCATGTTAACCTACTGTTTAACAACTTTAACTTAAGGTTTGTTCAGATCTGGACTAATTTCCAAATATGCATATGAGGGCTTACCGGATTTGTTATATGTAGTTTCCGGCCCCATTTAAACTTGTTGACTTGTGTTGTTTTTCTGTGCTTCCTACCTTGCCATGTATTGCATCATATATAGACTTGTCTTGCATCCTACTTGGTTGAGCATATTGACATGTTCTTGTGTTGTTTTTCTGTGCTTCCTACCTTGCCATGTATTGCATCATATATAGACTTGTCTTGCATCATACTTGGTTGGGCAAATTGTCATGTTCTTGTGTTGTGTGTTTACCGTATTGCTTGCTTCTTCTCATTAGTGCTTGTTCCATTGCGATCGTGAGTATTCGTACGTCTACCCGTGGTTCTTCTTCAAGGCTTCTTCTTCTTCTTCTTCATGGACCCGTTCTTCTTCCTTGCGGGGTCTCAGGCAAGATGACCATACCCTTGGGTACCTTTACTATCATTGTCATGCTTAGTTGTCTCGATGCTATCGTTACATGTCGCGCTACCCATCATTATTGTCAGCCCCTCTCCTTGTTGCCATGAAACCTCTAACCTTTGACACCTTCCTAGCAAACCGTTGTTTGGCTATGTTACCCGCTTGCTCAGCCCCTCTTATAGCATTGTTAGTTGCAGGTGAAGATGAAGATTGTTCCATGTCGGAACTTGATGCTTTGGAATATCACAATATGTCTTATATATATTAACACACCTATATACTGGGCATGGGTGGAAGGCTTGGCCTTTTGCTCGATGTTTTGTTCCACTCATGCCACCTTAGGCGCCGATAAACCGGCATTATGTTCCTTGATTTTGCGTTCCTTACACAGTTGGGTATATGGGGACCCCTTGACGGTTCGTCTTTGAATAAAACTCCTCTAGCAAGGCCCAACATTGGTTTTAATTTGCCTCATAATAGCAACTTAATTAATTAATTAAAATTGCATAGGGGGTCGCGTCCCCGAGGATTCTTCTACATAGCAGGGGGGCCAGTGCTGATGGTGTTGGTCCCAAACGGGGAGACTGCGGGGCCGCCACGGGGAAACTTGAGGTATCTGGTATAACCCGTAGGATCACCTATCCGGACGTGGCCTGAGACGAGATACGCGCGGCTACTATCAGGGTGTCGGCACGCCGGGAGGTCTTGCTGGACTTGTTTTACCATTGTCGAAATGTCATGTGCACCGGGATGCCGAGCCTGATCGGATTTCCCTAAGATAAGGGGTAATAATTATTATTACTTCATCTGATCGTGAGAGCTTGTGATGGGCTAAGTTGGGACACCCCTGCAGGGTTATGATCTTTCAAAAGTCATGGTCGCGGTTATGTGGTAGATTGGAATTTGTTAATGTCCGGTTGTAGAAAACTTGACAGAGGATCCGAAGTAAAACACACAACTGTGTGAGTAACCGTGACTGTCTCTTTTCACTTTGAGAAAGAACACGGTGGGGTTATGTTTGACTCGTAGGTAGTTGAGGATCTTTAGAGATCATTACTAGTTTGCGAACGTTTGCGTAGATGCTCATCTTATTCTTGTACTCGTAAGTTAGCCACCATACTTTTGCTTAGCCGCTGCTGCAACCTCACCACTTTACCTCTTTCTACCCATTAAGCTTTGATAGTCTTGTTACCCATGGTTATGGGATTGTTGAGTCCTCGTGGCTCACAGATACTACAACAACAGTAGCAGGTGCAGGTTTCCGATGACTTGACGTGAGAGCGATGTTCGTTTTGTTGGAGTTCTTTCTTCTTCTTCTTCAGTCTTAGGTTAGGTTCCGGGTCGGCAGCCTGGGATAGCAGATGGATGTCTTTGTGCTTTTCATGTTTGCATCCGTAGTCGGAATCCTTGTATTGATGTTGTTGTATTCATGTGCCTTGTATGTATTGTTGTATCCCCCATGTATGTATGTATTGGTACGATGTAATGATATCCATCTTGCTAAGCGCCCAAAATGCGGTTGTGCCCCAATCACATAAGTGTCACGTGATCGGGATAGAATCGCATCTTGGGCCTGACAAAACCCATGGACACATATATGATTTTACAACCCATGTTGGTGCACTGGAGCATGTGCATGTAGTTTAATTTTGAATTGTGCACCTGAAATGCCTACAAAACCAAGTTAATGTATAAAAATGTCCAAACGAAACCTGAATATTTCCAAAAAAAAATGACGACACACCTATAGTTGCATGATCACTGCAGATAAAAGTTCTAGCAATTCAAACACCATCCATTGCAGCTGTGACCCTATTATGTAATTCAAATCAAGACGAAAAATCAAGTAGATCGCACACAATTTATTATCACCAACCGTGTGAGATGCAGTACAAAATATCCTGGAGCACTGTCGGTGTATAGGACACCTATGGCTTACGCGGGAAGGTGCGTCAGCTACAGTCCATAGCCGGCGTGTCAAGCACACTACTCGCTCCCCAAATACTCCCGCCTCTGCATCCCTCGCAATCTTGAAAATATCTACTACCTCGTAATCTTGAAAATATCTACCGCGTGGAAGGTTTTAATGTTTGATAGCACACGATTATTATGTGTAGACCGTGTGTGATGTCTGTTACTCCCGCTCGGCTTCAGTCCCTTGTTTCAAATTTTCAGTAGCCCCGGCATTTTACTCCTGCCTCTACATCCCTCACAATCTCAAAAATATATGCTCGCCCTTGATCTAAATTTTCAGTATCCCCACCTTGTTACTCCCCCTAGTAAAATTTTCAGTTGCCGTGGTATTTCCTCAAACACCACCTTGCCCCCCTCCAGACACACCACACACTCCCCAAAACCTCCGCTCACACAGACACATACCACCCTCGCAACCATTGGTAGGTCGCTGCCATCGCTGCCGCCTCCATCCTCAACCTCTGTCTGTGTGCTAGGGAGCTCGAGGACCGAATGGCCAAAAAGAGGTTTATCGCGGCCTCCTCACCCGACGCATGCGAGGTGGCTGCCGAGGTGTCCCCATCGTCCTCCGCAGGCTCGATCCGCCGTCACCGTTCCCCCGATCCGGCCGTCGCCGCGCCCCTATGTCGGTTCGAGGACTTCGCCATCCTCCCTCAGACCCGACATCCGACGAGGTCCTACCTCAGGGTCCGGCAGCGGCGGTGGGGGACATGGGTCACTGAGATTACAGATCGGGAGACCCAAACCCGTAGGTGGCTCGGTAGCTTCCACACGGCCGAGCTCGCGACCATGGAGTACGACCGCTGGCCGGTCCACTACCACGGCACGGCGGCTAGGCTCAATTTACCCTTCGGCACATGTCCGAGCAACCTCGTTCCGCCAGAGCCAGGGGCGGTGAGCTCGACTATGGCGTGGGAGGACCGCGAGGCGTAGGAGCGCCTCGAGGTCGAGGCCACCGACGAGGCCTACATGCAAGAGCTCCTGTCACACCCTGATTTTCATGCCACAACACTTAAGCTAATAATCATGCTAAAATATGGTTTGGCAAAAACTTTTGAGTGTTTTTGACCTTGCTTGATTGGTTTTCTGTTTTCTGTTTGCAAGTGCTCTAAAAATCAAATAAATCATCCAACTCTTATACTTCATCTCCTTGATCCATAACCATTTCCCAATGATCATGCCATGTGTATAGAATGGTATAGTATTTTCTTATAAAAATAATTTGGCCAAATAGTATTTTCTAAAATTAGTTTTTCCAAAAACCCCTGAATTGAGGGTTGTACTGCAAGTACTTTATTTGGGGTGTGAAATATCTTTCAAAAAGTATATTTGACTCCTATTAGGTATAAGACTCCCTTGAACCAAAAAATTATAATTTTAAAAGTTATTTTTATATTTTATTTAAAGGCTTTTTGTTTAGGCTAGAAATGGTCTTTAATAGGTTAAAATTATTTAACTGTTTCAAAAATATTTGTCAAAATTCAGGGAAGCTCATAGGACATATTGTCCATATATAAGAGTTTCAACATATGGTCATGTTCAAAATATTCGACAAATCCTTCAAAAACCCTTTCTGGATATTTCAAGCTTTTGAAATATTTACAAAGGAAATATTCTCTAAAAATTCCAGGAAAATTCTATCATGTCAAATATGACATATTTGATGATCTTGCCCAGCCTCATGCCTTGGAGAACAAGAAAACATCATCAAATCCCCTCAAAATCATTTCTGTCCATTTTGAAGTTTGAGCAACTTTACATTGCCAAACTTGTCCAAATGCTCTCAAACTTGCTGCACATGCTCTAATGATGTAAATATGCATCTATGCCAAATGGCACAAGTTTTGGAGAAGGATAACTGACCAAAGTGCCCCAAAACCCTTTCTGACCAGATCCAAATTTGAACAACTCTACATTGCCAACTTTTTACTTGTGACCTCAACTTTTGTTGACATACTCACAACCCCAAATGATGACACTATACTAAGTGGTGCATCAAGGAGGGATGATTTGCATGACTAAATCTTGGAAGTCCATTTCTGTTGATTTCTAGGGTTCACCAAAGTTAAATTAGCAACTTTGCCCAAATAAGCTCAAACTTGGTGTAACACCCTATTTTCATGTACTATTTCATCCTGTTAAGCCTCATGCCATTTGGACTTAATCTACTTTCCCAAATTTACATCAAACACCTTCTGCCATTTTACCAAAACCACTGTTTTGACCCCTTTCACTATTCCCCTTTACCTCTAATTTTTACCACAGATGAACCTGATCACCTTCAACCTCCAGCAACTCCCCCATGCCCTCAGCTCAATCATTGGAGGGGGTAAAACCCCCATATACCTCTCTATTTTTACCATGGCAGAACTTCCCTCTTCTCCTCCTCTTACTATTACACTTGACTTACACCCTAAGCTACCAGAGGGCATCTCTAGACCAGCCAGAAGCCAATGGACATGGTGGCCACGTCCACAGGGCGTGGGGACATGGCCATGCCGGCCATACAGGCGCTCTGGAGCGCGCTGCAGTGTGCTCCCGCACTATAGCCGCGTCCTGCCCGAGGCACCTGACAGCCTTGGGCGTCGGGATGGTGTCTCCCGAGGTGGCCTCGATGTCTGGGACACGCCTCGCTGTCGGGCCCCTCCTCCCTTGCCCTCCTTATCCCTTCGTGAGCTCGCTCGAGCACGTCCATGGACGTTGCTCACGATGCACCACAGCCCCTCTACTTAGAGGCCCTCCCGAGCTCTCATATTGCCTCTTTCCGCTTTCCCTCTCTCACGTGAACCTCCCGGACAAGCCCCCTCTTCCCCTGGTGCTCTCTTTCCCTCTCCTTGGCCCCCATGGTCGCCGTCTGCCTCTGCCCAGCTCTGGAGAACCAGAGCCTCCCCTCATCTTGTTTGACCACCAGGAGGAGGACCGCTGGACCACGGAGCCCCCCCCACTCCTTCCTTCCCTTGCACTAGTGCCCCTGGCGTCACGCCCGTCTTCTCCTGAAGCTGCCCGCCGGTGCCAAGGCCGCTGCCGCTCCCGTTCCTTCCGGCCCGCTAGAAGACCCTGGACGGACGCGGCTCGTTCCCCTGAATACTTTGGTGCGCCGGACATCACCGGGGACGGCCGGAGTCACCGGGGATCAGCGCCAGCGTGCGCTCTGCCTCGCCTCCTCTGCTTCGAGCGGAGGAAGAAGAAGGCGCCGCGTCAGCAGTGGGCCCCACCCGTCAACGACTCGGCGCACGCCTGAGCCATTGACCGGTGGGCCAGCCCCGTTTAAATGAACACGGGTCCATCTAGCGCCCGCTTTTCGTGCAAGAAGGCGTATTAGCCGAATGCGCCTTCGGCGTCGCCCTCTGCCGGCGTGCTCGAGCCACTGGGCCAGCCCAGTAGTGCTCCGGTGCTACTCCTCGCTCAGTAGACGCCAGCGCAGGTGTGACGCCCGAGACCGACATCCCAGAAGGTTCCAGAAGGTTCCAGAAGATTCCAGATGTTCCGGGGTTTCCCGTGTGTTTCTTTCGAGCTTGTGTTATTTATTTTTTGCATTGCATCATGTCATCATGCCATCATGTCATCTTTTGCATCTCAACCTAATAAATTGTGTGGACCTTCGGTCCATTTAAATCAAGGGAAGGTGTCTTCTCTTTATAACATATAAAAGTCTCCTAATAATTTAGGGAGCTATATTTATTAAATATTCCATTGCTTCGGAATCAACATAACACACTTGCATATTTTTCCCCATGTCTATTCCATTTCAAGTTTGACTTCTAAACCTTGCCTATAATTCTTTTCCGTTGTTTCGAGGCTCCTCCAAAAAAAATCTAAACTCCTTTTTATTTGCAAGCTAAATGTTTTAGTTTGCACTTCCTTTGTGTTGGAACTATTTTTGTTGGGTTGGTAATAACCCGTAAAGCCTTACAAAAATGTCCCATCTTTTATTTTCTGTTCTTTGCCTCTTTTCTTTTATTTTGGCTCTCT
Source organism: Secale cereale (assembly GCA_902687465.1). NCBI lineage: Eukaryota > Viridiplantae > Streptophyta > Magnoliopsida > Poales > Poaceae > Secale > Secale cereale. Next base: position 692,763,012 of record LR738715.1, read on the forward strand.
CCTTATTTGTTTATTTCTGCTAAGAAATAAAAACAGAGGAGCAGCCCAGCAGCCCTCACTCCTCCAGGCCACCTCCCTCTCCCTTCTTGGCCCAGCCGGCCCATCTCCTCCTGCGCCTTGGCCCAACACCAGGCCTCCCAGGGCTCCTTCGCCCGAACCCTAGCCCGATGCTCCCTCTCCTGTCGTTCGCTCCTCCCCTCGTCCCCCTCAGCCGCCGCCACCCATCTCTCTCTCGCTCTCTCCCGCATCGCCCCACTCGTCTCCCTTCGCCCCGATCCCCTCTGCCGATCGAGCCTCGCTCCCTCCCCGTTACCCCTCGCCTCCCTCCGTTTCCAGCAGGCCCCGCGCCGTAGCCCGCAGGCTCCGCAGGCGCCCGCTCCCCCGAGCGCACCCCAGCGCCTGCCGCGCCCTCGGTGCCCCTCCGGCCGGCCAGGAGGTGCGTCTCCAGCAGCACCGCAACGGCGCCCAAGCCCCGTCTCCAGCGCAGCGGCCGGATCCCGCCGCGCCCGGCCTCGTCCCTCCGGCCACGACGCCGTCCGCCCCGCGGTCTTCTCCAGCGCCCCGTCCAGCGCTCCTTCGTCCGCCGGCCAGCACCGCCGCCGCGCCTCGGGTCTCCACCACCGTAACCTCCGCCTCCCTCCGTCCCTTCAGCGCGCCCGCGCCCCTGCAGCGCGACGAGGGCCCCTGCTGCCTCTTCTGGGCCGCCGCCCCCTGCTGCCTTGCCGCGAGCCCCGTGTCCGGCCACCGGATCCCGCGGCCGTCGCCTCGCGTGCTGCTGCCGTGGCCTCGTGCAGCCCCTTGTCCTGCTGCTGTAGTTTGTTTTGGTTTTTGTTTTGTTGCCGTGCTGTAATTTTTGGACAGATGACCCGTGTACGAGTATACGGCGACCCGACCGAGTACCTCTACATGACCCGGCAAGTACCCCTACGACCAAGTACCTCGACGAACCGAACATCTACGGGAAAACAAGCTCATGAACACCTCCGGGAACAAGTACCGCGACCGACTCGTCAAGTACCTCTTCGGATGTGTCAAGTTCCACTACTTCCACTACCGTCGCAAACGGGAACACCGAGTACCACGACGCCCCGAACGACTACCGATGACCGTGAACAACTACCGCCGTCGTAGAACCGCCAAGACGAACGGAACAACTACTTCCCACTACGATCGTGTACCACTACCGTCGCCCCGTGTACCACTACTTCCTCTACTACGGCTACTTCCTCGACGCTCTCGAACCGCTTCGAGAGAGAACGCTTCGAAGGTATAACCCCGAGACGTGACCCGTGGAATGCATGCTTGCTTGTGTTGTATGAAATGTCTCCCGTGTGTGCTTCGTGCCCGTTCCACCTTTTGTCATGTTCCTCGGTTGCCTCGTCACCGACTCGTGGGAACCCGGTGACGGGATCCACCCACTTTCATCTTGTTCGACTTGCTCACGTCGATTCTACCTTTTGCACCGGACTCTCAACGAGTTACCGGAACCGAGATGTTGCGTTGCATCATTTTCGGACCGTTGCCGTGGCACCTTTCCATTCCACCACGGTGACAAATGCTTCTTATCTTGTTAATTGTCAACCTTTTAATAAAACTTGCATAAACTTGATCATGTCATCCGCATCATGTTAACAACCTTGAATGTTAATTATTGTTTGCTTATAATTATTAAACATGCTCATGAGGTTTTCCGGACATGTTGTTGTTATTCTCCGGCCTCATTTAAATTGCCTAGTTAGTGTAGTTTCTTTATGCTTCACCTCTTGCCATGTTAAAACATTTAATCTTGTCTTGTTCATAACGAGAGTCAACTAAATAATTAAATGTGGTGTTTCGTCAATATGCAACTCGTTGCATATTGATCTCCACTTAACTTGTAGTGTTGTTTGTGCATTTTGCCATGCCATGCATATTTAAACCGGACATGCATCATACTTGTTTGTGCATCGTATGCCATGTTTATGATGTGTGTGTTTACCGTGTTTCTTTCTTTCCGGTTGCTTCTCTTGTTAGCTTCGGTTTCGTTCCGGAGTTGTGAGGTTTCTCCCGTCTGTGTTGCTTTGCCTACTTCGTGGATCTGTTCTTCTCCCTTGTGGAATCCCAGGCAAGATGACTGAACCCGGATACCATTACTATTTTTGCCTCTTGCTAGAGTATCGCTCTATAGTTTTGCCTCGATGCCCATGTTTTCCTGTCAGCCTCCTACTTGTAACCATTGCCATGTTTAACCACCCTACCTACGCAAACCGTTGCTTGGCTAAGTACGCTTCGCTCAGCCCCTCTTATAGCATTGTTAGTTGCAGGTGAAGATTGAAGATGCTTGCTTCATGTTGAAGTTTGGTTGGGTTATATCACACTATATAAATGCTTAAATGAAATCATCTATATACTGGCAAGGGTGGAAGGCTAAGCCTTTTGCTTGGTGTTTTGTTCCACTCATGCCGTTAGGAACCGTATAAACCGGTGTTATGTTCCTTGATTATGCGTTCCTAACACGGTTGGGGTGTATGGGACCCCCTTGATAAACCGCTAAGTGCTAAGTCTTTTCCAGCAAGTCTCAACATTGGTACTATTTGCCTAATAACAAACTAATAAAACTTGAATGGGACTAGCTACCCCTTTCATCTTAATTCCACCCCCCTGGGCCAGTGCTCGAGTTGAGTGTTGGTCCAAACTAGAGTCGTGTGCGGGGCCCCCCTTGGCAACTTGGGTTTCGGCCACTGTACGCTGTGCTCATCCGGTCGTGGCCTGAGACGAGATACGCGCGGCTACTATCAGGGTGTCGGCACGCCGGGAGGATTTGCTGGATTAGCCTTACCTTAGTTCGGTTTAACTGGAGCACGGGATTCCGAGAATACTCGGGTCTTCCCACCTATGGAGTTGCGACTTCGCGGATCGTGGGCTTGTGATGGGCCAAGTTGGAACACCCCTGCAGGGTTTGAACTTTCGAAAGCCGTGCCCGCGGTTATGTGGCAGATGGGAGCTTGTTAATTCCGGTTGTAGATAACTTGACACAATGTTTCAATACACTACCAGCGTGTGTACCGTGACTGTCAATTTCCGAATAGGGATTCGGGAGTTGAACACGGTGGGGTTATGTTTGACCGGCTTTAGTTAGGATCACTTCGTGATCATCTTTCGACCGATGCTCTTCTCTTCTCGCTCTCTTTTACGTAAGTTAGTGCTAGTTGCTGCTGTAGACTCTTGTTTGTTCCTTCACCTCTTATTCTTTCTTCAGCCTTGTCCTCACCCAAGGCTTAAATAGTCTTGTTACCCGGGAACGGGATTGCTGAGTCCTCTGTGGCTCACAGTTACTTCACCACACCAGATGCAGGTTCAGCCGAGTTCGATGCAGGAGTTGGATCAGTTCTTCACCGGGAGCACGATGAAGAGAGTTGCCGTTTGCTTGTGACGTTTCGATGTTCAGTAGTGGTTTCTACTAGGATTCGATCCTGACCTGTGGCTTTATGTTGTTTTGGTATCTTTCTTTTGGATCTTCACCCGTAGTCGGGTTGTGATGTTTTGAATGATGTATTGCTTATGTAATGTATTGTGTGAAGTGGCGAGTGTAAGCCAACTATCTCCTTTTGCATTTTTAACCCCTCTTTTACATGAGTTGTGCAAAGATACCAAACTTGAGATCATTCTAGGATGGACTTATGCCTTTAAGTCGTGCCTCGACACGTAGGAGGTATAACTCCATCCTGGGCATTACAGCAGGGTTTAATCCAGCCCATCTAGGTAATTTCTTTTCTTTTTCTTTATCAGTAAACTTGTAAAATCTCTAGAGAATTCAAATGAACTCCAAATTTGATGATTCAAATTTGTAGTGACTCCATAAATCATGATCTATCACATGGTGCTATTTGCACATTTTTTCAGAAACATTTTCCTCATAGATAATTATCCAAATGTTGTTTATCCATTTCTGTGATGAACTTTAGAAAATCACAGAGAGTTCAAATTTGATCCAAATGCAATGATTCAAATTCCTAGGTACTTATATGTTCATAACTTAGTTTTTGAATATTTTTCCCAATACCTTCTGTACCACATCAAATATTGGTCTATTTATCGATGTATAGCAAACTTTGCAAAATCATTGGAAATTCTTTTGAACTCCCAATACCTTCTGTACCACATCCAATATCCCTTTGTTGCATACCTCGTTGATACTTGCATTTCTCATGACTCTGATCGTGTTTAGAGTTATGTTGGTGAGTTGTAGAATATGCTATAGTAGTTGGCTACACAGAATGGATCAGGGTGATGCATTGAAAGAAACAAGTGTGGTTTGACATACTTGCGAATAACCAAGTGGGTGCCACTAATACCCCTGGGAGATGATGAGGAACTAGGGCACTACTTGGTGGAGAAGTAGTGTACCAAGGCTTGATGAAAGTGTTGTTTACAGAGACGGGTTATATTTAAGATTTGTCGACCATCCCAACCAAACATGTGCAACCAGTCTACCCTCATATGGGAAAGGGCATTATTGATTACCTAGGCTAATACTAGCATGGTGCCCGCATTACTAGTGACGGGGGTGACACGAGGTCACTCTCGGGACGGTGTCGTGCTTGGATAGGCGGCCATGACTGTTTTTACAGAGCACCGGACACACTGTTGGTACCCCGTGCTTGTGGTATGAGATGAATATGGGAGCGAGGCTCCACAATTTTAAGACGTGAAATCTTTGGCACGGGGCTATTACCAATCGAGTGGACTATGTGTTAGTGTCGTCTAGGGAAAGATAGTGATCGGGTGCTTACCCCGGGTACTTGAGGTATCGCGGGTCATGGATGACGCGAAGGCTTCCCGTATCTTGTGAGTAAAGTGTGCAACCTCTGCAGAGTGTAAAACTATTCGAATAGCCGTGTCCACGGTCAAGGACAGTTGGGTGGTGCTGCTTAGACTATGTCCTTAAGTTTCTGGAAAACAACACGGTTTTGGTAAATCTGTTGACGTGATTCGTGAGGAAGTCACGATGAGCTTGAGCATGAGTTGTTCATAACTCTTTATCGATGTTGATGTCAGTAACCTCCCATACTTGTTGCAGATGCATTCATATCCTTGATTATTGCTTATCATACTTGCATGAGAAAAACTAGCTTTCCGCAAAACTGCCAATATAGCAGTAGAGCCTTGCATAATTATTCTGTTATCACTCTCTTGGGTTGCTTGCGAGTACATTCAAAGTACTCATTGGCCTGCCACTGGTTATTTTATTAGACATGCATGAAAGAACAGGATATGATGAAGATTTCTTGGTGACGAACATGCGAGCTAGGACGTTTCCCAGTCATAATGCCTGTAGGGTTAAGGCAGATGGCATGGGTCGAAGTTGTTATTGAAGATTTCCGCTGCAATGATATACTCAAGACTTGACCATAAAGGTCACAATTTGTGTAACACGGTATGTATGGATGTAAGACTCTTGTTATTCAGCTTCTGTGTGTTAAGTGAGCATTGATCTCTGGGATCACAGTACACGTGCATTCGGTGATCTCGACTTATGAGTCGGGGTCCCCACATGCCCCCACCCGGACTGACGCTGTTTTCAGCAGAGCTGCCTGTATGGTTTTATTGTGTGCAGGAAAACGGATTTTTAGGTATCTCAGAAAAATCCACGAAAAATCACAGAAAATCCACGCACCCGAAGGAACCAGGAGCCAGAAGGGGGACCAGAGGGGGACCAGGGGGGCCCAGGCGCCCTGGTGGCGCGGCCCAGCCCCTGGCCGCGCCGGGGGGTCGCCTGGGTGGGCCCCACGCCCCCTGGTGCCCTACTTTGACTCGTATTTTTACCCGTGACGAGAAAACCCCAGATCAGAAGTTCTTTTTGCAGTTTTCATCGCGGAGCCGCCGCCACCCTCTGTTCTTCTTCGGGAGGGCTAATCTGGAGGCTGAATTGGCCTCCGGAGAGGGGAGATCGTCGCCATCGTCATCACCATCACCACTCCATCATCCCTCCATGACTTCTCCTTCCATGTGTGAGTAAACCCCTGCTGTAGGCGAAGGGGATGGTAGGGATTGGATGAGTTAGATCATGTAATAGTTTGTCAGATCGTTGGTGGCATGTTGCCTATCATCTACTATGGTGTTTATCATCTTTGCTTCAACTTGTTATTCTTAATGCTTGACACTTAGGGCCCGAGTGCCATGATTTCATATCTGAACCATATGTGTTTGCATGAATATATTTGTGTTCTTGATCCTATCTATGAGTTGTTTGCACCTGTTACGGTTCGGAACCGGCGATCCCAAAAGTGACAGCTTGGGACACCAAAGGGGATGGTCCGTAGTTTGAGGATTACATGTATCCATTGAGTTCATTGCTTTGTTCCGGTGCTCTTTGACAGGAGCACATTAATCTCCATAAGTTCCTTTTGGCCCCGTTCGTAGCGGGATGGTAGGACAAAAGATGTTGTGCAAGTTCTTATTGCAAGCACGCACAACTACCTACGGGATACATGCCTAATGTTTGATATTTGCCTAGATGATCATTACTTTTCCGTGTGCCGTGCCCCAAGTTAGAATCATGATATATCTCATCCATGCAGCGCCCAACCATCCATCTCCCTAGCCTACAGTGTTTTAAATCCTGCTTGTCACTAGTTGCTACTTTTGCCATTTACCTTTACTATTTACTTTTGCTGTTTACTTTTACTATCACTATCATCACTATCATATCACTGTTACCATTTATCTTTTGTTGCAAGTAAGTATATTTCAGGTGCGGTTGAATTGACAACTCAACTGTCAAAGCTTATAAATACTCTTTGGCTCCCCGTGTGTCGAATCAATAAATTGGGTTATTCTTACCCGCGAAGACTATCTCGATCCCTTACGGTTGAGGGTTATGAAGTACCGTTTTCTAGCGCCGTTGCCGGGAAGCATAGCAATATTTGCAAGTCTACTTGAAGTATCCTACTTGCTGCACTTCATCCCCTGTGGGTAAGAAAGGAGACCCCAAGGTTCCGATCTTACTATTCACTACAAGAAGAGGTACTGTTCTGAGCACTAGTGCTACACTTGATTCGCCTTCTGTTATGAGTAAGTTTGCCTCACCACCACCACATGATGCTCCTACTGAATCAGTTACTATGTCCGATACTCTTGATGATGCTTCTACTACTGTTGATGATATTAGTTCACTTGGTTATGCTCTTGAGAAACAGATCGCTGCTGCTGCTAAAAAGTCTGGAATTGAAATTCCTGTTACTCGCTACCCTATTGGTGAAACTTATGATTATCCTGATTTGAGTAAACTCAAGGAGAGACTCCTTGATGATGATTACTATATGCTTGATGAAGATTTATGCAGGGAACTGACTGAGTTTTCTGGCTCTGACCCTGAAGTTATTAAGAAACTGTTTGAAAAACACTCTTTGAAGAACAAAACCGTTCCTGATCCTGAATTTGCTACATCTCCTATATGCATTGATGATCCTGATTATTATTTCTCTGTTGATCTTTCACTTATACCTATGGTTGAAGCTGACCCCTTTTATGGCAGAGAAAATGATGATGCTATTGCACACCTAACAAAACTCGGTGAGTTGGGTGGCCTGTTTACCACAGATGAGAAGATATGATACTTTTATATCACCAAGCTTCTTCCTTTCTCCTTGAAGGAAGGTGCTAAAGCATGGTATGATTCGCTTCCATGCGGTTCCATTAAGAGTCCTCAAGACTTAGCTCACTCTTTTGTTGATAAGTACTTTCCTGCTCACATGCAACATGATGCTTTACAAAGAATTTATAACTTTAAACAGTTGCAGGATGAGTCCCTCCCTAAATCTTGGGGGAGGTACTGCGGTCTGATTCGGGCTAGACCAGGACATGAAGTCCCTAAGAACGAATTAATCGATATATTCTATGCTGGCCTAACTGATGAATCCAGGTCCTATTTGGACAGTTGTGCTGGTTGTGTTTTCAGGAAAAGGACACCGGACGATGCAGAAGATTTGATGGGCAGGATTGCCAAAAATCATGAAGATTGGTCCGTCCCTGAACCACCTCCACCACCAAAGAAGAGGGGCATGTTTGTTCTAAGCCCCGAAGATATGAGAGAAGCAAAGAAGTCTATTAAAGAGAAGGGTATTAAAGCTGAAGACGTGAAGAATCTACCCCCTATTGAGAAGCTGTGTGAGCCTACCACTCACCCTCCTATGGTAGAAGTACACTCTCTTTTAGATTTCAACGCAAGTGACATCCCTCATGGTAAGCCTCCTGATCAATGTTTAGATGAGTTTGATAATTTTATTATGAAACAAAATCATTTTAATGAGAGGATACACAGTCAGTTGCATGATAATTCCCTTGCTATCAAAAGTTTGCTTGATGTTCTAGGTAGAACAGTTAATGATGTTCAATGTCTTGTGAAGCATTTTCATATGGTTAAAACTCAGCTTGACCAAATTTCTAATGTGCAAAAAGATTTGCTTGATAACAATGCCAAACAAGATAATTTGCAGGCTTTTGGGATTAAGACCCGAGGAGGAACTAGCACTCAAGATCCTCTCTATCCAGAGGGGCATCCGAAGAGAATCGAGCAAGATTCTCAAATGCAGGAAGAAGAAGGTGTTGGCTCTCCAAAGAAGAAGAAGAAACATAAGGAGGCTGACAATTCTAATGATCCTATTGCAGATGAAGAGCCAGCTGTTGATCCAAACAGTATATCTATCTCCGATGCTGAGACTGAAGACGGTGCTGAACCTGAAGGTAAGGATAATGAGAAGAATGATCCGCCTGAAGTTCGAGAAGAAGAAGCACCTGACAAACGTAAGAGGTACACTAAATAAGACTTCATCGCAAGAAAACATGGGAAGGAAAGAGAACCATGGGTGCAGAAACCCCTGCCCTTTCCAGGTAAGTCCATCAAATCCAAAGAAGAAGAGCATTACAATAAGTTTTGTGAGTGGATTAAACCTCTTTTTCTTCAAATTCCTTTGACTGAAGCTATTAAGTTACCTCCTTATTCAAAATATATGAAAGATATTGTCACTAATAAAAGAAAGGTTCCTAATGAAGCAATATCTACTATGCTTGCTAACTACTCTTTCAGTGGCAAGATTCCTGAGAAGCTCGGTGATCCAGGTATACCCACCATTCCTTGCTCCATAATGAATAATTATGTCAAAACTGCTTTATGTGATCTTGGAGCGGGAGTGAGTGTTATGCCTCTCTCTCTTTACGAGAGGCTTTGTTTAGAGAAACTAATTCCTACAGATATCTCCCTTCAGATGGCTGACAAGTCAACCGCCGTCCCGATAGGTATTTGTGAGGATGTTCCCGTAGAAGTTGCTAATTGTCTGATTCTTACTGATTTTGTTGTGCTTGACATGCCCGAGGATGGAAGCATGTCCATTATTCTTGGTAGACCTTTTCTTAACACCGCAGGTGCTATTATTGATTGCAATAAAGGGAAGGTTACCTTCCATGTGAATGATAAAGAACACACGGTATATTTTCCAAAGAAGATCGACAGGAGGCATGGCCTCAACTCTATAGAAAATATCGAGACCGTGAAGATTGGAGAATGGGATTGTCCACTACATGTGCCTCACAAATACAAAACTATCATGGTGGGGACAATGTCCATCAAGGTAAAGGTTCAGTGATTACTTCGTGAGATGTGAGACTTTTTGCTCTATATATCGCCTGTTTGTTGGTAAGACTTGATCAACCTTACTAGTAAACATGTTTTATATAGATAAAAAGTTGAGCTGGTTATGTTTTCATTTGTTTTTAGTTTTTGTCCTACTTGCTGTACCAAGTATTTATGTTTTGAAGCTTCACAATACTACTCAGTACTTCAAGTTTTCAGAGAGTTTCGCAGCTTTTTGAACTTCGAAAAAATTTCAACAGTGAAGTTTTCAAAAAAATTCCAGAAAAATTTAAATAAAAATTTCCACGTTGGGAGAGACCCAGAGGGACCTGGGGCCAGCCAGGGGGACCCACCAGTGGCCCAGGCAGCCAGCTGGCGCGGCCCAGCCCCTGGCCGCGCCCACAGGGCGCCTGGGGCCCACATGGCCCCCCTCCAGGTATGTCTTCTTCCTCCCTCTCTCTTTTTCTCCAAAAATGCAAGTTATGCACTTGTTCTTGTGTTCTTGCTGTTCTTGGAGCCGATTCTTCGATCTCTCTCTACAGCCCATCATTTGAGCTGAGATTTTGAACAAATACTCCCTGGTATGTGACTCCTCCACCCCTTCAATTAGATTTTTGATTGGTGGCTTCATTTGTGAGTATTTAGTAGTTCTTGGTGTTGTATAGATGAGCTTGCATGCATGTGTAGAAAGTTATTTCCAAGTTTTGATGCAAGTTTATGCCTTGGGAAAGTGAGTTGAGTAGTTTGCCTTAACTCACCTTGTATTAATCCTCGTTTTTGTAAATTGCCAAAAATTTCAGAAATGAGTTTGTTAGGAAGGGCAAAAGGGTGTCTTGAGAAGAGGAGGCCTGCACACTCCGATCGAGTTACTAGAGCCGCAGCTTCACCCTCGACTGCTAGGGTGAGCTATAATGAAGATCATGTGCCCCTGGAGTTGTTGGAAGACACAAGTCCAACACGTGCGATGACGTTTCCATGTGATGAATTCCTTGAAGCTGCGGGAATTAAGGATGAGTTTTATAATCTTTGTGCTAATGCAGGTTTGACACGGCTCGTCACGTGCCGTGTTACTCAATATCAAAAACTCACCTCCAGTTTCATTAATAGTTTTAGATATAATCCTGATTCAGGTGCTATTGAGTTTAAAATTTACAATGATCTTATCACCATGACTTTGGGAAGGTTTTGTGAAATAATAGGTGTGCCAAACGTTGGGAGGACGGCTAGGATGGCCACTCAGCCCTCCGAGCTGAAAACCGTCATCAACTCTCTCTGCAGCATGGGTACGAGGGATATTCATCGGTCGAAGATCTCCAGCATCTTATTTCCTCACCTCAGGTATTTTGCATATTATGTTTCTAGAGGGGTGTTAGCTCGTGACAACACGAGCAGCATTTCTGCTCCGGATATTGCTATCCTGGCAGCAGCCCTCTCAGGGAGGTCTGATTATAATCTGGGTGCCTTAATTGCTCGACGCCTCGCTATGAACGGTAACAAGGGGGACTTATATGGTGGCATTTATGCCACACTTATCTTAGAACATCTTGGAGGCACCCCACACCCTGATGATAATCCTTTTACTTATTTAAGCTTTGATCTTGCTGCTATGAAAAGGCATAAGTTTGTTACCATGGCTTCTGAGCTGGATAATCTTGTTTATATCTTGCGTTTCGGAACTACCGCGGAACGTGAGATCCGTCTACCTGCACCTCTTTTGTTTGATTTTTCTCGCAGGAACGGATGGTCCTTTGATGTTCTCCAGTTCGATGAGTTCATGGTCCAGTATCAGTTTCATAACCCCATGGAGGGGGTTGTGCCCGACGAGGAGGAGCACGGTGAGTTACCACCTTTCCAGGGAGACACCGCCACCGAGTTTGGTGAAGGGTCTTCCTCTGCTTGGCGTACGGACCCTTCCTCGTGGGAGACTCCGAGGAGTTCAGTATACGCGCCAGCATCCTTCTACGACCCTTGGTCTCACCACCATACCCCCGGAGCAGGAGGCTCCTTGGGGCAGTAGCTGCTACCAACTTAGGCCAAAAGCCTAAGCTTGGGGGAGTATGTGCCCCTCTCACTTTTCCATTGTATTATCCGTTTTGTTCGCTTTGATCTTTTCGAAGTTTTTGCCTGTTCTTCTTTATTTCCCTCTTTGCAAAAACAACAAAAAGATTTTCTTTTTCTCTTGCTTTCGTTCAACCTTTAAAATAATCCAAAAAGATTTCCTTTTCTCTTTAGTTTGCTTTGTTTTCAGAGTTCAGCTCGAGTCCGTGATGGCATTTGATTATATTGCCTACGTTCGATCGTGCAAGTGACAGGCAGTAATAACGAAGATCGACTGAAGGGAAGCAACAAGGAAGACCGGTATGAACTCTTCTTGTTTCTACTTTTGTACATATGCCTGTACTTATGATCTAGAGACCAGCTTGTAGCGACATAGTGCTATGTTTACAATGCTCCTCCAGTGGTTCATGCTTTCCTTGTGGCTAGTCTCGAATAACTAGAGTATATAATGTGTTATTGAAATGATCTACATGCATTGCATTGTTCATAGTTCGGTATACTAAGGTGGTATTTCCCTTTAGAGAATTTTTGGATTGACTTGGCACATGCTTACACATGTTTGAGACTAAAAAGTCTGCTCTGCCTTGATGATCTTTGAGTTTTAGAATAGTTATATCACTTTCATGCCCGATTCAATGTTGCTTTGTCGCTCTGCATGATTATGGCCGTTATTGCTCTCTGGTTGGTCGCTTCCCAGTCTTTTGCTAAACCCCCACCTGTACTAAGCGGACTGACTGCTTGTGCATCCAAAATCCTTAAAACCTGTTATGCCATATGAGTCCACCATACCTTCCTATACATGGTATTTACCTGCCATTCTTAACGAAGACTTTCGTGTACCACCTCAAAATTAATCAAAAGCATTTCTCTTTTTGTGCCTATGTTTTAGCTCATGAGGAAGTAGTAGTTAATTCATGATCTTTTTAAGTTGGACAAGTTTCACCCTGGATTGCATGTCTAATGTGCAAACCCTTAATATGAGAAGGAACTGGCATAGAGTGCACCCGGCTCAAAAAGATAATATAACAAACAAACCCTCCTTCACGCTTTGTTCATGAGAAATCAGAAAACTTTGGCAGTGATAAACAAAGGAGATTAAGAGGATGTGATCGTCCTCATGCGGGAGACGTTCCTCGAGACTTGTCCAGCTCAAGAAGTGATTGAGTTATCTGCTAGCATTCGTTGACGAAATATGCACCTCTTAAAAAAACGTTTTTACCTCTGTTTTAAAACCAAGAGCTCTGGTACATGTTTAGTTTTTGTTTCCGACCACGGGTTTTCAACCTTGCCAACAAAAGCCACAGTTCGAGAGTCTCCACCCTCTTTCTTCAAAGCACTAACTAGGAGAGCATAATTGTCATTCTGAGTGTAATGTGCATTGTCCCAAAGTATTACATTGTCTTCTGCATGCTTGTGATATGATTTATTCTGAAATCCTTAGTTCTAGTCTCCTTTAAAACTCTGGAGGAGTTTCTGCATTTATGTTTTGCTTCACTCATGGAGGCTAGCGAGATACCACCCTAATATGCTCAAGCTATGTGCAATGTAATCTTGTCTTGATTTTCAGTAATATATTATTTACTTTTAAGTATTTGTGACTGGTCAGTTGAAAGAAGGATTGCTCCTTGCATTGTCCTCATAGTACTGTTTCAATACTTGCTAGACTCTTTTCGTAGTACATGCTTATATACATCTAATGAAGCAAAAGAGTTTGTCAAAGTTTTCTTTGTCGCGTCTAGTTCGTTGAACTGAATTGCTTGAGGACAAGCAATATGCTAAGCTTGGGGGAGTTGATACGTCTCAAACGTATCTACTTTTCCAAACACTTTGGATATTGTTTTGACCTCATTCTTGCATGATTTGAACTAAACTAACCCGGACTGACGCTGTTTTCAGCAGAGCTGCCTGTATGGTTTTATTGTGTGCAGGAAAACGGATTTTTAGGTATCTCAGAAAAATCCACAAAAAATCACAGAAAATCCACGCATCCGAAGGAACCGGGAGCCAGAAGGGGGACCAGAGGGGGACCGGGGGGGCCTAGGCGCCCTGGTGGCGCGGCCCAGCCCCTGGCCGCGCCGGGGGGTCGCCTGGGTGGGCCCCACGCCCCCTGGTGCCCTACTTTGACTCGTATTTTTACCCGTGACGAGAAAACCCCAGATCAGAAGTTTTTTTCTTAGTTTTCGTCGCGGAGCCGCCGCCACCCTCTATTCTTCTTCGGGAGGGCTAATCTGGAGGCTGAATTGGCCTCCGGAGAGGGGAGATCATCGCCATCGTCATCACCATCACCACTCCATCATCCCTCCATGACTTATCCTTCCATGTGTGAGTAAACCCCTGCTGTAGGCGAAGGGGATGGTAGGGATTGGATGAGTTAGATCATGTAATAGTTTGTCAGATCGTTGGGGGCATGTTGCCTATCATCTACTATGGTGTTTATCATCTTTGCTTCAACTTGTTATTCTTAATGCTTGACACTTAGGGCCCGAGTGCCATGATTTCAGATCTGAACCATATGTGTTTGCATGAATATATTTGTGTTCTTGATCCTATCTATGAGTTGTTCGCACCTGTTACGGTTCGGAACCGGCGATCCCAAAAGTGACAGCTTGGGACACCAAAGGGGATGGTTTGTAGTTTGAGGATTACATGTATCCATTGAGTTCATTGCTTTGTTCTGGTGCTCTTTGACAGGAGCACCTTAATCTCCATAAGTTCCTTTTGGCCCCGTTCGTAGCGGGATGGTAGGACAAAAGATGTTGTGCAAGTTCTTATTGCAAGCACGCACAACTACCTACGGGAAACATGCCTAATGTTTGATATTTGCCTAGATGATCATTACTTTTCCGTGTGCCGTGCCCCGAGTTAGAATCATGATATATCTCATCCATGCAGCGCCCAACCATCTATCTCCCTAGCCTACAGGGTTTTAAATCCTGCTTGTCACTAGTTGCTACTTTTGCCATTTACCTTTACTATTTACTTTTGCTGTTTACTTTTACTATCACTATCATCACTATCATATCACTGTTACCATTTATCTTTTGTTGCAAGTAAGTATATTTCAGGTGCGGTTGAATTGACAACTCAACTGTCAAAGCTTATGAATACTCTTTGGCTCCCCGTGTGTCGAATCAATAAATTGTGTTATTCTTACCCGCGAAGACTATCTCGATCCCTTACGGTTGAGGGTTATCACCTACCTAGTACCGTCGATGCCTTAGAAGACAAAAGGGATCATTATGATTAAGAAGACAAGAGGAGACCAAGTCAACGCCAGCTACGAGGAGGCACCTTCACCACATCACCTCATCAGGCGAGGAGTTGTTGAAGATTCTTCAAGCTCAACCCGGATCGTTCATCAAACAACTACAAGGGACATAGCAACACCTGAGCAAAACTCAGAAGACTGCACGAGGCGCAATGCACGACTACTAGTCCGAGAACCCCTAGGGTAGGATGAGTCGTGTACCCCCTATGCGCAGTCGAGTCCGTATGATGGTTCGGATAGAACCATGATTGTGTGATGCTTGTTTTTATTGTTTGTGTTTTGATATAAGTCACACTTTTGCCCTAGGCAACAAGTACACGACTATATCACCTTCCTTACCTTGTTTCTTTTGTTTCGCCCCTTTTTGCACCTGTTTGTTTGCACTTGCACTATAGAACCCCCCCCCCCTTAGGCATTACCCTTCTCTATGCTACTTTTTCCCTCTCTTCTTTCTCCTCAACTGAAGACCAACAAGACAAGATACACCAAGGATTCTACTTCGGCAACCAACTGGCACATAAGACTTTTGCTGTAGCCTCCTCGACCAAGTGCAACCCCGTGGAGTTATGGTTTCCCCTCAAGATTAGAAACCCATCCCCAGACCCTTCGAGACTTCACAGATACCCCAAAACGAATCCTTAACCATGTGCTTAACCCATAGAATTATAAGAGAACCAGTTAAGCCTCCATAACCTTGCACAACCCTGGGTTCATAATGGAACTAGTGGACACAGTGAACGAGCACACTGCCATCCTAATATACCACAAGAACTGATGATGCCATAGGGGAGACCAAATTGAGGATATAGGAATAGAGGACAGATGACTTGGTGACTTTATATCCGTGACTCCGAGGAATTATCTGAGACCTTGATGGATTGTGAGGTTTTCATATTGGTGGGATCATGATTAATAGAGTAGCGTAACTTTCATCACCCTGGAGTAACTTGGATTTGCAGGGCAATTGTGATCGCAAGCTGAAATTCTTGGAGGTATGAGGATTTGGCTTAGCTAGGGGATATTTACAGGAGATGGTTGATGTTACGATAATGACTTGGGGGGAAGTGTAGAAATTCTCGTTGGACAATGGATTTGGATTTAAGTAGGTGATTCTGGTTGAGTATAGATGCTAAGTATGTCTACATGGTTCGGAGTAAATTGGATTTAGACTGATGATCTCGATCATGATACCATGTTTCTTGGTGGACCATAAACCATGATATTTGATCAATTGACGGAGGTGATTTAGGGATCTATATAATCATGACCTTGGAGTTTACTTGACCATGATGGTGGGAATTTGGTGGACTTACTATAGTAATGGATAGCCCTTCCAAGTATTTGGGTATTATAGGGACTTTAGATCTCATGGAACACCGTAGACATCGGATTTGTAGAATTGTTGGATTATGTGGTGATTGATGGAAGTTAACGGGCTGTTGGAGTTGACCCATAGGAAGGAAACAAGATCTTGGACTGGCCTACGACGTGTTTCCTTAGGATAGAGATGCGTTATCTTGAACCTTGGAAGAATAGGTTGAGCACTTGGATTGTCATGTTTAACTCAAGCTTAGCAGCATGTATGGTCTACCCATGGATTTTAAGGGTACCCATACATATGATTTTGGGGATCGTAGACATGTACGATTTTGTTAGACCTCCTCCAGGAAGTCGGGTGGATATGAATAACATGAGAGATGATTGGAGTTGATCTATGCGAGATGATGCTTTCGGTGGTAAGGTTATTTATTTAAGGACTGGGTGAAACTACTGGCATCTCAGAAACTGTGCTTAAGGATAAGATGATAAATGTTCACTCACACACTAGAATCCTAGAAGCCCTTAAGCCCCCAAGCCACAACATGGTCAGATCCTAACCACGGGCCTTGACTCTAGGTCAAGAAGACCGTTGCCAATACTCAACCGAGACCACCACCAATACCCCAGCCTACCTTGCGTACCCCATAGACTTCATGGAGTACTTGGACAAGTCAGTTGTCATCTTTATTGGGCGACATACTAGTCTACTCGAAGACGGAAGAAGAGCCGTGCAGCTGGTTAAAAGACATTTGAAGACTGCCATGTCAAGAAGGAAGAACTACACCAACCACCGTCATCAAGAAGTAAACTTCCGCGTTGAAGACCAGATGTATCTGCAAACCACCCCTCTCGAAGGGACCAAGCATTTCCATATCGAAGGGACGCTCACACCAAGATTTATCGACCTTCTTCAAGACCACTGCGAGACGAATAGTAGACGGCTACCAGCTAGATTTACCACCTGAGTTACCCACCGTGCACCAAATTATGCACGAGTCACAACTCTGGAAATACTTTTAACTTCCTAACTAGCCCGGTCCCTGCGAGGACATCGATCACCGAGCCACTAACATCTAGCCCAACCTAACCTATGCAAGAGACCCCTCAGCAACCTGCATCAAAAAGGGCAACATGCGAGAAGCCACACCATCAAGTACTTCAAGGTTCCATGGAGCACCACTCGGAAGCAGAACCAACAAGAAGAAGTGAAGACTACCCCGTATCCAAGTTTTCGTATTCCTTTCCACGCCTAGTCTGGGAATCTTGGGGATGAGATTCTTGTAAGGGGGGTAGGTCTGTCACACCCTGATTTTCATGCCACAACACTTAAGCAAATAATCATGCTAGAATATGGTTTGGCAAAATCTTTTGAGTGTTTTTGACCTTGCTTGATTGGTTTTCTGTTTGCTGTTTGCAAGTGCTCTAAAAATCAAATAAATCATTTAACTCTTATACTTCATCTCCTTGATCCAAAACCTTTTCCCAATGATCATGCCATGTGTATAGAACAGTATAGTATTTTCTTATAAAAATAATTTGGCCAAATAGTATTTTCTAAAATTAGTTTTTCCAAAAACCCCTGAATTGAGGGTTGTACTACAAGTAATTATTTGGGGTGTGAAAAATCTTTCAAAAAGAATATTTGACTCCTATTAGGTATAGGACTCCCTTAAACCACAGAATTATAATTTTAAAAGTTATTTTTATATTTTATTTAAAGACTTTTTCTTTAGGCCAGAAATGGTCTTTAATAGGTTAAAATTATTTAACTATTTCAAAAATATTTGTCAAAATTCAGGGAAGCTCATAGGACATATTGTCCATATATAAGAGTTTCAACACATGGTCATGTTCAAAATATTGGAAAAATCCTTCAAAAACCCTTTCTGGATATTCCAAGCTTTTGAAATATTTACAAAGGAAATATTCTCTAAAAATTCCAGGAAAATTCTATCAAGTCAAATATGATATATTTGATGATCTTGCCCAGTCTCATGCCTTGGAGAACAAGAAAACATCATCAAATCCCCTCAAAACCATTTCTGTCCATTTTGAAGTTTGAGCAACTTTACATTGCCAAACTTGTTCAAATGCTCTCAAACTTGGTGCACATGCTGAAATGATGTAAATATGCATCTATGCCAAATAGCACAAGTTTTGGAGAAGGATAACTTGACCAAAGTGCCCCAAAACCCTTTCTAACCAGGTCCAAATTTGAACAACTCTACATTGCCAACTTTTTACTTGTGACCTCAACTTTTGTGGACATACTCACAACCCCAAATGATGACACTACACCAAGTGGTGCATCAAGGAGGGATGATTTGCATGACTAAATCTTGGAAAGTCCATTTCTGTTGATTTCTAGGGTTCACCAAAGTTACATTGGCAACTTTGCCCAAATAAGCTCAAACTTGGTTTAACACCCTATTTTCATGTACTATTTCATCCTGTTAAGTCTGATGCCATTTGGACTTCATCTACTTTCCCAAATTTACATCAAACGCCTTCTGCCATTTTACCAAAACCACTGTTTTGACCCCTTTCACTATTCCCCTTTACCTCCAATTTTTACCACAGATGAACCTGATCACCTTCTACCTCCAGCAACTCCCCCATGCCCTCAGCTCAATCATTGGAGGGGGTAAAACCCCCATATACCTCTCTGTTTTTACTATGGTTGAACTTCCCTCTTCTCCTCCTCTCACTATTACACTTGACTTACACCCTAAGCTACTAGAGGGCATCTCCATACCAGCCAGAAGCCAATGGACAAGGTGGCCCCGTTCAGAGCTCGAGGGGACATGGCCATGCCGGCCATACGGGCGCTCTGGAACACGCTACAGTGTGCTCCCGCACTGTAGGCGCGTCCTGCCCGAGGCACCCGACAGCCTTGGGCGTCGGGATGGTGTCTCCCGAGGTGGCCTCAACGTCCAGGACACGCCTCGCTGTCGGGCCCCTCCTCCCTTGCCCTCCTTATCCCTCCGAGAGCTCGCCCGAGAGCGTCCATGGACGTTGCTCACGGTGCACCGCAGCCCCTCTACTTAGAGGCCCTTCCGAGCTCTCCTGTTGCCTCTTTCCGCTTTCCCTCTCTCACGTGAACCTCCCGGATAAGCCCCCTCTTCCCCTGGTGCTCTCTTTCCCTCTCCTTGGCCCCCATGGTTGCCGTCGGCCTCTGCCCGGCTCTGGTGAACCAGAGCCTCCCCCCATCTTCTTTGACCACCAGGAGGAGGGTCGCAGGACCGCGGAGCCCCCCCCACTCCTTCCTTCCCTTGCCCTAGCGCCCCTGGCATCACACCCGTCTTCTCCCGAAGCCGCCCGCCGGCGCCAAGGCCGCCGTCGCTCCCATTCCTCCCGGCCCGCTTGAAGACCCTGGACGGACGCGGCTCGTTCCCCTGAATCCTTCGGTGCGCCGGACACCACCGGGGACGGCTGGAGTCGCCGGGGATTAGCGCCGAAGTGAGCTCTGCCTCGCCTCCTCTGCTTCGAGCGGAGGAAGAAGAAGGCACTGCGTCAGGAGTGGGCCCCACCCATTAACGACTGGGCGCACGCCTGAGCCACTGACCGATGGGTCGGTCCCGTTTAAATGGACATGGGTCCATCTAGCGCCCACTTTTCTTGCAAGAAGGCGTATTAGCCGAATGCGCCTTCGGCGTCGCCCTCTGCCCGTGTGCTCGAGCCACTGGGCTGGCCCAGTAGTGCTCCGGCGCTACTCCTCGCTCAGTACATGCCAGCGCAGGGTTTAATCCAGCCCATCTAGGTAAATTCTTTTCTTTTTCTTTATCTGTAAACTTGTAAAATCTCTAGATAATTCAAATGAACTCCAAATTTGATGATTCAAATTTGTAGTGACTCCATAAATCATGATTTATCACACGGTACCATTTGCACATTTTTCTAGAAAGTTTTTACTCACAGATATTTATCCAAATGCTGTTTGTCCATTTCTGTGATGAACTTTAGAAAATCATAGAGAGCTCAAATTTGATCCAAATGCAACGATTCAAATTCCTAGGTACTTATATGCTCATAACTTAGTTTTTGAACATTTTTTCCAATACCTTCTGTACCACATCAAATATTTGTCTATTTATCCATGTATAGCCAACTTTGCAAAATCATAGGAAATTCTTTTGAACTCCAAACAAGTGAAACCAACTCCTAGCTACTTCTAAAATCATTCCTTGTTAAATGGGTGCCTTTGCCCATTTTTCAAAATAATTCTTCTGTACACTTCTTACAGATCCATTAAACCACTTGATTCCATCATATTGGAATGTTCCAAACTATCCATTGATTCAATGCCTATGAAACCACCTTGGTCATTTTTCATATGACCAGAGGTATCCTAGAAAAGTCCAACTCCTATTTTTAGAGCACTTTTATTTTTGCCTTGTTGTGTTGCTTATTATGATTGTTTCCATCGTTAGTTGACGAAATAGATGGAGTACTTGGAGATGGACGAGAAGGTTTGAAGACTCTGAAGGACAAGGCAAGCAGCCCTTTGACCATGTTGAACCCTTTTATGTCATGAAAGTATTTTCATCGTTTCATCGAGTGCATGATAAATCTTGAGTGGCAACCTTGCTAGGCTTGCCTCTGTTGCATACCTCGTTGATACTTGCATTGCTCATGACTCTGACCGTGTTTAGAGTTATGTTGGTGAGTTGTAGAATATGCTATAGTAGTTGGCTACGCAGAATGGATCAGGGTTATGCATTGAAAGAAACAAGTGTATTTTGACATACTTGCAAATAACCCAGTGGGTGCCACTAATACCCCTGGGAAATGATGAGGAACTAGGGCACCACTTGGTGGAGAAGTAGTGTACCGAGGCTTGATGAAAGTGTTGTTTACAGAGACAGATTAGATTTAAGATTTGTCGACCGTCCCAACCAAACATGTGCAACCACTCTACCCTTATATGGGAAAGGGCATTATTGATTACCTAGGCCGATACTAGCATGGTGCTCGCATTACTAGTGATGGGGGTGACACGAGGTCACTCTCGGGACGGGGTCGTGCTTGGATAGGCGTCCATGACTGTTTTTACAGGGCACCGGACACACCGTTGGTACCCCGTGCTTGTGGTATGTGATGAATATGGGAGCGAGGCTCCACAATTTTAAGACGTGAAATGTTTGGCATGGGGCTGTTACCAATCGAGTGGACTCTGTGTTAGTGTCGTCTAGGGAAAGATAGTGATCGGGTGCTTACCCCGGGTACTTGAGGTACCGCGGGTTGTGGATGACACGAAGGATTCCCGGATCTTGTGGGTAAAGTGTTCAACCTCTGCAGAGTGTAAAACTATTCGAATAGCCGTGTCCAAGGTCAAGGACAGTTGGGTGGTGCTTCTTAGACTATGTCCTTAAGTTTCTGGAAAACAACACGGTTTGGGTAAATCTGTTGACGTGATTCGTGAGGAAGTCACGATGAGCTTGAGCATGAGTTGTTCATAACTCTTTCTCGATGTTGATGTCGGTAACCTCCCATACTTGTTGCAACCGCATTCATATCCTTGATTATTGCTGATCATACTTGCATGAGAAAAACTAGCTTTCTACAAAGCTGCCAATATAGCAGTAGAGCCTTGCATAATTATTCGGTTATCACTCTCTTGGGTTGCTTGCGAGTACATTCAAAGTACTCATTGGCTTGCCACTGGTTATTTTATTGGCCAGGCATGAAAGAACATGATATGATGAAGATTTCTTGGTGACGAACATGCGAGCTAGGACGTTTCCCAGTCAGAATGCATGTAGGGTTAAGGAAGATGGCATGGGTCCAAGTTGTTATTGAAGATTTCCGATGCAATGATATACTCAAGACTTGACCATAAAGGTCACCGTTTGTGTAACACGGTATGTATGGATGTAAGACTCTTGTTATTCAGCTTCTGTGTGTTCAGTGAGCATTGATCTTTGGGATCACTGTACACGTGCATTCGGTGATCTCGACTTATGAGTCGGGGTCCCCACAGCTTCGAAGGCAGCACCCAGAGCTCACGGAAGCGGAGCGGGCGATCTTTGCCGGCGCGGAGGGCGGCGAGGTTATCGCGCTCTCCTTCGATGACTAGGTCAAAGGCGGTGAGGACGGCAGCACGGAGGGTGGCGAGGCTATCATGCTCTCCTCCGACGACGAGGTCAAAGGCGGCGAGGACGGTGGCGCAGAGGATGTCGAGGTGGGCCCCGAGGACAAGGAGATCGAAATCGGCGAGTGGAGGAGTGCCTTCCTCAATGACCTCGACGACGGCACCAGCCCGGAGCCGGCTCGTGGCACACCGTACCTGATGAGGAAGGATTGGCTCAACCTCTACTTCGACCGAAAGTAGTTTAGCTTAGCTTAAATTTATGTTTTATGTTCGGTTATGCAAAACTATATATGTTTATGTTTGAATGCATGCTAGTTTCGGTTGAACCTGCTTTGAACTTGATCAAATTGAAGTTTACAATGTTTAGTTTAGGGGATCGACTAGAAACGACCAAAAATTGATGGAGTATATATATATATCCACTAAGGGTTTTAGACCTTTAACATTTAAAAGGATCGGCTAGAGATGGCCTTCTGCCTTGTTTATTTCAGTTCTTCACAATGTGATGCTCTATATGTGCAACTATTTGCCTTGCTGTTCAATTTCATCAATAACAGTTTCAAAAATACCACTATGAATTACGATATTTGGTTGATGTTAAGGATATTGCAGTTAACATGCCTTTTCGTTTTTTGACAATAACTAGTGTACTTTAGACCTCAACAATACAAGTTTGAATGACTATTTGCTTGTTTTTAAATGTTATGCCTGATGCAGTTAACACACCTTTACACTTCTTGTTTTGGTTAACTAGCATGCTTAAGCCTACACACTGAAGCTGCATAGCAACATGCATTGTACTGAATGACTAAATATGCATTCTCAGGCTACATAGCAACAAGGAAGAGTGTTACCTTAATGTTCTGATGATGTCTAGATATACATGTAATAAAATCTTATATAATGGGATGGAGGGAGTGTTGTACTACATCATTTTGCATTTGTTGTTTAGCTTCTAATATTAACTTGGTGCTTTTAGGTACATATGCCATTGCCAAAGATCCACACTTTGACCCTTTCTGCGTATGGGGCAATGAGATATTCATGAACCAGCATCAAGTGAGGAAACTGATAAAGATAGTTATTAAAATGGGTCAAAAGATGTCAATCAAACTATTTTTTTTACACTTTATGCAAGACAACAGTGAAGTGCAGGATGGTAAGTAAGAACCATGTAGCCTTCTTTTTACTGCCGTAATGAGTTGTGTTAGATGACAATATCTGAATCTTCTTTCCTTTGCAGTGGATCCTAAAGCAGTTTACTCAAGATTACCTCTCAAACTACATGATTGGCGGCTGGCCATCACAAGGGGTTGTACTAGAGTCATGTGTGCCTTTTGCATCCAGGAGAGCATAATAGGGCCATTCCTCTTCACCTTGTTAAGCAACCAAAATGTATGTTGCCTCTTTCTTTACCATCTGTAATAGTACAAGTATAGAACCTTGGTTCATCATTCTTTATTGGGTTCCCTTCTTTATTTGGTGCTTATGTAAATCTTAAACATATGTACCCGTGAATCGAATAATGCATTGCTTGTTTCAACCTGATGGATATGAATAGAGCTGTAGCATACTTTCAAATTTAAATTAGGTCCAATTTTAAATAGCAGCAATTAAATTAGGAATTACGGTGTGCAAGCCATTACGGCGCACATGGTTAATAAAGCACAGTGTGTGTGATATACATCATAATCCAACATGATTCACAGAGAGGAAACATGTGTAACAATGCACACGGTTGCCATTTGCAAAGCGTGTGTGATGTCAGACACTATCACATACCGTGCGGGAAAACTAAATGTGTGTGGTTGTCTACCTATCGTACACGGTATATAATCATAAACTGTTTGTGATGTGCCACGCATCGTAAATGTAGAACCAGTTTGTTACGTGCATGGAAAACTCCCATGCCTGAAATCTGCCAGGTTTTAGGTAAAACCACAAAACTCCGACTGCGATGGCAATGCAAGCACAAACGAGTAGCAAGGATGAAGCATTTGGGATAGCCGAGATATCAGAAACGGTTATATGGGGACAACTGTATGCATCAAGGCTCCCTATTGTAAGTGCATCTAGTGCCCCTTAGTGATTTTGGTGTATTCAAGACTTATAGGTTAAGGGACTAATGTGTTTGTAAGTGTACACAGGTACTATAAGTCTATGAGGAGTTTGATATATACGAAGAAAGTCAACCCCTAAAAATGTATGTTTTCAGTTGAAGACTTTGGTTTTCTTGAAGACTTTGAAAATGAGGAAATGGTGTGACCTTGAAGACTTGGATATTCATGAGAGGATTATGAAGCGTGAAGACTTTTGTTTTCGTACTTTCATTTTCTCTTTCTTGAGTCATAGGAAACACCATACTATTAAAGGGGGTCGAGGTAAAACTAAGGAAACATATTTTCAAGTGATGCTCATCTCAAAGCCTACACTACCCAATTCTTTCGAGTGAAGCCATTGGAAATCTCATACAGCTCAGTCAATTTCTTCAGTGACAGTGACGAAGCTCTTCTACTCTTTGAAGAATTTGTTCTGACTAAGGGGTTAGGAATTCGCCAGTGAAGATTACCTACAAGTGAGGAACATGATAGCCCTGAGGAATTTGAGAGCTCAAATTTCCGACTGTTGCTGTGCTATGAGCCAGCTGTCCCAAAATATCATATCCACCTAATGGTCATATCATTGAAGGGCATTTATGTCTTATCATGCCAGGCTGCTCCCTAGGCTATAAATAGCCGCCCCCTACATCCACTAGTTGGTTGGTTGCTCCGAGAGAAACTGACACTTGTCATTAGAGCAACCCATCCTCTAAGGACTTTGAGCGAAAATCATCAAGTGAGGAAAACCCAAAACCCCAACACCTAAAACCCAAAAGTGATTGAGCAGCACTGAAGAGAGTGTTCCTGTGTGGAACGACGCTTGTTACCTTTGGAGACTGTGATCTTCAAGATGGTTAGGCGTCAAGTGGTCTAGAGCATCCAAGAGGAATTGTGGATCACCGGGTGACCAATTCTATGAAGGTTTGGAAGTCACCTGTGAAGACTTACCACGAGTGATTGGGCAAGGTCGGTGTGACCTTAGCTCAAGGGCAATACCGTGAGGATTGTGTGTCCTCAGGTTTGAATACCTAGCCGCCCTAACTAGACATACAACTGTCACAACAGTTGGAATTGGTCTACCAAATCATTGTCTTCACCAAGCCTACTGGTTCTATTTCCTCAACCCTTTCATTTCCTCATTCATGTGTTGATGAACTTGATATGTACTATTTGAAGACTTTGACTGAAGATTTTCTCAATTTCCTCAACCCTATTTCTTCAGTCTTCAGGCTGCTTATCCTGTTTACACGCTACGTGTGCTCTGTGTATGCTTTTATTTCATCATGATGACTATGCTACCGCTTTGTTGTGCATGCACTTGAGTATCTATTCCGCTGCTAGTAGTTTGTTGCTTAGGAAATTCCTCAGTTAGAATTTCCTCAGTGATGAATTTGTAAATATCGCCTATTCACCCCCCCCCCTCGTCTAGTCGATATAATGCACTTTCAATTGGTATCAGAGGGTACTCCCTTGTTCTGTGTGATTTTTGTTTAACCACCTGGAGGTTTAGTTATGTCGACTGCAGGCATGATCAAAATCTCGGCTGGGTGTCCTACCTTCGATGGGACGGACTACCCCTACTGGAAGTACAAGATGCATATGCATATTGAGGCAATTGACAACGATCTCTGGTACGTTGTGGAAACTAGCGTTCCATCCGTCTCACCTTCTGGGAATGCTGCTGATCTGAAGAGATTAAAGCAACTCGACTCCCAAGCGAAGAATATCATATGTGGCCATCTGAGCAAAGGGCAGTATGGCAGCGTGAGTACTTTGGAGACAGCAAAGCTTATCTGGGACAGGTTGTCCAAGGTCAACGAGGGAGTCTCAACTCAACGTGGCTCTCGAGTTGATGTTCTTCGCAATCTCTTCAACCGCTTCAAGCGACTCGACAACGAAAACGTTCAACAAACCTTCGATCGCCTCACTGGCATCTCAAATGAGCTTCAAGCACTTGGTGCTATAGACATCACTGACCACGAGGTGGTGAAGAAATTGCTGAGATCACTTGATTCCCCATTCGACACTCTAGCACTGATGATTCAAGAACGTGGAGAGTACAAGTCACTTGATCCCGCTAATATCCTTGAGAGATTGAACACTCATGAGTTCCAACAAGTTGAAAAGGGAGATCTCTACGATCCAAGCTATGGTAGATCACGTGCACTGAAGGCCAAGGTAGTTTCGTCATCTGAAGGAGAAGATTCTGATAGCAGCCTTGGTGATCCTGAAGGACTAAGCCAGGAGCTAGCAATGCTAGTGAGGAAATTTTAGAAGTTCTCAAGACGTGGTCGCTTTGGAAGATATTCAAGAGGTGATTACGTGAGATCAGATTCCTCGTCTCGTGATTACCAGAAGAGGACTTGCCACAAATGCAAGAAACCTGGTCACTGTATCACTGATTGTCCTCAGCGGGCAAAGGAATCGAAGAAGAAGAAATACAATGATGATAGCTCAGATAACTCGAAGAAAAAGAAAAGATCTTCAAAGTCATCATCATCAAAATCTTCAAAGTCTTCCTTCCACAAAAAGAACAGTTCCAAAAAGGTTCGGGCATTCATTGGCAAGGAAATGGAATGAGAAGCTGAATCTGAAGAAAATGAGGAAGAGGAAGAATCTGAGGAGTCAGACTCCGGTGTGGCGAGCCTAGCTCTCACTACCGCATTCGTCAGCAAATCCATCTTCAACACTAAGGAAATGACTTCCCCAACACTGCTGATGATGGCAACGATGACTACGCTCCCACCTATTGCTTCATGGCAAAAGGTGCCAAGGTACTCAACCGTCCCTCCTCTAATTCTAGTGAAGATGAATCTGATGAAAACCTCAAACCTAGGTATTCCAAACTTGCTAAGATTGCCATTAAACAGCAAAAGGCTTTGGAAAAGGTTCAAAATTAGCTAGTTAAAAGCAATGACCCGTTGGGTGAAGAACTTGATCGAACTAAAATCTTGACAGATAATCTTCAAAGACTACAGTCTAAGTTTGATAACCTTCAAGGTCTTCATAACACCTTCCTAACCGATCATGAGAAGCTTTCTTATGAATTTCTTCAAAGAAAGCAAGATCTTGAAAAGCCTAGGGTGAGTTATGAAGATCTTCAGAAGGAAAACAATTCATTACTTGCTCAACAGATCAGTTCCGCTCAGGAAGAATTCATTCCACCATGTCTGAAATGCATTAAACACGAAACTGCTAATTCTTCACCTGAAACTTTAAATGCTTCTATTGCTACAAATTATTCAATTATTTCTATGGTGACAATTTCCTCAACTGAGGAAACCATCGATGCTACTGACGAAAATGCAGGGTTGAAGGAATTGTATGTGATAGGCATGTACAAAAGCCTCAAAGGTCATCAGACTCTTTGCGATGTGCTTAAAAAAGCAGATTCTGAACAGGAACCCTAGGAAAGAGGGTATTGCCATCGAGAGGAAACTCAATGTTGATGGGACCTACTGGAGACCTGAGCTGTATCCCAAAACCTCATGGGTTGCTGCAAAAGGACCTCCAATAGATCCATCTACCTTATATGGCTTTACTTGTGAATCTTCACATTCTTCTGATGTGTCGTTTGATTCCAACTATAAACTGTTCAAAAATCAGAATGGTGAAGTATTTGCTAGATATGTTGGAACTAACTGCGGGAATGGCCCCCCTATGAAGAAAATATGGGTTCCCAAAAGGCACCTTGAAAATCTTCAAGTGAATGTCCTCATGACACCACCTGTGAAGAACAGGAACCCCAAATCAGATTCTTCATATGGATCCAAGTCCTCATACGGACCAAATTCCTCAACTGGACCAAATTCCTCATATGAACATTATCGTGCTAATGCTTCTGTTTCGCAGTGAATATGTGCATCGTTCTTCAAATCATTATGTTCATAATCCTCGAAGAATTTCTCTGCTTACTCATATCCATACCCTAATCCCTCACCTGTGAAATGAAATGCACTGGCTTCAATCCCACCATTCTCAATTGGTGCTCGCGGAATGATGAACTCTTTGCCACCCCTCCAGATGTGGGTGGTGAAGAAAAAGAACAAATCTCTTATGCAGGGTTAGATATCCAAACGAACTTAAATGTCTGAAGAATGTGCTGGAGACCTGAGAGTGCTTGAAAGGACGCAAGTTAATCATGAAGAAATGATTCAATCATTTCTCACGTCCTCATCCTACTTCATATATTGCTCTTATTGATGAAATTCATTCTGATGAATTTGATGTCATATTCTTCACTATGAAGCGTATGAGTTGTAATATGCACTAAATCATCTGCAGGATAAATCTCTCAAAGCTACTGAGTGACTCCTCAACAGTGGATGTACAAATCACATAACCGGTTACAAGAACCTATTGATGAACTCTGCATTATATCCATCTCATCTGAAGCATATCACCTATGCGAACAAAGGGAAAAAGCAAGGTATTGGGTCTAGGTAAGGATGCAATCTCAAAAGATCGGCACATGGGCAAAGTCATGCTTGTCGAGTCTCTTGGATTCAACCTCATGTCTGTCTGCTTTGTGATCTTGATATGCTTGTTGTCTTTGGCATATACAGTTGTGTTGTAATCTTAGAATCTGACGGATCCAAAGTCTTCGAAGGCTTTAGGAGAGGAGACATGTATATTGTTGATTTCTCTATAGGACCACATCCTGCCACATGTCTACTTGCAAAATCTTCAGGAGGATGGCTATGGCATCGACGACTCCGTCATGTTGGCATGAGGAACTTGCACAGACTTGTGAAGAAGAAGCACATCCTTGGTATTGAGTGTGACAAATTCCTCAAAGATCATCTTTGTCGGGCTTGCGAAGCTGGAAAAATCACCAAATCCAAGCATCCCTCGAAGACTATCATGAGAACCACTCATCCTTTTGAATTTCTTCACATGGACATCTTCGGCCCTACACATTACTCTGCATTCACAAATGCAGCATCTCTTTATGGATTTGTCATTGTTGATGACTATTCTCGTTATACATGGGTGCATATCATCACATTTAAGCATGAAGTGTAGGAAATCTTCAAGCGATTTTCCTCAAGGGCCTCGACGAATTTCGGTGTGAAGATCAAGCATATCCGGAGTAACAATGGGACCGAGTTCAAGAATACTGGTCTTGGTGAACTTGGTATTACTCATGAGCTATCAGCCCCTTACACTCCTCAGCTGAATGGCATTATGGAGCGCAGGAACAGGACTCTTGTTGAGATGGCTCGCACTATGCTTGATGAATACAAGACGCCTCTCCATTTCTGGCCTGAGGCTATCAACACTGTGTGTGATATCATCAACAGAGTATATCTCCACAAACTCCTAAAGAAAACTTCATACTAACTCCTCACTGACAAGAAACCCAATGTGAGTTATCTCAAAGTCTTCGGTGCTAAATGTCGGGTTAGAGATCCTCATCACAGTTCCAAAATTGCACCGAAAGCACATGAAGGTTTCATGCTTGGTTATGGAAATGATTCGCACACCTACAGAATATTCATCGATCAATCATCTTCACAAGATTGTTGAGACTGTAGATGTGCGGTTTGATGAAACTAATGGCTCGCAAAGAGAGTACCCGCCTCATGTGACAGGTGAAATACCTCTTGAGGAATTGTTCAAGGCTACTGAGGATATCATCCCCACTGAAGAATCTGCTGAAGAAGTCATTCCATACCATGAAGAAAATCATACCGGTGCACCTGAAGAAACTTCTGCTGAAGAAAATGCTCAGCCAAATCAAAGTCGTCAACCAGCTCATCCTTGAGTGGCAAAAGAAGTGCAGATTGAGAAAATCATAGACGACATCAATGCACCAGGTCCTCTCACATGCTCAAGAGCTTCACACTTATCTCAATATTGTGAGCACTTTGCTTTTATCTCTATCACAGAGCCCACCAAAGTAGATGAGGCATTTCTGGAACCTGAGTGGATTCAGTCTACGCAAGAGATTCTGGACAGCTGCCCACATGAATTTCTATTCCTCACTCTTGTTCGACAAAGACAAGGTATTTGAACATCTTCAAATTCCTCACATTGACATGGAGTCGATCCCTTGCTTTCAACCTGTTCTGAATGCTCTTCATGAAGCTAGGCTTCTGAGTTTTTGCTCTGATATATGTGCTACCTCTAGAGCATGCATTGGTTTTCCTTTGAAGAGGAAAGGGTGATGCATAAAAGTAGCATAAGTATTTCCCACGGTTTTTGAGAACCAAGGTATCAATCCAGTAGGAGACTACACTCAAATCCCTCGTATCTGCACAGACAAATAACAACCTTGCAACCAATGCGATAAAGGGGTTGTCAATCCCTTCACAGCCACTTGAAAAAGTGAGATCTGGTAGATATAATAAGATAAATATTTTTGGTATTCTTGTTGTATAGATTGAAAAGTAAAGATTGCAAAATAAAAGATAGCTAGTTGATGGAAGATTAATATGATAGATGATAGACCCGGGGGCCATAGGTTTCACTAGTGGCTTCTCTCAGGATAACATATTCTATGGTGGGTGAACAAATTACTATCGAGCAATTGTTAGAAGAGCGCATAGTTATGAGAATATCTAGGCACGATCATGTATATAGGCATCACGTCCGTGACAAGTAGACCGAAATGATTCTGCATCTACTACTATTACTCCATACATCAGCCGCTATCCAGCATGCATCTAGAGTATTAAGTTCATAAGAACAGAGTAACACCTTAAGCAAGATGACATGATGTAGAGTGATAAACTCATGCAATATGATATAAACCCCATCTTTTTATCCTCGATGGCAACAATACAATATGTGCCTTGCTACGCTGCTGTCACTGAGAAAGGACATCGCAAGATTGAACCCAAAGCTAAGCACTTCTCCCATTGCAAGAAAGATCAATCTAGTAGGCCAAACCAAACTGATAATTCGAAGAGACTTGCAAAGATATTTTAATCATACATATAAGCATTCAGAGAAGAACCAAATGTTGTTCATAGATAATATTGATCATAAACCCACAATTCATCGGATCTCGACAAACACACCGCAAAAAGTATTACATCGAATAGATCTCCAAGAAGATCGAGGAGAACTTTGTATTGAGATCCAAAGAGAGAGAAGAAGCCATCTACCTAATAACTATGGACCCGGAGGTCTATGGTAAACTACTCACAACTCATCAGAGAGGCTATGGTGTTGATGTAGTAGCCCTCCGTGATCAATTCCCCCTCCGGTGGAGCTCCGTAAAAGGCCCCCAGATGGGATCTCACGAGTACAGAAGGTTGCGGTGGTGGAAATAGGGTTTCATGGTGATCTCGGATGTATTCAGGGTATATGAGTATATATAGGACGAAGAAGTATGTCGATGGAGCTACGAGGTACCCACGAGGGTGGGGGCGCGCGCGCCCTCCTACCTTGTGGCCACCTCGTGGCTTCCCTGGCATGTACTCCAAGTCTTCTAGGTTGCGTTTGTTCCAAAAACGATCCTCGCGAAGGTTTCATTCCATTTGGACTCTGTTTGATATTCCTTTTCTGCGAAACACTGAAATAGGAAAAAAAACAGCAATTTGCACTGGGCCTTGGGTTAGTAGGTTAGTCCCAAAAAATAATATAAAAGTGCATAATAAAGCCCATTAAACATCCAAAACAGATAATATAATAGCATGGAACAATCAAAAATTATAGATACGTTGGAGACGTATCAAGCACCCCCAAGCTTAATTCCTGCTCGTCCTCGAGTAGGTAAATGATAAAAACAGAATTTTTGATGTGGAATGCTACCCAACATAATTCTCAATTTAATTTTCTTTATTGTGGCATGAATGTTCAGATTCCAAAGATTCAAGACAAAAGTTTAATATTGACATGAGAATAATAATACTTCAAGCATACTAACAAAGCAATTATGTCTTCTAAAAATAACATGGCCAAAGAAAGTTCATCCCTACAAAATCATATAGTTTGGCTATGCTCCATCTTCGTCACACAAAATACCAAAATCATGCACAACCCCAGTTTCAGCCAAGCAATTGGTTCATACTTAAATTTTTTTCAACTTTTTCAACTTTCACGCAATACATGAGCGTGAGCCATGGATATAGCAGTTAGGTGGAATAGAGTGGTGGTTGTGGAGAAGACAAAAGAGGAAGATGGTCTCACATCAACTAGGCGTATCAATGGGCTATGGAGATGCCCATCAATAGATATCAATGTGAGTGAGTACGGATTGCCATGCAACGGATGCACTAGAGCTATAAATGTATGAAAGCTCAACAAAAGAAACTAAGTGGGTGTGCATCCAATTTGCTTGCTCACGAAGACCTAGGGCATTTGAGGAAGCCCATCGTTGGAATATACAAGCCAAGTTCTATAATTAAAATTCCCACTAGTTTATGAAAGTGACTAAACAAGAGACTCTCTATCATGAAGATCATGGTGCTACTTTGAAGCACAAGTGTGGAAAAAGATAGTAGCATTGCCCCTTTTCTTATTTTTATTTTTGGGCCTTCCTTTTTTTGGCCTTTCTCTTTTTTTGGCCTTTCTTTTTTTCGGGACAATCACTAATAATGATGATCATCACACTTCTATTTATTTACAACTCAAGGATTATAACTCAGTACTAGAACAAATTATGACTCTATATGAATGCCTCCGGCGGTGTACCGGGATGTGCAATGAATCAAGAGTGACATGTATGAAAAATTATGCATGGTGGCCTTGCCACAAATACGATGTCAACTACATGATCATGCATGGCAATATGACAATGATGAAGCGTGTCATAATAAACGGAACGGTGGAAAGTTGCATGGCAATACATCTCGGAATGGCTATGGAAATGCCATGATAGGTAGGTATGGTGGCTGTTTTGAAGAAGGTATGTGGTGGGTATATGGTACCGGTGAAAGCTGCGCGGTACAAGAGAGGCTAGCAATGGTGGAAGGTTGAGAGTGCGTATAATCCATGGACTCAACATTAGACATAAAGAACTCACATACTTATTGCAAAAATCTACAAGTCATCAAAATAAAGTACTACACGCATGCTCCTTGGGGAAGGGTTGGTAGGAGTTAACCATCACGCGATCCCGACCTCCACACAAAGGATGACAATCAATGAAATACCTCATGCTTCAAATTTGTCACACAACGGTTACCATACATGCATGCTACGGAACTTGCAAACCTCAATACAAGTATTTCTCAAATTCACAACTACTCTACTAGCATGACTCTAATATCACCATCCTCATGTTGGGGATCGTTGCAGAAAATTAAAAAATTCCTACGTATCACCAAGTACTATCTATGGAGTTTACTAGCAACGAGAGGGGAGTGCATCTTCATAACTTTGAAGATCGCGATGTGGAAGCGTTGCAAGAATGCGGTCAGTGGAGTCATACACGAAGCGATTCAGATCGTGGCCGAATCCGATCTAAGCACCGAACAACGGTGCCTCCGCATTCAACACACATGCAGCCCGGTGACATCTCCCGCGACTTGATCCAGCAAGGAGAGAGGGATAGGTTGGGGAAGACTCCGTCCTGCAGTAGCACAATGGTGTGGTGGTGATGGAGGAGCGTGGCAATCCTGCAGGGCTTCGCCAAGCACCGCGGGAGAGGAGGAGTAGTTGGGAGAGGGGGAGGGATGCGCCAGGGCTTGGGTGCGGCTGCCCTCTCTCTCCCTCAATATATATAGGGGGAAGGGGGGAGGAGGAGGCGCCCTAGGGTTTCCCTAGGGGAGGGGCGGCGGCCACAGGGGAAACCCTAGATGGGTTTGGGCGCCCCCACCCCTAGGAAACTTGCCCCCCAAGCCGGGAGGGGCGGCTGCCCTAGGGGAGGCGCTCCCACCTCTCTAGGTTATGTGAGATGGGGTGGGAGAGGGGCTCATCCCCTTAGTGGGCTGATGTGCCCCCTCCCCTTGGCCCATAAGCCCCCCAACGCTTGCCGGGGCCTCCGAAACCACTTTCGGACACGCTGGTCGTCACCCGGTACCCCCGGAACAATTCAGAACTCCAATACCCTTCGTCCAATATATCGATCTTCGCCTCCAGACTATTCCAGAGTTCCTCGTCATGTCCGGGATCTCATCTGGGACTCGGAACAACCTTCGATAACCACATACTATTCCCATAACAACTCTAGCGTCAACGAACCTTAAGTGTGTAGACCCTACGGGTTCGGGAACCATGCAAACATGACCGAGATACCTCCCGGACCAATAACCAATAGCGGGATCTAGATACCCATATTGGCTCCCACATGTTCCACGATGATCTCATTGGATGAACCACGATGTCGGGGATTCAATCAATCACGTATACAATTCCCTTTGTCTACCAGTATAGTACTTGCCCGAGATTCGATCGTCGGTATACTGATACCTTGTTCAATCTTGTTACGGCAAGTCTCTTTACTCGTTCCGTAACACATCATCCCGTGACCAACCCCTTAGTCACATTGAGCTCATTATGATGATGTCTTACCGAGTGGGCCCAGAGATACCTCTCCGTCATACGGAGTGCCAAATCCCAGTATCGATTCATGCCAACCCAACCGATACTTTCAGGGATACCCGTAGTGTACCTTTATAGCCACCCAGTTACGTTGTGACGTTTGGCACACCCAAAGTATTCATACGGTATCCGGGAGTTGCACAATCTCATGGTCTAAGGAAAGGATACTTGACATTGGAAAAGCTTTAGCATACGAACAACACGATCTTGTGCTAGGCTTAGGATTGGGTCTTGTCCATCACATCATTCTCCTAATGATGTGATCTGGTTATCAATGACATCCACTGTCCATGGTCAGGAAACCGTAACCATCTATTGATCAACGAGCTAGTCAACTAGAGGCTCACTAGGGACATGTTGTGGTCTATGTATTCTCACATGCATTACTATTTCCGGATAATACAATTAAAGCATGAACAATAGACAATTATCATGAACAAGGAAATATAATAATAACCATTTTATTATTGCCTCTAGGGCATATTTCCAACACCTCATATCTCAAAACAATCATCTATTATCAAACTTCTCATAATATTCAATGCACTTTATATGAAAGTTTGTATTATACCCATCTTGGATGCCTATCATATTAGGACTAATTTTATAACCAAAGCAAATTACCACGCTGTTCTAAAGTACTCTCAAAATAATATAAGTGAAGCATGAGAGATCAATAATTTCTATAAAATAAAACCACCGTCGTGCTCTAAAAAGATATAAGTGAAACACTAGAGCAAAATTATCTAGCTCAAAAGATATAAGTGAAGCACATAGAGTATTCTAATAAATTCCGATTCAGGTCTGTCTCTCCCAAAAGGTGTGTAGAGCAAGGATTATTGTGGTAATCTAAAAAGCAAAGACTCAAATCATATAAGACGCTCCAAGCAAAACACATATCATGTGGTGAATAAAAATATAGTCTCAAGTAAAGTTACCGATAGACGATGACGAAAGAGGGGATGCCTTCCCGGGGCATCCCCAAGCTTAGGCTTTTGGTGTCCTTGAATTTTACCTTGGGGTGCCTTGGGCATCCCCAAGTTTAGGCTCTTGCCACTCTTTTTTCCATAATCCAGCAAATCCTTACCCAAAAACTTGAAAACTTCACAACACAAAACTTAACAGAAAATCTCGTGAGCTCCGTTAGTTTAAGCAAACAAACCACCACTTTAAGGTATTGTAATGAAATCATTCTTTATATATATATTGGTGTTAAACCTACTGTATTCCAACTTCTCTATGGTTCATACCCCTCGATACTACTCATAGATTCATCAAAATAAGCAAACAACACACGAAAAACAGAATCAGTCAAAAACAGAACAGTCTGTAGAAATCTCTAACTTTCAAATACTTCTGTAACTCTAAAAATTCTGAAATAAATTGGTGGACGTGAGGAATTTGTCTATTAATCATCTGCAAAAAGAATCAACCTAAAATCACTCTCCAGTAAAAAATGGCAGCTAATGCCGTGAGCGCAAAAGTTTCTGTTTTTACAGCATGATCGCAAAGAATTCACCCAAGTTTTCCCAAAGGTTCTACTTGGCACAAACACTAATTAAAACACAAAACCACATCTAAACAGAAGCTAGATGCATTATGTATTACTAAACAGAAGTAAAAGCAAAGAAAATAAAATAGTGTTGCCTCGCAACAAGCGATATCGTTTAACGCCCCTAGCTAGGCATGATGCAAGAATAGATCTAGGTATTGCCATCTTTGGTAGGCAATCCATAAGTGGGTCTCATAATAGATTCATAAGGTAATTTGATTTTCTTGCTAGAAAAGTGTCCCATGCCTTTCCTTAACGGAAATTGGAATCTAATATTTCCTTCCTTTATATAAATAATTGCACCAATCGTTCTAAGGAAAGGTGTACCAAGAATTATAGGACAAGCGGGGTTGCAATCTATATCAAGAACGATGAAATATACGGGCACATAATTCCTATTTGCAACAATAAGAACATCATTAATCCTTCCCATAGGTTTATTAATGGTAGAATCCGCAATATGCAAATTTAAAGAACAATCATCAAGTTCATGGAAACCTAACATATCACACAAAGTTTTTGGAATTGTGGAAACACTAGCACCCAAATCACACAAAGCATAGCATTCATGATCTTTAATCTTAATTTTAATAGTAGTTTCCCACTCATCATAAAGTTTTCTAGGGATAGAAACTTCTAATTCAAGTTTTTCTTCATAAGATTGCATTAAAGCATCAACGATGTGTTTGGTAAAAGCTTTATCTTGACTATAAGCATGAGGAGAATTTAGCACGGATTGCAACAAGGAAATACAATCTATCAAAGAGAAATTATCATAATGAAATTCCTTGAAATCCAAAATAGTGGGTTCATTGCTATGTAAAGTTTTGACCTATTCAATCCCACTTTTAACAGTTTTTGCATCAAGATCTAAAAACTCCGAATGATTGGGACGCCTCTTAACTAGAGTTGACTCATCTCCAGTCCCATCCTTATCAAGATTCATATTGGAAAACAAAGATTTAATAGGAGACACATCAGTCACTTTTAGATCTTCATCGTTATTATCATGAAAACTAGAAGAACACGCTTTCACAGAGCAATCTCTTTTAGCACGCATCCTAGCGGTTCTTTCTATGCACTCGTCAATGGAAATTCTCATGGCTTTGAGAGACTCATTGATATCATGCTTAGGTGGAATAGATCTAAGTTTCAAACAATGAACATCAAGAGAAATTATATCCACGTTCCTAGTTAACACATCAATCATAAGCAATTTCTCTTCAAGCAAAGCATTGAAATTATTTTGTGAATTCATAAATTATTTAACACTAGTATCAAAAACAGAGGGCATCTTATTAAAATTTCCATAAGAGTTGTTGTAGGAATTACCAAAATTATTAGAGGAATTACTAGGGAACGGCCTAGAATTAAAGTTTCCTCTATAATCCTTGTTACCAAAATTATTCCTACCAACAAAATTCACATCCATAAATTCATTATTATTCTCAATCATCGTGGACAAAGGCATATCATTAGGATCAGAAGCAACACTCTTATTAGCAAATAATTTCCTAAGTTCATCCATCTTTCCACTCAAAACATTAATCTCTTCAATCGCATGGACTTTTTTACTTGTGGATCTTTCGATGTGCCATTGAGAGTAATTAACCATAATATTATCTAGGAGTTTAGTAGCTTCTCCTAAAGTGGTTTCCATGAAGGTGCCTCCCGCGGCTGAATCTAAAAGATTTCTAGAAGCAAAATTCAATCCAGCATGAAAGTTTTGTATAATCATCCATAAGTTCAAACCATGTGTAGGGCAATTACGTATCATTAATTTCATCCTCTCCCAAGCTTGTGAAACATGCTCATGATCAAGTTGCTTAAAATTCATAATATCATTTCTAAGAGAGATAATCTTAGTGGGAGGAAAATACTTAGAGATAAAGGCATCTTTGCACTTATTCCATGAATCAATACTATTTTTAGGCAAAGAAGAGAACCAAGTTTTAGCACGATCTCTAAGCGAAAACGGAAATAGCTTCAATTTAACAATATCATTATCCAAATCTCTCTTCTCTTGAATATCACACAAATCAACAAAGTTGTTTAGATGGGTAGCGGCATCTTCACAAGGAGGGCCACAGAATTGATCTTTCATAATAAGATTCAACAGAGGAGCATCGATTTCACAAGATTCAGCATTGTTAATAGGAGCAATCAGAGTGCTAATAAAATCATTATTGTTGGTATTGGAAAAGTCACACAATTTAGTATTGTCTTGGGCCATAGTGAAAAACAAGCAATCCAACACACAAGCAAACAAGAAGCAAGCGAACGGAAAAGAAGGGCGAATAAAGCGGCAAGGGTGAAATGGGGAGAGGAAAACGAGAGGAAAATGGCAAATAATGCAATGCAAGGAATAAGAGTTTGTGATGGGTAGTTGGTATATTACTTGTGTGTAGATATCCCCGGCAACGGTGCCAGAAATCCTTCTTGCTACCTCTTGAGCATGCATTGGTTTTCCCTTGAAGAGGAAAGGGTGATGCAGCAAAGTAGCGTAAGTATTTCCCTCAGTTTTTGAGAAGCAAGGTATCAATCCAGTTGGAGACTACACTCAAATCCCACGTACCTGCACAAACAAATAAGAGCCTTGTAACCAACGCGATAAAGGGGTTGTCAATCCCTTCGCGGCCACTTGCAAAAGTGAGATCTGATAAACATAATAAGATAAATATTTTTGGTATTTTTGTTGTATAGATTGAAAAGTAAAGATTGCAAGATAAAAGATAGCTAATTGTTGGAAGATTAATATGATAGAAGATAGACCCGGGGGGCATAGGTTTCACTAGTGGCTTCTCTCAAGATAGCTTATTTTACGGTGGGTGAACAAATTACTGTCGAGCAATTGATAGAAGAGCGCATAGTTATGAGAATATCTAGGCACGATCATGTATATAGGCATCATGTCCGTGACAAGTAGACAGAAATGATTCAGCATCTACAACTATTACTCCACACATCGACCGCTATCCAGCATGCATCTAGAGAATTAAGTTCATAAGAACAGAGTAACGCCTTAAGCAAGATGACATGATGTAGAGGGATAAACTCACGCAATATGATATAAACCCCATCTTTTTATCCTCGATGGCAACAATACAATATGCGCCTTGCTGCCCCTGCTGTCACTAGGAAAGGACACCGCAAGATTGAACCCAAAGCTAAGCACTTCTCCCATTGCAAGAAAGATCAATCTAGTAGACCAAACCAAACTGATAATTCGAAGAGACTTGCAAAGATATTTTAATCATGCAGATAAGAATTCAGAGAAGATCCAAATATTATTCATAGATAATCTTGATCATAAACCCACAATTCATCGGATCTCGACAAACACACCGCAAAAAGTATTACATCGAATAGATCTCCAAGAAGATCAAGAAGAACTTTATATTGAGATCCAAAGAGATAGAAGAAGGCATCTAGCTAATAACTATGGACCCGAAGGTCTGTGGTAAACTACTCATAACTCATCGGAGAGGCTATGGTGTTGATGTAGAAGCCCTTGATATGTCTCCGTCGTACCTATAATTTTTTATTGTTCCATGCCAATATTCTACAACTTTCATATACTTTTGGCAACTTTTTATACTAATTTTTGGGACTAACATATTGATCCAGTGCCTAGTGCCAGTTCCTGTTTGTTGCATGTTTTTTGTTTCGCAGAATATCCATATCAAACGGAGTTAAACGGAGTTAAACGGAATAAAAACGGACGGAGACTTTTCTTGGAATATATGTGAATTTTGGGAAGTGGAACCAACATGAGACGATGCCCGGGTGGGCCACGAGCCAGGGGGCCGCGCCCACCAGGGGCAGGCGCGCCCTGGGCCCTCGTGGCCACACCGTAAGGCGGTTGATTCCCTTCTTTCGCCGCAAGAAAGCTAATATCCGGATAAAAATCGTGTCAAAAAATCATCCCAATCGGAGTTACGGATCTCCGGGAATTTAAGAAACGGTGAAGGGCCAGAATCTAGGAACGCAGAAACAGAGAGAGACACAGAGACAGATCTAATCTCGGAGGGGATCTCGCTCCTCCCACGCCATGGAGACCATGGACCAAAGGGGAAACCCTTCTCCCATCTAGGGAGAAGGTCAAGCAAGAAGAAGAAGGAGGGGGGCTCTCTCCCCCTCGCTTCCGGTGGCACCGGAGTGCCACTGGGGCCATCATCGTGTAACGGCGATCTACACCAACACCTCCGTCATCTTCACCAACATCTCTATCACCTTCCCCCATCTATCTACAGTGGTCCACTCCCCGCAACCCGATGTACCCTCTACTTGAACATGGTGCTTTATGCTTCATATTATTATCCAATGACGTGTTGCCATCCTATGACGTTTGAGTAGATGATCTTTGTCCTATCGGTGATTGGTGAATTGCTATGATTGATTTAAATTGCTTGTGGTTATGTTGATGTCCTTTGGTGCCCATCATATGAGCGCGCACGTGGATCACACCATAGGGTTAGTTGTATGTTGATAGGACTACGCATTGGAGGGCAAGAGTGACAGAAGCTGCAACCTAGCATAGAAATTGATGCATATAGGATTGAAGGGGGGCCAATATATCATAATGCTATGGTTGGGGTGAACCTTAATGAACGTTAGTAGTTGCGGATGCTTGCTAATAGTTCCAATCATAAGTGCATAGAATTCCAAGTAAGGGATGACATGCTAGCAGTGGCCTCTCCCACATAAAACTTGCGATCGGTCTAGTAACGTAGTCAATTGCTTAGGGGCAATTTCGCAACTCCTACCACCACTTTTCCACACTCGCTAAAACTAATTTAGTTGTTTCTTTATATTAACAACCCCTAGTTTATATTTATGTGCTCTTTATATTCTTGCAAACCTATCCAACAAAAACAACAAAGTACTTCTAGTTTCATACTTTTTCTAGGTAAAGTAAACGTCAAACGTGCGTAGAGTTGTATCGGTGGTCGATATAACTTGAGGGAATATTTGTTCTACCTTTAGCTCCTCGTTGGGTTCGACACTCTTACTTATGGAAAGAGGCTACAACTGACCCCCTACACTTGTGGGTTATCAAGACCTTTTTCTGGCGCCGTTGCCGGGGAGCAATAGCGTGGGGTGAATATTCTCGTGTGTGCTTGTTTGCTTTATCACTAAGTAGATTTTATTTGCTGTTATAAGTTGTTCTCTATCTTTAGTTATGGATATGGAACACGAAATACCAAAAAACTTAGGTGTACTTGCTACTCATGGAGATGGGGAACCTGCTAAAACCCTCGATGCTCATTATGTGAAAGATATGATGTACTACTTTGATAATCCTGAGAAAACCCCATTCAACTATGTAATGGGAGTAACATTGGATCAACGTGAATACTTTAGGGATTATCGCTTGACATAAAAAGGGAAACTGTTATGGGATCAAATCCATATGTTGCATTGGTATGCTCGGCAACTATGCTTGAGATATGATTATACTTGTTGCTCTAGGATGAAGGCTCCACACCTTCCCTTTTCATGCAAATTTAATGATAATGAAACCTTAGCTTCTTATGCTAATTGGCGGTGCACTAAATAAGGGTTCCTTAGTATCCCGACTTGTGCACGGGCAGTAGCAGCGTCCCGTGGTCTGGCTGTCCACGTGCCCGCCAAAGCCCACTCTGGACCCCTTTGAAGCCATTGAAGAACAAAGTATACAAGTTAGAAGATCAAGGCCCCGGCAAGAGGAGCTTGCCGGGAAGGCTGCTCCCAACACAAGACCACTCTATTCTCACAAGACCCTGGCAAGAGGAGCTTGCTAGGAAGACCAGAAAACTACACCTCAAAAGGAACATCATGGCGCGTCGTGCGCCCCGGCAGGACCCGGAGAGCGGCGAGCTTCCGAACCCGGCAAGATAGCGGCCCCGGCAAGGTGCTTGTCGGGGTAGCTTACACTGTGTGCCCGCGCTCCAGCTCACCTGACCATGCGTCGTCCTGGGGCCCTTCCAGGGGCACGTGGCAGGTGGCCGTGCGGCCTGGGGAACACGGTGGCGAGCCGCGGTGACAAGGCCGTCGTCGTGGCAAACGGAGACGCCCGGGCGGGCGCTTTAGGGGTGACGGCGACGGGCATTCAAAGCCTTTGTCCCCCACCGTCTGGGTTAGGTATAGACCACTGTTCATACATTGTTCACGCACTGTTACAACTACCATCAAATTTACACTTTTACCCTCCCCTACGTTGACACCTGTCGGTGACCCCTTTGAGCTATAAAAGGAGGCCCATGCACAACGTAGAAGGGGCTCCGGTCCCATAGGTGTTCGTGGATGGTCGGTGCACTAAAGTAGGGGTACCTTAGTATCCCGACTTGTGCACGGGCAGTAGCAGCGTCCCGTGGTCTGGCTGTCCACGTGCCCGCCAAAGCCCACTCTGGACCCCTTTGAAGCCATTCAAGAACAAAGTATACAAGTTAGAAGATCAAGGCCCCGGCAAGAGGAGCTTGCCGGGAAGGCTGCTCCCAACACAAGACCACTCTATTCTCACAAGACCCTGGCAAGAGGAGCTTGCCAGGAAGACCAGAAAACTACACCTCAGAAGGAACATCATGGCGCGTTGTGCGCCCCGGCAGGACCCGGAGAGCGGTGAGCTTCCGGACCCGGCAAGATAGCGGCCCCGGCAAGGTGCTTGCCGGGGGTAGCTTACACTGTGTGCCCGCGCTCCAGCTCACCTGACCACGCGTCGTCCTGGGGCCCTTCCAGGGGCACGTGGCAGGTGGCCGTGCAGCCTGGGGAACACGGTGGCGAGCCGCGGTGACAAGGCCGTCGTCGTGGCAAACGGAGACGCCCGGGCGGGCGCTTTAGGGGTGACGGCGACGGGCATTCAAAGCCTTTGTCCCCCACCGTCTGGGTTAGGTATAGACCACTGTTCATACACTGTTCACGCACTGTTACAACTACCATCAAATTTACACTTTTACCCTCCCCTACGTTGACACCT
This sequence comes from Secale cereale, assembly GCA_902687465.1. Taxonomy (NCBI): domain Eukaryota; kingdom Viridiplantae; phylum Streptophyta; class Magnoliopsida; order Poales; family Poaceae; genus Secale; species Secale cereale. Next base: position 692,806,459 of record LR738715.1, read on the forward strand.
GTCGGTGACCCCTTTGAGCTATAAAAGGAGGCCCATGCACAATGTAGAGGGGGTTCGATCCTAGAAACTCGCTCACTCCCTCGCTCGGTGTAGCTGGTACTGTAGATCTTCAAGCTCCCGAGCACAAGAACTTAATACAACCAAAGCAGGAGTAGGGTTTTACGCGTCCGCGCGGCCCGAACCTGGGTAAACTGCCCGCGTGTGCTCCTCGATCTGCTCTCCGTGCTCCCTCCGCTCCCTTACCGCAACGTAGAAGGGGCTCCGGTCCCATAGGTGAAGGAAATGGAGGCATGGACCAAGTGTTGTTCAGGAAAGGAAAGCCTTGCCGGGAAGCAAACAATCCGCGAAAGCTAAGTTGCCAGAGTTTGAGCAATTCAAAAAATTCTTAGTTGTCTTCCTTGAACAACCACACTTTGTATGGAAAACCTGTGCGCGGAGGAACCTACCCATGGCTAGTCGCACCCTTACTTTGTTTCGAGCACGCTCAACGGTTTAAGTGAGCTGCGGCAAGTGTCGCGCCCTTACTTCGTTTTCGAGTTCGCTCAACAATCTAAGTGCGCTGCGACTAGCTGCGGCGAGGTTTCTTGCCGGCGAAGGCATTGCCAGCAGGCTGCTAAGAGTCCTGCACTCAGTGCTCGCGGCAAGGGTTCCTTTGCCGGCAAGTTCCCTAAAAAGCATAGGGTGAAAAAACATACAAAGTGAAAGGGCTAAACAAGGGAGATAACACTGCATTGATCATCCAAAATAAAGTTATATAACAAGATAGCTTGCCGCTGTTTTAACCAACTACTGCCTATGACTTAATTGACAGCGGCAAAGGAAGCAGAAAGAAAGAAGCCTAGTCTCTACGGTCTCCATCGACCCTCTGGATCTTGCCCGCCTTGGCCACGATGTGGGCAACTTGCGCCTTCAACGCCTCCTGGTCAGCTTCGGGCGGCAGGGTCCGGAGGACGTTGACGAGGTTGATGCCGGGGTTGCGGTAGACGATCTTCGATAACACCCGCTCCATGGTACCCATGCAAAGCCGGCGCGCCTCATCGGCCAGCTACGCGGGGATCTTCTCTCGCAGCCGCGCAAGCGCCGGTGCTACTCCCCTGAAGAACAGACTCAGTTTGGCGCTGTGGGGAAGGCTCTCGTCGGGGGAGTACACGAGGTGCTCCGCCCTTAACGCCATCATCTCCATGTCGATGTTGGCGGTGGAGGCGACGAGCTCATCAGTCCACTGCTCCATCGTCCGCTGGAAGTTGTTTTGCGAGACGGCGGCGCTCTCCAGCAAGAGCCTCTCAGTGCGGAGATCGTCCTTCAGCTTTGTCTCGCGATTCCGGGCAGCGTCAAGCGAGTCAGTAAGGGTGGAAACCTTCAACTCTAGATCAGCAATGGAGTCCTTGGCGTCAGTAAGCTCTTTGCCCTTCTCGGAGAGGCGGATTTGCAGATCAGAGTTGGTGTGGGCGTCCTTCTCCCGCGCCACGTTGAGCGCGGCAACCCTGTCCTCGCTCGCCTTCAGGTTCGTCTCCAACTGTGCCACCCGGGCCTCCAGATCCCTCTTGGCGGTCTCTGCGGCAGCTGCGGCATCCCTCGACTCCTCGAGAGCCCCGCCAATGGCCTGCTCGCGAGCGGTGAGGTCGTCCTCGTGGCTATCGAGGTCGACCTTCCGCTGGTTGAGCTCTCCTTCCCGCCGAGACAGCTCCTCGGCGGCCAGACGCTGCTGCTCCTCCTTCTCGGCCTTCTCGAGGAGGAATGCTTGATGCGCTCCGGCAAGCTCTTCGCGCTCCTCCGCCAAGTTTTGGAGGGCCGCCTGGTTGGCGGCACGGAGCTCCGCAGCACGCTTTTCCAAGTCAACACCGGCCTTGGCAGCCAGAGCCTCTCGGGACTCCAGCTTGGCTTGCCTGGCCCGGTACAAACCCAGGAGTCAACGCAGGAATTGCTCCTCTTCGAGCTCGTCGCTGCTGCCGGGCGCATTGACGACCTTCAACCCAGCGGAGGCAAGAACTTCTCCGTCGATAGTCTCCCCCTCCGCTGGTGCCCTTGATGAGGACGCCCACGGGACTTGGATGAAGACCCCGTTGGCGGCCTCCAGATAGACGCCCGACCCTGCCGCGGAGGCGGAAGGATCGGCGGCCGGTGCAGCGTCCGGCGCTCCTGCGGCCTCCGGGCCAGCAGTGTGGTCGCCGGTCCCTTCCCCAGCCGCTGCGTCAGCGGTCGGGGCGGTCTCCTCGGCGGCTGGCTCATCGACACCGACCGTTCCCTCTGCGGCAGTGGCATCGCCGGCATCGCCGCGCACCTCCTCCTCGGCGATGGTTTCCGACTCCATCGGCTCCGGGGCGGGCGGGTCTGACAACAGAAGAAAAAGAAAAAGAAAGATTTGTCAAGCAAATATCCAAAAAAGAAGAATACAAGAAGAAGAAAGTACAAGGGTTTACCTGCGCGGGCCTCTTCGATGACGGGGTCCCTCGCCGGGGAGCTCTCCCTTGGCGGCGTAGTAGTGGCTCCTGCTGGCGGAGGGCCGCTCGCGCCCTCCCTTGGCGGGGTGCTCACCCTTGTCGGGCTGCTCGCCCTTGGCGGGGTACTCGCCCTTGGCGGAGTACCCGTCCTTGGCGGAGCGCTGTCCCTCGTCGGGGAGCTCATCCTTGGCGGGAAGGGTGGAGCAAGCGGCTCGTCGGGGGCGACCTCCTGGGGCTCCTGCGGCTGCGGCTCCACTTCTGCACAAGACAACAAGACATCAATAAGGATTAAAAACTCAAGCGCGCCCATCGAGCAGAAAAATGAATACAAGACTTACGCTGGGGGCTGCGCTGGGGGCTGCTCTCCGGAGCAGCAGGCTGGTCCGGCAAGCCTGCCGCTGGCGCGTCACCTGTCGCCGCGACGGGCTCGTCGTCCTCGATGTTAACCACAGGGATCTTGGCCCTCTTCGCCATCCGCTGGGTCAAGGTCCTGGAAGCCAAACAAGATCAGAATTAGAACCAGGCAAGAAAAATCAAAACAAAATCAAAGGAAATAGAAACTGCGAGTACTTACTCTTCCTCCTCTTCGTCGGAGCTGAGGGCGGAAAAGTCAAACTCCGCCTGGCGCACTTCAGTACGAGGAGCGGGAGGAGAAGGCTCCCTCGGGCGCTTGGCGGGCTCCGGGGCTGTGGGCTGTGAAGACCGAGCACCAGTCGTCGCCGAGGACCGAGGGGCAGAAGGGGCACCAGAGCCGCTCCGGGAAGATCCCCCTCCGCTTGTCGCTCGGGCACGGGGCGCCTCCTTGGCGACCTCGCTCGTCGTGCTCGCACGCGTCGCACGGCGCTTCGGCTGCTGTCGAGGCGCCTGCGGCCTCGTCGTCTCAGCGGCCTTGCGGAGGCGTTTCTTCTGTTGTTGCGGAGGGCTTGGTGGTGGCGGAGAGTTCTCCGAGGATGAGGAAGCGTCATCGTCGAGGTTCAGTGACCCGCCCGAGTCTTCGTCGGAATCGCCCGATTCGGCGTCCTCCTCGACGGGCTCACTGGACTCAGAGCCTTGCCCGGCAGCCCCGCTCGTCCCGGCAGGCTTCTCGGCAGGCTCCCCGGCAAACTCCTCGGGCACAATCTTCAGCAGCTTGAGGATTTCCGCCTCCTCGGCTTGGCTCACTGCGTCCGCTGCCTCTGCTTCGTCCACAGTATATCCAAATTCGCGTGCAGCCGCCGCTATGGCGGCCTCCTCCATTCTGGAGGCAATGTATGCAACATCCCGGTCGGTAGTCTCCCGGGTGAGCCCCTTCTTCTCCTCGGCGTTGCGTGGCTTTTCGACCAGGTTGTCGAAGAAAGCCTGCATGGTCTCCGCTGAAGGCTCCAACCAGGTGGGGACAACCCCATGGGAATCGCACTCAGGCATCGCCGCACGGATGGCACTCAGAGCAGTATTGTTGCACAGAGGAACTACTCCTACCGACGGTCTGAACCACTTCGGGTGCTTGGGGTCATGCTTAAACAGCTCCCGGACCATCCCCTTCAGTTCCAAGACGGTGAAATTATAGTTCAAACCGGGGCGCAACCTCATGAAGTCTGCCGCGTTGCCGAACTCCCAAGCAGGCCTCTTTCTTTCCTGTAGAGGGGCAATGCGGCGGCGGAGGAAATCGGCCCCAACTTCACCCACGGTCTGATTAGCGGCCCGGAGGCGGAGGATCCTGGTGAGGGCAATCTGCAACTTGTCGTCCTCCGGGGTCAAATCGCTCCAATCCTTGCCGCGCACTATCGCAGTCCGGCGCGGCGAGGTAAACGGCTCGGGCGCATCTTCCAGAACCCAGCACCAATCGGCCCTCCACTCCTCCCACTTGCCGCGAAGCTCTCCTTTCAAGTACGCCTCCTTCTTGTTCAGCCTAAAGATCCAGGAGATGCCGCCGGAGAGTGGGGATCCGGACTCTACTCTAGGCGTGAAGAAGTGGCGGAAAAGAGCTACATTTGGGTGGACCCCGACATAGTTTTCGCACAGATGTGCGAAAACGGCCAAGGTGAGAACGGTATTTGGGGTGAAATCTAAGAGGTGGAGTCCGTACGTGTTCATCACATCACAGAAGAACTCCGAATACGGAGGACAGAGACCGCAATGGAAGAATGCAGCGAAATAGAAGTAACCTCCCGGGAACATGTCGACGGCGACGACGGGGAGGACTCTGGTGCGGGGATGAGCTTTCGTCTCCCTCGGCCAGAACAAGTAATACTTGTCCCGCAGCTCCCTCGCGCCAAGCCTCGGCGGGAAGACCACCCTCCTCCTCCGCATGGCTGCCAGCTTCGCCGCCTGCTCGGACTTCTCCTTCTTCGCCTTGTCGCTCTTCGCCTTATCGCTTTTCGGAGCCATGGCGGGGGCGGCGAGGAGGTCAACGGCGCCGCGGATGCTGGGGACGGCGGAGGAAGGGTGGAGCTCGGCTCTCTGTCGACCTGAGGGGAGGCAGAGAGCGACGGGGGTCTCTGGAGATTCAGGGCGCAATGAAGGTAATGGAGGGAAACTGCCCCTGCTTCCTCTGCTTTTAAGGGGGAAGTGGGGGACGTTTCGCATTTTTTCATTAAAGAAGCAGGCCACGATCTCTCCCACGACGCCGCAATCGACACGTGCCGTTAGGGAGGGATGCGGCAGATGCGAAGTGGGATACGGCGCGCCGTGGGCCGCGTGTGCAAGTGCACTGTTTAGGGCCTGGCCCAACCGCGCTCGGCACCGTGTGTGGCCCAGGCCCGGGGGCTCCTGTCGGTGCACTAAAGTAGGGGTACCTTAGTATCCCGACTTGTGCACGGGCAGTAGCAGCGTCCCGTGGTCTGGCTGTCCACGTGCCCGCCAAAGCCCACTCTGGACCCCTTTGAAGCCATTCAAGAACAAAGTATACAAGTTATAAGATCAAGGCCCCGGCAAGAGGAGCTTGCCGGGAAGGCTGCTCCCAACACAAGACCACTCTATTCTCACAAGACCCTGGCAAGAGGAGCTTGCCAGGAAGACCAGAAAACTACACCTCAGAAGGAACATCATGGCGCGTCGTGCGCCCCGGCAGGACCCGGAGAGCGGCGAGCTTCCGGACCCGGCAAGATAGCGGCCCCGGCAAGGTGCTTGCCGAGGGTAGCTTACACTGTGTGCCCGCGCTCCAGCTCACCTGACCACGCGTCGTCCTGGGGCCCTTCCAGGGGCACGTGGCAGGTGGCCGTGCAGCCTGGGGAACACGGTGGCGAGCCGCGGTGACAAGGCCGTCGTCGTGGCAAATGGAGACGCACGGGCGGGCGCTTTAGGGGTGACGGCAACGGGCATTCAAAGCCTTTGTCCCCCACCGTCTGGGTTAGGTATAGACCACTGTTCATACACTGTTCACGCACTATTACAACTACCATCAAATTTACACTTTTACCCTCCCCTACGTTGACACCTGTCGGTGACCCCTTTGAGCTATAAAAGGAGGCCCATGCACAACGTAGAGGGTGTTCGATCCCAGAAACTCGCTCACTCCCTCGCTCGGTGTAGCTGGTACTGTAGATCTTCAAGCTCCCGAGCACAAGAACTTAATACAACCAAAGCAGGAGTAGGGTTTTACGCGTCCGCGCGGCCCGAACCTGGGTAAACTGCCCGCGTGTGCTCCTCGATCTGCTCTCCGTGCTCCCTCTGCTCCCTTACCGCAACGTAGAAGGGGCTCCGGTCCCATAGGTGTTCGTGGGTGGTCAGTTTCTGGGAAGACCAAGACCAAGTCCGGCAAGAGCTCTGGGGCCCACTCCGGCAAACGCACCTCTTCGGAGTGCTGCGCTGCCGTCGAGGACGCACCATCGAGCTCCACCGGCAAGTGCAAGAAAGGAATGGCAGCTCCACCGGCAACCAAGAAGGTGTCCGCCAAGGAGGACGGCTCTGGTGGTACCTTCACCATCAGTGCTACGCTCGACCCCAAATAGGAAAGCGCGCTCGTTGCCTTCCTGCGGGCGAATGTCGACGTGTTCGCATGGCAACCGTCTGACATCCCCGGCGTTCCCAGGAAGATAATTGAGCACAAGCTTGCTGTTTGTCCTCACGCGCGGCCCGAACCTGGGTAAACTGCCCGCGTGTGCTCCTCGATCTGCTCTCCGTGCTCCCTCCGCTCCCTTACTGCAACGTAGAAGGGGCTCCGGTCCCATAGGTGTTCGTGGGTGGTCAGTTTCCCCGACATCTTTGGCGCGCCAGGTAGGGGGCGTCGAGGTTGTGCGAACCTGATCCGGCGCTCACGCGGGCGCACTCTTCATCAACCTCTCCAGCGTCATCAACTTCATCGACTACGTCAACATGCCTCCGAAGAAGAAGGCTTCGGAGGTCGGAGGCCCGTCTGCGTCGATCCCACCACCACCAGAACCAACGGTTGGTGGGGTAGACGTTGGCGGAAGGGTGGACGCCGGTGAGGACACTCGCGGCGCCGCCAAGTCCAAGGACAAGACGGACGACCGGGCGAACTCCAAGACCTCGGCTTCCGTACACGCACCACGTCCCTCTCAGGAGGTGCCGGACCAGCAGCGACGTGGTACCGGAGGTACCATACGCTTGCTGGGACGCGGACAAGCCGGTGGGTCGCGGGATGCTCAAGGCCAGCGTGCTGGTACGAGTAAGGCGCGGTCGCCGGGGCGGGACCCTGCTCCTTCTAACCCTGTTAGAAGTCCGAGCATATCTCGCTCCTCGCACCGCTCGCCGCTGCTTCCCTCCTCTCCAGCAGAAGCTCTTGCTAGGGCCCAACTGCTCCTCGACTTCCCTCCAGCGGCAGACAAGGCCGAAAACTGGAGGGCTACGATCCAGAGCCTCATCGCCTTCGCCAACAATGACACACCACAACAGCCGGCAACATCACGGCCGCGGCAAGTCGGTCAAGCGAAGGCCGACGGTGACAAGACCGCCGGGGGTGCAACTACCGTACACTCCCCGCCGCGGAAGCAGAAATCGCCACCCCGCCGGATCAACGTCGACGACGACTCCACGGCGTCGTCGGACCCGCGGGCTCGCCGCGATCAGCGCCAAGTCCTTGACGACAGGCGACAAGAGGACGCTCGAACCCGCATCGAGCGTCGAAGAGAAGCCCGAAGACAGTCTGACCAGCGCGATAGGACTGCTGTCGACATGCACGCGCCCGGTGAACTAGGCGACTTGCCGTACGCGGCAGGTTGCCCTGCGTTCACCCGAGAGCTGCGGCAAGTCCAGTGGCCCAGCATGAAGAACTTCAAGCCCGACGTACCCGAGATGTACGACGGCAAGACGCACCCCTCAGAGTTCCTCAGCATCTACACCATTGCGGTGCAGGCTACCGGGGGACGCGACGAGAAGATCCTAGCCAACTACTTCCCGCTCGTGCTTAAGCCAAACATCAGGTCTTGGCTTATGCACTTGCCGGAGAACTCCATCTCTTCTTGGGCGGATTTGTGCCACCAGTTTGTCGGCGCCTTCACGGGCGGCCACAAACCCCACGGCCAAGAGAGCGATCTCCACATCCTTGCCCAGAAGGAGGGAGAGTCCCTGCGCAAGTATATCCAAAGGTTCAGCCGCGTCCAGCACAACATTCCCGACGTCCACCCTGCCGCGGTTATCAGCGCGTTCCACCAGAACGTGCGTAACCGCCGGATGAGGGAGGAGATGGCGATGACCAAGATCCGGGATGTCTGCGAGCTTTACGCTTTGGCTAACAAGTGTGCTAGTGCTGAAGAGGGGAGGAGACTCCCCGGGGAAGATACTGGAGCAGGAGGAACAGATAGCGAGGATGCCGCCCCGGCAAGGAAAAACCGGCGGCGGAACAATAGAAAGAAGAAGAACAAGGAGGTGCTGGTTGTCGAGCAGTCCGGCAAGGAGGCTCCCGCCAAGAAGACATAGGCTGGTGGCTCCGGCAAGGAGGCCACCCCTGTAGCGGCAGCCGACAAGCAGGACGGCTCTGACAAGCAGTACTGCAAGATCCACCACACCAAGGGCCACGATCTCCAGAACTGCAAGAGGGTAGAGTACCTCGTAGAGCAGCAGAAGGCTGAATACGAGCGTCGCGACAAGGAGAAGGCCCAAGGAGGCGGAGGAGAGCCCAGCAAGAAGCGGCCGTTCAATGGCCGGGGAGGACGCCGCGGCAAGGCCAAGCAGCGGCAAGGAGACAGGCCTCCCCGGGGCCGCGACAAGGACGAAGACGATGACGAGGACATGGACGAAGGAGACAATAGCGAGCAGGAGTTCCAGAAGGCCACAGAAGTTCTGTGTGTCGACGGGGGTGCCTCTCTGCACACTTCCCACCGCCAACTCAAGCAATGGGTGCGGGAAGTGAACGCAGCTGAGCCACCCGTCGAGTCACGCAGGCTACTGAAATGGTCCGGCACGCCATCATCTTCGACCTTGAGGATCACCCTGACCGCACAACAGCGGTCGGGTGTTTGCCGATGCTGGTTTCACCAACTATCCGCAACCTCAAGGTCACCAAGATGTTGGTTGACGGCGGGGCCGGCCTCAACTTGATCTCCTCCGCTGTGATCAAGAAACTGCAAATCCCCGACAGCGAGCTTGAGGAAACCGGGTCGTTCCAAGGAATCAACCCGGGAAGGAGCAAGCCGAAGGGGAAGATCACGATGCCGGTGACCTTTGGCGGAGAGTTTAACTTCAGGACGGAGAAGATCACATTCGACGTTGCCGATATCCCATTGCCATACAATGGGATACTTGGCCGTCCTGCGCTCGCCAAGTTCATGGCAGCTTCCCACTACGCGTACAACATACTCAAGATGCCGGGGCCGATAAGCGTCATCTCTGTCCCCGGCGACAAAAAGGATGCGCTTATCTGCGCCGACAAGATCTACCGGGATGCAGCAGCCGCGGCAGACAGCAAGGCACTTGCCGCTGAAGCTCCCGGGGGGAAGACCAAGACCAAGTCCGGCAAGAGCTCTGGGGCCCACTCCGGCAAACGCACCTCTTCGGAGTGCTGCGCTGCCGTCGAGGACGCACCATCGAGCTCCACCGGCAAGTGCAAGAAAGGAATGGCAGCTCCACCGGCAACCAAGAAGGTGTCCGCCAAGGAGGACGGCTCTGGTGGTACCTTCACCATCAGTGCTACGCTCGACCCCAAATAGGAAAGCGCGCTCGTTGCCTTCCTGCGGGCGAATGTCGACGTGTTCGCATGGCAACCGTCTGACATCCCCGGCGTTCCCAGAAAGGTAATTGAGCACAAGCTTGCTGTTTGTCCACACGCGCGGCCCGAACCTGGGTAAACTGCCCGCGTGTGCTCCTCGATCTGCTCTCCGTGCTCCCTCTGCTCCCTTACCGCAACGTAGAAGGGGCTCCGGTCCCATAGGTGTTCGTGGGTGGTCAGTTTCCCCGACACTAATGGTATATATGATTATTATGATGTGGAACGAATAGAAGAATTCGTTGCCTTTAAGGGTGCTTATGAAATTGAATCTCTGTTTAGAAAGAATGAGGCTTTTGATGATGATGTTTCTAGGCTAAAAATCTTGCTATATTGAAATATTGCTATTTGGATTATGAATATAACTCCGATATTGATGCGTTTATTGAGAAGGTCTCCGTTGTCCAAGAAGAAACTAATATTTTGCAGGAGTCTATGGAAGAAGAAATCAATGACATTGTGAGCTCATTGGATGAAAAAGATGAGGAGGAGAACAAAGAACAAAAGGAGGATGAGCGGATTGATCACCCGTGCCTACCTTCTAATGAGATGAACTCTTTATCCGATACATTGTTTAATTTCCCTTCGTGCTTACCGAAGGATGATTGCTATGATGTTGGCTATGATCCCATTGATTCTTTTGAAATATCCCTTTTTGATGATGCTTGCTATGCTGGTGGCCAAGATGCCAATATGAATTACGCTTATGGAGATGAACTTGCTATAGTTCCTTATGTTAAACATGAGATTGTTGCTATTGCACCCACGCGTGATAGTCCTATTATGTTTTCGAATTCTCCAAACTACACTACATCGGAGAAGTTTGCACTTATTAAGGATTATATTGATGGGTTGCCTTTTTCTGTTACACATGATGATTTTGATGAATATAATATGCATGTGCTTGCTGCTCCTACTTGCAATTATTATGAGAGAAGAACTACATCTCCGCCTCTCTATGTTTCCAACACGATAAAATTGCAAGAAACTGCTTATACTATGCATTGGCCTTTACTTGATGTGCTTGAATTGTTCTTGTATGACATGCCTATGCATAGGAAGAGAGTTAGACTTTGTTGTTTCATGACACATATCACTTTGTGCTCACTACTAAATGCCAAATCATTGCTAATTAAAATTGGCTTTGATATACCTTGAGATCCGGGTGGATCCATTACTTGAGCACTATATGCCTAGCTTAATGGCTTTAAAGAAAGCGCTGCCAGGGAGACAACCCAGAAGTTTTAGAGAGTCATTTATTTCTGTTGTGTGCTTTTATAAAGTTTAAAAACAAAAAATAAAGAGGGGAACCCAAAACTTTTCAAAAAGAAAAGTGAAAGTGATATAGACGAGCATTGTGAAAGTGGGGGACGTCCTTGAACTTTGTTCATGCCCATGGAAACTTTGTGAATCTTAATTACAGAAATTTTTCACAAAAATAATTATCCCCTTGTACAATTCCATTGTATTATAAAAATAATGTGCCAAGGTTTGCCTTTAGGATGTTTACAATGCTTGTTGGTTTGTGCGGTGCAGGACAGAAACTTTGGTTGTAGTGCGCGATTTTACATTTTTTGCTGGAACGTCAAATGGTTCTGAAACTTTTTGCACTGTCTTTCCATACAAATTGTTTATTTTTCCTACTTTTTGCAGAATTTTTCAAGTATCAGAAGTATGGTGAATGTTCAGATTATTACAAATTGTTCTGTTTTAGACAGATTCTGTTTTTGATGCATAGTTTGCTTGTTTTGATGAAACTATCAATTTCTGTCAGTGGATTAAGCCATGGAAAAGTTATATTACAGTAGCTACAATGCAAAAACAAAATATGAATTGGTTTTCAACAGTACTTAGAGTAGTGATTTGCTTTATTATACTAACGGATCTTACCGAGTTTTCTGTTGAAGTTTTGTGTGGATGAAGTGTTCGAAGATCGAGGAGGTCTCGATGTGACGAGAAGAAGGAGAGGCAAGAGCTCAAGCTTGGGGATGCCCAAGGCACACCAAGTATATATTCAAGGATACTCAAGTGTCTAAGCTTGCGGATGCCCCGGAAGGCATCCCCTCTTTTCGTTTCATTCATGCGATATGTGCAGATCTTGGAGCGTCTTTTGCCTTCAGTTTTCACCTTTTCTTTTATGCACCATGCTGGTATGAGATAGTCCTTGGTTGATTTATATAATGCTCTTTGCACTTCACTTATATCTTTCGAGTATGGCTTTATAGAATGCTTCATGTGCTTCACTTATATCATTTGAAGTTTGGATTGTCTGTTTCTCCTCACATAGGAAACCGCCATTTGTAGAATGCTCTTTTGCTTCACTTATAATTGTTAGAGCATGGGCATAACTTTTTTAGAAAGAATTAAAACTTTCTTGCTTCACTTTTATCTATTTAGAGAGTTGACAGGAATTGGTCATTCACATGGTTAGTCATAAAATCCTACATAAACTTTTAGATCACTGAATATGGTATGTTTGATTCCTTGCAATAGTTTTGTGATATAAAGATGGTGATATTAGAGTCATGCTAGTGGGTAGTTGTGGATTGTAGAAATACTTGTGTTGAGGTTCGTGATTCTCGTAGCATGCACGTATGGTGAACCGTTATGTGACGAAGTTGGGGCATGATTTATTTATTGAGTGTCATCCTTTCTGTGGAGGTCGGGGGCGCGATATGGTTAACTCCTACCAACCTCCCCCCTAGGAGCATGCGTGTAGTACTTGGTTTCGATGGCTAATAAATTTTTGCAATAAGTATGTGAGTTCTTTATGACTAATGTTGAGTCCATGGATTATACACACTCTCACCCTTCCACCATTGCTAGCCTCTCTTGTACCACGCAACTTTCGCCGGTACCATACACCCACCATATACCTTCCTCAAAACAACCACCATACCTACCTATTATGGCATTTCCATAGCCATTCCGAGATATATTGCCATGTAACTCCACCGCTCCGTTTATTATGACACGCACCATCATTGTCATATTGCCTTGCATGTCGTAAGATAGCTAGCATGATGTTTCCATGGCTTGTCCGTTTTTTGATGTCATTGCTACGCTAGATCATTGCACATCCCGGTACACCACCAGAGGCATTCACATGGAGTCACATTTTGTTCTAGCTTTGAGTTGTAATCTTTGAGTTGTAAGTAAATAAAAGTGTGATGATCTTCATTATTAGAGCATTGTCCCATGTGAGGAAAGGCCAAATAAAAAAAGACGGCCTAAAAAATATAAAAAAATAGAGAGGGGCTAAAAAAAGAGAAAGCCCCTCCAAAAAAAACAAAAAAAATGAGAGAAAAGAGAGAAGGGACAATGCTACTATCCTTTTCCACACTTGTGCTTCAAAGTAGCACCATGATCTTCATAATAGAGAGTCTCTTGTTTTGTCACTTCCATATACTAGTGGGAATTTTCATTATAGAACTTGGCTTGTATATTCCAACGACGGGCTTCCTCAAATGCCCTAGGTCTTCACGAGCAAGCAAGTTGATGCACACCCACTAGTTTTCTTTTTGAGCTTTCATACACTTATAGCTCTAGTGCATCCGTTACATGGCAATCCCTACTCACTCACATTGATATTGATTGATGGACATCTCCATAGTCCATTGATTTGCTTAGTTGATGTGAGACTTTCTCCCACCTTTTGTCTATCATTACCTTCTATTCCACCCATAGTGCTATGTCCATGGCTCACGCTCATGTATTGCGTGAAAGTTGAAAAGTTTGAGAATACTAAAGTATGAAACAATTGCTTGGCTAAAACCGGAGTTGTGCACGATTTAAATACTTTGTGTGGTGAAGATGGAGCATAGCCATACCATATGATTTTGTAGGGATAACTTTCTTTGGCCATGTTATTTTGAAAAGACATGATTGCTTTATTAGTATGTTTGAAGTATTATTGTCTTAATGTCAAATGATAGACTATTGCTTTGAATCACTCGTGTCTTAATATTCATGCCATGATTAGATTACATGATCAGGATTATGCTAGGTAGCATTCCACATCAAAAATAATCTTTTTTATCATTTACCTACTCGAGGACGAGTAGGAATTAAGGTTGGGGATGTTGATACGTCTCCGTCGTATCTATAATTTTTTATTGTTCCATGCCAATATTCTACAACTTTCATATACTTTTGGAAACTTTTTATACTATTTTTTGGGACTAACATATTGATCCAGTGCCCAGTGCCAGTTCCTGTTTGTTGCATGTTTTTTGTTTCGCGGAATATCCATATCAAACGGAGTCCAAACGGAATAAAAACGAACAGAGATATTTTCTGGAATATATGTGAATTTTGGGAAGCGGAACCAACATGAGACGATGCCCGGGTGGGCCACGAGGCAGGGGGCGCGCCCACCAGGGGCAGGCGCGCCCTGGGCCCTCGTGGACACACCGTAAGGCGGTTTATGCCCTTATTTCTCCGCAAGAAAGCTAATATCCGGATAAAAATCGTGTCAAAAAATCAGCCCAATCGGAGTTACGGATCTCCGGGAATTTAAGAAACGGTGAAGGGCCAGAATCTGGAACGCAGAAACAGAGAAAGACAGAGGGACAGATCCAATCTCGGATGGGATCTCGCCCCTCCCACGCCATGGAGACCATGGACCAGAGGGGAAACACTTCTCCCATCTAGGGAAAAGGTCAAGCAAGAAGAAGAAGGAGGGGGCTCTCTCCCCCTCGCTTCCGGTGGCACCGGAGTGCTACCGGGGCCATCATCGTGTGACGGCGATCTACACCAACACCTCCGTCATCTTCACCAACATCTCCATTACCTTCCCCCATCTATCTACAGCGGTCCACTCTCCCGCAACCCGATGTACCCTCTACTTGAACATGGTGCTTTATGCTTCGTATTATTATCCAATGATGTGTTTCCATCCTATGATGTCTGAGTAGATTATCGTTGTCCTATCGGTGATTGGTGAATTGCTATGATTGATTTAAATTGCTTCTGGTTATGTTGCTGTCCTTTGGTGCCCATCATATGAGCGCGCGCGTGGATCACACCATAGGGTTAGTTGTATGTTGATAGGACTACGTATTGGAGGGCAAGAGTAACAAAAGCTTCAACCTAGCATAGAAATTGATGCATATGGGATTGAAGGGGGACCAATATATCATAATGCTATGGTTGGGTTTACCTTAATGAACGTTAGTAGTTGCGGATGCTTGCTAATAGTTCCAATCATAAGTGCATAGAATTCCAAGTAAGGGATGACATGCTAGCAATGGCCTCTCCCACATAAAACTTGCTATCGGTCTAGTAACATAGTGAATTGCTTAGGGGAAATTTCGCAACTCCTACCATCACTTTTCCACACTCGCTAAAACTAATTTAGTTGTTTCTTTATCTTAACAGCCCCTAGTTTATATGTACGTGCTCTTTATATTCTTGCAAACCTATCCAACAAAAACTACAAAGTACTTCTAGTTTCATACTTGTTCTAGGTAAAGTAAACGCCAAGCGTGCGTAGAGTTGTATCGGTGGTCGATATAACTTGAGGGAATATTTGTTCTACCTTTAGCTCCTCGTTGGGTTCGACACTCTTACTTATCGAAAGAGGCTACAACTGATCCCCTACACTTGTGGGTTATCAGCCCTCCGTGATCGATTCCCCCTCCGATGGAGCTCCAGAAAAGGCCCCAAGATGGGATCTCACGGGTACAGAAGGTTGCGGCGGTGGAAATAGGAATCCGTGGTGCTCTCAGATGTTTTCAGGGTATATGAGTATATATAGGACGAAGAAGTATGTCGGTGGAGCTACGAGGGTGGGGGCGCGCCTACCCCCTAGGAGCGCCCTCCGGCCTCGTGGCCACCTCGTGGCTTCTCTGGCGTGTTCTCCAAGTCTTCTGGGTTGTGTTTGTTCCAAAAACGATTCTCGCGAAGGTTTCATTCCATTTGGACTCCGTTTGATATTCCTTTTCTGTGAAACACTGAAATAGGCAAAAAAAACAGCAAATTGCACTGGGCCTTGGGTTAGTAGGTTAGTCCCAAAAAATAATATAAAATTGCGTAATAAAGCCCATTAAACATCCAAAACAGATAATATAATAGCATGGAACAATCAAAAATTATAGATACGTTGGAGACGTATCAATATGCGATTGGAATGAAGAACTCATTCTTCAATTCTATGCCACTCTGGACCTCACTGGTGATGCTGCTGATATCAACTCATCGGTGCTTGACTGGATGACTGACAACACCCACTACAAAGCCCCAGTATCTGAATCGCTTCATGCCATCCCAGTTAATCCTCCTTCTGAAGATGCAAGGCTGATGTACGATGAACCTGAACTTCCAGATCATCTGATGCAAGTTATGATGAAGCCTTTGAAGGCTGGACAACCTCCAAGAACCACCTTCTTAGTGAAGGAATTGCTATATGTACCAAGGACAATCTACCACATTCTGACCAAAGCCCTCATTCCAATCAAGGGCCACAACTCTGAAGAAGAAGACATTGTTGGCATCATGAAGAATCTGCTATTCAATATCATGCATGGGATTCCCATCAACTATCATGTTTTCTTCATGAGGACTTTGGTGAATGTTGCACTGTCACCTTTTGAGTTGAAGCCTTATGCTCCCTAGATTATGAAATTCATCAGAACAAGGTCTTCAATCAACTACAAGGCAGATTGTCCGAATCACCTCAGCTATTTGCCCCCTATTGAAGTCCTCAAACGGACTATTTCCTCAGATGATGGAAACGGAAAAGCTGATGTTATTGACGAAGGTACTCGCCCATTGGATGGAAAGGTTCGCAAAGCTGCTTCCTATTCCACCAATGATGACTCTACAACCCAAGACTCTGACGCAAAAGCTTCAAAGCATATTCCTCAAGCAACTGTTCCACGAGTGATGACTGATCATGAGCTTCTCCTAAGTCTTCATCAGAAGGTCGATCACAGTCACAAGTGGGTCAAGCGCCAGTTTGCTTCAATTCTACGAAACATGATTGTCACACAAAACACTGTGAAGAAGAATCACTACTATGTGCATGAAATCTTCGATCACACTTGGGCTATTCTTTCACATCTCTACAGTGCTGAAGAACTCAAGGAGATGGACTTCCAACGGGGCTTTGACTGGTCTCAGCCATGTTCGAAGAAATTCAAGAAGGTCAAAGTTCCTCAGCTGGTCAGAAGTTCATTTTCTTCGTCACACGTGATGGATGAAGCTGCGGATTTGGACGACACTGTCCCAGGCCCTACCTCAATGGACGACCCGAACAATGTTGGCACTCCTCCATCGACATCATGATATTACTCTATAATGTGCATTTAATACTCAAGCAAAATCCTCAAACATGCACATCTTCAGGGGGAGTTCTTCTATATCTTGTAATCAAATTCCTCAATATCAGTTGTTACACTTCATTTGTTTATCCCCGTTGAAAACTTAACCTATTTGTCATCAATCACTAAAAAGGAGGAGATTGTAAGTGCATCTAATGCCCCTTAGTGATTTTGGTATATTGAGGACTTATAGGTTAAGGGACTAATGTGTTTGTGAGTGTACACAGGTACTATAAGTCTATGAGGAGTTTGATATATACGAAGAAAGTCGACCCCTAAAAATGTATGTCTTCAGTTGAAGACTTTGGTTTTCTTGAAGACTTTGGAAATGAGGAAATTGGTGTGACCTTGAAGACTTGGATATTCATGCGAGGATTATGAAGCGTGAATACTTTTGTTTTCGTAGTTTCATTTTCTCTTTATTGAGTCATAGGAAACACCGTACAGTTAAAGGGGGTCGAGGTAAAACTAAGGAAACATATTTCCAAGTGATGCTCATCTCAAAGCCTACACTACCCAATCCTTTCGAGTGAAGCCATTGGAAATCTCATACAGCTCAGTCACTTTCTTCAGTGACAGAGATGAAGCTCTTCTGCTCTCTGAAGAATTTGTTCTGACTAAGTAGTTAGGAATTCACCAGTGCGGATTGCCTACAAGTGAGGAACATGGTAGCCCTAAGGAATTTGAGAGCTCAAATTTCCGACCATTGTTGTGCTATGCGCCAGCTGTCCCAAAATATCCTACCCACCTAACGGTCATATCATTGAAGGGCATTTATGTCTTATCATGTCGGGCTGCTCCCTAGGCTATAAATAGTCGCCCCCTACAACCACTAGTTGGTTGGCTGCTCCAAGAGAAACTCAAACTTGTCATTAGAGCAACTCATCCTCCGAGGACTTTGAGCGAAAATCATCAAGTGAGGAAAAATCCAAAACCCCAACACCTAAAACCCAAAAGTGATTGAGCATCACTGAAGAGAGTGTTCCTCTGCGGAACCAATGCTTGTTACCTTTGAAGACTGTGATCTTCCAGACGATTAGGCGTCAAGTGGTCTCGAGCATCCAAGAGGAATTGTGGATCGCCGGGTGACCAAGTCTGTGAAGGTTTGGAAGTCAGTTATATATGAACACTTACCATGAATGATTGGGCGAGGTTTGTTTGACCTTAGCTCAACGGGAATACGGTGAGGATTGTGTGTCCGGGACTATGTGTCCTCGGGTTTGAATACCTAGCCGCCGTAACCATACGTACAACTGTCACAGCAGTTGGAACTGGTCTACCAATTCATTGTCTTCACCAAGCCCACTAGTTTTATTTCCTTAACCTTTCATTTGCTCATTCATGGGTTGATGAACTTGATCTATACTGTTTGAAGACTTTGACTGAAGACTTTCTCAATTTCCTCTACCCTATTTCTTCAGTCTTCTGTCTTCAGCCTGCTTATCCTGTTTACATGCTACTTGTGCTCTGTGTATGCTTTCATTTCATCATGATGACTATGCTATTGCTTTGTTGTGCATGCACCTAAGTATCTATTCCACTGCTAGTAGTTCGTTGCCTAGGAAATTCCTCTATTAAAATTTCCTCAGTGTCGAATTTGTAAAAATTGCCTATTCACCCCCTCTAGTCGATATAACGCACTTTCACCTATCCCCGACGGTTTCTGGGTTATGTGGGAAGGACCCCCTATCACCCACACTCACTTGGTGACAGTTCTAAATGCCGTCGCGGAAAGGGTTTAAAAACCGTGTGTATAGCACCTCGTTGTACCAGTGCATGCCCATCAACATTATTGACCAAGAGATCCTTAATTATAGCAACACTAGGTTCTACTTTGATTTTCTCATGGGGTTTAGGTGCTTTAATATTACTTCTACAGACCATAGTTGAAACCTTAGCATGCTCCTTTATCTTAATAGGAAAAGGTGGTTTCTTAATATAAGTTGTAGGAACAACTGGAGCAACATTGTAAATGATAGTTTCTTCTTTAGCAACTACTGGTTCTATGATTTCTTCTTTAATAGGGGGATGATACTTAAACCATTTCTCTTTAGGGAGATCAACATGGGTAGCAAAAGATTCACAAAAAGAGGCTACTATCTCAGAGTCCAGTCCATAGTGCTAAACTTTTGAAAAGCATCGGTATTCATAAAAGATTTAACACAATCAAACTTAAGCTTAATACCTGACTCTTTACCTTCGTCGAGTTCCCAATCTTCAGAGTTGTGTTTACTTCTTTCTAAGATATCCCACCTAAACTCAATAGTCTTCTTCATAAAAGAACCGACACAAGAAGTATCAAGCATGGATTGATCATTACGAGAAAGTCAAGCATAGAAGTTCTGAATAATAATTTCTCTTGAGATCTCATGATTGGGGCACGAATATAACATTCACTTAACCCCCCCCCCCAAGCTAGAGCAATACTTTCTCCTTCACGAGGCCAAAAATTATATATATAATTATGATCACAATGAACTAGATGCATAGGATAATTTTTTGCTGGAATTCCAGTTTCAAGCGATTCCAATTCCAAGATCCAATATCATCGCATAGCCTATACCATGCCAATGCTCTTCCCTTCAAAGATAAAAGGAAAACCTTATTCTTAGCTTCATCTCCAGGTAAACCTGCAAGCTTAAATAATCCACAAATTTCATCCACATATATCAAATGTATATCAGGATGTTCAGTTCCATCTCCTTCATAAGGATTAGCTAGCAGTTGTTCTATCATGCCCGAAGAAATTTCATATTCAACATTTTCAGTAGGTGTAGCAGGTAGAGGGGAAACTAATTATGTTTTCGCTCGAGGTGAAGATACCCCGAAGAAACCCCTCAAAGGATTGTTCTCCATAGTGACAAGTGACAGTAAATTTCAGCACATAATAATAATTTTTCCATACCAATTTCCACTTACTAAGAGTGCTTCACTCCCCGGCAACGGCGCCGGAAAAGAGTCTTGATGACCCAAAAGTTTAGGGGATCAATCGTAGTCCTTTCAATAAGTAAGAGTGTCGAACCCAACGAGGAGCAAAAGGAAATGACAAGTGGTTTTCAGCAAGGTAATGTCTGCAAGCACTAAAATTGTCGGTAACAGATAGTTTGATAGCAAGATAATTTATAACGAGGAAGTAACGGTAACGGTACATAGTATGCATCAAGGCAGCCCAATACTTTTGTCGAAAAGGACAGGCCAAAACGGTTTTTATAATAAGCAAAGTGTTCTTGAGGGCACACGGGAATTTCATTAGTCACTTTCACCATATTGGCTTGATTTCTGTTCTTTACTTCGATAATTTGATATGTGGGTGGACCAGTGCTTAGATGATGTTCTTACTTGAACAAACCTCCTACTTATGATTAACCCCCTCACAAGCATCCGCAACTACGAGAAAAGTATTAAGATAAAATCTAACCATAGCATTAAATAAACATTTGGGTCCAAATCGGTCCCTTACGAAGTAGCGCATAGACTAGGGTTTAAGCTTTTGTCACTCTAGCAACCCATCATTTAATAACTACTACACAATGAATTCCCTTAGGCCCAAATATGGGTAGGTGTCATGTAGTCGACGTTCACATGACACCACTAAGGGAATCACAACATACATATCATCGAAATATCGAGCACATATCAAGCTCATATGATTACTTGCAAAATGATTTCTCTCGTGACCTCAAGAACTAAACTAACTACTCACAAGTGATAAACATGTTCAAGATCAGAGGGGTATTAAATTGTATAATGGATCTAAACATATAATCTTCCACCAAATAAACCATATAGTATTCAACTACAAGATATAATCAACACTACTAGTCACCCACAGGTACCAATCTGGAGTTCTAGTACAAAGATTGAACACAAGAGATGAACTAGGGTTTGAGAGGAGATGGTGTTGTTGAAGATGTTGATGAAGATTGGCCTCCCAAAGATGAGAGGGTTGTTGGTGATGACGATGACGATGATTTCCCCCTCTGGGAGGGAAGTTCCCCCGGCGGAATCGCTCTGTCGGAGGGCAAAAGTGCTCCTACCCTAGTTCCGCCTCGATACGGAGCCGCTCCGTCCAGAAAGTCCTCTCCTTAATTATTTTAGGTCCAATTGACTTATATACCAGAAGATGGGCACCGAACGTGGACTCAGGAGGGTACAATCCACCAGTGCGCACCTGGGGGCCCTGGCGTGCCCAAGTGGGTTGTGCCCACCTGGTGGCCCCATCTGGTACTTATTTTCTCCAATAATTCTTAAATATTCCATAAAAAATCCCCATGAAATTTCAGCTTATTTGGAGTTGTGCATAATAAGTAGCTTGTCGTTTCTTATTCAGATCTAGAATTCCAGTTGCTGGTATTCTGCCTCTTGATGTAAACCTCGCATATTATGAGAGAAAATGCATTAGAATTACTCCAAAAGGCATTATTATGCATAAAACATTATAAATAACAGTAGAAAACATGATGCAAAATGGATGTATTGGTCATTAGAGTAAATGGCCACAAACTTGCCAATGAACATTCTAAGCACATGATTCATTAATATCATGAAGGTACTAGGTGCATTTGTCAATCCAAAGGGCGTAACTAACCACTCATACAAACCAGATTTTGTTTTGAAAGCAGTTTTCCATTCATCACCCTCTCTCATTGTAATTTGGTGGTAGCCATTTTGCAAATAAATTTTTGAAAAGATGGTTGCCCAACTAAGTTCATCAAGCCTAGGTATTGGGTGCCTATACCTCATGGTGATGTTGTTAATAGGCCTACAATCACAACACATTCTTGAAGATCCATCTTTTTTGGGTACTAAAGGAACTGGTAGAGCACAAGAAGACAGACTTTCCCTTACATAACCTTTGTTTAGTAGGCCTTCAACTTGTCGCGAAATCTCCTTGGTTTTGTAGTGACCTCGATCCCAATGGACCAGAGTCTTTGTGCTCAGTGTCATCCCTGGATCGGTATGCTGACACACACAGTACTTCGAGGATTTATAGCAGAGTTTCAATCACACTTTATTACATCGAAATCCTCATAAGGAGTCTTATTACAATAATATGGCTGAAGGCCATCTAATAACAATAAACTAATACGAATCTTGCGGAAGCATCGAAGATAAGTTGAGCCCATCCAACTCCACGACAGACATTGAGTGCATGACAATGACCTAATCGCACCTTATTCTTTCTCGGAAAACTCTGCAACATGAGACGTTGTAGCCGTGTAGATCAGCACATTGAATATGCTGGCAAGAACACACTATAACAAGTAATGAAGCAGAAATGGCTACAACTATATGCATATTTGGCTGGTGGAGGTTGTAAGGTTAATTTTTGCATAAAGCTAATTTTTCTCTACAACAAAGGAATAAATTTTATTTACTACTCAGTTGTATTAAGCAATATTGAGAATGGGTCCTCCATCTCAATCCCAAATTACCAAAGTCAATAATAACCCAACAAATTAATTAAATAGAGTGTTGAGATCGGTCCATAATTCAAATACCAGGATACTCAAGATGTCCATAACCGGGGACATGGCTACTCTTGAATAGTTTGTACACTCTGTAGAGGTTTGTGCACTTTTCTCCACAAGACTCGATCGCCTCCGTTTAACTTCTCGCACTACGTGGTGTTTGAGAACTGGATGACCGAGACACAGTCTTTCAGAAGCATTCACTCTTTACCCCGGATGGACTGGTACACCTAATTTCCCCTACATCTGCTAGTCCACCACTGAAAGAGCTCACACAACATACTCAACTATGCCAGAGCCCATAATGGCATGTGGCTGCACACGGAAGTTTCTAGCCATGAATGATATATGATCCCTTTGAGCCTGGGTGGCATTCCATAGGATAATCACATGGGTCCTCCGGAATCTCCTAGGACAACACTGGATCCTCCAGGTGCCCTGCAACCAATCCACCCAGTTGTGTATTAAAGTTGCCACCTTAAACATTCCCTTAGTTGTTATTGCACTCACAACTTTCATGAAATCGCACATACCAATCCACGTCTACGCATGTCTAAGCAATAAGTAACAAAGCGTATATTCCCTTGGTTGTTCTCAAGACAATGGGTTCCTACCTCATGTACTACAAAGCAATACCACATGTAATCAAGTCCAACTCATGCAATATTTGAGGATAGAACTAATGCAATAAAAACTGGGCATTGAAAAGTATGATCAAAGTATGAACTTTACTTCTTGACGATCATTGAAACCTAGTGACTCGTAGTAGCACGCTTCGCACTCCGGAAATTCTATCGCAATCAAACAATTACATACATAAGCAATCATGCAACATAATCGAAGTACAGATCTCGAAAGAACTCCAAAACAAGCAAACGGCTCTTGTAACAGGAAATAATTTCTAACATTACCAAAATTAATTAAATTTGGCCTCAACATAAAGTTTAGGTCAAGAGTTTCGATTTGCAAAAAGAATCAACTCAAACGGAGTTACGAAACTCAAGTTACGATCAAAAGAAGTTCAAATACAAATCTATTTGAATTCAAATTTTAAATCATTAAAAAACATATTTGAGTTGCACTACTGGAAACATAAGATCAAAACGAAGATTTTGGCGTTGGTTTCATCTAATTCCGACTAACGAGCAAAAAGTAGTGATCATTTGAAAACCAGGGACTGATATGTAAAAACTTTAATCGTGGATAGGTCCTGACAAAAATAACAGAAAAGGAAAAAAACTGTAAATAGCGAACGTTCGTTTTGCTGAACTAAACAGCGGACGTTCGCTATTTAATAAAACCTAAAAAACCAATCTAGGGTTTTCTAAAAAAACGATCTAGGGTTTAAAAAAACGAAAACAAAACCGAAAAAACCGGCGGCGGTTTTTACCAAGCGGATCGGATCGGGTGGCGGGTCGGGTCGCGGGCGGCGACGGTGGCTTCGGCCGACGGCGAGGTGAGGCAGCGGCGCTGGCGCGGGGTGGTGGCGAGTGCGGTAGGAGGCGGCCGGGTGCGGCAGGCGGCGGCACGGCGGCGTGCGGCGCGAGGCGGCGGCGGCTAGCGGGGTGAGGCGAGCGGTGGCTCGAGGGGAGCCGGGGGCTCGGCTTTTAAAGGCCGGGGACTGCTGGCTTGCGGCAGGGGGCGGTAAGTGGCGTGGCCGGCTCGGACTCCGGCGAGTCCGGGTGCGGCACAGCGGGGAAGGCGGTGGCGCGCGCTGAGCCGACTAGGATTGCGGCCCAGTCGGTCCGAAACTTTTTTTAATTCGTAGTATGAAGAAAAATTCAAAATAAATAAAAGTAAAAATCCTAAAATTGCAGAAACAATTTTCACTGTTCCCTCCTAATATTTGGGACAAAGTGAACATTTTTCTGAAATAAAAATGCCTAAAAATAAAATAAACTTTTTAATGCAATTTAAAATAAATAAACTGCAAATAAAAATCGAATAAAAATTATTTTTACTCAAAATTCAAATTTCAACATTTTTATTCTGGTTTTTGAAGAAGTCATATTATCTTCTCTCATTTATTTTAAAATATTGAAAATGAAAATTGGCAAAATAATATTTGATCCAACCCCACTTAGAAAATAATGAAATTGTGGGTTCTCTTTGGAAAACTTCCAACTCTCTCACTTGGGTCCTTGAGTTGCTTAAAGTCTTTGGATCAATTTTTAAATAAATTCAAATTCAAAAATGCTCAATTGATGAATGCATATGAATGATCTATGTTAACATCCAAATTTAAAATTGGGATGTTACAGGTTTCCTTCGAGTTTGTGCGTTATGGTGGTCGGTTCTGCAGTGGGGCTCCTGGGACCAAATCAATTTGGTGCTCAATGCCTCTTTGTGGTGGCAGCCCTAGTGGTATCTCCTCGGGGAACACATCTTCATACCCCTGCAAAATTTCAACAACAACAGTAGGAGTGGTAGAGTGCAATTCGTTAGTAGAAAGGAAGTTGTCCTTGTACAAAAGTACAAAGAACATGAAGTTGGATTCTCTCAACTCTCTCATGTCCCTTTTCCTAGCGATCATAACTAATCCCTATTTCTCTCTTGTCTTGGCCAACTTTAGCTGTGGGGTTTTATTTGGCTTTGGATTCTATCGCTCACTATGTTGATGGATGTCACTCAAGTGTTTCTCGCTCACTCTCTCTTTCTTTTTCAGACCATCCATCAATATTTCTTTGGGTGCCAAAGGGAGCAAAGATACACGCTCTCCCTCATATTGGAACGAGAGATGATTAGCACGGCCGCTGATTTGCACATCACTACCATAAAACCAAGGTCTTCCCAAGAGCAATTGTGCTTGCATTTGCACCACGTCACATTCCACTTGATCTCGGTACTTTCCAATGGAAAACTGAACGGTGACTATGTTGCTTACTCGAAGTGTACCACAATCATTGAGCCATTGCATCTTATATAGACTTGGGTGCCTTCTTTGTTTTTGTCCCAATTTGTCTACTAAATCTGAACTTGCAATGTTGTTGCAGCTGCCATTGTCAACAATAATTCTGCAAACCTTGTCCTTGGTGGTGCCACGGGTGTGAAAAATATTATGTCGCTGCCCTTTCTCTTCTCTACCTACATTGACACTAAGTACACAGCGGTAAACAAAGTAATCTCCCATATCAGCCTGAATATCACAACCACTTTTCTCGCCCTCTTCATCATCATGATCATCCGATGCTCCACTATCTTCATGTTCACTCTCAGATTCCCAATCACCTTGTTCGTTGATAAATAGAACTCTCTTGTTTCGACATTCAGAAGAAATGTGACAATGCCCTATGCACTTCCAACACTTAATATCTCAGCTTTGAGATGAGGGTATAGCCGTGGGGTTAGAAGTACTTCCACCAGCAAAGGAAGCATGCTTGTCAACATTCCTAGGAGCCGGTGATGATGCCGATGAAGCCGTTGTTTGACGGGTGGTAGTAGGGTGTGAAGTATGCTAAAACTGAGAACCACCATGATAGGCACTCGGCTGCGACTTTTGCCATGGTGGTGGTGCAGCTGTGAGATATCCGTCCATGACCACTCTGCTGGACCTTCCTCTCAGTGCAGTTTGCTTGCTCCAAAATATCTTGTAGAGTGTTATAGGGAAACATCTCCACAAAATCTGAAATTTCATTGTTGAGACATGCAGAAATCTTGCCATATTTGAGTCCTCATCTTCATGAATGCGAGCATGAACCAGCAACAAATCCATCTCTTTATAGTACTCGTCCATCGTGTGCGTACCTTGGCTGAGGCGCTGCAATCTGTTTCGAATATCTCTTTGATATTGTGAAGGAACAAACCTTTGCCTCATGGCTTGTTTCATCTCTTCCCAAGTGTCAATGTGATCACGGCCTAGCAGCAACCGATTTTCTTGTAGTTGGTTCCACCAAGTGAGTGCATAACCAGAGAACTCAACACAAGCAAGTTTGACTCTCTTGGGATCGGCGAGATTATGGATACGGAAAATTTGATCACGCTGTTCTTCCTCATCAAAAATATGCATCAGGGTCTTCCTTTCCTGTGAACTTGGGGACGTGCAACTTGATTCTTGCTATGTCATCTCGTCCATCTTGATGACGACGTTCTGCACGGCGCCCATCATCAGCAGCATGACGATATGGAGCACCATCAAAATCATCAAAATCATCTCCATGACCATGAGCAACACGCTCATGAGGGTCATAGTAGTGCCCATGAGGACCATGGCCTCGCCCTCAAAGTTTTCCTCCTCGCTGCCCTCCATGAGTAGCAACACCACGCCCACGAGCAGCAGCCACATGTCCACCATAACTATTGTTATCATCCTCCAAGGCACCATCCACAGCAGCATGCACGAAATTGTCATCCCCAACTTCCTCAAATGGATCAATAGGGTGTTGTCGGTGTCAAACCCTATCACCACCTGCCGGAGGACGCTTGTGAAGCATCCTTTCCATGGCTTGGAGTAAGTTGTTCTCGAGTAATTGCAGCTCAACACATGTGACCGGGGCATCTTCCTCCCCTTGGTTTTCTCCAAGAACACTCGATCTAGATCCTGCCATATTAGTAAGGCCAGAAGTGGAATAGGATATTTTTTGTGGAATCGCACAACCTCACCTATTACTCACCAAAGTTCTTATGAGTTCGCATCAGATTGTGCTTCTCCCGGATGTGTTAAAGTGATTGAAAGACAGGGATCAAAGAACTAGCTTCGGTTTTTGGTGGAGCTCGGTGGGGTAAACAAAAAGGTGCTTGTGCTGAAATCAAGTTGATGCAAACCAAGAAAATATATGGATAGATATGCTAGACCTTTGCACCAAGATTGAAAAATACACAACACACAAGCTTCTGAAAAATTTCTACCAAGCTGAAACTTTTGGATCTTACACAACACTTTCTTTTTCTCTCTTGATTTTTTTTCTACCACTCTTTTCTTTATCTCTTTGAATTTTTTGCCACTTTTTCCTCTCTTTTTCCCAAAGCACAACAACCAAATCTGAAAGCAATTACAAAGATGAACTTGGTGCAGATCTAAAAGATGAAGAACATGCAAGGTATGCAACAACAAGATCTCAGCACCAACAAGGCTTGGATTTATTTTTGGTGGGGCTTTGGACTTTTAGGACAGAAAATATATCATGAAAACACTCGATCTAAAGGGATGATAGCAAGATAAACTTGGATAACCAATCCTACCGTGTCAGCGAAGGCTTTGATGCCAGATGATAGGTGGGAACCCGATGAACGAGTTCACGTCCGAGGGTGGCTGATGGCTTCTCGCCCCTCGTTGGTTACCCCAAGTGAAAGGTTGAGATGTAGCGTAGCAGCAAATTTCCCTTGGCAAAGATACCAAGGATCGAATCCCGTGAGACTCCGAGGGTCGACAAGTAGGTGTCAACGGCGCCAGGAACTTAGCGGTTGACAGGACCTGCACACAGATACAGATAACTTTGGTCCCAACGAGTACAGAGAGGTTGTCAATCCCTCCGGCCTTGTTGTTTACAAAGGATCAAACACAAGAGATAATAATGATAGCTATGACTACAACTAGGAAATAAAAACAGGAAGTAAATAGAAGGTGTGATCAGTGGTGGTAATATGGACCGGGGTCCCATGATGTTCACTAGTGATGTCTCTCTCCCAAAAGACGATAAAACAGCAAAGCGAGGTAAACAAATTACAGCTGGGCAATTGAGAGGATTATGTGCGCAAACCAATGCTAACTATGCTGCAAAGAAAGGTAGAGGCTCAAAAGCATGGGCGGTATGCCAAGGCAAGTAGACCGAAATCCATCTGCATCTACTACTAATCATCCACCTTGAGATATCTATCCAGAACATCTCGCTGGTATTAAGTTGCGAATCCCACCCAAAGTGTAAACTCAAAGCAACAGACAACTGCATTAAAAGAACTTTGCGTAAAGTAAACAATCCTTGCACCCGCAAGTACAAGCACCGTTGTTTTCCCCCTTGTGGCAACAGCACATCCCCTAGACTCATGTTTCTGTCACTCAAGCTAGTCATCAGGGGGCATGAACCCACAATCAAGCATAACGCTCCCTCTTGGAGTTACTACCCACTACTTGGCCAAAGCAATAAACAGCAACGGAGAACATGCGAGAATTACTCAAGAACTAAGATATAAAAGAGGTGAATCAAATATATTACTCAAACACAATCTGAACATAGTCTCATAATCCATCAGATCCCAGCAAACTCAGCAAAGCAACAGCAGAAAGATTACATATGTGCCTCGATCATGTAGGGCAGCTCACGAGGTCTAAACCATGAAGGGCAAAGAGGGGAGGAGAACATCACATAGCTACTGATCATGGACCCATGGTCCAAGGTGGACTACTCACGACTCATCCGGGAAGCGTCCATGGTGGTGGAGAAGCTCCCGGTGGTAGTTCTCCCCTCCGGCAGGGTGCCGGGAAGAGTTCTCCTGATGCTCCCGATCTTGGAAGCGCTGCGGCGGCGGAACAGAGGCGAGATCGCGAAAAAGGGTTCTGTCCTCGAGGGTTTCGGGATGAGAGGAATATATATGCGAAGGGGGGCAACCAGAGGCGGAGCCGGGGCCCCAGGCGCCCGCCTGGCGCGGCCAGGGGTGGGGCCGCGCTAGGTGGCCGTCTGGGCCTCCCCTGGCTCCCCTCCGGCCCCGCTTTGGTTCTTCGCGAAGCTTCCTGTACGCTGATTTTTCCTGTATTTTTCCCGGAATTTTTGGAGCACTTTTAATATGGGGGAAACCTGAAATAGAAAAACAGCAAAAAAACAGGAACTGGCACTGTGGTGCACTGAGTTAATAGGTTAGTCCAAATATGATCAAAAGTGTATGGAAGTGCATCAATATCATAGCAATATCACACAAAAGAAGCATGGAGCAAGCAGAAATTATAGATACGTTTTGGACGTATCAACATCCCCAAGCTTAATTCCTGCTCGTCCTCGAGTAGGTAAATGATAACAAGCATAATTTCTGTAGTGACATGCTATCAACCATATAAGAACTTTTAAGTAAAGCAATCAAGGCATGTAATTCAATTCAAGTCATAACAAGCAAGAGTCTATATTAGCATTGTAACAAGCAACATAAGAACATAAAGGTGCAAGAGCTCTCGTTGTCCGTGACTCGAATGTCTCCAAATGGTGTTTGCGTGCAAGAAAGGGGATAGGGATATACGAGAGAGTAAAACATAGTTTTTGTATTGTTGAGAAATTAATCTACTAAAGTTTCACACTTGGTCTTCTTTGGAATCTTATCTTGACTCATCCCCAGACCACCAGCCAGGTACAAGTCAAAATGATCCACTCCCTTTCGATATTTTGAGCACTCATGCAATGGATGAGCGTAAGCAAGAAAGTCGACACTTAGGATGGCAAAGAGAGAAAAATGATGAAGGGGGAAGACAAAAAGGTGTGAAAGGCTCACATCAATGAGGACAATCATAGGCGAGAGAAAGCCAAATGATAGATATGATGTGAGGAGCAGGGATTGCCATGCAACGGATGCACAAATGAGCTAAGGTAAGCTCTCCAATGGAACTAGTGGGGGTGCATCCAACTTGCTTGCTCAAGAAGACCTAGAGCTCTTTTGAGGAGGCTCATCATTGGAATATACAAGCCAAGTTCTATAGTGTGAAGGTCCCCACATAGCTATATGCATGAATGATAATCTCTATGGAGTACAAGGTATACGATGGAGTACGAGTGTGGATCTCTCAAAAGGAATAGTAGTATGCCCCCTTCTCTCTTTTTATTTCTTTTTCTCTTTTTTCTATTTTTTTATTTTTTTGTGGCCTCAATGGCTCTTTCTATTTAACTCTCATTTGTCCTCTTTGAGATCTTTTGATTTTGTCCTCTTTGGGATCTTTTGATTTTGTCCTCTTTGGGATATTTTCCTCACTTTAGGGGCAACACTCTATATATTACAAGAAGTGTAGAAGATCTTTCACACTTTACAAAAGTACTCAACATAAAGAAAATGAAACTATCATGATGTATGCAAATGTATGCCTCTGCAGTGTAGCAGGATATGCAATGATACTATCGCATCATGTAGCAATGATTAGGGCAAGGCCCAACTAGCATGCGGCTCATCGATCAAGCAAAAAGCATGTATGACATGAAGATCAAGTCATGAGAATATGGATGTTGCATGGCAATGTATCTCGGAAAGGCTATGGAAATGCCTTGATAGGTAGGTATGGTGGCTGTTTTGAGGAAGGATATAATGAGGCTTATGATGACAGAGCGTATCGTGCCAAGGATTTGGATGCACCGGCGAAGTATGCGCCAACTCTCGAGGTGAGAAAGGGCAATGCACGGTACCGAAAAGGCTAGAAAAATATGGCTAGGTGGAAGTGTCAACTTTCGAATACTCACATTAGTCCGAAGAACTCATGCACTTATTATCGGTAACTCTCAATCTAATTAGGAGGTTCAGAAAGCGACAAGTACCCCGAGGAGGAGTGTATGGGGGTTTGGTTATCCTTGCGCATCCTCGGCTCATGGTACGTGAGTGTACTCTAATATTCGATCCCTCCAAAGATTAGTGATCCATCTAGTAGCTAAAGTTCTCAACTATTTTGTAGGTTTTCGAATATAAACACGGATTGCCCAAAATACGACATCTATCACTAATAGGCTAAAGCTCTTGACACCAAGAGTTCAGACATTACTCATGGCAATACCTCAAAACTATTGCAAGTTACTACTAAAATTAAATAGCAACCTCAATTACCTACTTTAAGTTAAGACACACAACTCAGTGCAACAGGCAAACTCTCTTAACAAGATAAACATGAAAACTCAAGAGAGTTCAGCAACCAACTAAACAAAAGCTCTTTAAAAAGAAAAGCATGAAAACTAAGAGGTAAACATGACAGCAGCTATGGAAAGACAAAGAACACACACAGCAAAGATAAGCATGAAAATCCTATGTTGTGTTCTAGGTTGAAGTGGAGCGTGTTTCTCTTCCACACAAAGAAAGCTGGGTTCTAACTTGTTATGAACAGCAAGCAAAGCTAAAGAAAACTAAAAAAAAGGAAACTAAGAGCATGACGCTCCAAGCATAGCACATAACGCATGAAGTGATAAAAATATAGTGGAACGAAAGACGAACTGATAATTGTTGATGGAGAAGGGGATGCATGGGGGCATCCCCAAGCTTAGACGCTTGACTCTTCTTGAATATTTCTTGGGGGTGCACGGGGGCATCCCCAAGCTTGAGCGTTTGACCCTCCTGAATCTTCTTTTATCATCTTCCCTCGCACACTTGAAAACTCCCTTCATACATAACTCATCATAATCTGATTAGCGAGGTTAGTACCCACAATAAAATAATTTTTCCCTACTGGAAATAAGGATAATCTTGAAGAGCTACTGTTTCTCAAGATTGCCAAAAGGTTTTTGCAAAGAAAAAGCAAGCTCAAGGTTTGCAAAACGAAGAAAAGGCAAAACAGGACAGAATCTGTGAAAAACAGACCAGCAGGTAGTAAATAATTTTTTCGGGGCACTTCTGCAACTCAAATAAAAAAACTCAGAACAGACACTCGAAAGCCAATTGTATAGAGCACGCTGTCAAAAAAATTCAGATCAAAAAGATGATCTGGTGATTTTATTCGATTTTTTCTGTCCAAGGACAGAATCTGTTTTCTGGACAGCACGTCACAACTTTTGAACTTTCTTGCAATCAGAGGCTAAACTTGGCACAAAGCTGAAAAGAAAAGATACAATGATGATGCTACTGTAGTAACAAACATCAAGACACAACAAAAGCGAAATAAAACCTAATTCGTTGTGGGCTGCCTCCCAAAAGCGCTTTCTTTTATGCCTTTAAGCTAGGCATGATGCAAAAAGAGAAGATCAAGTTTTATCAAGACTAAAAGAATAGATAGCCCGTGTAACGGACTCAAAAGGCAACTTAATCTTCTTTCTAGGGAAGTGTTCCATCCCCTTTCTTGAGAGGGAATTGGAATTTTATATTACCCTCTTTCATGTCAATGATAGCACCAATGGTGCGAAGAAAAGGACGTCCCAAAATAATTGGACAAGAAGGTTCACATTCAATATCCATAATAGTAAAATCAACGGGAACATAATTGTCATTGACAATGATAAGAACATCGTCGATTTTCCCCAAAGGTTTCTTTACGGAAGAATCAACAAGACGAACACCAAAAGAACAAGGTTCAAAAGGTTTCAATTCAAGCATATCATACATTCTTTTGGGCATAACGGAGGTACTAGCTCCAACATCACATAAAGCATAGCAAGAGAAGTTATTCAACTTAATTTTAATCATAGGATCCCAACTATATTCTAGCTTTCTAGGTATGGAGGCTTCTACCCTAAGCTTCTCCTCCCTAGCTTTGATGAGAGCATTAGTGATATGCTCCGTGAAGGCAAGATTAAGTGTGCTAGTGTGGGGATCTCTAGACATCTTGTGAAGAAAACCAATAACTTTAGAAAGGGTGCAATTATCAAAATCAAGGTGACTACTATCAAGTAAAGTGGTAGTGGTGTCCTTTAGGCTCACTTGTTTGGTAGCTTCTATGGTTATAGGAGTTTCTTCTTCTACAGTTGAGGTCATAGCATCACCATTAATAGGTCCAATGGGACTAGGAGTGCATTGGGTGCTAAGAGTTTGGATATCCTCAACAACTTGGATAGTAGCAACAGTGTGGTGGGTAGGAAGGCTCTTAATCCTATCTTCTTCCTCATTTTCTCTAACCCATCTTTCTTTAAGTTTAGCCATCATCCTAATGTTTTCATTAATTTGCACTTGAATAGCATTCATAGGAGTGGTCTTCCTCTCCTCAAGAGGAGAAGTTCTAATTTTAAGCAACTCTACCTCATGGGCTAAATTGTCTACCTTCGAAGAGAGATTATCTAGCTTGTCCAGTTTTTCTTCTACACTCTTATTGAAGGCCTTTTGGGTAGTGATGAAGTCTTTAAGCATAATCTCTAGTTCAGAAGTGGAGTTCTTGGTGCTAGGATAAGCATTGTTGTTCCCATAGGAATTAGAGGGGAACGGTCTAGGGTTGCTACCAAAAATTACTCCTATAAGCATTGTTATTGAAATTGTTTCTAGAGATAAAGTTCACATCTACTTGCTCTTGAGCAATCAAAGAATTTAAAAGAACATCATGAGGATCAATAGAAGATTGCTTGGAAAGTAGAGACATGATCAAGTCAACTTTTCCATTTAGGGAGGAAATCTCCTCGACAGAGTTTACCTTCCTACCTGTTGGAGCGCGTTCGGTGTGCCATTGGGAATAATTGGTCATCATCTCGTCGAGAAGCTTCGTGGCAGCACCAAGTGTAGTTGACATAAAGGTTCCTCCCGCGGCCGAATCTAACAAGTTCCGCGAGGTAAAGTTCAAGCCTGCATAAAAAGTTTGGATAACCATCCAAGTAGTCAAACCATGAGTAGGGAGTTCTTGACAAGAGATTTCATGCATTCCCAAGCTTGGGCAACGTGTTCATTATCCAATTGTTTAAAATTCATTATGTTACTCCTTAATTGGATAATTTTAGCAGGGGGATAGTACTTCCCAATAAAGGCATCCTTGCACTTGTCCCAAGAATCTATACTATTCCTAGGCAAGGATTGAAACCAGATTTTAGCTCCTCCTCTCAAGGAGAAAGGAAAAAACTTAAGCTTAACAATATCACCATCTACTTCTTCGTACTTTTGCATATCACAGAGCTCAACAAAATTATTTAAGTGCAAAGCAGCATCATCTCCAACACCGGAGAATTGATCTTCCATAACTAGGTTCAGTAAAGCAGGTTTAATCTCATAAGAAGGTGCTGAAGTGGCAGGTGTAGCAATAGGCGTGCAGATAAAGTCATTGTTGTTATGACTAGTGAAGTCACACAACTTGGTGTTCTCGGTGGAACCCATAGCAGCAGCAAGCAAGATAACTATTTTTGTGATTTTTGATAAGGGACACTAAAGCAAAAACTGAAAGGTAAACTAACAAGACTAAAAAGCAAAGATAAAATATAGCGTGCAACTCCCCTATCTTGAAGAGTGGAGTCCCCGGCAACGGCGCCAGAAACTTTGCTTGATGGCTTCTCGCCCCTCGTTGGTTACCCCAAGTGGAAGGTTGAGATGTAGCATAGCAGCAAATTTCCCTTGGCAAAGATACCAAGGATCGAATCTCGTGAGACTCCGAGGGTCGACAAGTAGGTGTCAACGGCGCCAGGAACTTAGCGGTTGACAGGACCTGCACACAGATACAGATAACTTTGCTCCCAACGAGTACAGAGAGGTTGTCAATCCCTCCGGCCTTGTTGTTTACAAAGGATCAAACACAAGAGATAATAATGATAGTTATGACTGCAACTAGGAAATAAAAACAGGAAGTAAATAGAAGGTGTGATCAGTGGTGGTAATATGGACCGGGGTCCCATGATGTTCACTAGTGATGTCTCTCTCCCAAAAGACGATAAAACAGCAAAGCGAGGTAAACAAATTACAGCTGGGCAATTGACAGGATTATGTGCGCAAACCAATGCTAACTATGCTGCAAAGAAAGGTAGAGGCTCAAAAGCATGGGCGGTACGCCAAGGCAAGTAGATCGAAATCCATCTGCATCTACTACTAATCATCCACCTTGAGATATCTATCCAGAACATCTCGCTGGTATTAAGTTGCGAATCCCACCCAAAGTGTAAACTCAAAGCAACAGACAACTGCATTAAAAGAACTTTGCGTAAAGTAAACAATCCTTGCACCCGCAAGTACAAGCACCGTTGTTTTCCCCCTTGTGGCAACAGCACATCCCCTAGACTCATGTTTCTGTCACTCAAGCTAGTCATCAGGGGGCATGAACCCACAATCAAGCATAACGCTCCCTCTTGGAGTTACTACCTACTACTTGGCCAAAGCAATAAACTTTAACGGAGAACATGCAAGAATTACTCAAGAACTAAGATATAAAAGAGGTGAATCAAATATATTACTCAAACACAATCTGAACATAGTCTCATAATCCATCAGATCCCAGCAAACTCAGCAAAGCAACAGCAGAAAGATTACATATGTGCCTCGATCATGTAGGGCAGCTCACGAGGTCTAAACCATGAAGGGCAAAGAGGGGAGGAGAACATCACATAGCTACTGATCATGGACCCATGGTCCAAGGTGGACTACTCACGACTCATCCGGGAAGCGTCCATGGTGGTGGAGAAGCTCCCGGTGGTAGTTCTCCCCTCCGGCAGGGTGCCGGGAAGAGTTCTCCTGATGCTCCCGATCTTGGAAGCACTGCGGCGGCGGAACAGAGGCGAGATCGCAAAAAAGGGTTCTGTCCTCGAGGGTTTCGGGACGAGAGGAATATATATGCGAAGGGGGCAACCAGAGGCGGAGCCGGGGCCCCAGGCGCCCGCCTGGCGCGGCCAGGGGTGGGGCCGCGCTAGGTGGCCGTCTGGGCCTCCCCTGGCTCCCCTCCGGCCCCGCTTTGGTTCTTCGCGAAGCTTCCTATACGCTGATTTTTCCTGTATTTTTCCCGGAATTTTTGGAGCACTTTTAATATGGGGGAAACCTGAAATAGAAAAACAGCAAAAAAACAGGAACTGGCACTGTGGTGCACTGAGTTAATAGGTTAGTCCAAATATGATCAAAAGTGTATGGAAGTGCATCAATATCATAGCAATATCACACAAAAGAAGCATGGAGCAAGCAGAAATTATAGATACATTTTGGACGTATCAGTGGCCCGATCTTCATGTCGTAGGATCGAACTGGGATCGATAACTAGCTGCAAGCAGCCGAGATAACTAGCCTTATATCTGCCAAGGTTGGATGCAACCCGTACATTGGGGATGGCTGACTGAAGCTACAAGAACTCCAACCCACTGTCTGAACAACCGCAGAACCACAAACCGGGACTAACCCACACAAAACGGCTGAATTCGTAGAGCATGAATTAGGGCGAACCAGAGGATCCTTCTCATGAATCCCAATGAACTCGCAAGAGCAAAGGTAGCAAGGATCTCTCGGATCTCTCTAGTAGTCTTGCTGCATAAGCTTGTAGCTGAATGGTTTGACAAAAGGTTTCCAAGAGGGTGGGTGATGCGGGGCTAACCTGATCTAGGATGATCTTTCATGATTGGAGGGGATTCCCACGAAGAACACGAAGAACATGAGGGGGAAATCACAAGCAGAATGAGAGCAAACACTCAAATCAACGAGAAACAATCACACATGTGCTAGATCCAAATACACACGAGGTCACAAAGATCCAAAGACAACAAAGGAAAGATACAAGGTAGCTAGTCCATCTTCGTGAGGAGGTCTTGAGGGGTCTTCTTTGTGAGGAGGTCTTGAATCTACTTGGGGGATCTTCTCCGTAGAGGTCGCGGTCTCTCAAATGAGAAGAACTAAGAGGATGAGCAAAGCTCAGTCTCACAAATGAGCTATCACAGTGCTAACCCTAGTACGGAGGTAGGGAATGAGTATTTATAGTATAAGGGGTAAGTTGGGGTTACATGGGTCAAAACCCGTTTCATTGCACGCACGTAGGCCGGTTGTACCGATCATGGGGGCGCTTGTACCGCTAGGAGCTCATGTACTGGTTCATGGAGGTGTCCGCGGAGGTAGTTAGTGGTTGTATGAGTGGTTGGAACGATTGTACCAGTCTGGTCGCATCTGGGGGGAAAACAGGGGCTGTACCGGCCTTGTGCCGCTTGATTACAGAAGGTTGACCTATAGTTGGGCGGTTGTACCGATTGACCGGTAGTTGGGCGGTACATGTGCGGTTGTACCGGTATTTCTGGACTGGGCAGATTCTCCTCCACGTTCTTCATGTCCATCTTGCACCATAACTACTCCTTGGTACCTAAGCATAGAAAGTGTGTCCTTTTGAGGTAGTAGCCATGTCTCAAGTTGGTCAAAGGGTAGTTCAACAAGGAGAGAGTTAACCTCGTTCTCGATAGCCCTTGCACGAGCTCGTGTCATTGGTCCACTTGCTAGGTCCATGGGGATGACCTTGGGATGATGTGCATCATCTCCCCCCTCCCTTGGGAAAGATCTGACCTCGGATCGAAAACCTCATAACCATGGAAACGGTTGTCGTGGACGGAGTTGAAGACATGGCACAATCCAAGTACTCCAAGGTGTCTCCGGAGTGGTATACATGCAAGAAGAGCAAACACAAATGACACTCGGAAATACAATGGTTAGCGTGCACAAGGTATCCATCAAGTAAACATGAGTTCGATCGAAAAGATTTTGCGTGGGAAGGCACAAGATGCTTATCCAAAATATATATAATGATATGTAATGCATTCATGGAAGAAAAATCATTCAAGGTGCACACAAAGGTGTTGTGATTGTGATCAATGCAACCGTTGTGCAAAACGATGTCATAATGTGATGGTTTATCGAGAGCATGAACATGGAAATGGATGCTCAATATGTGTATGTTATCATGCAATTGATGGTGGGCAATATGATCATGATGTATGAATATGCCATCAAGAAAGATCACAACAAATTTGCTAACAAATTGCAAAAGCTCATATATTATGGATGACATGGAAATGCAAGATGCAACAAGGCAATCATAGTGTGAGTCAATCCATGCATAAGATGCAGATTTCTTATGGGTGGTGTTGTACCATAGCTTGATGTCGTGGCATAAGTCACTACTGCAGGATGGTCCAAACGCGACAGTCGAATCAGAGACCCTTCAACAAAACTGTGTGCCATGCATCAATCACAAACAATGATGTAATAAAACCGTCAAAAAAGATGCAAAAAGTTTGCGATGGCGGTGACATCAAACACGGTTCATATTGGAGTTACGTGTGCGATGTGTGGCAAACGGTTAATTCAGAAGAACTGTTTGCGATGATGCAGAACAACAGAAATGGGCAGCCAGATGAGGGTGTGTGTGATATACGACATACATGTATGTGAAGACAAATAATAACACATACGATTGTTGCTAATAAGCAGTGTGATTTGCTATGTCTACAGAAGAATTACATAAGTGACTATACAGATCATTCACACAGACATCAATAAACAATTGTATGCATTCTAAACTAGGAGAATCGACCGTCTAGTCATCTACTTCTTGTGATGCTCCCACCACTGCTATGTGGCTCGATCCCTCGTTTGGGGCAGGAAGAAGACACTCCCTCATGTCAACGATCCGCTTGTGCATCTCGTAGCTTGTGTACGAGTCCTTGGCTGCGTACGTGACGCGTTGTTCAGCCAGTCTCTCATGCCAGACAGTGTGCCAGGCGTTCTTGTCCTTCTTGCTCTCATCCTTCATCTTCATGTAGTAGGGTTCGATCATGGTCGAGGCGAGCTCAACCAGGGAGTTCTGTTTGTTGTTGTTGCTACCCCAGACCTTGTAGTGGTCCTGGATGTTGACAAGATTCTGGCATTTCAAGACCGAAACCTTGAGTGCTTTTAGATCGTTGGTGGTGTCCACCATAGAGAAACTGTAGTCGGAGCTGTTGATAAACCTGGAGAAACGCTTGCAAGGCCTTGTGGCCACGTGGTAGTGGTAGATGAGGACATCATGTCGCACGCACAACTGGGTGATGCCAACCTTCTGATCGTGCTCGGCACGACCGATGGTGTACTCGAGGTCGAAGCCGACCACTTGGTACTTGTCCTCGGCAAGGAATTACTCCATAGTTTGGATGGATCTCTCCACCGAGACCACATCGTTCGTGTGCACCACTAAGAGGGCCTTCCCCCTCACGTGGGTGTCCACTACGTGATGCGTGGTGAACTGCCCGCCGTTGTCATCGTCGGCTGCTGGGAGCGCCATTGGAGCCACGGGGAGCGCCATTGGAACCGCTGGATGTCCTCTCTGTATGTGTTGTCGTGGGTGTGCTTATTGTGTCGTGTGACGCGAGAGATGAAGGTAAATGGCCGCATGAATA
Source organism: Secale cereale (assembly GCA_902687465.1). Taxonomy (NCBI): domain Eukaryota; kingdom Viridiplantae; phylum Streptophyta; class Magnoliopsida; order Poales; family Poaceae; genus Secale; species Secale cereale. Next base: position 692,845,726 of record LR738715.1, read on the forward strand.
AATGGGGGTCGGGCGTCCTGGATTCTCGGTGCGTCCGCATGGAAGTTTTTGCAACGGGTAACTGCATAGTCGCGCCGCGCCTGGCGCAACCGCATGCACACGAACGTGCGTGATCTTGTGCCAGCCCCAAACACTGGCAGCGTGCATGGAGGGACGAGGGTAGAGCACCCGGAGGGATGCGAGAGCAGAACGTGCGCGGTGGGACGCGAGCAGAGTTCGCCTCGGCCGCCTCAACCGCAAGCAACCGCACGCATAGAGCAGTTGAACACGCATGAAATGGTCGCCTACAAGCCGGCAGACAATTGCGTCGGTGCGTAGAGAGCGGCCCTGTTCTACTACCTCCATCTTGGTATTTAGTCCCCTTTATATTCCGTGCCCTACTTTGCCCTTAAATTTAACAAACAAAATGTTAACGCATGTTATAAAAATTATATAATTGGTAGTAGTAGTAGTAGTAGTAGTAGTAGTAGTAGTAGTAGTAGTAGTAGTAGTAGTAGTAGTAGTAGCAGTAGTAGCAGTAGCAGCAGCAGCAGCAGCAGCAATAGCAGCAGTAGCAGCAGCAGCAGCAGTAGCAGCAGTAGTAGTAGCAGCAGCAGCAGGAGCAGCAG
>LR738715.1:692846692-692883391 GCA_902687465.1 Secale cereale
TAGTAGTAGGAGTAGCAGGAGCAGCAGTAGTAGTAGTAGTAGTAGTAGGAGCAGGAGCAGCAGTAGTAGTAGTAGTAGCAGGAGCAGCAGCAGCAGCAGTAGTAGTAGTAGTAGTAGTAATAGTAGTAGTAGTAGTAGTAGTAGTAGTAGTAGTAGTAGTAGTAGTAGTAGTAGTAGTAGTAGTAGTAGTGCTGCAGCAGCAGCAGCAGCAGCAGCAGTAGTAGCAGTAGTAGTAGTAGTAGTCGTAGTAGTGGTAGTGGTAGTAGTAGTAGTGGTAGTAGTCGTAGTCGTAGTCGTAGTAGTGGTAGTAGTAGTAGTTGTTGTTGTTGTTGTTGTGGTAGTAGTATTTAGGGGCTATTTTGTTCAGTTCATCTGACTATAGATGTGGTGAAACTATACAATATATATATTTGAACTAGCTATTTCAGTACCTGGTTGGCAAAAATTGGGGAAAAGTTTGGTCGATTCAGCTGTTGGTTTGAACTGTTTGTATAAAGAACGACTTCTTAATCTATGAATGAAATCTTTGCTTAATTACTGAATTTTGGTTACAAAAATTAGATAGTGCTAGTGATTTTTAGCTGCATATTTTGACAAAACGCAGTGTTACAAGGTTGACAAATGGCAATGTTACTAGATCAACAAATGTCAATCTTTCCAGTTTGACAAATGGCAACATACCCAATATGAAAGATGCAAATCTTACCAAATTGTTTGTACGTGGTTGCACACGGGTCATCCAAAACAACCATTGGCATTGAAGGGACGCACAAATCCCGCTCGGCACATTTTCTCTTGGCTTAGCGCCGAAGTATGGATTTGCATATGGGTGTTCCATCTAAGACATTTGCGATCAAGAGCTGAACAAATCCTGCTCGGCACATTTTCCCTTGGCTTCCTGGGGAAGCAGTCGGTTTGCATACGGGTGTTCTAACTAAAATGTTTGCGATGAGTGTTTTATATTTAAAAACCATTGACGTTTTTTTCAAAAAAAAATCGTTTGATAAGTTTGTACATTAAGAGAGAAAAATGCAAGTTTGTTCAAACCATATCTTTCATTCAGTCACACTACGAATTTATAATCATATGATCGAGATACAGTATTAAACCCCCCCAAAAAAACTATTTCCGACGGCGGTGGAGGCGGTGTGCCGCGCCGTCGTTGTCGTTGTCATCCTTCGGGACGCCGTTGTTGAAGTCTTCAAGGCAGCACATAATGTTCTTCACTTGTAAATCAAACATCATGTCGTCGCGCAATCGACGCGCGGGGCGCAGAAGGATGGCAACTGGCGGCGCTGAGAGGTAGCGGTCGATGGCGGTGTCCCATGCCGTTGAGGGGGGCGCGCGCACAGGCACGGGCGCGGCGGGAGCAGCCAAACGCGTGGGGACCGGCGCCACGGTGGATGGAGGGGCACGCACGGGCACGGGCACGGGCGCTGGTGCTAGCATGTACACGAGCTCACGCAAGTCCGCGAAGACCTCGCTGACGCCCATGGCTTCCATCTCTGCGATAGTGCTCAACGACCAGCCCGTCAATGCTACGAGGATGGTTGCTGGCACGGGCGCGGGGATGGGGGCTGGGACGGGAGCGGGGGCAGCAACCGTCGCGGCCAGCTCGTTCAGGGCCGTGTCCATGAGGCCCCATTCCTCCTTATTTTCTATCTCCTCCGGCTCGGAGTCAACTTCACCAAACTTGAAGACTAGTGGTAGATGGTCCTTCTACGCCATGGCATTGGTGGAGGCCTGCGGGAGGGAGGGGAATGGCAGGCGAACAGTAAGGCCGCCCGTATTAGCACTATTGTATGTATAACCGTATTTGATCGCTCGCCGGTCGCACACGACCTCATTTTGCCGAGCGTGTGCGCCAGGAGGGCATATCCCCGACGGTTTCTGGGTCGTGTGGGAAGGACCCCCCTATCGCAGTCACTCACTAGGTGACGATTCAGAAGGCCGTCATGGAAAGGGGTTAAAAATCGTTTGTATAACACCTTGTTGTACCAGTGAGTGGTCTTTTGGTGGTGCATCCACTAAGTCCGAGCACTCCTCAACTTGAAGCTCCATAGGGTCTATCTCCAATGTCAGTCCTCCATCCAATAGATGTATCATGTAGACAAGAAGAAGGAGACACCAATGAAATAATGACCCATCCAATATGCGTAATTGAGGATGGCTCAAAGGGAAGAAGTTCACCTTTATGAGGATGTCGAAAATGTTGGTGTCGCGCATCATGTAGGCCTTTGCAAGACCAATATGTCTCGTGATGGTACCGCCTTGTGAATCCTTTAAAATAAAATAACATGACAAACACTCAAAAAACTAATGAGGGTAGTGGAAATGCAAAACCTATCATTCGTGTGGTGCGATACCCAACAAGTGTTTGCATCATGCTCATCATAAGAAAGGACAAGGGAGTATTTCATAATATGAAGGCATATGATGCGAGAACAACCAAATATAATAGGCTCAATCAAACAAGCATGCATCACAAGTAAGGTGTCCAAGTCTCCAAGATCAATAAGCATAGCATGGTTGCACTCACTACAAGTGATGAGAGATGCAACTATTGGAGGCAAGCAACAATGAAAAAGATATATCATGTGAGAGGCATGAACGTATATGTCATCAACCCAAGAAAGCGAGCAAGAATGGAACATGGGTGATGCAACAAAGAAAGAAATCATAGTGATCAAGTCAAGAAAGCTAGTAGTGCGAGGTAATCATGGCATGTGTGCAAATAGTGAGCATATGTAATGCACATGACATATCACACGCATGAAAGCAAGATATGAGACAAGTCTCATCATTGTATTGGCAAGAGGTCCTATGTACGTAGCAATGGAGTATCATGACTCTCCCAACACAAGAATCAACAATAGCATGGGGCACAAAGAAATCATCGCAATGGCTACTAGTATCTCCACAAAGAAATCATCGCAATGGCTACTAGAATCAACAATCGCCGCACCACTCGTCATAGTGGTCATGCTATTGAATCCACTGGATTAACTCACACTCCAGCTCGGAGGCGTCGTTCCGAGGTTTTACTTACTCCAAATGCTCTTTACCCCAAAGCAGGTCTTATTCGACAACCCCTTAATCCGTCTAATTCGAATTATCAGGAAACTCCTCATTCATCTTCTGGCGAATCAGCAGCCACTCAGATTCCTCCCCTCAAGACTGTTCCTGGGTAAGCTGTTTCTTGCTTTTTCCGGTTTAACATTTGTTTTTGACTCTTCTGATTTTCATTATCTTTAACTTTCGCAGTAAACCCAAGCCTAGTAAAAAGGCCAAACTGAGTAAGCCGGCAGTCGATAATACCACTCCTGAACTGGCAGAAAACCTGAACTTGCTGAACCTTCTGAAGACAATGCTGAGATTCCACATGATGATCCTCCTCCCATGGATCATGATGTCTTTGTTGATCAGGGGAGCGATCCAATGGACCGTGACCTTGAACCGGCCAGCCCTGCCCTGGCTAGCCCCTGCTAGTCCCCCTAAGCAAGCGGCCGCTTCACCTGGCGATGTTGAAATCACTGGGACTGGTTTTACTACTCCAGGGGAGCCCGTTGCTTTGACCAAGCATACTGCCAAGGAAGACATTCTCAACAAGGACAAGGGCAAGTGGAGTGCTGATTTTTCCAGCTACGCTCAGCTCAGTGCCCAGGAACTCCATTCCGTATATTTAAACCGGCTATTCACCAGCCGTGACTGTCGTGGAAATAGCACGGCAGATGTCCGGTTTAGCGGACTTGATGATGGAACCATCGCACGGGTTAGCTTGAAAGGGTTCATAGCACACAAAGGACACAGAGGGTTTATACTAGTTCGGCCCCTTCGATGAAGGTAAAAGCCTACGTCTAGTTGGTTTGGTATTACTTGGGCGTCGGATTACAGGGAGCGGATTCGCTTGCCTGTGTCTCGACGGGTTGATTGTTGCTTGTCCCTGAACCGTCGCCGGGTCGTCCCTTTATATAGAGGGTACGCCTGGTCCGGTTTATAGAGTCCCGAGGCCGGCTCATATTTGTGTCCGCCTCGGTCTCTGTCTTTTCTTCCTTATTTCTCAAGTTACATCACTTGGCGGTTTACAAATCTTAACTCTACACACGGGCCCTAAGATCTCATGGGCCGTAGCCTTTACTAAATATTACAACCAAGTATAATATGACTAAGCCGGTTTACACAAGCCGGTTTATACCTGCTAGTCATATCCCTGACATTAGGCCCCAGAATGATTTGAACTTGTTCACATCAGACTTCTTTGTCTTGTGTAATTTATTCTGTATTCCCACTCTTGTAAACCGGCTCTGACGTCATCTTCGAGATTCACCAGATCTGATCGTGACATCATCTCCGCATTTAACGCTGTGAGCTGTACTGTAGCTTTGTTTAATGGTTATCCGAAAATCGGGGCGTCAAAGGGATCTTTATCCGATCTTTACCCCCTCGAATCCCGCACCTGTCGCTTCGCATCTGTCCTTTCGCTTATAAATATCACCGTTCCCCTTCATTCTTCCTTCTTCTCGTCTCTTCTTCCTTCGTCCGCCGCCTGAGCTTCAAGACTCCATTGTCAGCCGAGCTCGAAGCACCGCCGTCGTCTCGTCGAATCAAGATCTCCCTGGCCGCTGCATCAACCTGATTCGTCCAGAGAAACTCCGCCGCTGTCCTCCATTGCTCAGTTACGTCCTTTCTTCCTCATTACTGATCTGCATTTGCTAGTGTTCCTCCCTTGTTCTTCCGCCATTAGGGCTTCCAACGAAAGCTTCGCCTTGTTCTTCGTAGATACATACCTCCTAGAAAATTTGTGACCTTTAGGCCCAGTCAACAGATCTTCCGCTTAGTATTAGCTTTAAATCTCGCCATCTATACATAATCCTGTAGATTCATCTGTTCCGCCTAAGATCCCTGGCGTTTCTTCTCCTATTTTCTTGTACTTTATTTTTCTTTTCCTTGCTCATCCAGATCTGTTCCACTTAGCTTGTTTACAAGGAAACTGTTTCTTCTCCTTTGTAGATCCATTAGATGTACTCTGGTTTAAATTGTTATGCCCTGTTCTTGCAAAACTTTATAAATTGAACGCGACGGTTTAGTTGTTCCTCTTTTACTGCCGTGAACCGGAAATGATGTAACTCGCTGTAATTGCCGGTTTAACCATGCCATTAGTCCTCAGTTCAAACCGTTGTGTAACTTTCATAGACAGTTTCCGGTTTATACTGATGTACCCGCGTAATCCGTTTTCTGCACTTTATCTTTTCCAGTACCTTCCTTTCATTGCAATGGCCAAGCAGTATGTCTCTTGCGATTGGGTCCCTTCTATCATTACTGAGGAAGATTTGGTCAAAATTTCTGAAATTGGTACGTTAGGCCCTCAATCTGTTTTGAAGTGGCGGGCCCCGGGAAATGAGTGTCCTCCTACTCCCAGGTCCGGGGAGGTTATTGTGTTCTTTGATCATATATCTCGAGGCTTCTCTCCCCCCGGTTCAAAGTTTTTCCGGGATGTTCTTGCTGCCTTCCAACTCCACCCTCAGGACATTGGACCCAACTCAGTTTCAAATATTTGTGACTTCCAAGTGTTTTCGGAGGTATATCTGCAAGAAGAACCGTCTGTCGATCTGTTTCGGGACTTCTTTCATCTGAACCGGCGCACAGAGTTCACCAGTGGACCGCATCAGGAGCTCGGCGGCGTTAGTATTCAAAAGAGGAGAGACGTTGTTTTCCCTCACGCCGCTTTACACACGCATCCAAAAGATTGGAATAAATCATGGTTTTATTGCATTGATACTTCTCCTGAAGGGGAGAACCCTTTGCCGGGTTATCGCGAAACCCGTATTCCGGAGAATCATCCTCTACCACAGCGGCTCAGCTCGGTTGAGCGGACCCGGTTTTCATCACAGCTCTCCAGGTTAAGGGCTTTCATAGCCAATGGTTTGATCGGAACTGATTTTATGCGCTGCTGGTTGTCTTGGAGTATTCTTCCTTTGAGCTAGCGATCACAGCTGATGTGCCAATACTCTGGTAAGCCGGACGATCCTCAACGGTTTAGCAAGGAAAAATTATCTGAATCGGAGGTTATTGAATCGGCGAAAAAGATGCTCAATGTCTCCTTGGCAGAATGCAGCCAAGTCGGATTAGCTCCTTATTATAAGAAGAATAAGCTGCCTGCAGTAAGTTTTTTTGCCCTGTATTTGTAACCCGTTCCTTTAAACCGTCTTTTCAATTGTCTTTCTTTCTCTTGAATAGTCTGATGATCCTTTCTGGAAGAGGAAGCCTCAGGAGAAAACCGGCAAGCAAATACGCCGAAAAACCTTTGCCAATAAGAAAAGAAAAGCAGCTGTTGACGCCAGTTCTCCCGCTGAAGATGATGATCCGGATTCCGATGTATGATTTAATCCGATTTGAATTTTGCAAACCTTTTAAACTTATATCTGTATCTAATAATATCCTTTCCACAGGAGTTGGCTGAAGGTGATAATCCGGCCGAAATTGAGGTAACCATTCTTTCTTCTGATTCAGAACCTCTTCCACAAAAAAGTCGTCGGACCGTCCGGAAATACCAATTTTCTCACCATTATGCTCAGTTCGATCCTAATTTTATTTTGAAGAAGCAACAACATGAAGCTCTTCGCCGGACCACTCGCCATAGTGGCCTGGCCGTGGAATCATCCGGAATTTCTTTAACTCCGGTTCGGAAACGCCGTGCTGAGGTGATACTTTCTCCGACTCTTCTTCATCCCAAGGCCGGGCTTATCCGAAAACCTCTTAAACCGTCTGATCCTGATTATCAGGAAACTCCGCTTTCTTCCTCTGGTGAATCAACTGCTACGCAACTTCCTCCCCTGAAAACCGTCCCAGGGTAACTTTTTTAACCTTTCCGGTTTATGATTCCTCTTTGTTTTATAACGTTTAACTTATTTTGTAAACTTTTCCAGCAAGCCAAAGCCCAGCAAGAAACCCAAGGCAAACAAGCCTCCAGCTGAGACCTCTACAGATAATCCGGTGGTTAATCCGGCAACGACCGTTCCTCCAGAAGGCGAACCCATAGCTCCTCTTGAGGATCCTGTGCCTACAGATCAAATCTCCATTCCTGAGAATCCTACTGCTGAAGATGCCCATAATCCGCCAAGTCCGGCCTGGGTCAACTCTCCTCAGATTAATCCGGCGTCTCCCAATCCGGCCCATATTGCAACTCCCCCAAACGTACCTGCTTCTCCGGATGTTGTGGTAACTGGGACTGCCTTCGTTGCTCCAGCTGAGCCAACCGTTTTAGCCAAGCATACGGCGAAAATGGAGAAGTTATCTACAGAGAAGGGGAAATGGAGTACTGAGATATCCAATCTTTCCGATATGAGCGCCCAAGAAATTTATTTCGGGTATCTAAACCGGCTCCACACCAGCCGAGATTATGAAGCAAGTCTGGTTAACTTAATGAGGGAGAAATATGAGGTAAACCTCTTCTTCTTATTTTGTATTTTTGATATGCTTCTATCCCATAACAGCCCCCAAGTTCCGGTTTAGCTGTGTGCTGAAGGTGAACCGGAACTTTATAGTTTGAACAATTGATCCATCCATTAGCCCCCAAGTATCAAGTGGATAACTTGTTTATGCATTTGATACTTGTAAAAATTTCTGATGACACTTCAACCATCCATTAGCCCCCAAGTGTCAAGTAGACAACTTGTTTGTGTGCTTGAGACTTGTAATCTTTGAATTGCTGCTACTTATTGCTTCAACTACCATTAGCCCCCAAGTGTCAAGTATACAACTTGTTTGTGTGCTTGAGACTTGTCTTGATTTTTACCTCTTGTCTTTTAACTGTGCGTGCAGGCTGAGTTAACCCGGAACACTTCTGAAATTGATGAACTTCGGAGCCGTCTTGCTGAAACAGAATCTGCCGCTTCAAAGGCTAAAAAAGATCTTCAGGTGAGTTTAAAGACTGCTGAAGACCTGAAGAAATACTTTGAAGAAGAGCGGACCGCTTTTGAGGTCCAAAAGAAAGATCTGGAAAAAAGGGTTCAGGACACTGAAGGGGCGCTTAATCCGGTTACCGAAGAATTAACCGGTTTAAAACGGCAGATTGAACTGATGACCTCTGCAGTCTTTGGTAAGTATAATCTGAACTCCTACTTTTATCCCTGTAATCTCCATTTGTGCCGGTTTAACCATAATATCTATATGCAGGTCGCCGTGTCTCCCATCTTGGGGATGACTTACGGAAGAAACTTAAAGCATGTTACACCTTGGTCGAGCAGCTGTATTTCGGCGCTCAGAGGATCATCAGTGCCACTTCTTTTGGTAAACCGGCCCCTACGACGATCCAAGATACGTTGAACAAGTTATCTGTTTTGCCGGCTCGTCTTGAAGAAGTCAAAAAATCCGCTGCCCGAGGTGGCGCTCTTCTGGCCCTTACCAGGGCTAAGGCTTGGGTCCCGGATCTTGATCCGGAGGAAGCTATGACCGGTTTTCCTGATACAAAAGACGACGGCTCGACTTTTACTGCAAAGGATCTTTATGCCTTGACAAAGGAGATGCGCCCCCTCACCAGCAAGCTTGCAGCTGAGTCCGATTTATCCAGGTATCATCTTGGATATGACTTGCAAAACGAACGGGTGGAGCGGCCGGTTTATGATACCGTGAATTTAATCCCGCCGGTTCGTCCTCATACCTTCGCTCCAGATATCGAACCTTTTGAACTGATCAACGAAGAGATGTATTTCCGGGCTTTAACGAAGATTGACTGGCGTGTGCCGGACTTCCAACCGCTTCAAGAAGATGAAGATGTTCCGGATCAAGGTGATGGCCAGCCGTCTCAACAAGGAGGAGCATAACTTTAAATTTATTCCTGTAATCACAGTTTGTGTTTCGTCAAACAATATTTCCAATCCGTCGGGCTTGCTATGCCTTGTAATAGGATAGCTGAAACTTGATCTGCTTTAATCCGGATATTTTGTCTTTATTAGATATTTGCCGATTGAAATGTTGTCTGATATTGTTTACCTTGCCTATCCTCTACTCCTGCAGAAATAATACTGAAAATATGTCCTAGTGGCTTACCACTGGACGAATTAAATTGTTCTCTTAAAAACGTCAAATAAGTATATCTTTATACTGTAGATAACTTTATACCTGAGATTATATACACTCAATATTCTTAATCCGGTAGGACTTTAAAGTCGCTTGATGAAGACCTTCATGGATCCAATTAGAAATCCGAAAAAATCCGGTTCATCTTGATGATACATTCCGGTTCATCTTGTTTTCCAAGACTATGTTCAGGAATTTGTAGCTTTTTGCCTGATATATGATCCGGGCTGTAATGAACACCGGGTTACTCATGCTGGTTTTCATGACCCAGACTTTCCACTTTATAGACATGTGGTCAGCTTCTATAGCTGCTCCACTCCGGTTTAAAGGGTTATAAAACACAAACCAAAAAAGACGCAAATTTTGCAAATAAGACCATGTAGTCGAGGCTTTTTAAGAGCTGCCAGGCTCAAAGCAAGGTTCAGCCAATCAATGGGACGTGGTTTGTCCATCTCTTCCCAGGGGGCCTAGCCAATCACTGAACGTGGAATTATCCAACTTTTCAGAGGGCCGAAAGAACCGTAAATAAAAACTGAGGCAATCAATGGGACGTGGTTTATCCAACTCTTCCCAAAGGGCCTAGCCAATCACTGAATGTGGCATTATCCAACTTTTCAGAGGGCCGATAGAATTATGAAAACTGAGCCAATCAATGGGAGTGGGCGTTACCACTCCCAGAGGGCCTCCAGGGTTCCTCCTGAACCGGTGGGTAATTTTAAACCAATCACTGAACGTGGAATTATCCAACTTTTCAGAGGGTCTCCAGGGTTCCTCCTGAACCGGTGGGTAATTTTAAACCAATCACTGAACGTGGAATTATCCAACTTTTCAGAGGGTCTCCAGGGTTCCTCCTGAACCGGTGGGTAAATTGTGAAGCCTCCTCTCTTCAAACCGGATATGATCTCATGTTTTTAGAGAGCTTTATTGCTCCTTTGCATACTCTGCAAAAAAATCAATTTCTAAACCGGCCAATATATTGAAATATAATATCTGATAATAAACTTGTGTGGTTGTTCTCACATGATTTTTGTATATGGAAAAAGGGCTAAGCCCCCGGTTTACTGAGGGTGACGGTTTATTCATTACTCATAATATATACATAGGATACATTGGAGCACGTAGCTCAAGTATAGTATGGCCGTAAATGGGCGATATTCCACGGCCTCTTCGTCTCCTCTTCTGATGTTCGTGAGTCCTTGTGTTCTCGAACGTCCACCAAGTAATATGAACCGTTGCGTAGATTCTTGCTGACCACAAAGGGCCCTTCCCAAGGCGGAGATAGCTTGTGCATATCTGTTTGATCTTGGATGAGCCGGAGTACCAAGTCACCCTCCTGGAACGTCCTTGTTCTAATCCGGCGGCTATGATATATGCATAAGTCTTGTTGATAAATCGCAGATCGTGCTGCAGCTATATCACGCTCTTCATCCAGCCGGTCTAAACTGTCCTGTCTTGCTCTCTCGTTGATTGTTTCAACATAAGCCGTCACCCTTGGCGAATCATGACGTATATCGCTCGGAAGGACTGCTTCAGCACCATAAACCATGAAGAAAGGTGTGTAACCTGTAGACCGGTTTGGTGTAGTGTTGATACTCCAAAGGACAGATGGCAATTCCTCAACCCAACATCCTGGGGTTCTCTGCAAAGGTGTCATAAGCCGGGGTTTGATACCTCGCAAAATCTCCTGATTTGCCCTTTCAGCCTGACCATTGGATTGGGGGTGGGCCACAGAAGATACATCCAAACGAATATGCTCTCATTGACAGAACTCTTCCATCTCACCCTGAGATAAATTGGTGCCATTATCCGTGATGATGCTGCGTGGAAAGCCAAACCGGAAAATTACTTTTTTGATGAATTTGACTGCCGTTGCCGCATCACACTTACTTATAGGCTCTGCTTCAACCCACTTTGTAAACTTGTCTACAGCTACCAGTAGATGAGTTTTCTGATCTTGGGATCGCTTAAAGGGTCCAACCATATCCAGCCCCCAAGTCGCAAACGGCCAAGTTATTGGTCATCCGGAGCTCCTGTGCCGGAACTAGAGCACGCCTTGAAAATTTCTGACAAGCGTCACACTTCCGGACCAGATCTGCCGCATCTGCATGAGCAGTTAACCAATAAAAACCATGTCGGAATGCTTTAGCCACCAATGATTTTGAACCGGCATGATGACCACAATCCCCTTCATGAATCTCGCGAAGAATCTCACAACCTTCCTCAGCTGATACACACCGCTGAAATACTCCAGAAGTACTGCGATGGTGAAGCTCTCCGTTTGCAATCGTCATGGACTTAGAACGCCGGATTATCTGTCGTGCTTCTTCTTCATCGTCCGGTAACTCCCCTCGGCTCAGGTATGCCAAATAGGGCAGCGTCCAATCTGGAATAACATGGAGCGCTGCAACTAACTGTGCCTCTGGGTCAGGAACAGCTAGGTCTTCCTCCGACGGTATCTGAACCGAAGGATTGTGCAATTCATCCAAAAAGATGTTTGGTGGCACCGGTTTACGTTGCGACCCCAGCCGGCTCAGAGTGTCAGCCGCTTCGTTCCTCCGCCGGTCTATATGATCCACCTGATTTCCTTTGAAGTGTCCTGCAACTGCTTCAACCTCTCGTCTATAAGCCGCCATGAGGGGATCTCTTGAATCCCATTTGCCAGAAACTTGCTGTGCCACCAGATCTGAGTCGCCAAAGCACTTAACCCGGCTCAAGTTCATTTCCTTTGCCAACCTCAAACCATGAAGTAGTGCTTCATATTCCGCTGCATTATTAGTACAAGGAAACAATAAGCGAAGGACATAACAAAATTTATCACCTCTAGGGGAAGTTAAGACAACTCCAGCCCCCGAGCCCTCCAACTGTTTTGAACCGTCAAAGTGAATCGTCCAATAAGTAAGATCCGGCTTCTCCTCAGGAGTCTGCAACTCTGTCCAATCATTGATGAAATCTACCAATGCCTGAGATTTTATAGCAGTGCGTGGTACATATTTCAACTCATGTGGGCTGAGCTCAATGGCCCATTTCGCTACTCTGCCCGTAGCTTCCCTGTTCTGGATTATATCTCCCAATGGTGCTGAACTAACCACAGTTATTGGATGACCTTGGAAATAGTGTTTCAACTTCCGGTTTGCCATGAACACACCATATACCAACTTCTGCCAATGAGGATATCTCTGCTTGGATTCAATGAGTACTTCACTCACGTAATAAACCGGGCGCTGAACCGGATACTCCTTCCCTGCTTCCTTGCGCTCAACCACAATTGCAACGCTAACTGCCTGTGCATTAGCAGCGACGTATAACAGCAACGGTTCTTTGTCAATAGGAGCAGCTAAAACCGGTGGTTTTGCCAATTGCCGTTTCAGATCCTCAAACGCTGCGTTCGCCTCATCACTCTATATAAACCGGTCTGTTTTCCTCAACATCTGGTAAAGTGGGATCGCCTTCTCTCCCAAACGGCTGATGAACCGGCTTAATGCTGTGATCCGGCCAGCTATGCGCTGAACATCGTTGATGCAGGCTGGTTTAGTCAAAGATGTGATGGCCTTGATCTTCTCTGGGTTGGCTTCTATTCCTCTGTTTGAGACCAAGAATCCCAGTAGTTTACCTGCCGGAACACCAAAAGCACACTTCTCCGGATTAAGCATCATCTTATAAGCTCGAAGATTATCAAAAGTTTCCTTAAGATCCTCTATCATTGTTCCTTCCTTCCTTGATTTGACTACAATGTCATCCACGTAGGCATGAACATTCCTCCCTATCTGCCCTTTTAAACAATTCTGAACGCAACGTTGATAAGTTGCTTGTGCACATTTAAGTCCAAAAGGCATAGACACATAGCAAAAAGCACCAAAAGGAGTTATGAAAGCTGTCTTCTCTTGGTCTTCCACTGCCATCTTGATCTGGTGATACCCTGAATATGCATCCAAAAAACTTAGCCGCTCACATCCCGTTGTGGCATCGATGATCTGATCAATGCGAGGGAGTGCAAAAGGATCAGTCGGGCAAGCTTTATTGAGGTCTGTGTAGTCCACACACATCCTCCACTTCCCATTCTTCTTCAACACCAGCACCAGGTTAGCCAACCACTCCGGATGAAAAACTTCTACTATGAACCCTGCGGCCAAAAGTCTGGCCACTTCTTCCCCTATAGCCTTGCGCCTCTCCTCATTAAAGCGGCGCAGATACTGCTTGACCGGTTTAAACTTCGGATCAATATTTAAACTGTGCTCAGCGAGTTCCCTCGGTATACCTGGCATGTCAGAAGGTTTCCATGCAAAGATATCCCGGTTCTCACGGATGAACTCGATGAGCGCGCTTTCCTATTTGGGATCAAGGTTAGCGCTGATAGTGAACTGCTTAGACGAATCTCCTGGCACAAAATCAACTTGGTTGGTCTCTTCTGCTGATTTAAACTTCAACGCCGGATCATGCTCGGTAGTTGGCTTCTTCAGCGGAGTCATATCTGCCGGATCAACATTATCTTTATAAAATTTCAACTCTTCTGTGGCACATACTGCTTCTGCATAGGCTGCATCTCCTTCTTCACATTCCACTGCTATCTTGCGACTTCCATGAACCGTGATCGTGCCCTTATGACCCGGCATTTTAAGCTGCAAATAAACATAACACGGCCTAGCCATAAACTTAGCATAAACCGTCCTTCCAAACAGAGCGTGATATGGACTTTTAATTTTGACGACTTCGAAAGTGATCATCTCTGATCTGGAATCATACTCATTCCCAAAGGTAACTTCCAAGTCAATCTTTCCAACCGGATAAGCTGACTTACCTGGGACCACTCCATGAAACACTGTATTTGATTGCCTTAGCTTCTTATCCGTCAGACCCATACGACGGAAAGTCTCATAATACAAGATATTGATACTGCTACCACCGTCCATGAGAACTTTAGTGAATTTGTAACCTCCCACCTGAGGCGCTACCACCAAGGCTAAATGGCCCGGATTATCCACTCGCATCGGGTGGTCTTCCCTGCTCCATACAATGGGCTGCTCTGACCAGCGAAGAAATTGCGGTGTCGCCGGTTCAACTGCATTAACAGCCCGCTTCAAAACCTTCTATTCTCTCTTACACAGACTTGTGGTGAAGACATGATATTGCCCACTGCTCAATTCCTTCGGATTACTCTGATATCCAGATTGCGGCTGCTGTTGCTGACGCTGTTGCTGCTGATTTCCCTGACTATTATAATTCCCTTGGCTCTGCTGCTGATTACTCTGATTATTGTAACCACCTTGATGATGTGACTGATTGCCCTGGCCATTATAATTCCCTTGATTATTCTGATTACCTGCCCGGTTTTGATAACCATTGCTGTTGCCCCTATATCCTGATCCGGAGTTGTTCCCCTGATGACCCGGACCATAAAATCCAGGACCTGAACCGCCATTTGGAGGCCGATTATGGGGATTGAAACGGCCCGCCACTGCCTTCATAAGGGGTATGCACTCCCTCATGGTATGCTTTGCCGTTTTCCCTCTTGCGCTATGCTTCGGACAAGGCTGATCTAACTCTTGATCCCAGCTAAGTTTTCCTCCGCCGGTTTGTGAAGGTGGGTCTCCTAGGCTATGCTGAAAATCCCCTTGAACTTGAGTGCTAGCCACGAAGTCAGAACCACCCTCTGCCTTCCGTTTGCCCAAAAAACTTGAGGTAGCCGGATTAATTGGCGCCGGTTTACCAGACTTGCTAACCTTCCCAGTCTTGTCTCCTTCCGCTTCTGGATACTTGGTATTATCAGAGTCTCCGTATTTCACCAGGGCACTCATGAGAGTTCCCATATCATTGCAGTCCCTTTTAAGCCGTCCGAGCTTTAACTTTAAAGATTCAAACCGGCAATCGTTCTCCAAAGTCACTATCGCCGTACTAGGATTAATACTATTCGAAGAGTGTAAAATCTCTGCTACTCTCCGTACCCAAGCTGCTGTAGACTCCTGCTCTCCTTGCACACAAGCTGCTAGATCCACCACTGACATCGGCTGTTTGCATGTATCTTTGAAGTTTTTGATAAACTGGCTGCGTAGTTCCCCCCATGATCCAATAGAGTTCGGGGGTAGAGCTTTCAGCCAGGTCCGGGCCGTACCTTCGAGCATCATAGTAAAATACTTAGCACAAGACGATTCATCCACGTCCAGCATCTCCATGGCCATCTCATAACTTTCAACCCAAGCTTCCGGAGCTAAATCTGCTATGTAATTAGGTACCTTGCGGGGCCCCTTGAAATCTTTAGGCAGCTTGACACCCCGTAAAGCGGGGATAAGACACTGCACCCCAAAGGAACTCGTCGTAACTCCTGTTTCTGCAGTGGCTGTGTGAACCGGCGTTGTTTGACGAACCTCCTCCCGAGCTCCTGATCTAACCCGGTTTATATCCGGAGCTGGTACCGCCGCACCCGCCGGATTATCCTGCCTGCGCTGATGCCTCCTCCGTTCACTGCTAGACACTTCTGGCTCCTCCCAATGCCTAGTATAACTTCGGCTGGGACATGGTGTTGAATGTAGCCTCTCCCTGCTATGAGAATATGCTTGCTGATGTATCAACGCCGTATTAAGTAGCTCATTGACCCTGCGCGCCTCCATTGCCACCGGGGACGTCTCCTCCACCGGTAACGCAGCCAAACATGCAGCAGCTGCGGCGATGTTATCCAAAGGGTTTGAATAATGACCTGGAGGAGCGGGAACGTAAGGTGCCGATGTAATCCGGCGATCACGCTCTGCGGCGGGCTGTTGAACCGGCTCCTCCCTGGCGGGAGGTGCCCTCCTGATTGGAGCCAGGTTATTACTAGTCCCAGCTCCAGGTGTCCTGAACAGATTTGTTGCCTCATAAACCGGCGGCAAACGAGACTGGTACTTTCGTCCCCTTACTCCTTCCATAGAAGCTTGCTCCATCCTTAGGTAGAAAGCCTGATCATCCAGCTCTGCCTGCCTCGCTGCTATCATCTCTCTCTCTGCCTTCAGGTCTTCTTTTAACTGATCAATCCGGCCTTTCAACTGAAGGAGCTCTGCATCATGATGCGCCTTGTCTGCTGGAGCTACTGTTTCCACCGCTTTAGCTGTGAATTCATCCATCAAGGTGGATAGAACATCAGTAAGTGAGAGGGTCGTGTCGCTCCCTCCTACGCCAGCTTCAGCTATCGTCCCGTTCACCGGAGGCTGTGAACCGGCCATAAAGACCGCCACCCGGTTTGGCGGGTCGAAGGGGTCCGGAATACTATTTCCTTCGGACTCGCCCTCAGACCGGCCGTCCTGCAACTGATACAGATATTCAGTTTCTCCGGATGAAGATTCGTCGTCGGAGTAGACAACGGTTGCACCATCGGATTCCGATCCGTCTGCGGCTCGAACTCCGTGGATTGCTCCAACGAACACGCGCTTCTCGGCGGGCTGAATCCGGGCCGATCTCGCACGCTGAGCCGGCTCGATGATGTTGGGGAAGATGTCCGGCTCAGGTCCCGGTTCGCCGATTTTGCCGATGAAGACTTGGATGCCGCCGAAAGGAACCCGGTATCCATATTCGATTGAATCGGCCTCCGGTCCCCAACCTGCGTCGTCGATGTAGATCCGGCCGCGGCGACTTTTGGTCATCCGGCCGACCGCGTAACCCTTGATCCCTTCAAAGCTGCCCTTCAAGAACTCGAAACCATCGTGCGGAGGCCCCACGGTGGGCGCCAACTGTCGTGGAAATAGCACGGCAGATGTCCGGTTTAGCGGACTTGATGATGGAACCATCGCACGGGTTAGCTTGATATGTGCTTGGGACTTTGACTGAAATGCTTCATGAATATATAATGTACTTTCATTTTGCCAGACTGGTTTGAACCGGAAGATCTCTGAAGTAACCGAGCTCCGGGATAACTTGAAGTTCCAAGAGACTGCTGCTGTCAAAGTCAAGGACGAGCTTACACTTGCTTTAGCAAGTATAGAGAAGCTGAAAAAAGACTTTGAAAAAGAGCGGTCAGACTGGGATGCTGAGAAGGCTGGCTTGGAGAAAAGAGCAAATGATGCAGAGGCTGCTCTTAATCCGGTGACAGAGGAACTGTCCAGATTGAAGCAGCAGATAAATGACATGACGTCCGCCATATTTAGTAAGTACTGTTAACACAACCCTGAACCTTGAAATCCTATACCGTTTTGGTTTAATTCATAATTTTAACGCAGGGAGGCGTATCACTCATCTTGGTGATGATGTGCGAAGGAAATTGAAAGCTGCATATACTCTGGTGGAGCAGCTATATTCCGGCGCTCAGAGGGCTGTCAGTGCTATCTCGCATAACAAACCGGCTCCTACCACAATCAAGGGTACCTTGGAAAAGCTGTCCATTCTGCCTGCTCGCTTCGTAGAGGTGATGAAGTCGTCTGCAAGGGCAGGTGCTCTGATGGCTTTGAATCGAGCGAAAGCTTGGGTTCCTGATTTTGACCCGGCGGAAGTGATGAACGGCTATCCAAGTATGAAGGAAGACGGATCAGCCTTTTCCAGCGATGACTTACGTGCATTAACCAAGGATATGCGGCCTTTGGCTAGCAAACTTGCCGACAAGGCTGATCTGTCTAGATATCATCCGGGATATGATGTTGAGAACATGCGGGCAGAGCGTCCGGCTTATGATATTGAAAATCTTATTCCGCCCATCCGTAAGCACACTTTTGCTCCTGACATTGATCCGTCAGACCTCGTAAATGACGAAGTTTATTTCCGAGCGCTCGCCAAGATTGACTGGACCACTATTGACTTCCAGCAGCTGGAAGAAACTGCTGAAGAACCGGAGCAAGCTGATCCTCAATCGTCACGGCAGGCTGACACAGAGTCTTAAACCGATGCCGGTTTATCTTGGGCTTGAGAAAAAACTTATTCTTTTGGGCTCTCCAGCGCCTTATAATAGGATAGTTGAAATATTTTATGTTGTCACATATTATCCGTTGTATGAGATTGCTTCAGTTGGCACTTCTTAATTATGTCTTGCTTATAATTCCTTTGGTGGTTTATTTCACCTGCTTCTGCATAAAACAATGTTGAAAATGTCGTGGCGGTTTATCGCCGGATGGGTCATAATGCCCAAACACATGGTCTAAGTTTTGAAGTGTGTATAAAATATAGAATATGCATCATACATGTGATTAAGTGTGTCACGATGAACCTTAATCCGGTAGGAAGAGATAATGATCCAAGGTGCAAGTGTTGATGACTCCCTTGATTATTTGTCGGTTCATCATGAAAACCGAACCGGGTTACAATTGTCAGGCCCAAGATGCGATTCTATCCCGATCACGTGACGCTTACGTGATTGGGGCACAACCGCATTTCGAGCGCTTAGCAAGATGGATATCATTACATCGTACCATTACATACATACATGGGGGATACAACAATACATACAAGTCACATGAATACAACAACATCAATACAAGGCATCCGACTACAGATGCAAACATGAAAAGCACAAAGACATCCATCTGCTATCCCAGGCTGCCGACCCGGAACCTAACCCAAGACTGAAGAAGAAGAAGACAGAACTCCAACACAACGATCAACGCTCTCACGTCAAGACATCGGAAACCTGCACCTGCAACTGTTGTTGTAGTATCTGTGAGCCACGAGGACTCAGCAATCCCATAACCATGGGTAACAAGACTATCAAAGCTTAATGGGAAGGAAGCGGTAAAGTGGTGAGGTTGCAGTAGCGGCTAAGCAAAAGTATGGTGGCTAACTTACGAGTACAAGAATAAGATGAGCATCTACGCAAACGGTCGCAAACTAGTAGTGATCGCTAAAGATCCTGAACTACCTACGAGTCAAACATAACCCCACCATGTTCTCTTCTCAAAGTGAAAAGAGACAGTCACGGTTACGCACACAGTTGTGTGTTTTACTTCGGATCCTCTGTCAAGTTTTCTACAACAGGACATTAACAAATTCCAATCTTCCACATAACCGCGGGCACGGCTTTCGAAAGATCATAACCCTGCAGGGGTGTCCCAACTTAGCCCATCACAAGCTCTCATGATCAGCTGAAGTAATAATAATTATTACCCCTTATCTTAGGGAAAATCCGATCAGGCTCGGTATCCCGGTGCACAAGACATTTCGACAATGGTAAAACAAGTCCAGCAAGACCTCCCGGCGTGCCAACACCATGATAGTAGCCGCGCGTATCTCGTCTCAGGCCACGACCGGATGGGCGATCCTACGGGAGCCAATCCTTGAGTTTCCCCGTGGTGGCCCCGCAGTCTCCCCGTTTGGGACCAACACCATCAGCACTGGCCCCCCTGCTATGTAGAAAGAATCCTCGGGTAGCGCTAACTCCCTATGCAATTTAATTAATTAATTAAGTTGTTATCATGAGAAAATTAAAACCAATGTTGGGCCTTGCTGGAGGAGTTTTATTCAAAGACGAAGTGTCAAAGGGTCCCCATATACCCAACCGTGTAAGGAACGCAAAATCAAGGAACATAATGTCGGTTTATCGGCGCCTAAGGTGGCATGAGTGGAACAAAACACCGAGCAAAAGGCCAAGCCTTCCACCCATGCCCAGTATATAGGTGTGTTAATAATAATAGATATTGTGATATTCCAACATCAAGTTCCCACCTGGAACGATCTTCATCTTCACCTGCAACTAACAATGCTATAAGAGGGGCTGAGCAATCGGGTAACATAGCCAAACAATGGTTTTTGCTAGGAAGGTGTCAAAGGTTAGAGGTTTCATGGCAACAAGGAGAGGGGCTGACAATAAGATGGGTAGCGCGACATATAACGATAGCATCGAGACAATTAAGCAAAAGCAATGATAGTAAAGGTATCCAAGGGTATGGTCATCTTGCCTGAGATCCCGCAAGGAAGAAGAACGGATCCATGAAGAAGACGAAGAAGAAGCCTTGAAGAAGAACCAAGGGTAGACGAACGAATCCTCACGAACGCAACGGAACAAGCACTAACGAGAAGAAGCAAGCAACACGGTAAACACACCACACGAGACATGACAATATGCTCAACCAAGTATGATGCAAAACAAGTCTACATATGATGCACAAACAGTCTGTACAGGAAGCAAAACATGGCAAGGTAGGAAGCACAGAAAAACAACACAAGCCTATATGATGCCATACATGGCAAGGTATGATGCATGACAAGTCTATACAGGAAGCAAAACATGGCAAGGTAGGAAGCACAGAAAAACAACACAAGCCTATATGATGCAATACATGGCAAGGTATGATGCATGACAAGTCTATACAGGAAGCAATACACGGCAAGATAGGAAGCACAGAAAAACAACACAGTCTATATATGATGCAATACATGGCAAGGTATGATGCATGACAAGTCTATACAGGAAGCAATACATGGCAAGGTAGGAAGCACAGAAAAATAACACAAGAATATGAAAATATGCTCAAGCAAGTAGGATGCAAGACAAGTCTATATATGATGCAAAACATGGCAAGGCAGGAAGCACTCAAAACAACACAAGTCAACAAGTTTAAATGAGGCCGGAAACTACATATAATAAAACCGGTAAGTCCTCATATGCATAATTTAAAATTTGTCCAGATCCAAACAAACCTTAAGTTAAAGTTGTAAAACAGCAAGTTAACATGCACCATGATAATCTACACGAAATTCTAGTCAAGTTTCATATAAAGTTTGTTTAATTCGGAGCTACGGCCTAGAAGATATGAGCACAACAAGACAAGCAAGGCAACGGTGCAAGATGCACCCAAACATCAAGCAAACATACTCCAAACATGTAAACAAGATGATATTATGATTATACATGCAAAATCACACAAGTTTCATATAAAAGCACACCCAAAACGGAGCAACGGGCTAAAAGATACACATGAAACAAGATATAACAACAAGTTGAAGTTAACAGCCACATAGCAACTTTGGAGCAAGAAATATATACTCTACAGCACTCAAACATGGTGACAAGAAGCATGGACATTAAGTAGACATATCCTACAGCAAACAACTCCATTGGAGCAACTCCATAGGAGGCATGGATCAATAGCAACAAGCTACAACATTTTCATCATGACGTTAAAAACCTGACAGAAATATTTTATAGCAACTTGGGAGCAAGAATTAAATAAGCTACAGCAACCCAAATGAACAAGTGAGGGCATGAATGGATAGACAATAACATGTACAACAAGGAATGATCAATGGCCACCCCAAAACTAACATGGATTTGACTAGGGCATCAAGCAAACATTGCATCAGGATAAGACAGATTCCAGACTTAGTGAAATTTCACTAAGTGTTAAAACAGCAATAACAACATGGCATGTTTACAAGCATGTTTAAGTCATCTCAAGGCATAACATGGCAAATGGTTTGCACCACAGCAAAGAACACATCATGGAGATTCTAAAACATCTAGGCATGTGACATGGGGACAAACACATCAATAGCAACGAGCTCCTCAACTAGGCATCTCGTAACAAGTTACAAAACCTAACAGCCACATGCACTTTTGCATCAGAGATAAACATGGCAATATGGACTCAAACAAGCATGCTACAGCAACCATCATGTAGAGCAACTCATGATGAACATTTTGACATATCATTTGAATCATTTGGATAAACATGCACCAAGTTATCATATCTCAAACATGGCAACAAAATAACAAGTAGCAGCAGTTTAAAACAAGTAGCACTCTTGCAACCGAGATTAGAGCATCTAGATGAACTCAAATGAGCATGGCCCAATGGAACAAAGTGTAGAGCATATCACCATGATCATTTAGACATAACATTCACTCAATTTGGACAAGCACACAAAAAGTTATCACTATGCAAAGTTGCAACAAAAAATACATAGAAAAGGACTTAGCGGTTTTTACAGAAAAAACAACGAGCGCTAGATACTAAACGGTGCACTGGGCGGGATTTAGAGGGTTCTCACCAGAGGGCCCGGTCCAGTTGGAGAGGAGGTGAGGCAGGCCGCGGTGAGGGGCCGAAGGGGAGATGGGCCGGCTGGCGCGGCCGAAGCGGCCTCGGGCCCAGGAGGCGCTGGGTGGCCGGTCGCTGGGTGCGATGGACCGGGCCGGCACTGGTCGTCGCGGGGCCAGTTGGGCCAATGGGAGAGGAGGCTGGAGGTGGACCGCATCTGGCTGTGCCGGTTGGGTGTAGTAAGGTCGAAGAAGAGCGATGTTACACGGCCGTCTGGTCTCCTCCTCCGCCGTATGTGAGTCCTTATGTTCTCGAACGTCGACGAGGTAGTATGATCCGTTGTGCAGGTTCTTGCTGACCACAAAGGGTCCTTCCCAAGGTGGGGATAGCTTGTGCATGTCTGTCTGGTCTTGGATGAGCCGAAGCACCAGATCTCCTTCTTGAAACGTCCTGGTTTTAACCCGGCGACTCTGGTACCGGCGCAGATCTTGCTGATAAATCGTTGTTCGAGCTGCTGCTGTGTCCTGTTCTTCATCTAGCCGGTCCAATGCATCTTGCCTTGCTTTTTCGTTATCCGCTTCAACGTAAGCCGCCACCCGCGGCGAGTCATGACGGATATCACTAGGGAGGACCGCTTCAGCTCCATATACCATGAAGAAAGGCGTGTACCCTGTTGATCTGTTAGGTGTAGTGTTGATGCCCCATAGCACAGATGGTAACTCCTCCACCCAACAACCCGGTGTCCTCTGCAAAGGAACCATAAGCCGGGGTTTGATGCCTCTCAAGATCTCTTGATTGGCTCTCTCAGCTTGGCCATTATATTGAGGGTGAGCTACTGATGATACATCAAGGCGGATGTGCTCTCGTTGACAGAACTCCTCCATAGCCCCCTTGGATAGATTGGTACCATTATCAGTTATAATGTTGTGTGGAAAGCCAAACCGGAAAATCACCTTTTTGATGAACTGGACTGCCGTTGCCGCATCACACTTACTGACTGGTTCCGCTTCAAACCATTTGGTAAACTTGTCCACCGCCACCAAAAGGTGGGTCTTCTTATCTTGGGATCTCTTGAAGGGTCCGATCATATCAAGCCCCCAAGTTGCAAACGGCCAAGTAATTGGAATCATCCTCAACTCTTGCGTCGGTATATGAGCACGCGGTGAGAATTTCTGGCAAGCATCACATTTTCTGACCAAGTCTTCTACGTAGGCATGAGCCGTCAACCAGTAGAACCCATGACGAAAAGCTTTAGCCACCAAAGACTTTGAACCGGCATGATGACCACAATCTCCTTCATGGATCTCTTTAAGAATATCACAGCCTTCCTTTGGCAACACACACCGCTGAAACGCCCTAGAAATGCTGTGATGATCAAGTTCTCCATTGACAATAGTCATTGACTTGGATCGCCGGACTATCTGTCTAGCCAAGACTTCGTCCTCTGGTAACTCACCTCGGTTCAGGTACGCCAGGTAGGGAAGCATCCAATCTGGAATAACATGAAGTGCCGCGACCAATTGTGCCTCCGGATCAGGAACAGCCAAGTCCTCTTCTGAAGGTAACTGCACCGACGGATTGTGTAATACATCCAAGAAGGTATTGGGTGGAACCGGTTTACGTTGAGAACCCAGTCGGCTTAACGCATTAGCCGCTTCATTCTTTCGCCGGTCTATATGATCCACCTGATAACCCTTGAAGTGTCTAACAACAGCTTCTACCTCTCGCCGATATGCTGCCATAAGTGGATCTTTGGAATCCCACTTGCCAGACACTTGCTGCGCCACCAGGTCTGAATTGCCAAAGCATTTAACCCGGCTTAAATTCATCTCCTTGGCCATCCGTAGACCATGGAGGAGAGCTTCATACTCAGCTGCATTGTTAGTACAAGTGAACATTAAACGGAGGACATAACAGAACTTATCACCTCGTGGGGAAGTTGATACGACTCCAGCCCCCGAGCCCTCCAATTGCCTGGATCCATCAAAGTGAATAGTCCAATATGTGTGATCCGGCTTTTCCTCAGGTGCTTGCAACTTTGTCCAATCGTTGATGAAATCCACCAATGCTTGGGATTTTATCGCAGTACGGGGCACATACTTCAACCCGTGCGGGCTAAGCTCAATGGCCCACTTTGCAACCCGACCAGTAGCCTCTCTGTTCTGGATTATATGCCACAACGAAGCTGAAGTGACCACTGTGATTGGATGGCCTTGAAAATAGTGCTTTAGCTTTAGGTTTGCCATGAAAGACTCCATA
The DNA here is from genome assembly GCA_902687465.1 of Secale cereale. Taxonomy (NCBI): domain Eukaryota; kingdom Viridiplantae; phylum Streptophyta; class Magnoliopsida; order Poales; family Poaceae; genus Secale; species Secale cereale. The sequence goes on from LR738715.1 coordinate 692,870,950, forward strand.
CACCAATTTCTGCCAATGCGGATATCTCTGTTTTGATTCAATGAGCACCTCATTGATGTAGTAAACCGGCCGTTGAACCGGATATTCCTTGCCTGCCTCCTTACGCTCTACCACAATGGCAACAGTTACTGCACGGGCATTAGCTGCCACATATAACAACAACGGCTCATTATCAACTGGGGCAGCAAGGAACGGTGGCTCTGCTAATTTCTTCTTCAAGTCTTCAAACTCAGCATCAGCAGCATCACTCCAGACAAAGTGATCTGTCTTTTTCATCATCTGATAAAGCGGGATAGTCTTCTCCCCCCAAACGGCTGATAAACCGGCTGAACGCCGCAATACGGCCCGCCACGCGTTGGACATCGTTGATGCATGCCGGTTTAGCCAAGGATGTAATCGCCTTGATCTTCTCTGGATTAGCCTCAATTCCCCTGTTTGATACCAAGAATCCCAGGAGCTTGCCTGCCGGAACACCAAAAACGCACTTACCCGGATTAAGCATCATTTTGTAAATCCGGAGATTATCAAAGATGTCTTTCAAGTCTGTTATCAATGTCTCCTCCTTCCTGGATTTCACTACAATGCCATCCACATATGCGTGAACATTCCGCCCAATCTGTCCATGAAGGCAGTTATGCACACAACGCTGATAGGTCACCTTAGTACTCTTAAGCCCAAATGGCATAGATACATAGCAGAAGGCTCCAAAGGGAGTTATAAATGTCGTCTTCTCCTGGTCCTTAACTGCCATCTTGATCTGATGATAACCTGAATATGTGTCCAAAAAACTTAGTCGCTCACAACCTGCTGTAGCATCAATGATCTGATCAATACGGGGGAGGGCAAAGGGATCAGTTGGGAAAGCATTGTTCAGATCTGTGTAATCAACACACATTCGCCAAGTGCCATTTTTCTTAAGCACTAGCACCGGATTAGCCAACCACTCTGGATGAAACACCTCAATTATAAAGCCTGCTGCTAAGAGCCTGGCCACTTCTTCACCAATAGCCTTGGGCCTTTCTTCATTGAAGCGGCGCAGGAATTGCTTAACCGGTTTAAACTTAGGATCAATGTTGAGAGTGTGCTCAGCGAGTTCCCTCGGTACACCTGGCATGTCAGAAGGTTTCCATGCAAAAATGTCCCGATTCTCACGGATGAACTCGATGAGCGCGCTTTCCTATTTTGGAACTAGGTTAGCACTGATGGTGAACTGCTTGGATGAATCGCCAGGAACAAAGTCAACCTGTTTGGTCTCTTCAGCTGATTTGAACTTCAAAGCTGGATCATGCTCTGTAGTTGGCTTTTTCAATGGAGACATGTCTGCCGGATCAACATTATCTTTATAAAACTTCAGCTCTTCAGTTGCACAAACCGCCTCAGCATAAGCTGCATCACCTTCCTCGCACTCCAACGCAATCTTGCGACTCCCATGGACCGTAATAGTTCCCTTGTGGCCCGGCATCTTGAGCTGTAGATAAACATAACACGGCCTTGCCATGAACTTAGCGTAAACCGGCCGCCCGAACAGGGCGTGATACGGGCTCTTGATCTTTACCACTTCAAAGGTCAAAGTCTCCGACCTGGAATCATGCTCATCTCCCAAAGTGACCTCCAAATCTATCTTGCCAACTGGATACGCCGATTTACCGGGCACCACCCCATGAAAGACTGTGTTGGACTGCCGAAGCTTCTTATCTGTCAGCCCCATGCACCGAAAAGTCTCATAGTATAGAATGTTGATGCTGCTGCCTCCGTCCATAAGTACCTTGGTAAACTTGTAGCCACCTACCTGAGGTGCCACAACTAGAGCCAGCTGACCCGGATTATCAACCCGGGGTGGATGATCCTCTCGGCTCCACACAATGGGTTGTCCTGACCAACGCAGGTAACGTGGCACCGCCGGTTCAACAGAATGCACTGCCGTCTTGTAAACCTTCTGATCACATTTACATAAGCTTATGGTGAAGACATGATACTGCCCACTGCTCAGCTCCTTCGGATTATTCTGATATCCGGATTGCTGCTGCTGTTGGCGCTGTTGATTTCCCTGATTGTTATAACCGTCCTGGCCGTGCTGTTGGTTGTGCTGATTGTGCCCGTTGTGGTTGCCGTTATTGCTTTGGTACCCTGAACCGGATCCACCACCTTGATAACCCGGCCCGTGAAAACCGGGACCTTATCCGCCGGATGGTTCATGATCGTATCGAGATCGGTTCATGATTTCCTGCATAATAAAACAATCCTTCCAGAGGTGTGTAGCTGGCTTTTCTGTTGTACCATGCCTCGGGCAAGGTATATTCATCTGGCGTTCCAGATTAATAGGCGGCCTCCCATTTTGCGGGGGCGGTCTACCCTTGCGGCGTTGTCCGTCCTCCTGAGCATTGGTGTTGGCCGCAAAATCTAAGCTGCCATCTGCTTTACGCTTACCGTTGTATCCTTGATTCGCCGGGCTGGGCTGCGGCGCCTAACCATTCTTGTTTACCTTCCCTGACTTGTCATTATCGAAGTCTGGGTATTTGGTATTATCTGAGTCCGCATATTTCACTAAAGCGCCCATGAGTGTCCCCATGTCATCGCAATTGTGCTTAAGCCGTCCCAACTTCAATTTCAAAGGTTCAAACCGGCAATTGCCTTCCAAGGTTACCACTACTATGCTTGGGTTGATGCTATTGGAGGAATGCAGGATCTCTGACACTCGACGCACCCAACTACTTCTTGACTCATGCTCTCCTTGGACGCAGGCAGCTAAATTGACGACGGACATTGGTTGTTTGCACGTGTCCTTGAAGTTATCGATAAACCGGCGACGCAATTCGGCCCATGATCCGACGGAATTGGATGGTAAGCCCTTCAGCCAAGTGCGAGTTGTGCCCTATAGCATCATTGTGAAATACTTAGCGCGTGCTGCATCATCCACATCCAGCATCTCCATCGCCATCTCATAACTTTCAACCCATGCCTTCGGGGATAGATCCGCCGTGTAGTTGGGCACATTGCGCGGTCCCTTGAAATCCTTGGGTAGTTTTACGTTGCGCAAAGCGGGAGTAAGACAAGCCACTCCCAGGGAGCTAGACATAACCCCCGGTTCAACTGAGGTAGAAGGACGAACCGACGTTGCCTGACGGGCTTCGTGCTGTACTGCTAACTCGGCCTCCCGGCGTTGTCTGCCCTGATCCACCACGTTCTGAGCGTTCGCATCTCCTCCTGCCGGATCATCCCGCCGCGATGGATTACATCTCCGTGCGCTGCATGATACGGCTGGTTCATCCAGACGCCTAGTGTAACGCCGGCTTGGGCGAGTGGTTGAATGAATCCTCTCACGGCTGTGAGAATAAGCTTGCTGTTGAGTTAGCACCATTTACAAAAACTCCCTGGCCCGTCGTGCCTCCACTGCTACAGGGGATGTTCCTTCAATGGGAAGGGCGGCTAGTGAAGCGGCGGCGACTATGTTATCAAATGGATTAGAGTAATGACCAGGAGGGGTGGGCACATGCTGTGACGGCACAACCTGGCGGGTTGGCTCCGCGGCCGGCGGCTGGACTGACGCTCCTGTGCCTGGTGCTCCTCCCCGGTTTATCTCCGGTTGGTTACTGGTTCCTGCTCCTGGTGTGCTAATGAGGTTCCTTGCCTCGTAAACCGGTGGCAGGCGGGATCGTTGCCTTCTCATCATTACCTCGTGTGAAGCGGTCTGATCCAACATGAGTCGATAAGCTTGAGCATCAAGCTCAGCCTGCTTTGCAGCCATCCTGGTTTTCTCAGCAGCTAGGTCCAACTTGGCTTGATCTATCCGGCTCTTCACCTGAGCGACTTCCGCATCATGCTGCTCTTTATTGGCCTGGGCTACCTCTGATGTTAACAGCGATGTCAAAGTATCGACCAAGACGGATAAAGTTTCAGCCGGCGACGGATCAGGACCTCCAGCCCTAGCTCCCACCGTGTCTGATGTTAACGCCGCTGTAGTTGATGACTGCTGCATAGGTTGTGGTCCGGCCATAAAGACGGCAACCCGGTTTGGCGGATCGAGGGGGTCCGGAATACTGTCACCATCGGAACAGCCCTCAGAACGGCCGTCTTGCAACAAATATAAAGATTTTGTCTCTCCGGAGGACGATTCGTCGTCGGAATAGACAACAGTCTCACCGCCAAAATCTGATATGTCCTCGGCTTGTACTCCATGCACTGCTCCGACGAAGACGCGCTTCATGGCGGGCTGAATCCGGGCGGGTCTCGCACGCTGAGCCAGCTCGACGATGTTGGGGAAGATGTCCGGCTTAGGGCCCGGTTCGCCGATCTTGCCGATGAAGACGTGGATGCCGCTGAAGGGGACCCAATACCCGTATTCGATTGAATCGGCCTCGGGGCCCTAGCCTGCATCGTCGATGTAGATCTTGTCGCGACGACTCTTAGTCATCCGGCCCACTGCGTAGCCCTTGAGTCCTTCAAAGTTGCCCTTTAAGAACTCAACACCACCGTGCGCAGGCCCCACGGTGGGCGCCAACTGTCGTGGTTTTGTCACGGCAGATGTCCTAGCAAAAGGACTTAGTCGTGAGGCCATCGCTACGGGTTAGCTTAAAGGGGTTAAAGCGGACAAGGACAGAGGGATTTTATACTAGTTCGGCCCCTTCGATGAAGGTAAAAGCCTACGTCTAGTTTGGTATAATATTGCTAGGGTTTCGATGACCAGGGAGCGAATCCGCTTTGCCTGTGTCTCGAGCTATTGTTCTCTCTCCTGAACCGTCGCGGGTCGTCCCTTTATATAAGAGGTGACACCCGGTCCCGGTTTACAGAGTCCCGAGGCCGGCTTATAAACGTATCCGGCTCGGTCTCTATTCTTCCTATCTTACATCACAAGTTTACACATCATATGGCGGTTTACACATCATGGGTCCTAACACGCCTCTTGGGCTTTAAGCTTCTTGGACTAAAATGCCTCGCTCCATGTTTGACTGGGCTTCAGTAATAATGATCTCTATAGGCATAAACTGGCCCCTCCTAGGCGGTTTATTCCTAATAGTAATATCCCTGACAAGACACAAGCCACAACTCAAACAAGCTCGAACAAAATTGGGTTAAGTTGGGTTGGCAGAAATGTATGGTGGTATGCCAGGGATATGGTGAAGGCCCTAGGCAAAGATGCCAAAGTTACAAAATTTGATGAAGTCAAATGATATTGGTAGTATTTTTGTGTGATGGAGGATGTCAATAGCTTCAAAACGAGCTAAAGAACGTCAAAATTCGAGTCCGGGTGAATTAGTGATGGTCTACACGGTCAATTAGCCGAGTCTGAAGTTGGGAGGGGTGGTTGTACCGCTTTCGAGGGCAGTTTTACCACTCCTGGAGCGTCCTGGGGTGGAAATTGATGATTCCAAGAGCAAAATTGAGAAGATTTCATGGATGGAAAGTGGGGAAACTTGTGGGGAGGCTAGATCCACTCGAAATCCAACGAATCAATGGATCAAAATCAAAAAAACATCATCAAACCAACAGATCACAAAACAATTTGGGACTATTTTTTGTGGGGATTTTCGAAATTAGGGAAGAACACAACAAAATCAAGCTATAAAGCGGTGGGAGGGACTCCAAATTCGTGATAAACTTTGGCTCATAATACCATATGATGCGGGGCTAACCCGGTCTAGGCCTATCTTTCATGATTGGAGGGGATTCCCATGAAGAACACGAGGGGGAAATCAAGAGGGGGATGAGAGGAAACACTCAAATCAACAAGAAAGAATCACATTGTGCTAGATCCAAATACACACTAGGTCACAAAGATCCAAAGACAACAAAGGAGAGATACAAGGTAGCTAGTTCATCTCCGTGAGGAGGTCTTGAGGGGTCTTCTCCATGAGGAGGTCTTGAATTCACTTGGGGGATCTTCTCCGTATAGGCCGCGGTCTCTCTCGAACGAGAAGAACCAAGAGGATGAGCAAAGCTCTACCTCACAAATGAGCTATCACAGTGCTAACCCTAATACAGAGGTAGGGGTGAGTATTTATAGTCTAAGGGGTAAGTTGGGGATACATGGGTAAAAACCCGTTTCCCTGCGCGCAGGCAGGCCGGTTGTACCGGTCATGGGGGCACTTGTACCGCTGAGAGCTCATGTACTAGTTCGTGGAGGTGTCCGTAGATGTAGTTAGCGGTTGTACCGGTGGTTGGACCGGTTGTACCGGTCTGGTCGCAGCTGGGGGGAAACCGGGGTTTTACCGGCCTAGTGTCGCTCGATTACAGAAGGTTGATCGCTAGTTGGGCGGTTGTACCGGTCGACCGATAGTTGGGCGTTACATGGGCGGTTGTACCGATATTTCTGGACTGGGCAGATTCTCCTCCTTGTTCTTGGTTTCCATCTTGCACCATAACTACTCCTTGGTACCTAAGCATAGAACGTGTGTCCTTTTGAGGTAGTAGCCAGGTCTCAAGTTGGTCAAAAGGGAGTTCAACAAGGAGAGAGTTAACCTCCTTCTCGGTAGCCCTTGCACGAGCTCGTGTCATCGGTCCACTTGCTAGGTCCATGGGGATGACCTTGGGATGCTCCGCATCAATGGGGGAGATGGGGTTTTACAGCAGGGACAACTCCCCCTTAGCTAGGTGCGAAAATGGTTTCAAAAGTAAGCAGTTTTGCATGGCTTCCTTGGGGGAATAAGCAGTCAACTTTGGGAGTTATTGGAGAGCTCCTCAAAAATTCGCGAAGTCTTGACAACCTGGACACCTTCCACGAGAATGAGTAGAGCTTTTGACTCACAACTCCAAATGATGTGAGTTTTTTTTTTTTGCATTAGAAAGATAATTTGATGTAGCTTCTGTTGATGTACCCCTATGGCCCCGTCTCTCCACCACATGGGTGTGACATAATGAAACATCAGAGGTGAAAACTGGCAGCATCAGCTTCGCTTGAAACTTGTTTCTCCAAACCGGTTGCTTCAAGAGCTCATAGGTTGTTGGATTTCTTCCATGTGATACCTAAGTTCAACCAACAATGATGGGGATGAAAGCATAGTTGTGTCATCAAGGTTACAAGCTAAACTTACGTTAGCGTTCACCTGGTCACTTATTAGTTTGGCGCGACTTATTGTGATTGGACCTATAATTGTTGGAGACTTGTCGATGGTTGTGGTGTCCTCATCAATCATTTTAATGCTGAAGTTTAAAAATATTTTTTTAGTGAAGATGATCTTAGTGGTGATACTGTCACAACAAGAAGTTTAATTACCAGTCCTTGATCTTTAGAACATCAAGGGAATTTAGTTGATGAAAGCACATACAATGAACATCAAGGAAAATTCCGAGAACAACAACAGTAGATTAACACTGCAATTGACAATTTCAATACTCCAATTAACACTGCAATTGATGCTGATGGAGTAATTCAAATGATTGAATTTTTCAAAAATCTGAATGCATCAAAAGCATCAAGAGATCTATTAGTAATTTTTTTACACACAATCAGTGACTGAAACTGTACACCTATGGGAAATTCTGCTCTAACAGTACAATGTACACCTATGGGCAATACCCGTTCGCCTCAAATGGTGTATTGATGCAGTTTTTTAGAGATTGTTGCATCCACTTTTGCCTATGTCAATACAATTGAACACACTTTTCAGTTTGCTCACGGAATTTTTTGATTTTTCAATTACCTGCAGTCGGCAACAAAAATAGCAGAGGTGGTCAGCAACAAAGGTGATCGGCAGGAGCAGGGCGGGACAGTGGCAACAACAGAGGTCTGCGTGGGTGTCTCGCTGCCAGGGAAGACCCGCGATGCTCTGCCTGCCGAAGTCAGCAGAGAGAGGAGCGACGGTTGGGGTTGCCGCGTGCACGAGGAACCCGCCGAGGAGAAGGCGCCCGTCGAAATGGTCGCCTTGGAGGAGCAGCCACAGGTGGGCGGCGGGGTAGCTCACCACCGTGCGGCACATGTTCGTAGCAGCGGAGCAGCCTCGTGGGCGGCGCCGCGGTGGCTGGTCACGCCAGTGGGCGGCGCAGTTTCGCAGGTGGGCGGCGTCGTGGTGGTTGGTCGCGTCGGTGGGCGGCGCCGCGGTGGCCGGTCGCGCTGGTGGGCAGCACAGTTCTGTAGGTGGGTGGCGCTGCAATGGTCGGCCGCGCCGGTGCGCGGTGGAATTGCGTAGCTGGGCGCCGGCTGGTCCTAGCGGATCGAAGACCAACTCGCCTCCGTGGTCACGGTGGCGGGCGACGGCAGCTGGTGGCGGGTAGGCGGCGGTGGTTGGTCGCGGGATCACTGCGAGCGTCGGAGCAGCACGGCCAAAACCTACGTCGACGGGTCAGGGACCTGTCTGTTGCTATTTAAAATGAGGAGGTTTTTTTGCAAAAAAAAAACAGTGTACTGTGCGCGTGACAAGTTTTCCCGTACGAAGGAAGTATGTTAGAGCAACTCCAATGGGGCGACCCATTTCGTCCGCGGCCGTCCGTTTGGGTCGACGCGGACAGAAAAGGCGGCCCAACGCGTCGACCCAAACGGACGCGCGTCCGTTTTTTGTCCGCGGACGACCCATTCCCGGCCCATTTTGGAGCCTGATTTGTGTCGGCGCGGACACACGACGGATGCGCGCGCGCTCGCCTACTCATGTCCCCGGCCAAGAAGCAACCCTCGCCCCTGCCTCCTCCGTCATCGACGCCACCGCCCATTTGTGTCGGTGACTCTTCCAGCTGCCGCCGCCTCCACATCCGCCCCTGCCCCCAGTCGCCCCTCGCCGCCGTTTTGCCGCCGGGGAGCAAACTGGTTCCCGCGGCCGCTTCCCCCACCGCCCAGCTGCCCGCGACCAAGAAGACGCCTCACCGCCCCCGCCACATATGACCGGCACGCTCGTTGGACGCCGTCACACTCGTCGGACGCCGGCAGGGCAGCTAGCTGGTCTGTGGGCGCCGCGTCTCCCCTCGCCGGCCGTCTCCTTCTTCGACGCCCGCAAGCTATTCGACAGTTTGCCAAGGTACGAAAATGGACTCCGCCGACGAGTTCTTTTTCCACAATTTCATTTGCAACTCCGACGATTCGTCGTTCGACGACGAGGAGGAGATATTGGCTGCCATGTTGGTCCATCACCACCTCAACAACCAGCGGCCGTTGTTCTGTGGCTCCATTCCGGGCCACCTTCTGGCATTGAATCGTAACCGAGAGATCTGGCATTTCCTTCTCTGGAAGGACTACTTTGATACAACAAACCCATTGTTCAAACATCACAAATTCCGCCGCCGGTTCCTTATGAGTAGGCATGTTTTCAACCGTATTAGAGAGGGAGTGGTCGGCTATGATGACTACTTCGAGTGCAAAGAGGATGCCGTCGGCAAGATTGGATTCTCCTCTTATCAGAAATGCACTGCCGCCATCTGAATGCTTGCATACGGAGTGCCCGGTGATCTCATTGACGAGTATGTCTGTATGAGTGAGTCTACATGCCTAGAGTCCCTGTATAAGTTCTGCAAGACTGTGATTGATGTGTTTGGCCCTAAGTACTTGAGAGAGCCGACAGCTGAAGATACAGCCCGTTTGTTGGCGATGAATGCTAGCAGGGGCTTCCTGGGGATGCTTGGCAGCATAGACTGCATGCACTGGTAGTGGAAGAACTGCCCTTCTGCTTGGCAAGGGCAGTATAAGGGACATGTCAGGGCTTGCACTGTCATACTAGAGGCCGTGGCGTCTCAATATCTCTGGATCTGTCACTCTTTCTTTAGCATGGCTGGATCACACAATGATATCAACGTGCTTCAGCGCTCGCTGGTGTTTGCTAGGCTTGCCGAAGGCAACAACCCACCGGTGAACTTTACTGTCAACGGCCACAACTACGACAAAGGATATTATTTGGGTGACGGTATCTATCCTCAGTGGACCACTATTGTAAAGACAATACCCAACCCTGTCGGAGTGAAAAGAAAAAGATTTGCCCAAGAGCAATAGAGTGCTAGAAAGGATGTCGAGCATGTCTTTGGTGTTTTGCAATCTCGATGAGGCATCGTTCGGTATCCTGCTAATATTTAGAGCACGCAGAAACTATGGGAGGTGATGACTGCTTGTGCGATCATGCACAATATGGTCGTAGAAGTCGAGCACCCGGAACGCCTGTACGATCAAGGCTTTCAGTTTCAGGGTGAGAATGTTGTGCCTGAGCATGGAGTAGCGGCAACATTTGAGCAGTTCACTTAATTTCATGAAGACATGCGTGATTGGGAAACTCACGTGCAAGTACAAAATGATTTGGTTGAGCATATGTGGACTCATGTTGACAACCAATAGATGTATCTTCTTTTATTCGTTTGCAAAATTATGTGAAACATTTTTATTTTTATTTGGCCTATAAAACTATACTATTTATTTGGGCGGCTAAACTATTTTGCTTGTTAAATTTTCACAATATGTTGAATGCAATGTAAAATTGGGCGGCCAGCCGGCCACGCCTGCACATATGGGTCGACGCGTTGGGCGCGCTGCCGACCCATATGAAAAACAGGGCGGACGTCGGGCGGGCGGCCAACCCAAACGGACAAAAAGCGGACGAAATCACCGTCCGTTTGGATCGGCCCGTTGGAGTTGCTCTTACTTCCCACTACAAAGGTAGTAACATGTAGTAGTAACATGTTACTAGGTAGTCTAAATTACTCTCACTATGACCGGCCTAATAAAGTCGCATTTGCCTTTAAATGCAAGATGAATAAGAGCATCTCTAGCCACGTCCCCAACAAGCCCCCCCAAGCCGGTTTTTTGTCGGCGCCGCCGAAAAATCGGCCCAATCGCGCCCCCAAAAGCTCATTTTTCGCCGGCTCGGGCCGAATTTAGCGTCGGCGGATCCAGACCGAACCCGGCACACCGGGAGCGCTCGGGGGCGCCGCGCGAATCATTTTTGGCGCGAAATCCGGTGGGTCCGCCTTAGCAGCGACTCTGCGCTTCTCGTCGCTTTGTCGTTCTCATTGACACGGTTCCCGCGGGGGAATCAATGCCAAAGATGCGGCGCTGCCGCGCCGATCAGCCTCCGTTGATGCCCTCACGGGCGGCGTAGTGACGGCGTGGCGACGCGCGTCCCGCCCTATGCCGCCACGCGACACACGGCGGCCACGCGGTCGACGTCCGCCCATGGCTATAAAAAGCTGCCTCTCCCATGCCGGTGAGACACACACTTCCCCCTCTAGTGCCAACGCTCATCTCGCCTCTCCCCTTTCCTCGCCGTTTCCCTCTCCCAATGACCGAGCGCTATCCCGGCGACGCTGCGGCGGCCAACGGCTTCGGCCGCCGTCACCTTCGGGAGGACGAGGCCGAGTACCCGGGCCCGCCCGACATGCGCATGCCGGGGACGTGGAGGCTGAGCGCCGGCGGGGTTCCCGTGTCGCCGCCCCTTCCGGGGCCGAACGGCGGGCGGAGATCGCCCGCATCCGATCCTCCCTGCCGCAGGCGGCGAGGGACGAGCCGAGGTACGCCTCCGGCATCACACTGTGGGAGCCGTACTTCCGGCGGCGTCACACCGAGGAGCTCGAGGCCACCAACGGCACCGAGCCCCGCGGCCGCCACAACTTCGAAGGGTGCTGCCGATGGTGGGGCGTGTCCGGCCGCACGCTGGAGGCCGTCCTCAAGTACATCGAGGGAGGTAACACGCCGTGGCTGGAGTACCCGTCAACACCCACCTTCTCCCGCCAGCGCGACAGCTCGTGGACGCCGAGGCGCATGGAGCCGGCGTCCTCCTCCTCGTCTGGCCGCTCGTCCGGCTCGCCATCCCTCCTCCCCGTCAAGCCGGAGCCCGAGGACACGCCGATCGGTCGGCCCACCCGCGGCGGCGGCATCCACATCAACAAGTTCTCCCCTACCTCTGCCCGGCTCGTTGCCGAAGATAGAACAGGGCCTCGCCGCGGAGTACGAGGCCATGGCTCGGGCTGCCCTCGACGACGAGGCCGCCCTGAAATGGGCTCGAGATGGCTAGCTCCGGGAGGAGATGGTCCGGCAGTGCCGAGCCCTCGAGGAGATAGCCGCTCGCCCGCGTGGGCGGGAGAAGGACGGCGTCGTCGTCCTCGACGACAGCGATGAGGACGCACCCGAGTCGTCCAACCCCGCGCGCATCGGCAACGCTGGGCAGGGGAGAAGCAGGGACGGCGGCCGCGGTGGTGGCGACGACGAGGACGGCGGCGGCGATGACTACACAAAGTTCTACAAGCTCCTCAACATGTAGAATTTCAGGACGGGCCAAGTAGTGTTTAGGGTTTAACAGCGTTTTACTTTTTTATCTCAAGTATCTTTAAAAATGCCAATGAACTCGCTGAAATTTGGTCGAATTTGCGCCGTGTTTGTCCGAATTGTGGCCGAGTTTTGGTTTTGAAAGAACAAAAAAACACCGTGGCGGTCGGCGGTTGGGAAATATAACACCCCATGCCACGGTTTTCGCCCGCTCACCCCAGGCGACACTATTTGAGCGTCCCTGAGGCCGAACGGCTGAAGATCGCATTACTTTTT
>LR738715.1:692883458-692895363 GCA_902687465.1 Secale cereale
GCCTCCCTCCCCTTGGGACCTCCGCCACGCTCCGCAGCCGTCGGCCAAAAAAAAAAACGCTTACAAAAGCACCGCCAATCTCAAGGTGGAAACCCCCACCAATCGGCCGAAAGAAAAAGAAAGCGAAATTCCCACCACCGACCGCGTCACGCGCGCGCACGCGCACCCGCGCTGAATACGGCCGACCAACCGCGCCCCGCGGCCAGCCGACGCGTCCTCGCGCGCATGCCGCCGCCCAGCCTGACCGCCGCGCACGACCGGGTCGCCACCGCCTCCGCCGCAAACGGCCACGCGGGGCCGGACGCGCGCCGCCGCGGGGGCAAGGGCAAGAAGGTCCACCCGCTGCCGGCCGCCGACGGGGCCGCGATGGGGGACGGCGCCAGCGGCGGCGAGAGACTGGCGGGCGGGAGGAGGCCGATGGACTGGCTGTCGCCGGCCGGGGTGGCCGGCATCCTGCGGCGGCACCCGCTGCCGGCGCTGTTCGCGTGCGGGCTGCTGCTCTTCATGGGCGTGGAGTACACCATCCCCATGATCCCCGCCGCCGCGCCGCCGCTCGACCTCGGCTTCCACGCCACCGCTGCCATGCACGCCGGGATCGCCGCACGGCCCTGGCTCAACTCGCTCCTCGCCGCGCTCAACACGGTGAGCGCACTTCCCTGCCATGCCTAGATCCGATCGGTGAATGGACCTAGTTCGTGCCGATCTAATCTGCTCCAGTAATTCCCAGCATTTTTCCCTTTCACTTTTGACCTACCAATGTTACCCTCTCATTGACCAAACGTGAAGGCAACCTGCGCTTTCGGTTGAGCAGAACATTGTAGCCACGCACACCAGAAAGTGGAAACTAGGCACTAGACAACACTAACTAGGCTCACATTTGTCTTTTCGTGCAGAGTTTGTTTTCCTTTTCGTATTCTGTAGGTGCAATTCGTTTCACATTTTACACGAACATGCAATTGTCAATTCGTGTGTCTACATTTTCCGTAGAACTTTCACGCCCGCTGTCCACGGAGCAGTTTAATCCCAATTTGAACTAGTACTCCTATTTATTTACAGTTGATTGAAAATTTAATACGCATCGATGGCAGTTGCACATCAACATCTCTCGCTTTAATTATAAGAATGATGATGTCTAGGCTCTGGTACTGTGACAACAAGTGAATCTTTGTGAATTGTCGCTCCTGGTGATGAGGGAAGCAAAAGTAGCTGGTATCCACAAATGCAAGAAACTGACGAACGGTTGTTGGGCGGCTTGGCTCACCCAAAACCGATAAGATCAAGAATATCATCGTCATGCATTCTTCACATACCCATGGATGGATTTCCTGATAAGATACTGCATCTGGCTAGATAGCTACCTGGTCCCCGCTGCAATTGCTAGTTGCTAGCGTGGCCATGACGGAATCCATGCTGAATGTGACGTGCGATCTTGTCATGTGCAGGTGTTCGTCGCGATGCAGGCCGCATACATCCTGTGGGCCGTCCTCGCCGAGCAGCGGCCGCGCGCCGCCATTGCCACGCTCATGATGTTCACCTGTCGTGGCCTGCTCGGCTGCTCCACGCAGCTGCCCCTGCCCGCGGAGTTCCTGGGATCCGGGATGGACTTCCCCGTGGGGAACGTGTCCTTCTTCCTCTTCTACTCCGGGCACGTCGCCGGCGCGGTGATCGCGTCCATCGACATGCGCCGCATGGGACGGCGCAGGCTGGCTGCGCTCTATGATGCGCTCAACCTGGCGCAGGGCGTCAGGCTGCTCGCGTGCAGAGGGCATTACACCATTGACCTGGCTGTCGGCGTCGGCGCTGGCCTCCTCTTCGACATGCTAGCTGGCTGGTACCTGGACAGCAAGAATGTCGACAACGGCGACAACCGTTGCTGCAGCAGCTGCCAGAAGGCTCTCGTCTCACAGAAGCTTACATCATAGGCCCATCAATGGCCGTGGAATTGCAGTGGACTGGACATGATTCAAGTCATTTTTTAAATGCTACGTACTCCCTCCGTCCGAAAATACTTGTCTTGAAAATGGATACAAATGGATGCATCTAAAACTAAAATACATCTAGATACATCCATTCTTCGGACAAGTATTTCCAGACGGAGGGAGTAGTACTTATGTATAATTGTGTAACTGTGTTTGTCCTATGTAAGTTGCAACATCTTCTGAAATGCAGTATCAGAAGCTTAAAGTACATCACAAGACAGGAATCAACACAGGAACCAAGCTGGGAAGTGGCAACAGATGGCAAAGGTCAAGATGCACCATTTATTTCTGATTGAAGGATGGTACTCTCAAGATTATTTTTGCATCCATGTTACAGGATGATTTACTCCTAGCTTAGAGGACATACATATGGCAGTAGACATTGCCAAAGTATACAACAGGTGAATAGGCGTTATTTCTATCTAGTATACATCGGTTGCTTCTTCTACCTCAGTCTTGCGCCATGGAACTGGTCACCCCACAAACAACAGCAGGCTGGTCAAGCAAACATCGCAAACACCGAAATCGATCATCAGTTTCATCACAGCAAAACACATCTGTCGTGCCACGCCGCTGACACCTTACACGAACACCGTTATTTATGGTCGTCATCGGTAGACCCATTCTCCTCGCCGAGCTTGTGAAACTCGGCTTGGATGACCTCCACAATCATAGCGTCCTCGGGGTCTTGGTCGGGGATGTCTACATGCAAAGAACCCTGCTTGATGAGTTCCTGGTTCAATGCCTGCTGCTCGATGTAATGGTAGAGCTCCTGGTGGAAAGGGTGGTCGAGCGAGAAGCAGTCATCGATGCTGCTCAACGAAGCTTTTGATGAACCCTCGCGTCGACAGAAATGGGGGATGGAGGAATGGTCCATAATCTGCACAGTTCAAATAAATGGTCCATGGAGGTCTTATTCTCTGGTCTCCCTTGCTTAATTAGAGTGCAGCAATGTCTCGATGAGCAACGAGTGATGAAAATAGCACTAGCAAGCAATCTCACCTTTAGGAGCTCATCTTTCCCACGACCACTCAAAACATGAACCTTCTTTCTTGTTCTCTCTTGCAGTAGAGGTTTCACAACCTAGTAAGAATATTAAATGACTATATTGAGTCTTCGAAACAAAAATTACTAAATTACCAGTACAATGAAAATCTTAGGCATGATACCTTCCAACACGCTGAGAATATATATGGAGCATTCACAATATAATAGGTCTCGGCCTTTTCAGGGTAATTCAGTTCATCGACAGCAGATATTGCAGTCAAAATCTGCAATCCAACAACAGATAGCATCATAAATATGGACTAGCGTACACAGCATGCAGATCTTATGCAAATATTTAGCTTCCTAAAAAACCGGTTCTTGTCCCTGTCACCTTCGGATGTCATAAACACCCATGTATTCTCCACTTCTGAATGTAGCCATAAAAGCGTAAAAATATGACATGTTCATGCAAGCCGTACCTTCAATAGGCTGAGCGCTGACAACTTCAGACCAGTCATATCAAGAACCTTTATACATGTGGTTATAGG
This sequence comes from Secale cereale, assembly GCA_902687465.1. Classification (NCBI taxonomy): domain Eukaryota; kingdom Viridiplantae; phylum Streptophyta; class Magnoliopsida; order Poales; family Poaceae; genus Secale; species Secale cereale. Next base: position 692,886,973 of record LR738715.1, read on the forward strand.
TCGCCTAAACTTCTTCGTCGCCATAGGCTAGATGGAACATAAGCAAGGAAAAGCAGGTGTTATTCAATCTCAGATGAACTAGATGATCTTCCCCATGTAAGATTAGTTGCACACTCACCAGAATAATACGATCACGGTACTCATTGATCTGAATATGAGATTGCACATAGTAATGGACCTGAAAATGCAACATACTATCATTCTAAAGCACATAATGATCGACAGACTGAATCTTCATGCCTATTGATACAGTAGAAATACATATCTAATTTCATTAATATTGCAATTTGGTAATTATCTCTAATTGACATGGATGCAAGCTGACAAACTAAACACTCATCAGAACTGTATTCGCAGAGGAGAAAGTGAAAACACCCAATTTGCGCGAGAAGTATACGGTCAATTACCGAAGCTTTGTCATATGTGCTCTGTCCAACACCAAAGGCAAATACTGGGACGCCCTGGAAAAGGCAAAGGAAAGTTTGAGTATTAAATAACTTTAAGGTTATCTATATTACTCCCTCCGTTCACTTTTGTAAGTCATTTCAGACAACTCAAAATGGGCTGTTTTGTACATTGTCTGAAATGTCTTCAAGGTCTTATAAAAGTGAATAGAGGGAGTACAATTACTTATGGCCTGGACGTGATTATTTGCATCTCATAGACCCACAATGACCAAGGTAACAGTGTTTCCATGTAGTTTCAAAACGCAACATCATGTCATCAGTAGTTCAGGACACCAATCTCCCAAACATTTCTGATCAACGAAGTTCAAAGCTGGACCCTTACTCAAATCTGTTACCGTTGATTGTTCGATATACATATCCTTCACTAGTGCAACTATACAAGTACCTTAGAAGGTGAACGTATCCTATGTTATCCATCAGAAACCTATCTACAATGGATAATTCAAGCATATCGTAGCATCAAAAGACCGCCATATGAAAAAAATACTGGTACACAGAATAGCTGCTTCAGGTTCAGCTGTGCAGAACGTTGCATGTTAGGAAACATATTATGATGAAACAAGTTGTAGAAAAGTGAAAGGATAGGACCCAACAATGGAAGGAAATATAAGATCACTGGCTTAAGACAGCCATACCTCCTTTGAGTATCCTGATAGCCCAACAAGCTGTGATTCTCGTATTGATCTATACAGGTCTACTGGGATTATAGGTTTCTGCAATTGTCCAACACATGCAAATGATAAGAAAATGTAAACATAATATTTGATTTAGCTCCGCCTCGAGCAGAGGCAAAATAGGCAAGCGTGTCGTAGAAGAATGGTTGCTCACCTCCAGTATACTGTCAATTTCATTTTGTATCCTCCAATTCAGACAATCTACAAGCTAGCAGAAACAAAATATGAAAATATCCTTAATCAGTGAAGTGATACACGAGACATTTATTTCAGCATTAATCAACTAGGAAAAAATGTAATCTAAGAGATTACCATTTTATGAGCATTAGTTACATGCCACTCTCTAGCTTTAAGGAAGCGCACTAGTGTCTCTGTTGGATAGCCCTGGTGCACATTCTGCAAAAGAAACTAGTATAACTGAGAACTCAACTCCCATACAAAAGCTACTTTACAATATCTAATAGTAGCAGATTCTTTGGAAATTTGAAACAGCTGAAATTCACAAAATATGGTCCATAGTTCGTGCCGATATGGTAGTATGTAACACTGAGATTCATTTGCAATTTCTTAGAAATATAGTATCTTACACCAAATATAGGTCATTTTAGTTTCGCCATGAAGCTACAAGGAGCTAGGTGGTGTCATCATGTTGTTGCAGAGGTCAGGTTTACTTTATTTGTATCAACTGGATGCACTAGTAAAATTGCCCTCTTCGGAAAAAAAAACTCATGGTTCCTCGGGTCCTTCCGATATGGTAGTATGTAACACCGAGCTTAATTTGAAGTCCAAAATATTGTATATTTTCATATTGTTGTAAGCACTTGTAGTCATTATTAGTGTTTACATGTGCTAGTATCCCAATAATAGCAGGATCACATTAAGTGTTCCTGCAATTAGAATAGCTTTGCAAACAGAGTAAGCAGACATGATCAGATGCTAGTTCTATCATAGAAGACAGGATTCCAGATGTAAGTGGCAGGTATATGCTTATCTTGACTTTCTTTTATCCCTTTTCCCAAGGCAGAACCTTATGCTACAAAAGTCTGGTTTTGTTATGGCAGGAGGAATATAGAATCTTAGCCCTTAAAAGTCGGGTTTTGTTATCCATGAAGGAATCGACATTCTTTTCCCATACAAGCCTCAGAAATAGACTACATGCATAGTGTACTCATGGTACGATGAGCAATTATAGATCTTCCACAAGTATGGAAATGAACATAACGAATTCACATGCATTGGCTACTTTGAAAAGCCAGATATATTGTTGGAGACCGGAATTGGTTCATTTTCCTTATAAAAGAACTTGGGTACTTTTATTACTTGGTAGTGGTTCCATGCACTGGTACTTTGCCTGCCTAATGGAGAATTTCAGCATGATAATTATGCTGCGAGTAGCACTGTCCATCTTGATTCCAGCTCCACTAGATAAGCGATTCTGCTCTGGAATAAGTTGACACCTCCTACTGATTAGCACTCAGGGCGTGCAAAAGCCTTAGTCTCAGGGAGCATTTCAGTAACGACAAAGCATAAAAAAATGCAAGCAATTTTCTGGGATAGGATGTGTATCGTTTTGTGGCTTCAACCTGAGACCAGTGCCACCATACTAGCAGACTAAAAAGTGGGAAATGAAATGAAATTATGCCGAAGAACTTGGAGCATCTGCTGGAGGAATCTGTAGCGGCCAGATGGCAAAGAAATTTTAGTGAGGAATACAACGTTACCGGCTAATCGGGAGACTCAATGCCCCCGACAACAGATCAGGAGGCTTCGAGTGCGAACACCTCACCATCCACTGGTTGAGTCAGTGGAGGTGAGATCAGAACAATTCCATGAGAGAAGAGACACACCCCTCACTTCACTGTCCAACCACTCAAAATTACCCCCCAAAAAATCACGAACGTGTGGCCTACACCAAAGAACAAAAATATACCTTGCATCCACATGCAAGCAATAGTGCGGCAACTTTCCCTAGGGAAAATCTATCATATCATTTATACCGTATACGGATTGCCTACCAGTAGTTCGTCGATATTCAGTAAACCACCCACCCATGATCCAGCATATTATCAACTAAATGCTCTGTTCCAAATTGCAAACCAAAAGTGGCCAGCAGACTTGGAGATTAGATAGTGACTGATATCAACCATCTATCGCCAAACAAGTGGTCCTTGTTTTTTACCTTCCCCTACTTTTCGGCAAGATGAAAATTTGTTTTTTTGTTCAATAAACAATGTAGTAATAAGTAGGGGCAATAAAAGTTCACATCATCTGAAAATCCATCTCCCCTGATCCATTTGAACCGAGATTGGGTTTGCAGAGCACTGAGCTGAACTAAGTGATTGCCTACAGTCCAACTGAGGCAGAAAACAGAGTACTCCAAAGGCAGGCTGGAAGGAAGGAACAGAGAGGAAGAGGAAGATCCAGCATACCTGGAACGTCTTCTTCAGCGGCTCCTCGACTGCAGAAAATCCAGAACACAAGGCAGTCAGCAGTCAGCACCGAGCAAAACTCGAAACGTGGAAATGTCAGGACCGGGGGAGGGGGGGTGAAGCAGAAGGGCCGCTCTTGCGCTAACCTTGGTCGAGGAGGCGGGCGAGCTGCTGGACGGCGTCGTCGCAGGCAGCTCCCATTGCGCGCGCTCGCAGTTCGCTCGGGGAGGCGGGGCGGGAGCGCAGCGGCCGGTTCTACGGGGTTTTGGCGCGGATTCGGAGGGGCGAGCAGCGAGGGAAAGGCGTTCAGGTTCAGGTTGAGGGGGCGGTGGGGGAGGAGACGGTCTCCTCCGAGTCGTGCGTCGACCGGCTCTTTGTCTTGGTCGGTGGGTCGGTTTGTCGTTGCGGGACGACTTCGGGTTGGGAGTCCATCCACTTCAGCCGCTGCTGTTATAGGCGTGCAGTCCGGTGAGGGTGCAGTTTTCTTTTCGTTTCTTGTTTTCTTTGGCATGCAGTTTTTTTTTTCCTTTTTGCAGGGATTTTGGGCATCCAGTTTTTCTTTTGGGCATCCAGTTGGGTACGGGTTTTGTCACCTCTCGCGAGTCGGATACACAGGCTATTCACAATACTATTTTTTCTATGGTAATACGTATCACATTTATATAAAATAATGATCGAATTATAAGCCCCGTAAGCACCGACCATACATGACTGAAAAGATAGAAAAATCCTACGCAAAATACCAGTGCCCGTCCCTTTCCTTCGACACCAGCGAAGCGGTCACCAAAGGCTAAAAAGACAGATCACCTCTTTGCCCAAGCTCGACGCGGCTCCATCGCTGATCAGCAGCTTTACGGACCTCCAAAGTAGTTTGCCAGAAACAAAACCATAGCCGTTGAAAGAATCAGACCGGGGCAACATGTCTCCGGGCACGTCATCGAATTTCAGAAATGATACCTTCGCATGACAATGACGTCGGAGAAGGAAACCAGAACTGCCCGCCTTCGACCACAGATCCAACACAAGATACTTCATCTTCCAGCTGTCACTTGCGTAAACAACCGCTTGCGCATACTCCTGAACGACAAAGCCTCCCTGCTCCACCATGACGTCGGAGACAACGCCACAACAACGGGGACAGAGCAGAAGGAAAGACACACCTGATGGTGTCGCCGCCGCCGCCTCGCCAACACCACCCATGAACCCTAACGCTGTCAATCTGAAGGATCGACAGAGACATGATGCCATCAACTCTGAGACGCCGCCATGAAGGGCACCGTCAGTGTGGGAGTGGAGTTGAGGCAGATTTATTCGTCCGGACGCCGCTCCCACCACCCCACCACGACCTACAAATCTAAAACCTAACTACAGAGCGGAGGGACATGTCCCCCTCCCTTCTGCCGCCGGAGCAACGGCCGAAGGGAGAGGGGGCCAGCGCACCTACCCGTGGAGATCGGAGAAAAAAGATGGCCTCGCCCTAGTCGCCTGGTGGTGACGGCGGCTAGGGTAGGAAGGAGCGACACCTCTGGTTGCCGACCAAATAGAAAAGGGCTATTCACAATACTAGACTTAGTATTTTGGTACTTAGGGCTATTCACAATACTAGACTTAGTATTTTGGTACTTGTAGGCTGATGTTTTTTGGAATAAACGTATAATACATTAGGCCGATGTTTTTCTGAACACCAGTACAAGCACAAACGATTATATATACGTGTATACACTCACCCTTATAAACGCGCACACGCACATCAGACCCTTATGAGCACCTTCGAAATACTGAGCGGGCATATCATCTTACGGTTTTACGAAGTCACCGTAGGCGTCTCGTAGTCGACGGAAAGGTCTCCTCCCACTCAACGCGTGTTGCCGAAAATACTGAAATAAATTCAGGACAAATGTGAGCACCATGACTCAGCGGCGGAGCTACAAATACAAAGTTGGGCGGGCCCGACTGAAACTGATGCTAAATCTAGGTTGCAATCTTGTAGTTATCTGTATTTATAGGCTGATCCAATGTATATTTTTGTAATTTTGCTAAAAGACTGGACGGCCATTGGCTATTAGGCGACAACGTAGCTCCGCCAGTGCCATGACTTGAACTCTGATGGGTTGGGGATACCACTGTCCATCTAACCATCCAACCACAGATTGGTACGCACATAGGCCGATGTTGATCACACTCAATCAGATGGATGGTAGTACGCACAGAGGCCTCTTCGCAAAAAAAGAAAAAGTTTCCACATAGGCATACTGGGAAACCGAGTTACAATTAGAACTTTGTGGAAATCACTTTTGAAAATTTTCAAATTTACAAATAGGGATGTATGTAATGTTAGATGATGTTATATAAACTTGTGAAATTTGATGCTGAGAACTATAGTATATTACTTCAGAAGGTAAGATATTTTTTATCCCTGCACAAAAAGGGCTGAATGAATAAGGATGTTGCACCTTTTGTCACTATTCATTGTTGAATTTCGTTTATTATATCTTGCACGGATATTTGATTATGTATTTAAAGTTTCACGTGTTCATAGAACGCCACCTCTCCACTGTATTCTATCCTTTTAAAAATTTAGACCATTTGGGCAGTATGTTTGAGCCAGCTTTTTTTGGCTCCGACGATGACGACACTCGTGTACACCGCTCACTTGTCGAAGTCGTTGTCATGGTGCTCCTTCCTCACTGGCTCCTTCTAGACCCAACTACCAGGTCTCGTGATCATGGGCAACGTGTGTGGCTCTAGGCGAAAACTCGGCAACAATGGTGCCTTGGGCGCGATTTCTCCTTCCTGAAGGTGTGCTATGGAGCCACCTTCATTGGTGGCTATGCTGTTGTTGGTTCGGCAGTGGTGTCTCATGCCGCCGCAGTGTTTCCATTCACTCCTCCCCTCTCGAGCTGGTCAACTTCATTTCTCTTACCGCTTTGCCCTCTGTTTTTTCTCTAAGCTCATTGTTACATGTGTGCATTGGTGTGTTGTTCTCTTCTCCACTTTACCTAGTCCTCCGATGTTAGGTTAGTGAGGTGCCGAGGTCCTCGTTCTGTTACGATAGCACTACTTCCTCTGGAGCTTTCTCTTGGGGAAGAAAGTCAAATAACTTCAGCTATAGTGGCTACCACATGCTCCTATTCGACGAGCCTAATGCGGAAGAGTAGTGCCGCTTGGAGTGGAGGCCGCCATGTGGGATATTGGTTCACTCTTTTTTTCTTTTTCTTTTTTGCGGGTGAGATATTGGTTCACTCGTTAGTTTGAAGCTTAGTTGGCGAGGTCTTGGATTCACCCTTCTCGGATCCCCTTGTTTTCATGTCATGTTTCTCCATCCTCTGGTCTTCTACCCAAAATAGCAACAACCATATAGTCAAGTTCAACCGATTTGATAAATACTAGTGATATCATATCTTTTTGCTCAAAGCAAATTCAGAAAGCAATCCCTCTTTGTGGTGGCACATGTTAGTGTCCTGGAGCTAAGCTCCAACTTAGGGACTAATATAGGTCTAAGTGTTATATCGTCTAAGTATTATATCTTATTTCTTATTGCCGCATGCAGCTATGCTTGTAATGACTCATGTAAGACTAACAAGCCTCTTTCTGACTAACAAACGGTGGGGAATCTTCACCCCGCCTTCCCGCCCATCCCCCATCCTAAAAAAAAAATCATGTAATACTAAAAAAAATCCACGAGAGAGAGTGTTTTCATATAATAAAAAGTGTTTTACAAGGTGATTGTTTGGATTGGTGACATGAGTCGGACATCTACCTATCCAACACGATCTATTGTTGATTCGGTGTAGCAAGCTGTGCTACTCTGAACTATAGGATAACTATAATTGTTCTCAACCAGACTGGCCCTTTTCATTAATTTCTTAATGGAAATACAATATCTTTTTGGTTCCAAACTTATAGCAACAAGATAAAGGAGATGGCAAAGGAAAAAAGCGAGTTGGGTAGATTGGAAACCCGCTTTAAGTGTACGGGGAGAAATACCTTACATTGTCAAAAAAGCAAGTTGGGTTAACTCTATTTTGATTGAGATGGATGTTTGTGAGCTATGTATCTCTCACTGAAGCGATGTGCCGCTTTGCTTCCTCAACAAGGCTTCCAAAAATCTCGGCATGTCTCTTTCTATTGCGGAAAGCACGGTTAGAGCCACATAGTAGTCTAAATGTTGTTGTCCATCGAAGTGCCAATCAATACAACCTCCTAAATACAACCCAAGAGTATTCACACTGCAGTTTTAGAACTCGCCTTTTATAACTTCTTGAAATTTCATTAAAGATCATACAACCGAGAACTAGCGACCCCCATAGTTTGAAAAGAAGTGAAGAGAGGTTGAATGAGCTCGACTATGCACGCAAATCGTCAAATGGGTTTGCTAAATCTTAATCGACCGATACTTAACTAAGTCTTAGTCAATCTATATTCGTGAGATCTTATGTAGATATTCGTGTAAAATTTCCTTTTTCCTTTTTTTTTTCTCTTTTAGCTTTTGTTGTTGTTGCGAAACCTCTTTTAGTTTATGTCATTTGACTGTATCAGTCGACTGGACCATCACCAAAACACGTGAAAACCACTTAAACCCAATCAAAGCTGTCAACTACCAGTACTCTAACCTATCTTTGCATGCAACCATGCCACATGCCAACTTAAAATCTGACATTATATATCGTGTAGAACCGAAAAGTTGCGGGTTAGGTGACTCGCGTGCAACTCATGCTGGGCAAAACTAAGCAAAGCTCGTGGAATCGAGCAACGCCATTGTATTGAATTGCGTAAAGCTAGCACGCAAGAAATTAAGAACCCGCTCGTGTCCTCTTTTTT
>LR738715.1:692895411-692936397 GCA_902687465.1 Secale cereale
TTTTTTTGCATTGGTCGACAGCGCGGGTCAGGTGCAAAAGTTGCCGCTCCATGGATCGTAGCTACTACAACCTCATTGGGTGGTGCGCCACTACGAAAGATACCATGCTTTTTTTTTTTGTGACAGTAAAGATACTATGCCACTAGTATATGTAGATCGTGTGGACGCGGGTTTGCTTCATCGGAAAAAATAGAATAGGGCTGCGTGAATATATGCCAACATATATATTCTTTGCTCCATCCTCCTCCTCTTCTTTCCATGTGTCCCGCGCTGTTGACTCGTTGGTAGCAGAACCGATGCCCACACTGTTGACTCGTCGGTCTCGGCGTCTTTGCCGCGTCGTGGCGATGGAGCGTCACTACATTAGTTGAGTATAATGGCGGAGCAGGAATCTTAGCGTGTGGGGTTAGATTAGACGGCCAATTGGCGCCATCGTTATGGGGTTTAGCATTTTTGGCATCCGAGCACGTGGAGATGCCTTGGGGTTGTTGCGGTGCTCGTCGGTGCAGCTGGCTTGGTGCTGTTGTCGTGGTGTTTGAGTTTGAATCAGACATCAAAGTTGCATCGACGGTTTGACACACAAAGGTGATACAACGGCATTGTGGAGGGAGTGGAGGCACACCACGAAGGTTTCATGTGAGTGAAGGATGTGAAGCAACCGTCGATGGGTGTTTAGTGCGGAGGAGGGACAAGTGCTAGCATGTTTGGAGTGAAGACATACCTTCACGCGCTATTCAACGACGCTAGGCGGAGATAACCTCATGTTTGTTGCATGTTAAGTGACACAAAATATGATATCACTCGAGCTGTAGTCCATTTTACCTATGAATCACACTATAAATCACATACCAAGAAAACATGCATTATTTGGTCTCTAATCCCTCGTCACCGCATGTTCATCCTTCTTTTTTATTGGCATAGAGAGCGTAGTAGTGGAGCATCAAAGAGTACATCAAGTCATTTTCCGGCTTATCGTGATAAGAGCAACTCTAACGGTTCTCCTCAAAATCTTCCGGTAGAACTTTTTTTGGGCCCATAACTTTTAGGAATAGTTGTGGGAGTAATTTTTGTCAATTCCCGTAAACTTCTTCCCCAAAAACCTATTTTTATTTTTATTTTTATTAAAAAGAAAACAACTAAATGGCCTAAGGCCCACCAGTCAGTGATACGCGTGAAGGCCACCGACGGGCAGCAACACGGGCGCGTGGTGGCCGCCGGGAGGGGCTACGCGAGGTGGCGACACGAGTGCTGGATGGTGGCGCGACCGACGGGACAGAGGTGTCCCGACGTGATGGCGCGTCGTCCCGACATAGCGGCATTCCGGCGAGGTTCCGCTGGGGTGGCGGCGTTCCGACGGCCATCACACGAAAGTTTTAGGCGGTTGCAACCCCGCCAAAAGATACCGAAAGATAATCTTCCAGAGAGAAAATGCCACTTTTACAGGATCATCTAATGTTTAGGTCAGTTTACAAGATACATTGGAGAGATTCTTTTGCCCAACTTCCTGTAAACGACGGTCATTTTAAAGATAGAGGAGCCGTTGGAGTTTTTTTAGCGGTAAACCTATTAATCAATCAAAAGGTTTATAGGAATAATTAGCGGGTCATGGGGAACACCAGTCACGCATGGCGACCAGACTCTAAAGAAACATCGAATTTAGCTAGATTATGAGCTTCCAAGTTTATAGCTTGACCTTCGAAAAAAAATTCACAGCTAGAAAACCCGCTCGCCTAGGCAACAATATCCTTAATGATGGTGGAATATCCGCCTTCGGTGCTTTGTCTAATGTCCGAGACCACCATCTTGCAGTCACATGCAGTAATGAGTCTGTCCAATGCTAGATCAAGTTTGAGTGAAAGGGCTTCATGACATGTGAGAGCTTCAAGTGTAGCTGGTGTTGGGGAACGTAGTATTTTAAAATTTTCCTACGATCACGCAAGATCTATCTACCAGATGCATAGCAACGAGAGGGAAGAGTGTGTCTACGTACCCTCGTAGACCGGAAGCGGAAGCGTCAAGTGACGCGGTTGATGTAGTCGAACTTCTTCGCGATTCAACCGATCAAGCACCGAACGAACGTCACCTCCGCGTTCAGCACACGTTCAGCTTGATGACGTCCCACGAGCTCTTGATCCAGTTGAGCTTCACGGGAGAGTTTCGTCAGCACGACGGCGTGGTGACGGATATGATGTATTCACCGGCGCAGGGCTTCGCCTAAGCACCGCGACGGTATGACCGAGGTGTGTTTCTGTGGAGGGGGGCACCGCACACGGCTGGAACAATTCAACTTGTGTGTCTTTGGGTGCCCCCGTGCCCCCGTATATAAAGGAGCAAGGGGGAGGCCGGCCGGCCCTTCCTACGGTGCGGCTAGGGTGCAATCCTACTAGGAATAGGATTGCAATCCTATTCCTAGTAGGAACTACCAAAGAAGGAAGAGAGGGAAAGGAAAAGAAGGAGAGGTGGCGCCCCCCAATCCTAGTCCAACTAGGAACCCTAGGTGGGGCACCGGCCAGCCACTATGGGCTGCCTCTCTCTTTTCCATAAGGCCCACTATGGACCATCCCCCCTCGTAGGGGGTTCCGGTAACCCCCTCCGGCAATCCCGTTAAATCCGAAACTTTTCCGGAACACTTCCGGTGTCCGAATATAGTCGTCCAATATATCAATCTTTATGTCTCGGACATTCCGAGACTCCTCGTCATGTCCGTGATCTCATCCGGGACTCCGAACTACCTTCGGTACATCAGAACTCATAAACTCATAATACCGATCGTCATCAAACGTTAAGCGTGCGGACCCTACGGGTTCGAGAACTATGTAGACATGACCGAGACTCATCTCCGATCAATAACCAATAGCAGAACCTGGATGTTCATATTGGCTCCTACATATTCTACGAAGATCTTTTATCGGTCAAAACCGCATAACAACATACGTTGTTCCTTTTGTCATCGGTATGTTACTTGCCCGAGATTCGATCGTCGGTATCTCTATACCTAGTTCAATCTCGTTACCGGCAAGTCTCTTTACTCGTTCCGTAACACATCATCTCGTGACTAACTCATTAGTCTTTTGCTTGCAAGGCTTATTATGATGTGTGTTACCGAGAGGGCCCAGAGATACCTCTCCGACACTCAGAGTGACAAATCCTAATCTTGATCTATGCCAACACCACGAATACTTTCGGAGACACCTGTAGAGCATCTTTATGATCACCCAGTTACGTTGTGACGTTTGATAGCACACAATGTGTTCCTACGGTATTCGGGAGTTCATAATCTTATAGTCATAGGAACATGTATAAGTCATGAAGAAAGCAATAGCAGTAAAACTAAACGATCATAGTGCTATGCTAACGGATGGGTCTTGTCCATCACATCATTCTCCTAATGATGTGATCCCGTTGATCAAATGACAACTCATGTCTATGGCTAGGAAACATAACCATCTTTGATCAATGAGCTAGTCTAGTAGAGGCATACTAGGGACATACTGTTTTGTCTATGTATCCACACATGTACTAAGTTTCCGGTTAATACAATTCTAGCATGAATAATAAACATTTATCATGATATAAGGAAATATAAATAACAACTTTATTATTGCCTCTAGGGCATATTTCCTTCAGTCTCCCACTTGCACTAGAGTCAATAATCTAGCTCACATCGCCATGTGATTTAATACCGATAGTTCACATCGTTATGTGAATAACACCCATAGTTCACATCGTCATGTGACAAACACCCAAAGGGTTTACTAGAGTCAATAATCTAGTTCACATCGCTATGTGATTAATACTCAAGAGTAATAAGGTGTGATCATGTTTTGCTTGTGAGAGAAGTTTAGTCAACGGGTCTGTCACATTCAGATCCGTATGTATTTTGCAAATTTCTATGTCTACAATGCTCTGCATAGAGCTACTCTAGCTAATTGCTCCCACTTTCAATACGCATCCAGATTGATACTTAGAGTCATCTGAATTTAGTGTCAAAGCTTGCATCGGCGTAACCCTTTACGACGAACTCTTTATCACCTCCATAGTCGAGAAACATTTCCTTAGTCATCCAGTTACTAAGGATAATTTTGACCGCTGTATAGTGATCTACTCCTGGATCTCTATTGTACCCCCTTGACAAACTCATGGCAAGGTACACAATATGTTTGGTACACAGCATGGCATACTTTATAGAACCTATGGCTGAGGCATAGGGAATGACTTTCATTCTCTCTATATTTTTCTGCCGTGGTCTGGCTTTGAGTCTTACTCAACTTCACACCTTACAAGTCAGGCAAGAACTCCTTCTTTGACTGGTCCATTTTGAACTACTTCAAAATCTTATCAAGGTATGTACTCATCGAAAGTCTTATCAAGCATCTTGATCTATCTATATAGATCTTGATGCCCAATATGTAAGCAGCTTCACCAAGGTCTTTCTTTGAAAAACTCCTTTCAAATACTCCTTTATGCTTTCCAGAAAATTCTACATCATTTCCGATCGACAATATGTCATTCACATATACTTATCAGAAAGGTTGTAGTGCTCCCACTCACTTCTTGTAAATACAGGCTTCACCGCAAGTCTGTATAAATCTATATGCTTTGATCAACTTATCAAAGCGTATATTCCAACTCTGAGATGCTTGCACCAGTCCATAGATGGATCGCTGGAGCTTGCACATTTTGTTAGCACCTTTTTGGATCGACAAAACCTTCTGGTTGCATCATATACAACTCTTCTTTGAGATATCCATTCAGGAATGCAGTTTTGACATCCATTTGCCAGATTTCATAATCATAAAATGCGGCAATTGCTAACATGATTCGGACAGACTTAAGCATCGCTACAGGTGAGAAAGTCTCATCGTAGTCAACTCCTTGAACTTGTCGAAACCCTTTCGCAACAAGTCGAGCTTTGTAAACAGTAACATTACCGTCTGCGTCGGTCTTCCTCTTGAAGATCCATTTATTTTCGATGGCCTGCCGATCATCGGGCAAGTCAACCAAAGTCCACACTTTGTTCTCATACATGGATCCCATCTCAGATTTCATGGTCTCAAGCCATTTTGCGGAATCTGGGCTCATCATCGCTTCCTCATAGTTCATAGGTTCATCATGGTCTAGTAACATGACTTCCAGAACTGGGTTGCCGTACCACTCTGGTGCGGAACGAACTCTGGTCGATCTACGAAGTTCAGCAGAAACTTGATCTGAAGTTTCATGATCATCATCATTAGCTTCCTCACTAATTGGTGTAGGAATCACTGGAACGAGTTTCTGTGATGTACTACCTTTCCAATTCGGGAGAAGGTACAATTACCTCATCAAGTTCTACTTTCCTCCCACTCACTTCTTTCGAGAGAAACTCCTTCTCTAGAAAGGATCCACTCTTAGCAACAAAGACCTTGCCTTAGGATCTGTGATAGAAGGTGTACCCAACAGTTTCTTTTTGGGTATCCTATGAAGATTTACTTCTCCGATTTGGGTTCGAGCTTATCATGTTGAAACTTTTTCACATAAGCATCGCAGTGCCAAACTTAAAGAAATGAAAGTTTAGGTTTCTCGTCAAACCACAGTTCATACGGTGTCATCTCCACGGATTTAGATGGTGCCCTATTTAACGTGAATGTAGTTGTCTCTAATGCATAACCCCAAAAGCGATAGTAGTAGATCGGTAAGAGACATCATCGATCGCACCATATCTAATAAAGTACGGTTATGATGTTCGGACACACCATTACACTATGGTGTTCCAGATGGCGTGAGTAGTGAAACTATTTCACATTGTTTTTACTGAAGGCCAAACTCGCTAACTCAAATATTTTACCTCTACGATCATATCATAGAAACTCTTATTTTCTTGTTACGATGATTCTCCACTTCACTATGAAATTCTTTGAACTTTTCAAATGTTTCAGACTTGTGCTTCATTAAGTAGATATACCCATATCTGCTCAAATCATCAGTGAAGGTCAGAAAATAACGATACCCACCGCGAGCTTCAACACTCATTGGTCCACATACATCTGTATGTATGATCTCCAACAAATCTATTGCTCGCTCCACAGTTCCGGAGAACGGAGTTTTAGTCATCTTGCCCATGAGGCATGGTTCGCAAGCACCAAGTGATTCATAATCAAGTGATTCCAAAAGTCCATCACTATGGAGTTTCTTCATGCGCTTTACACCAATATGACCTAAACGGCAGTGCCACAAATAAGTTGCACTATCATTATTAACCTTGCATCTTTTGGCTTCAATATTATGAATATGTGTATCACCACGATCGAGATCCAACAAACCATTTTCATTGGGTGTATGACCATAGAAGGTTTTATTCATGTAAACAGAACAACAATTATACTCTAACTTACATGAATAACCGTATTGCAATAAACATGATCAAATCATATTCATGCTCAACACCAAATAACACTTATTTAGGTTCAACACTAATCCCGAAAGTGTAGGGAGTGTGCGATGATGATCATATCAATCTTGGAACTACTTCCAATACACATCGTCACTTCATCCTTTAACTAGTTTCTGTTCATTATGCAACTCCCATTTCGAGTTACTACTCTTTAGCAACTGAACCAATATCAAATACCGAGGGGTTGCTATGAACACTAGTAAAATACACATCAATAATCTGTATATCAAATATACCTTTGTTCACTTTGCCATCCTTCTTATCCGCCAAATATCTAGGGCAGTTCCACTTCTAGTGACCATTTCCTTTGCAGTAGAAGCACTTGTTTCAGGCTTGAGTTTAGCTTTGGGTTTCTTCACGGGAGTGACAAATTGCTTGTCATTCTTCTTGAAGTTCCCCTTCTATCCCTTTGCCCTTTACTTGAAACAAGTGGTCTGGTTAACCATCAACACTTGATGCTCTTTCTAGATTTCTACCTTCGCCGATTTCAGCATCGTGAAGAGCTCGGGAATTACTTTCGTCATCCCTTGCATATTATAGTTCATCATGAAGTTCTACTAACTTGGTGATAGTGAAGGAAATATGCCCTAGAGGCAATAATAAAGATGTTATTTGTATTTCCTTATATCATGATAAATGTCTTTTATTCATGCTAGAATTGTATTAACCGGAAACTTAGTACATGTGTGAATACATAGACAAAACAGTATGTCCCTAGTATGCCTCTACTAGACTAGCTCATTGATCAAAGATGGTTATGTTTCCTGGTCATAGACATGAGTTGTCATTTGATCAACGGGATCACATCATTAGGAGAATGATGTGATGGACAAGACCCATCCGTTAGCATAGCACTATGATCGTTTAGTTTTACTGCTATTGCTTTCTTCATGACTTATACATGTTCCTATGACTATGAGATTATGCAACTCCCAAATACCGTAGGAACACCTTGTGTGCTATCAAACGTCACAACGTAACTGGGTGATCATAAAGATGCTCTACAGGTGTCTCCGAAAGTATTCGTGGTGTTGGCATAGATCAAGATTAGGATTTGTCACTCCGAGTGTCGGAGAGGTATCTCTGGGCCCTCTCGGTAACACACATCACAATAAGCCTTGCAAGCAAAAGACTAATGAGTTAGTCACGAGATGATGTGTTACGGAACGAGTAAATAGACTTGCCGGTAACGGGATTGAACTAGGTATAGAGATACCGACGATCGAATCTCGGGCAAGTAACATACCGTTTGACAAAAGGAACAACGTATGTTGTTATGCGGTTCTGACCGATAAAAGATCTTCGTAGAATATGTAGGAGCCAATATGAACATCCAGGTTTCGCTATTGGTTATTGACCAGAGATGAGTCTCGATCATGTCTACATAGTTCTCGAACCCGTAGGGTCCGCACGCTTAACGTTTGATGACGATCGGTATTATGAGTTTATGAGTATTGATGTACCGAAGGTAGTTCGGAGTCCCGGATGAGATCACGGACATGACGAGGAGTCTCGGAATGTCCGAGACATAAAGATTGATATATTGGACGGCTATATTCGGACACCGGAAGTATACCGGAAAAGTTTCGGATTTATCGGGAATGCCGGAGGGGGTTACCGGAACCCCCTACGAGAGGGGATGGTCCATAGTGGGCCTAAAGGGAAAGAGAGAGGCAGCCCATAGGGCTGGCCGGCGCCCCCACCTAGGGTTCCTAGTTGGACTAGGATTGGGGGGGGGGGGGCGCCACCTCCCCTATTCCTTTCCCCCTTCTTCCTTTCGGTGAATCCTACTAGGAATAGGATTGCAATCCTATTCCTAGTAGGACTCCTTCCCTAGCCGCACCAGGAAGGGCCGGCCGGCCTCCCTCCCCTGCTCCTTTATATACGGGGGCAGGGGGGCACCCAAAGACACACAAGTTGAATTGTTTTAGCCGTGTGCGGTGCCCCCCTCCACAGAATCACACCTCGGTCATACCGTCGCGGAGCTTAGGCGAAGCCCTGCGCCGGTGAACACATCATATCCGTCACCACGCCGTCGTGCTGACGAAATTCTCCCGTGAAGCTCAACTGGATCAAGATCTCATGGGACGTCATCAAGCTGAACGTGTGCTGAACGCGGAGGTGCCGTACGTTCGGTGCTTGATCGGTTAGGATCGCGAAGAAGTTCGACAACATCAACCGCGTCACTTGACGCTTCCGCTCCCGGTCTACGAGGGTACGTAGACACACTCTTCCCTCTCGTTGCTATGCATCTGGTAGATAGATCTTGCGTGATCGTAGGAAAATTTTAAAATACTACGTTCCCCAACGGTGGCATCATGAGCCAGGTCTATGCGTAGATGATATGCACGAGTAGAACACAATGAGATTGTGGACGATACTAGTCATACTGCTTACCAGCATGTCATACTTTGCTTCGGCGGTATTGTGAGATGAAGCGGCCCGGACCGACATTACGCGTACGCTTACACGAGACTGGTTTCACCGTTACGAGCACTCGTTGCTTAAAGGTGACTGGCGGGTGTCTGTCTCTCTCACTTTAGCTGAATCAAGTGTGGCTACGCCCGGTCCTTGTGAAGGTTAAAACAGCACATACTTGACGAAACATCGTTGTGGTTTTGTATGCGTAGGTAAGAACGGTTCTTGCTAAGCCCGTAGCAGCCACGTAAAACTTGCAACAACAAAGTAGAGGACGTCTAACTTGTTTTTGCAGGGCATGTTGTGATGTGATATGGTCAAGACATGATGGGATATACGATTTTGTATGAGATGATCATGTTTTGTAAAGTTATCGGCAACTGGCAGGAGCCATATGGTTGTCGCTTTATTGTATGATATGCAATCGCCATGTAATTGCTTTACTTTATCACTAAGCGGTAGCGATAGTCGTAGAAGCAATAGTTGGCGAGACGACAACGATGCTACGATGAAGATCAAGGTGTCAAGCCGGTGACGAAGGTGATCATGACGGTGCTTTGGAGATGGAGATCAAAAGCACAAGATGATGATGGCCATATCATGTCACATATTTTGATTGCATGTGATGTTTATCTTATTATGCTTCTTATTTTGCTTAGAATGACGGTAGCATTATAAGATGATCCCTTACTAAATTTCAAGGTATAAGTGTTCTCCCTGAGTATGCACCGTTGCGAAAGTTCGTCGTGCCGAGACACCACGTGATGATCGGGTGTGATAAGCTCTACGTTCAAATACAACGGGTGTAAGCCAGTTTTGCACACGCAGAATACTCGGATTAAACTTGACGAGCCTAACATATACAGATATGGCCTCGGAACACTGGAGACCGAAAGGTCGAGCGTGAATCATATAGTAGATATGATCAACATAAGATGTTCACCATTGAAACTACTCCATCTCACGTGATGATCGGACATGGTTTAGTTGATTTGGATCACGTGATCATTTAGATGACCGGAGGGATGTCTATCTAAGTGGGAGTTCTTAAGTAATGTGATTAAATTGAACTTTAATTTATCATGAAGTTAGTCCTGGTAGTATTAGCATATCTATGTTGTAGATCAATAGCTCGCGATGTTGCTCCCCGTTTATTTTTCATATGTTCCTAGAGAAAACCAAGATTGAAAGATGTTAGTAGCAATGATACGGAATTGTTCCGTGATCTGAGGATTATCCTCATTGCTGCACAGAGAAATATGTCCTTGATGCACCGCTAGGTGATAGACCTATTGCAGGAGGAGATGTAGACGTTATGAACGTTTTTGACAAAAGCTCGGTATGATGACTACTTGATAGTTTAGTGCACCATGCTTTACGGCTTATAACCGGGACTTCAAAAACGTTTTGAACGTCATGGAGCATATAAGATGTTCCAAGAGTTGAAATTAGTATTTCATACTCATGCCTGTGTCAAGAGGTATAAGACCTCTGACAGTAGTTTGCCTACAAGATGGAGGAGAATAGCTCAACCAGTGAGCATGTGCTCAGATTGTCTGGGTACTACAATTACTTTAATCAAGTGGGAGTTAATCTTCCAGATAAGATAGTAATTGACAAAGTTCTCTAGTCACTATCACCAAGTTAGTAGAACTTCGTGATGAACTATAATATGCAAGGGATGACGAAAGGAATTCCCAGCTCTTCGCGATACTGAAATAGGCGAAGGTAGAAATCATGAAAAAGCATCAAGTGTTGATGGTTAACAAGACCACTTGTTTCAAGTAAAGGGCAAAAGGGATAGAAGGGGAACTTCAAGAAGAATGACAAGCAAGTTGTCACTCCCATGAAGAAACCCAAAGCTAAACTCAAGCCTGAAACTAAGTGCTTCTACTGCAAAGGAAATGGTCACTGGAAGTGGAACTGCCCTAGATACTTGGCGGATGAGAAGGATGGCAAAGTGAACAAAGGTATGTTTGATATACAGATTATTGATGTGTACTTTACTAGTGTTCATAGCAACCCCTCGGTATTTGATACTGATTTAGTTGCTAAAAAGTAGTAACTCGAAATGGGAGTTGCATAATGAACAGAAACTAGTTAAAGGATGAAGTGACGATGTGTATTGGAAATAGTTCCAAGATTGATATGATCATCATCGCACACTCCCTATACTTTCGGGATTAGTGTTGAACCTAAATAAGTGTTTGTGTTGAGCATGAATATGATTTGATCATGTTTATTGCAATACGGTTATTCATGTAAGTTAGAGAATAATTGTTGTTCTGTTTACATGAGTAAAACCTTCTATGGTCATACACCCAATGAAAATAGTTTGTTGGATCTCGATCGTGTGATACACATATTCATAATATTGAAGCCAAAAAGATGCAAGGTTAATAATGATAGTGCAACTTATTTGTGGCACTGCCGTTTAGGTCATATTGGTGTAAAACGCATGAAGAAACTCTATAATGACGGACTTTTGGAATCACTTGATTATGAATCACTTGGTGCTTACGAACCATGCCTCATGGGCAAGATGACTAAAACTCCGTTCTCCGGAACTATGGAGCGAGCAACAGATTTGTTGGAAATCATACATACTGATGTATGTGGACCAATGAGTGTTGATGCTCGCGGCGGGTATCGTTATTTTCTGACCTTCACTGATGATTTGAGCAGATATGGGTATATCTACTTAATGAAGCACAAGTCTGAAACATTTGAAAAGTTCAAAGAATTTCAGAGTGAAGTAGAGAATCATCGTAACAAGAAAATAAAGTTTCTACGATCAGATCGTGGAGGAGAATATTTGAGTTACGAGTTTGGTCTTCATTTGAAACAATGTGGAATAGTTTCACAACTCACGCCACCTGGAACACCACAGCGTAATGGTGTGTCCGAACGTCATAATCGTACTTTATTAGATATGGTGCGATCAATGATGTCTCTTACCAATTTACCACTATCGTTTTGGGGTTATGCTTTAGAGACAGTTGCATTCACGTTAAATAGGGCACCATCTAAATCCGTTGATACGACACCTTATGAACTATGGTTTGGCAAGAAACCAAAGTTGTCGTTTCTTAAAATTTGGGGCTGCGATGCTTATGTGAAAACACTTCAACCTGATAAGCTCGATCCCAAGTCGGAAAAATGTGTCTTCATAGGATACCCAAAAGAGACTGTTGGGTACACCTTCTATCACAGATCCGAAGGCAAAATATTCGTTGCTAAGAACGGATCCTTTCTAGAAAAAGAGTTTCTCTCGAAAGAAGTGAGTGGGAGGAAAGTAGAACTTGATGAGGTAATTGTACCTTCTCCCGGATTGGAAAATAGTACATCACAGGAAATTGTTCCAGTGATTCCTACACCAATTAGTGAGGAAGTTAATGATAATGATCATGAAACTTCGGATCAAGTTTCTACTGAACGTCGTAGATCAACCAGAGTACGTTCCGCACCAGAGTGGTACGGCAACCCAGTTCTGGAAATCATGTTACTAGACCATGATGAACCTACGAACTATGAGGAAGCGATGATGAGCCCAGATTCCGCAAAATGGCTTGAAGCCATGAAATCTGAGATGGGATCCATGTATGAGAACAAAGTGTGGACTTTGGTTGACTTGCCCGATGATCGGCAGGCCATCGAAAACAAATGGATCTTCAAGAGGAAGACCGACGCACACGGTAATATTACTGTTTACAAAGCTCGACTTGTTGCGAAAGGTTTTCGACAAGTTCAAGGAGTTGACTACGATGAGACTTTCTCACCTGTAGCGATGCTTAAGTCTGTCCGAATCATGTTAGCAATTGCCGCATTTTATGATTATGAAATCTGGCAAATGGATGTCAAAACTGCATTCCTAAATGGATATCTCAAAGAAGAGTTGTATATGATGCAACCAGAAGGTTTTGTCGATCCAAAAGATCCTAACAAAGTATGCAAGCTCCAGCGATCCATCTATGGACTGGTGCAAGCATCTCGGAGTTGGAATATACGCTTTGATGAGGTGATCAAAGCATATGGTTTTATACAGACTTTTGGAGAAGCCTGTATTTACAAGAAGTGAGTGGGAGCACTACAACCTTTCTGATAAGTATATGTGAATGACATATTGTCGATCGGAAATGATGTAGAATTTTCTGGAAAGCATAAAGGAGTGTTTGAAAGGAGTTTTTCAAAGAAAGACCTCGGTGAAGCTGCTTACATATTGAGCATCAAGATCTATATAGATAGATCAAGACACTTAATAAGACTTTCGATGAGTACATACCTTGATAAGATTTTGAAGTAGTTCAAAATGGATCAGTCAAAGAAGAAGTTCTTGCCTGACTTGTAAGGTGTGAAGTTGAGTAATACTCAAAGCCAGACCACGGCAGAAAAATATAGAGAGAATGAAAGTCATTCCCTATGCCTCAGCCATAGGTTCTATAAAGTATGCCATGCTGTGTACAAAAACACATTGTGTACCTTGCCAAGAGTTTGACAGGGAGGTACAATAGTGATCCAGGAGTAGATCACTGTACAGCGGTCAAAATTATCCTTAGTAATTGGATGACTAAAGAAATATTTCTCGATTATGGAGGTGATAAAGAGTTCGTCGTAAAGGGTTACGCCGATGCAAGCTTTGACACTAACTCCAGATGACTATAAGTATCAATCTGGATGCGTATTGAAAGTGGGAGCAATTAGCTAGAGTAGCTCCATGGAGAGCATTGTAGACATAGAAATTTGCGAAATACATAGGGATCTGTATATGACAGACCCGTTGACTAAACTTCTCTCACAAGCAAAACATGATCACACCTCATTACTCTTGGGTATTAATCACATAGCGATGTGAACTAGATTATTGACTCTAGTAAACCCTTTGGGTGTTGGTCACATGGTGATGTGAACTATGGGTGTTATTCACATAACGATGTGAACTATCGGTATTAAATCACATGGCGATGTGAGCTAGATTATTGACT
This sequence comes from Secale cereale, assembly GCA_902687465.1. NCBI lineage: Eukaryota > Viridiplantae > Streptophyta > Magnoliopsida > Poales > Poaceae > Secale > Secale cereale. The sequence goes on from LR738715.1 coordinate 692,909,242, forward strand.
CTAGTTCAAGTGGGAGACTGAAGGAAATATGCCCTAGAGGCAATAATAAAGATGTTATTTGTATTTCCTTATATCATGATAAATGTCTTTTATTCATGCTAGAATTGTATTAACCGGAAACTTAGTACATGTGTGAATACATAGACAAAATAGTATGTCCCTAGTATGCCTCTACTAGACTAGCTCATTGATCAAAGATGGTTCTGTTTCCTGGCCATAGACATGAGTTGTCATTTGATCAACGGGATCACATCATTAGGAGAATGATGTGATGGACAAGACCCATCCGTTAGCATAGCACTATGATCGTTTAGTTTTACTGCTATTGCTTTCTTCATGACTTATACATGTTCCTATGACTATGAGATTATGCAACTCCCGAATACCGTAGGAACACCTTGTGTGCTATCAAACGTCACAACGTAACTGGGTGATCATAAAGATGCTCTACAGGTGTCTCCGAAAGTATTCGTGGTGTTGGCATAGATCAAGATTAGGATTTGTCACTCCGAGTGTGGGAGAGGTATCTCTGGGCCCTCTCGGTAACACACATCACAATAAGCCTTGCAAGCAAAAGACTAATGAGTTAGTCACGAGATGATGTGTTACGGAACGAGTAAAGAGACTTGCCGGTAACGAGATTGAACTAGGTATAGAGATACCGACGATCGAATCTCGGGCAAGTAACATACCGTTTGACAAAAGGAACAACGTATGTTGTTATGCGGTTCTGACCGATAAAAGAACTTCATAGAATATGTAGGAGCCAATATGAACATCCAGGTTCCGCTATTGGTTATTGACCAGAGATGAGTCTCGGTCATGTCTACATAGTTCTCGAACCCGTAGGGTCCGCACGCTTAACGTTTGATGACGATCGGTATTATGAGTTTATGAGTATTGATGTACCGAAGGTAGTTCGGAGTCCCGGATGAGATCACGGACATGACGAGGAGTCTCGGAATGTCCGAGACATAAAGATTGATATATTGGACGGCTATATTCGGACACCGGAAGTATACCGGAAAAGTTTCGGATTTATCGGGAATGCCGGAGGGGGTTACCGGAACCCCCTACGAGAGGGGATGGTCCATAGTGGGCCTAAAGGGAAAGAGAGAGGCAGCCCATAGGGCTGGCCGGCGCCCCCACCTAGGGTTCCTAGTTGGACTAGGATTGGGGGGGGGGCGCCACCTCTCCTATTCCTTTCCCCCTTCTTCCTTTCGGTGAATCCTACTAGGAATAGGATTGCAATCCTATTCCTAGTAGGACTCCTTCCCTAGCCGCACCAGGAAGGGCCGCCGGCCTTCCTCCCCTGCTCCTTTATATACGGGGGCAGGGGGGCACCCAAAGACACACAAGTTGAATTGTTTTAGCCGTGTGCGGTGCCCCCCTCCACAGAATCACACCTCGGTCATACCGTCGCGGAGCTTAGGCGAAGCCCTGCGCCGGTGAACACATCATATTCGTCACCACGCCGTCGTGCTGACGAAATTCTCCCGTGAATCTCAACTGGATCAAGAGCTCGTGGGACGTCATCAAGCTGAAGTGTGCTGAACGCGGAGGTGCCGTACGTTCGGTGCTTGATCGGTTAGGATCGCGAAGAAGTTCGACAACATCAACCGCGTCACTTGACGCTTCCGCTCCCGGTCTACGAGGGTACGTAGACACACTCTTCCCTCTCGTTGCTATGCATCTGGTAGATAGATCTTGCGTGATCGTAGGAAAATTTTAAAATACTACGTTCCCCAACAGATAGTGTCTAGAGAACTTTGTCAATTACTATCTTATCTGGAAGATTAACTCCCACTTGATTCAAGCAATTGTACTACCCAGACAATCTGAGCACATGCTCACTGGTTGAGCTATTCTCCTCCATCTTGTAGGCAAAGTACTGTCAGAGGTCTTATACCTCTCGACACGGGCATGAGTATGAAATACTAATTTCAACTCTTGGAACATCTCATATGCTCCGTGGCGTTTCAAAACGTTTTTGAAGTCCCGGTTATAAGCCGTAAAGCATGGTGCACTAAACTATCAAGTAGTCATCATATCGAGCTTTTGTCAAAACGTTCATAACGTCTACATCTGCTCCTGCAATAGGTCTGTCACCTAGTGGTGCATCAAGGACATAATTCTTCTGTGCAGCAATGAGGATAATCCTCAGGTTACGGACCCAGTCCGTGTAATTGCTACCATCATCTTTCAACTTAGCTTTCTCTAGGAATGCATTAAAATTCAAAGGAACGGTAGCACGGGCCATTGATCTACAACAACATAGATATGCAAAAACTATCAGGACTAAGTTCATGATAAATTAAAGTTCAATTTAATCATATTAATTTAAAGAACTCCCACTTAGATAGACATCCCTCCGGTCATCTAAATGATCACGTGATCCAAATCAACTAAACCATGTCCGATCATCACGTGAGATGGAGTAGTTTCAATGGTGAACATCTTATGTTGATCATATCTACTATATGATTCACGCTCGACCTTTCGGTCTCCAGTGTTCCGAGGCCATATCTGCATATGCTAGGCTCGTCAAGTTTAACCCGAATATTCTGCGTGTGCAAAACTGGCTTACACCCGTTGTATTTGAACGTAGAGCTTATCACACCCGATCATCACGTGGTGTCTCGGCACGACGAACTTTCGCAACGGTGCATACTCAGGGAGAACACTTATACCTTGAAATTTAGTAAGGGATCATCTTATAATGCTACCGTCGTTCTAAGCAAAATAAGAAGCATAATAAGATAAACATCACATGCAATCAAAATATGTGACATGATATGGCCATCATCTTGTGCTTTTGATCTCCATCTTCAAAGCACCTTCATGATCACCTTCGTCACCGGCGCGACACCTTGATCTCCATCGTAGCATCGTTGTCGTCTCGCCAACTATTGCTTCTACGACTATCGCTACCGCTTAGTGATAAAGTAAAGCAATTACATGGCGATTGCATTTCATACAATAAAGCGACAACCATATGGCTCCTGCCAGTTGCCGATAACTTTACAAAACATGATCATCTCATACAAAACCGTATAACTCATCATGTCTTGACCATATCACATCACAACATGCCCTGCAAAAACAAGTTAGACGTCCTCTACTTTGTTGTTGCAAGTTTTACGTGGCTGCTACGGGCTTAGCAAGAACCGTTCTTACCTACGCATACAAAACCACAACGATGTTTCGTCAAGTATGTGCTGTTTTAACCTTCACAAGGACCGGGCGTAGCCACACTTGATTCAGCTAAAATGAGAGAGACAAACACCCGCCAGTCACCTTTAAGCAACGAGTGATCGTAACGGTGAAACCAGTCTCGCGTAAGCGTACGCGTAATGTCGGTCCGGGCCGCTTCATCTCACAATACCGCCAAAGCAAAGTATGACATGCTGGTAAGCAGTATGACTAGTATCGCCCACAACTCATTGTGTTCTACTCGTGCATATCATCTACGCATAGACCTGGCTCTGATACCACTGTTGGGGAACGTAGTATTTTAAAATTTTCCTACGATCACGCAAGATCTATCTACCAGATGCATAGCAACGAGAGGGAAGAGTGTGTCTACGTACCCTCGTAGACCGGAAGCGGAAGCGTCAAGTGACGCGGTTGATGTAGTCGAACTTCTTCGCGATTCAACCGATCAAGCACCGAACGTACGGCACCTCCGCGTTCAGCACACGTTCAGCTTGATGACGTCCCACGAGCTCTTGATCCAGATGAGCTTCACGGGAGAGTTTCGTCAGCACGACGGCGTGGTGACGGATATGATGTATTCACCGGCGCAGGGCTTCGCCTAAGCACCGCGACGGTATGACTGAGGTGTGTTTCTGTGGAGGGGGGCACCGCACACGGCTGGAACAATTCAACTTGTGTGTCTTTGGGTGCCCCCCTGCCCCCGTATATAAAGGAGCAAGGGGGAGGCCGGCCGGCCCTTCCTATGGTGCGGCTAGGGTGCAATCCTACTAGGAATAGGATTGCAATCCTATTCCTAGTAGGAACTACCAAAGAAGGAAGAGAGGGAAAGGAAAAGAAGGAGAGGTGGCGCCCCCCAATCCTAGTCCAACTAGGAACCCTAGGTGGGGCGCCGGCCAGCCCCTATGGGCTGCCTCTCTCTTTTCCATAAGGCCCACTATGGACCATCCCCCCTCGTAGGGGGTTCCGGTAACCCCCTCCGGCAATCCCGTTAAATCCGAAACTTTTCCGGAACACTTCCGGTGTCCGAATATAGTCGTCCAATATATCAATCTTTATGTCTCGGACATTTCGAGACTCCTCGTCATGTCCGTGATCTCATCCGGGACTCCGAACTACCTTCAGTACATCAAAACTCATAAACTCATAATACCGATCGTCATCAAACGTTAAGCGTGCGGACCCTACGGGTTCGAGAACTATGTAGACATGACCGAGACTCATCTCCGGTCAATAACCAATAGCGGAACCTGGATGTTCATATTGGCTCCTACATATTCTACGAAGATCTTTTATCGGTCAAAACCGCATAACAACATACGTTGTTCCTTTTGTCATCGGTATGTTACTTGCCCGAGATTCGATCGTCGGTATCTCTATACCTAGTTCAATCTCATTACCGGCAAGTCTCTTTACTCGTTCCGTAACACATCATCTCGTGACTAACTCATTAGTCTTTTGCTTGCAAGGCTTATTATGATGTGTGTTACCGAGAGGGCCCAGAGATACCTCTCCGACACTCGGAGTGCCAACACCACGAATACTTTCGGAGACACCTGTAGAGCATCTTTATGATCACCCAGTTACGTTGTGACGTTTGATAGCACACAAGGTGTTCCTACGGTATTCAGGAGTTGCATAATCTTATACTCATAGGAACATGTATAAGTCATGAAGAAAGCAATAGCAGTAAAACTAAACGATCGTAGTGCTATGTTAACGGATGGGTCTTGTCCATCACATCATTCTCCTAATGATGTGACCCCGTTGATCAAATGACAACTCATGTCTATGGCTAGGAAATATAACCATCTTTGATCAATGAGCTAGTCTAGTAGAGGCATACTAGGGACATACTGTTTTGTCTATGTATCCACACATGTACTAAGTTTCCGGTTAATACAATTCTAGCATGAATAATAAACATTTATAATGATATAAGGAAATATAAATAACAACTTTATTATTGCCTCTAGGGCATATTTCCTTCAGCTGAGTCAACTATGTCTTAGAATACCACCGCGGAGGAGCCTGAAAACACCCTGTCGTGGTCTATGTTCCTTGATAAGCCTCCGTCAACGTGAATCTTTGAAATGCCTATTCACAGGGATCTCCATACTTGGCGACGTGGAGCAATACCATCCCGTCTGGTCGAGGCCCTCGCCTGCTCTCTCTCTCTCTCTCTCTCTCTCTCTATCTCTATCTCTCTCTCTCTCTCTCTCTCTCTCTCTCTCTCTCTCTCTCTCTCTCTCTCTCTCTCTCTCTCTCGTGTTTTCGTAATGCTGCCAACTCGGCTATAAAGGTAACTGCAAAGGACTTTGAAGAATTCCTTCATGAATAGCCTTTCGCTTAGCTGTCCAAAATGACTATAAAGTAACAACCAACTAAATTAAACTTTTGTGTGGTAAACTCTCGATCATCGCAACAATCAAGCCTTTTGCACTCAACTTCCTTGTGTCGTTTGAATATGATCAACAATATCCTCATCAGCTAAAAGCCCACACACACCATGTCATCGAGCATTCGAGAAGAGAATGTTGCCATTACTCTTGGGCTCCACATAATTGACACTTGTCATCATCCGATGAAAGAACATGCGGTGCCCCCATGTTTGGTTTTGGTAATTGATGACAATCTCTATGGACTAATGGTTTCCTTGAGTTATATTTGAAGGGTTTGTCCATTGGCTTTTCTTGGAGTTCATTTGTTGGTTTCAAGGAGAGTTTGTGATGACCAAGGTGCTATTAAGGAATTATCCAAAGATTGGTCTTGTGAGTGTTGAGCTTATTGCAAGCATGTCTTGAAGAAGAAGAGTGTGTTATCATTCATGTTTACCTTCAAGACATCATCCAAATGAAGAGAATTGGAAAGATTCAAGGTTGATCAAGAATAAGTGAAGGAGTGAATCAAGTTGATCAACACACAAAGCGTAGAAGATGTATCGAGAGGGATCAAGCAATCCCATGGTATGGTAAGCATTTCAATCACGCTTTGTGTATTAACACATGGTCTTCGTGAGAGTTCTTTGTGGGGTTAGGGTGTGGTGTGCAAGTTCAAGTGGAGCATCACGAAGAGATCAAGTGCTTGAAGCTTGCCGTCCATGGTGGTGACAATGGACTTGTGAAGATATGCCGAAGAATGGCTCACCCATAGTGGAGTATGGGGGAGCAATCTACTAGTCTTCACCGAGACAATGCAATCAAGAAAGGTGGTCCAACTTGAGGAAGTCAAGATCATCTACATCTAGCTCAAGTGGACTTTGTGCAAAGCAAAGGTTTGCCCTTGATAGGTTTTCTATTTTACCGGTCTCGTGGTGGTAGTTGGGAGACCGGGTTATAGGATCGTTTGCCGAACTATCAAGGGGGGCTCTCAAGTTGGTAGCTTGATCGTATCGTTAGTAGAGAGCTCAGACCATTGCATCCTTGCATCATGTTTCTTGGTTCTTGTTTGGTTCTCTTTGTGAGTCTTAGAACTTATGGTCATCTTGATGACAAGCTTGAGTTCATCGAAAACGGAGTTCACATGTGTCTTCTATGATGTTTTCGGTGTTGGGTGTTTTACCGGTCTTATCCGAGGAAGGGTTCTCACCATTTTCTTATGGGCCTTTTCTAATTTGCTTATTATTGGTTTTTCTATCAAGATTGTGTTAGCCCTTGTCGCTAGCTTTCCAACAAACTTGGTTTCATCGAATTCGGAGTCCGTATGCAAAAGTTATTATCGTTTTGGTGTACTGAAAAGGCTGCAGCGGTACTACCGCGGGTAGGAGCGAAAGTAATTTTTTACTACCGCTTTCGGGAGCGGTACTACCGCTTGGAGCAGTACTACCGCGGCTACTTCCGTGGCTACTTCCGCTCGGGACCAAAAACTCGTCACAAGTCCAGCGGTGGTAGGCACTGATGTAATTTTTTAGTACCGCTCGCAAGCAGTAGTACCGCTACCCTTAGCAGTACTACCGCTACCCCTAGCGGTAGTACCGTGAGGTCAAGCGGTACTACCGCTCCGACGGTTTTTCTGGCCTTTTTGCCTCCTCGCTGTTGTTTTCCTAAGGGGTACTAATGCCCTAGCGGTAGTACCGCTCCTGGAGCGGTAGTACCGCTCCTGGAGCGGTAGTACCGCTCTGTGCGGGCTGTGAGCATAACGGTTGGATTTTTCCCCACCTATAAAAGGGGCTCTTCTTCCCCAATGAACCTAATCCTTTGAGCTCGTGTTCTTCCCCCATTGTTGACCTTCTTTGAGCTTGCTATCTCTCAATCCCTCCATGGATTCTTGCTAGTTTTTGGGGGAAAAGAGAGAGGAGATCTAGATCCACATTTCCACCAATCACTTTCTCCTCTAGGTGAGGGGAACCCCTTGGATCTTGATCTTGGAGTTCTTGGTGTTCTCCTTCTTGTTCTTCCTCTCATTTCCCGCCCTAGCATTAGTTGCTTTGGTGGAATTTGGGAGAGAAGGACTTGGGCACTCCGTGTGCCCTTGCCATTGCATTTGGTGCATCGGTTTGAGTTCTCCACGGTGATACGTGGAAGTGAAGTTGAGAAGCTTATTACTCTTGGGTGCTTGGTACCCTTGAGCTTGTTCCTCTTGGGTGCTTGGGCGCCCCAGACGGTTGTGGTCACCTCGAAGCCATATTCCATTGTGGTGAAGCTTCGTGGTGTCGTTGGGGAGATAGCCCCAACCTTGGTGTTCGGAGCTCAATCATTGTGGTGTAAAGCTCTGGGCAAGCGTCGGGGTCTCCAATTAGGTTGTGGAGATCGCCCCGAGCAATTTGACGGGTTCCGGTGACCGCCCCCAAGGGTTGCCAAAGTGTACGGGTTCGGTGACCGCCCCCAAGGGTTGCCATTTGTACGGGTTCGGTGGCCGCCCTCAAGGGTCCCTTAGTGGAATCACGGCATCTTGCATTGTGCGAGGGCGTGAGGAGATTACGGTGGCCCTAGTGGCTTCTTGGGGAGCATTGTGCCTCCACACCGCTCCAAACGGAGATTAGCATCCGCAAGGGTGTGAACTTCGGGATACATCGTCGTCTCCGCGTGCCTCGGTTATCTCTTACCCGAGCCCTTTACTTATGCACTATACTTTGTGATAGATATATTGTTTCTTGTCATTTATCTAGCTATCATCTAGTTGTTTATCTTGCTTAGCATAAGTTGTTGGTGCACATAGGTGAGCCTAGTTGTTGTAGGTTTTGTGCTTGACAAATTAACCGCTAGGTTTATTCCGCATTTGTTCAAGCCTAAACCGTAATTATTTTAAAGCGCCTATTCATCCCCCCCTCTCTAGGCGACATCCACGATCTTTTATCCGACATGTTCATGTTGTGACAGTCCTCCATTGGGATCGAGAGCTTGGCTAGAGAAAGTTTCTAATTTTCCTGGGCACCTCATCCTTATCTATTTTTTTTCAAATGTTTGATTAACAATTTTGAAATACAAGATTAACAATTTTAAATGAACATTTAACATTTTTTTAATGCAAGGTTAACATTTTTTCTATACAAATTTAACATTTTCTGAATGCTTGATTGAATTTTTAAAAATCCTTTTTCAACATTTTTAAAGATGCTTGATTAATATTCTCATATACATGATCAAGAGATTTCATCATTTTTTTAGTACATGGTCAACATTTTTTCTATACACATTCGATATTTTTCAAATGCTTGATTAAAATTTTTCAAATACTTGTTTAACAACCTTTTCAAATGCTTGATTAACACATTATAAATACACGTTCAACTTTTTTCACACACATTGTATGTATTTTGTATATATGTTTCGTATACATGATCAATATTTTTTCTATACACATTATATTTTTTAAGTACATTATTAATGTGTTTAAACAATAATATATATATATATATATTTTGTAACATATATGTTTAGAAATTTTGGACGTGTAAACAAAAGGAAAAAAAAGAAAAAGAAAAGAAAAGGTCAAGAAAAAAGAGGCAGTGGCCTCGCGTGAGCTGGGCGGGGCCATTTAGGCCGGCGGGTTCAGCGAGACATAGTCGCGCGCTGGGCTGCTAGCCCAACAGAATTAGGGTTTTCATTTTCCCTGCATCGGCCCAACCCAACAACAACCGAGCCGGTTAGTGGCCCATTGAAATAACCGGTGATTGTGCTATATAATCCCTGCATCTCATATCGTTCAACCCTATCCTCTCCAGACGAGATCTGAAGCCGCCGGGCAGCAGGGCTCCCACAAGGTAATCACCATCTTCTTCTTACCCTTGGCAAATATTTCTCCAGATGAACTATGCTGGGTGCTCCTGCTGGTGCTGCTTAGTTGTGTAGCTTCTTAGCTCATGGTCGTTTGTAGCTTCTTGACTTAGAAGCTGCTTTGCTGCTTATTACTCGTGTTCACGATGCTGTTAGCTTCCACTGTTGTAGATCTCAGTTTACAGTAGTTTTTACCCAAGTCCATCGGTAGATCGAGTAGCGAAAGCATGGTGGGATTTACAAGTTCTGATGCCCCATCTGTGTGTGTTTGTTGTTGACAATATATTCTGGTTATCCTAGTAAAAAGTATACGTACCAAATTTGTTTAGGAGAAACCTACAGATATTTTCATGTGAGCATATGAGTCTGTAATTTTGCTGTAGTAACTCTCATAACTAACACTTATTATTTTGTTCTTCTTACAGTACCAGTAGAAGATGAGCTTGCAGCGTGGGCTCAATGATTAAAGCTTTATACCAGCTTTCATAGATCCGGATGGTTTTGAAGTAATAGCTGGCTTGACTTTGCTTTTCTTCAAAGCATCTTGACAGACCAAAATCCGTAATTTTTGGCACCATGTTTTCGTCTAGCAATATATTTGCAGGTTTTAGGTCTAAGTGAAGGATATCGATCTCTGTGAATATATTGTAAACCTTCACAAATTCCCTTGATTATTTCATAGCGCTATTTTAAAAGAAATGATTTGGCATTGGACAAACAAAGTTGTCCAACATGCATATTCATGACTTGAAAAATAAAAAATAAATATATAGTCATTGGGTAGATGAATGCTTTGCTTATGCATGAATTCATATTGATAAAAGTGCTATCGAATGATCAAGGAATTTGTGAGGTTTACATTATCTTCGCAAGAGTTGTATTGTTCACTTAGACCTAGACATGCAAGTATATTTCTAGGCGAAACCATAATGTTAAAAATTGCGGATTTTTGTCTCTCAAGTTGCTTGGAGGAAAAACAAAGCCAGGCTATTGCTTCAAAACAGTTTGGATCTATGTACGAAAGAAGGGACATTGAATTGTGTTGGATTTATCTTGACTTGCAAACTTATTTGCATGTTAACATCAGGTATGTACTTGCAACTTGGGGAATAGGTTGTAGAAATCATGGGGAGGATACTAGAAACACCTAGTATCACATCAGTCAATAGGCTTTACAAAACAGAGAACACAAATAGGTCTATTCAGATATCAGTTGTGCTGGTAAGCTCATTTATGGTCCATGACATGCTTCACTAACCTCTTTTTTTTAGATCCTAGTGTACATCTTTAGGTACTCTGAGCTGGTGGAGGAAGCCTTTATACTTTCTTGTACAAAGAGTGTAATGTCTTGGACCTCATCATGTATGGATGCTTATATTGGAGGATATTTGTTTCTGCATACTGTGTTTTCTGTGTAGTTATATCGTGCCTGCACATTGTAAAGTACATCGTGGCGCAATTTATAGATCATATTGTTGTTAAGGTGCAGAATTCCATTTAGCTTAGTAGTGGATGCTATGATAGTTGAGACTGCGATTTATGCTGGGTCTGAGATATTTAATAGTTAAAATAATTCCAGTTTGTGTTCATTTTTAAATAATAATAATCCAGTTTGTGTTTCTATAATGATCTGAATTCAGTTGTTTGTAAAATGTTCAATACTCGCAATATTATATACTTCCTCTATCTGGAAATACTTGTCATCAAAAAGAATAAAACGGGATGTATCTAGATGTACTTTAGTTCTAAATACATCCCTTTTTGTCTATTTTGATGACAAGTATTTTCGGACGGAGGAAGTACTAATTTTATAATGGCTAATGACAAGAAAGAATGCTGAATATTTTTTCCTCTCATTGCTTTTGTGTGCATGGGTCATAAACCATCAGCCTATGATAAACAAGTATTCCCTCCGTTCCAAAATAGATGACTTAACTGACCCAACTTTGTACTCCCTCCGTCCCAAAATTCTTATCTTAAATTTTTCTAAATACGGATGTATCTAAAACTAAAGTGTAACTAGATACATTCATATTTGGACAAATGTAAGACAAGAATTTTGGGACGGAGGGAGTACTAAACTCTTGACGGAAAGAGTATATGTGTACCGTTGGCAAACTCTTACATTCAGGGTAGCTAAGGTTTTTACTTCGTTTTGCTTGACACAGCAGTTAACCATGACAAGTCTTTACGTCTGTTTTCAGACGAATCCCTGTCCAGGCCTTAAGATATTCATGTTTAACACTTGTTACAGGGAGCAAACATGAGGATTCAGGGGAAACAAGCCAGGAAGGATGGATGTCCTAAAGATTGGCTGGCCTTACTCCATGACAATTCCTCCCGTTTACTGGCCGGCAGAATGAGGAACGTGCTTGATGGCATTAGAGGAAATGCATCTAGACTTATAGAGTACTGGGAACTAATTTTTCGTAGTCTTATTTACTCCCAATTTCCACTACAGCTATCTGGTGTATATCTCGCATAGAGCAGACTGGAGTGACCTTCCTGTGTTAGCAGTTGGCTTGTTGGATTTGTGGATGTATTGGTACAACTTAGAGCAACTCCAATGAGGCGATCCATTTTGTCCGCATGCGTCCGACCCAAACCCAAATCTCGTTCGTGCTGACCTATTTCTGACCCAAAATCATCCACTTCCGTCCACATCTGCCCCCCACCGCTCTCTTTGCTTCCTCGCCGGTGATAGAAAACCCTAGGGCGCGATGGGCCTCTTCGGCAAGGGCAAGGGCACCCCCGGCGCCTCGTCCTCCTGTGCTCCCCCTCCTCCGGCGCCGGCGCTTGCACATCCCGGTGCATCAAGCGCGGTGGCATTGGGAGTACAGGCAGCCGCTGCCATACCCCTACGTCACACTGCCGCACCACTAGCACTTGATCCGCACCGGATCTCGATGCCGGCGGTCTTGCGGACCCAGTGCGCGCATGACGAGGAGGTGCACAGGCGGCGCGCGCAACTCACGCCGGAGCAGCGGTAGTTGCGCGAGTACGCCGCCGACTCTCCCAACTGGGAGGCTTGGTTTGCTCTCGAACACGAGGAGCAACGGCATGTCGGCGTCGACGCCGCCCCGTCGGCCTTTCCACCGCCGCCGCCGCGGGTAGAGCCGGAGGAAATGGAGGCGGAGGTGGAGTACCAGGCCACCCTTGAGGAGGCCCTGCAACACGCACTGGAGGCTAGCCGGCTCGAGAAGGACGCGCACCGGGATGGGCTGGAGCAATTCCTTGCCTTGTCGGCGGCGAGGGACTCCGTCCACACCCTGCTCTTTGCCCCGCCGCCGCCGCCCACCGAGCCCAAGCCGGAGCCGCAGCCGGAGCCGACACGGAAGCGCTCCTTGCCTCCGCCCACTTTGCCGGAGGAGGCGTACTCGTGGACGTGCCAGTATCGCGAGTGGGTGAGCGCACCTCCTCTCCACTACGTCGCCACGCCGGAGAAGGAGGTGGCCCACCTTGAGCTCTGGACTGGCTCCGCCAGAAGGAGGCCAACACCGACAGATGCGCTACGAGCAACTACTGCTGCGCGACGTGGAGGCGCTCCGGCTTGAGGAGGAGGAGGAGTGCGCGCGGCTAGCCGCAGCAGACACCGGAGGAGGCTGCCCTGGCGGCGTACCAGGCGGCGTTCGGGTGGGCTGGCCCTGCTCCCGTCTTCATCGATCTCACCGGTGATGGCGTCGACGGCAAGGGCAAGGACAAGGCCGACAATGTCTAGGGCAACGTGTGGGGCGGTTGCGTGCGGGCGTAGTCTTTTTTTATATTTTAATTAATGTTTAATTAAGTTTAAGTGGACTTTGGTCGGCGGTTGACCGGCCACTTATGTTTATTTGTGCGATCTGTTTTTTTATTCATGTTGGTACATTTGAATCCGCCTCCCGTTGGGCGGTCAGGCCGACCGATTTGAAAATGCGCATATGCACGTCCACCTGGTCAACCCGAATGGATAAAAAGCGGACAAAGTGCGCGTCTGTTTTGGTCGTCCTGTTGGAGTTGCTCTTACAGTGAAATTTTTTCATGCCTCTGGTGTGGATGCATTCACTTTTGGTCTTTTTTGTTCTACGAAAACGTGCAGAGCTCTTTTATTAATTTCCAAGCAAGTAATGTCATGCTGGATCAACGGCGATCATTAATTCAGTCTTGTTACTTTTTTAGACATCAGATAATGTAGTCATCATCAGTTATCCTCTGGGCTTCTAGAGTGGAAGGTTCTCCCGAACGAACTAGAGACGGCGCCCTTGGAAAGATTGTGGGTCACCAAACACGGGTAAAAATACCCGGAACCGCATGTAACAAAGTAGGCACGCTCTTGGTTGCTGGTAGTTGCTCGCTCCTGTCAACATGAGATTTCTACTTGGTTGATAAAAAGAAGAGAGCGGCCGTGTGCTTGGCTTTCTCTCTCTGAACCTAACTCCCATCCATGGAGATCAGCAGCGAGGATAGGGTGGAGGTGTCCATTGTGGAGCACCTCCCCGACAATGGCGACGCCGGCGTGGAGGAGGATCATCTATGGCCGACCAAAGACGGCCCTCTTCCTATATTCCTCAAGGTTCCGTTCCCTATTCTTCCACCATGTTCACTATTTGTGGGACAGAGTTTTCATCATACACTTTTTTTCTTCAAAATTATGAAGTAACAGTGGATTATGTTTGGTGGAAGAAACATTTTCGCTCTGCGCAAATTCTCTTTTTATGACATGTAAGTTGTAACAGAGCTCTGCTCATGAGAAATCACCTTGTGTATGGATGGAAAATGCAGTTTGAGAATGTGGAGTACAAGGTGAAGCTGAGTGGCAAGAACCCCCTGACGGCGGCAAAGGTGGCCTTCTCATCCCACATGAGGGTGGATCATGGCGGCAGCAGCTGCAAGCACATCCTCAAGGGCATCGGCGGCAGCGTCGACCCCGGCGAGATCCTGGCGCTGATGGGGCCCTCGGGCAGCGGCAAGACCACCCTGCTCAAGATACTCGGGGGCAGGCTAGGCGGCGCCGTCAAGGGCCAGATCACCTACAACGACACCCCCTACAGCCCCTGCCTCAAGCGGAGGTAAAAACACGAACAATGGAGAAGATCGAGAGGATTGAGTGAAAAAAGATTGAGAGATCAAACTCTGTTGTTTTTGTTGGAATGCAGGATGGGATTTGTGACGCAGGACGACGTGCTGTTCCCTCAGCTGACGGTGGAGGAGACGCTGGTGTTCGCCGCCTTCCTGAGGCTGCCGGCGCGCATGTCCAAGCAGCAGAAGCGCGACCGGGTGGACGCCATCATCGCGGAGCTGAACCTGGAGCGGTGCCGGCACACCAAGATCGGCGGCGCGTTCGTGCGCGGGGTGTCGGGCGGCGAGCGGAAGCGGACGAGCATCGGGTACGAGATCCTGGTGGACCCGTCGCTGCTGCTGCTGGACGAGCCCACGTCCGGGCTGGACTCCACGTCGGCCAGCAAGCTCATCGTCATCCTGCAGCGGCTGGCCAAGTCGACGCGGCGGACCATCATCACCACCATCCACCAGCCGTCCAGCCGGATGTTCCACATGTTCGACAAGCTGCTGCTCATCTCCGAGGGCCACGCCATCTACCACGGCAAGGCCAGGGACTGCATGCACCACTTCTCCTCGCTGGGGTTCACGCCGGAGATCCCCATGAACCCGGCCGAGTTCCTGCTGGACCTGGCCACGGGCAACCTGGAGGACATCAGCGTGCCGGGGCTGCTCCGGGACGGTTCGCCGGCGCCGCAGGAGTTCAGGTCCCGCGTCGTGGCGTACCTCCAGGCCAAGTACAGGGACCACGGCGGGGAGGAGGACCAGGCGAAGCAGCCGGCGAGGAGGCCCGGGGAGCAGCTGAGGCTGGCCATCCGGATGCGCAAGGACCGGAGCATCAACTGGTTCCAGCAGTTCGTGGTGCTGTCGCGGCGCACGTTCCGGGAGCGCGCCGCCGACTACCTGGACAAGATGCGGCTGGCGCAGGCCGTGGGCGTGGCGCTCCTGCTGGGTCTGCTGTGGTGGAAGTCGCAGACGGGTAACGAGGCGCAGCTGAGGGACCAGGTGGGACTCATCTTCTACATCTGCATCTTCTGGACCTCCTCGTCGCTCTTCGGCTCCGTCTACGTCTTCCCCTTCGAGAAGCTCTACCTGGTCAAGGAGCGCAAGGCCGACATGTACCGCCTCAGCGCCTACTACGCCAGCAGCACCCTCTGCGACGCCGTGCCGCACGTCGTCTACCCGGTCCTCTTCATGGCCATCCTCTACTTCATGGCCGACCTCCGCCGCACCGTCCCCTGCTTCTGCCTCACCCTCCTCGCCACCCTCCTCATCGTCTTCACCAGCCAGGTACGTAACCTCTTCTTCTTCTTCTTCTTCTTGTGCATGCCGACGGCCGGTGGCATCGACGACGAACGGCGATGAGAGTTCGGTTATCTGTGATCATCAGGGGACGGGGGAGCTGCTGGGGGCGGCGATCCTGAGCGTGAAGAGGGCGGGGGTGATGGCGTCGCTGGTGCTGATGCTGTTCCTGCTCACCGGAGGGTACTACGTGCAGCACATACCCAAGTTCATACGGTGGCTGAGGTACGTCTCCTTCATGCACTACGGCTTCAACCTGCTGCTCAAGGCGCAGTACCACGGCCACCTCACCTACAACTGCGGGAGCCGGACCGGGTGCCAGCGGCTGCAGTCGTCGCCATCGTTCGACACCGTCGACCTCGACGGCGGCATGCGGGAGGTCTGGATCCTGCTCGCCATGGCCGTCGCATACCGCCTCCTCGCCTACTTCTGCCTCCTCAAGAGGATCACCCTCACGCCCTTGTGAAAAGAGAAACCAGGGGAGTTTGGCACGGCGTGGTTTGCTAGATAGATCTTCAGAATTATCCTTTGTCACATGTAATGCATGTTTATTAAGGAAAAAGCTCTCATTCACCCGACCGATCACCCGTGTCGCATCCGCCGTCTCCGCGTCCGTCCGATCATCAGTTGATCAAACGGCTGAGAGCGTCCATATGTTCCGCGTGACACGCATGCTTTCTGAAACAAAGTGCTTGTTTCAGTAACTTTATTCTTGCAACTACCCATCTATCCACTCGTGTGTGGCTGTCCGTCTCTGAGAGGGTTGGACTAGGCGGCTGGATTTGGGAGGGCGACGACGGGCGTTGGGCGGCGGGGGCGGCGGCGCGGGGCATTCGACCGCGGCCGCGGCGGCGCAGATCCTCGACGCTGAGAGGGTTGGGACTAGGCGGCTGGATTCCGGAGGGCCACGGCGGGCGTTGGGCGGCGGCGCAGGGCGTTCGTCCCCGGCTGCGGCGGCGCAGATCCTCCGCGCAGACGACGACGACAACGGGTTCGGCGGTGGGCGACAGGTAAGGATCGAACACCCCCTCCCCCTTTCTCCCGCATTTGTGACGGCGACGACGACGGGTTCGGCGGTGAGCACGTTGTAGGATAGAGTACTCGTCCTGGAAGCAGTTCCCCTGAAAACTTGACCTGCAAACTAGCCACGTAAATGGATGGACTTCTAACTGATATTAACAGTAGGAAGTGCATTTTGTAATAGTACCTCGGAAGATACTTCAAACAAATTGGGATTTTTTCCAACAAGGAAGTTGAATGAGAAATCTGCAACACTTAATCAAGGAGACGGGCATAGTCCAGTGGGAGCTGTCGATCTGACAGAGCAAACAGACAGTATTCAGATATAGTAATAATTTACTGGAACATGGTCACATGCTCACATATTGGTTTTGTTTAAGTGTATTTAATGAACATGCTATCAACAGAAAATGGTAACAAAAGTTCATGGAAAAGTTTAGCAAGTATTACCACTGATACTTGTCTTTTTGGTCCTATTCTAGCTAAATCATTATTCTGAAGTTCAGTTCAATCTATTCTTTTTGATGAATCATGAACCTTCTGATGTCACAAATTAAATTTCCGTGAACTTCTTACATCATATCCAATTTTCCATCAGTATTGTTATATAATTAATTCCAATTATTCTAATATATCTAGCACCATATACAGGAAAAAATTAATAGGGGTTAGGACAAGTCACCGACCCGGTGTCTGCCATAGGAGAAAAACCAGTAGCATTGCCACCAGGAATTGACCCTTTCAGCCTGTTCCTGTCCAGCCTAAGCTCGACAAGATTTGGTAGCTTGCCCAGCTGCGGTGGTATGTTGTTTGTTTCTGAATTTCTGGAGCGTGCACTTTCTGGAGGATCCGTATTTTTTATTTTCGGAAGCTCATGGTTTATGTTGTGATGCAGAGAGAAATTAAATCGATTTACCGCAACCCGGGGTCGTGCGGTTTCTATAGGATTCCATTTTTTTTGTTTTAGTTTCTGAATTTCCCAAAGCGTGCATTTTCTGTAGGATTTCATTTTTTCGTGTTAGTTTTAGTTTATGTAGGATTCCATTTTTTGTGTTAGTTTCTGAATTTCTGTAAGCTCATAGTTTATGTTGTGATGCAGATTGAACTTAAAGTTGGAGTATCCCATTTTTGTGCTAGTTTCTGAATTTCTGAAGCTCATAGTTTCTGTCCACAGCTCATCCTCCCAAAGCATTGTTCATAGTTTTAGGTTGTTAGTTTCTGATATGTTGCAGCTCATCTTAGCTCATTTTTTGTTGTACATCATAGGTGGAATAGTTTCAATAGCTTTCGTTTTTTCTGAAATTAGCTGGGCTTGCTTGAATTTAGATATTTTCCCTTCAGTTTTGGATCATGTCTACAATTTTTACACTAGTTTCAGTACCTTTTCATTTCTTTTTTAGATCACTAGAGATGCATGCCCATAGCATCATGTATTCATTTTTTTTCATAGCATGGCCATCTATCAAACTCGGTAGTCCGCAAAGCGCCTGCGTGATATAGCCAATGGAATTGAAGGGAAGAAGAGGGATGTATTAAGCAAGTCCAGCTTCGGGGATCTGTTGTATATCTCTCCTTTGGGTCCTCCTCCTGAAGGGCTTCTCGATTTCATACTTGTTACAGGAATGGTGGCAGACATCGCAAGTACGCTAGCGGCCGGGGATGCTATTGCAAATTTTGCAACATGTGTCTTGTTGTAGAAAATTAGATGTGGCGGAGATGTGTTGTTTTAATTTTTGCAACAAGGGTCTTGTTGTAGAAAATTAGACGCAACGAAAGATCTTGTTGCAATTTTTGCAACAAGGATCTTGCTGCAGAAAAATTAACGCGTGAAAGATGTGCAGAAAATTAGACGCGTGAAAGATGTTGCAGAAAATTAGACGCGTGAAAAATGTTGTTGCAGAAAATTAGACGCGGCGGTAGATGTTGTTGCAATTTTTCTAAGGGTCTTGTTGCAATTTTTCTAAGGGTCTTGTTGCAGAAAACTAAAGAAGAAGAGGTTTTGCAACATGGGTCTTGTTGCAGAAAATTGTAAAAGATGAGATTCGCAATAAAGGTCTTGTTGCAGGAAATCAAAGACCGGATCTTGCAACAAGAGCATCGTTGCAGAAAATTAGAGAGGAGGATTGAACGGCTCGCGTCACGCATCGAATGGCTCGCATGATTGCTTGTTTCGGCAACTCGACCATCGTTTCAGGAATTAATAGGTCGGGGAGGAGAACGATCCGCGCGCCAGAAGTAGATCGGACGGCTGCGCTCGAGTACATCATACGGCCGTCGAGGTGACGGATGTATTATACGGATCCGCCGGCGGACGCGTAGCGTCTCCCGTTTATTAATGGGTACATGCCTACAAGGCAAGAACTGAGAGCAATGTGCATGAGTTTTCTTCTTGTTGATTTCCTTAATATTCTTCGGTTTTGCTATTTCTTAGGTACCCGATTTTTTGTTTCGCATCAGTCACCTTCTTCCTTCCTTCATGCCGGACCTCGCCGGAGAAGACAACCTCACTATCTATTTTACAGGGAAGCCATGACTCCATTATCTATCTTACTAGAACGTGTAAGCGCGCGTTGCCGCACCCGCACATATTAATGGAAGATTAGTTTAAATATTATGAAAAGCTATCGGTCAGTCGGCGGATCTAACGAGAACCTCCGCCATCTTGTATGTGAGACGCGTGTCCCATGTGGGCTGACTCAGCACTATCTCTATAATGACCAGTTTCTTCCTTCCCTCTTCAATCTCTCTCTTACAAACGGATAGAGAGGCAACCGGCCATGGAATCTATGTCGTCAACCTAGGAATTGATGTCGTTGAAGCTGGGTCTGGCATGGGCGCCGCTTCTACCGCCGCAGGGCTGTCAGCCGTCGTGGTGCGCCCGAGCTCGGCACGGCCGCCGCCGACCTCCTCACCGGATCTGGCCGCCCAAGCTCCTACAGCAATGCTCGCTTCACTGGATCTGGTCGAACAAGCTCCTGCAACAATGCCCAGACGGTCGGCATGGCGCCAAGCTCTTGTGACGAAGGCGACGAGGCATCACAGGAGGTTTTGTTTCTGCAGCAAAGGGCATGATGCAATTGCAACAAGCCTCTTCGTTGTGAAAGGGCCAAGATTCAGAAAACTCCTCGAATTATTATTTTTGCAACAAGGCCTTTTGTTGCGCAAAATTTCTGCAACAAGACAACTGTTGCGTAAAATTTCTGGAACAAGACCTCTGTTACGGAAATTTTTCTGCAACATCATTCTTGTTGCAAAAGTGGTGGTTGCTCACGTGGGCGCATCGGACGTTTATTGATGTGTCCATCTAATGGTTAGCAAGACGGCGGATATTTTTTAATTATCCGCCAACCGACGCGTAGCAGGTCCCTTGAATATCTGACAAAAATATGTGCATCACAAAGATTTCTTGAAAAAATAAATAAATAAAAAGTGGGCGACGCTACACGTCCGCCGGCTGATTTTCTAATTTTATCCGTCGTCTTGATGGCCGTTGGATGCTCGACCTGATAGACGCCCAATGTACTGCCCATGCCCAGTATGCCTATCAGTTATTTCCCGCAACAACTGCTCTGTTTCAGAAACAATAGCAATCTTGCCTCCGGCTCTCGACAGATCTGCACCCCGCGCGGTTTTGCAACAAGAACATTTTCTGTAACAATGCTCTTGTTGCAATATCTGATCTTCTTTGATTTCCTGCAACAAGACCCTTGTTGTGAAACCTCATCTTCTACAATTTTCTGCAACAAGACCCTTGTTGCGAAACCTCATCTTCTTTAATTTTTTGCAACAAGACCCTTAGAAAAATTGCAGCAACATCTCCTGTCGTGTCTAATTTTCTGCAACAACATTTTTCACGCGTCTAATTTTCTGCAACATCTTTCACGCATCTAATTTTCTGCAACAAGATCCTTGTTGCAAAAATTGCAACAACATCTTCCGTTGCGTATAATTTCTGCAACAAGACCCTTATTGCAAAAATTAAAACAACATCTTCCGCCGCACTCCCGCTGTTGTAGAAGCACGCCGACGATTCGTGCCTTGCCTGAAAAGCAACTTGAGATGAGTGAGTTGTCGGAGAAAACAAGCAGGAAGGGAAGGACGGTGGCGAACGCCAACCTCGCCGGCGAACGACGGCTGTCAGCACGGGCCGGTGGCGAGCACGGATGCGGGTGGCGGATGGCTGCCGGCACGGGCCGATGGCGAGCACGAACGGGCGTGGCGACGCCCGGCTGCCTGTGCCTTGTTCAATCTCGGGACGAGAGATGTGTGAGAGAGGAGAGTTGTGGATGTTTATGTGGCTGGGCTTTGTTTCAGGAAATTGGATAGAAACGTGGGTAGGGCCCATAGGGACACGTGTTGCATGGAGAAAGCGGCGGACGTCAAGTCCCTTCTCAGCCGGTTGACGCAGAGCTTTTTAAGATCCGCCGCCTCGCCAGCCGTGAGATCTGACACAATCAAGCGAACCGAACGTCTTGCAACAGAGTGCTTGTTGCGGAAACATTTACAAACAAAGGTTATGTTGCAATTTTTTTTTGCAACATAGGTTGTGTTGCGGATTTTTTTTTGCAACAAAAGTCGTGTTGCAGATTTTTTTTCCGTCTTCACTTTATATTTTACAACAGAGGTATTGTTGCGGATTTTTTTGTAACTGAGGTGATGTTGCATAATTTTTTCTTTGCAACAAAGGTCATGTTACAGAAATGTTGCAGAAAAATTTGTATTTTTTTTTCTGAAACAAAAATCATGCTCAAAAAATTTTATGTAACGAAGATGATGTTGCGAGAACTGTTACTCCACGGACGGCAGGCATACGAGGCTGATGGCATGCCTTGTAGAGGCGGGGGACGACGGAAGTTGTGCAGTCCGTCGGTTGATGCTGCTCGATCTAGATGCGGCGGACGACTGAATCCGTGCGAGACGAGAGAGAGAGAGAAAGAGAGAGAGAGAGGGGAGGGAATAGGAAGGACACGGGCCGCAGAGTGCTTGCTCGCCGGCGCCTCAGAGAGCACATGCGTCTGTTGGCTGCGGTTGCGGAGACGCACGAGGGAATGGATTGCTCGAGAAACAAATACGTGGAGTAATTGTCATTGCTCGGTGGGAGAAGGATAAGAGTGCCACCGCTGTTGTTAGCCCACGGACACGTGGCACACACACGAGGCGATGGATGCGATCGTGAATATCAGCCGGCTGAACATAATAGTTTCCCATAAAAAGTTTATTGTACAATAACTCGATGCAAATAGTGAGGCATATTTCTTCAAGTTTTAGGAACAAAATCGAAAAGGGTGGCAATTCATTCTAATGATCTAAATCATCATGAGGTTGTCATTGTGCAAAGAAAGTTGTCGAAGCATGGAATTTGCCGGGATGTTTGGGTAAGTGGTGTAGTAGATCATTTACCGTGCATGGTTCGGCCATGTTGCTTTGTATATATAAAGCGGGGTGAAAACATGTTTTAAAATCAGTTTTGCTAGAAGTCATCTAGCTGAGATATAGTTATGTCTCATTCACTTTTATAGTCATTGTATGTGATGCTATAAGATGCGCGTGTGCTGACATGGGTTGGTACTTCTTTATATCTGTTTATATCTTTCATGTGAATGAGACCAAATTATGTCTCATCTAGATGAGTTCTAGACACTCCCTTTTAAAATTGGTGTAGAATGTCTAATTTCTTATAAAATAGTACTCCCTCCGTCCCAAAATTCTTGTCTTAGATTTGTCTAAATACGGATGTACCAAGTCATGTTTTAGTATTAGATACATCTGTATCTAGATTAATCTAAGACAAGAATTTTGGGACGGAGGGAGTAACATGCAACACCCGCTAGAGGGAAGCACACTTGTTCAAACATGTACATGCCCCCCCCCCAAAAAAAAAATAAAAAAAAAATATGTACATGCTAATTATGATATCTGCCATAGAGATTGTACATCAGCTTTTTTTTGTGAAAAAATAGATTGTATAACAGTTGTGATCGATTTAGACAAATGGGAAAACATCTTAAAAGTGAAATATTTTGCCTTACTTTGGAGAATTGATATATTTTTGGGTAGAGAATTGATATATATTTAGAAACTACATCCGTATAGGAATCTAGTGATATATTTTTTATGACATATAACACATATTTAATTCCTCAAATCGATGACCTAAAACTACGCGAATGACTTATTCATCTAGACGGAGGTAGTACTACATAATAGTAACATACATGAAAAGTCAAGACGCAAAAGGGAGAGAGAAAAACAATTCAATGCATCCTTGCTAATTCCCTCCATTCCTTAATATAAGGTGGATTTCAAAAAGTCAAACATGTTTAACTTTGACCAAGCTTATAGACAAAAGTATCAGTGTCTAGATTACCAAATAATTATCACTAGATTCGCCATGAAATATATTTTTATATTTTGTATATTTAGTATTGTTAATCTGTATACAATTTGCTATAAAGATGGTCAAAGATAGGTTACATTTAATTTTTCGAAAACCAATACACCTTATATTTAGGAACAGAGGGAATATGTCTCTAAGTCGGAAGACCTAGCTCCTACATCATACATGAATCCAATCTTCGGCTACATGGTGAGTTGGTGACAAAAGGAAAATCGAGGAATGAATATTTGAAGTACAAAGACAACAAACCTTTTGGTACGAACTACATGTAGCAAAAAATACATGTCTGAGTACAAACATCCTTATATGTGATTGACATCAGAAAATCCAAAAGAAGATGGCAACATCAAAAACCCACGTCCGGTTCTGAGAAGCGAGGATTAACATGATTATAATATTTACTCAAGGATAATTTATGCACACTGAAATCATATGTTAACAGCAAGTCAAACAATTCAAGTGCAGAAGCTAAAGAGACATCTAAGTGGAAAATCAGTAAACATTAATGTACATCCAAGTTGTGGCGTGTGTGATTCGTGGGTCAAAGCCATATCAGCCGGTATAGGGTAGCGTTGGAGGTGAGTCTATACAAGATCGCGACGGCGGCCAGCGGGGCATCACCAAGTCGCTTGTCCGCCTTGCCGAGCAGAGCTGGGTACGCCCGGTTATGGGTAAGTGGGCTTTAGGGCCGATTCTTCCTGGCATAGTTTCATGTGTGCCCTTGCGGCAACCAAGCCCGCTTCATGAGAAGTCGCCAAGAACGGTCTGCGGAGCAGCGGCCCTTTTTCATGTTGGTCCGGCAGGGCGGACGAGGCCCAGGGACGCTGTGCGTGGAGGAGCGATCTGATTCGTTCGTACGACTGATCTGACGGCTTAAAACCTTAAATCGTTGTGAGAGGCCGTAGGTAGCTGAGTTATACTGTTTAGTAATTAGGGGTGTAGAGGGGAGGGCGTGGCCGCGCTAGCCACCGGCCGCTGGGGGTGGAAGCAGGCGGTTAGGCCTGCGTTGGCTGGCGGCTACACGTGAGGAAGAAGAAGACGTAGGTTGAAGATGAAAGTGCTAGCTTTTTTACACCCTTTGGATGAAGATCGGACGGTTTAGAATATAAGTGATAGTTGAAACTTTTTTTCAAGCACCTGATGCATATTTGGTCCCAATTTTCTTTGCTTGATTGACAAATGTTTTTTTCAATTTTATTATATTTTTTTGGGGATAGCACCGCTCCAAAATTTGAGAACTCCGAACAAGAAACAGTTCCATTTGAATATTTTGCCAATTTCAAGTCATAAACAATCGTTGTTGCGTTAGCAGCAACCAGACCTGCCCAAGGGGCCTGTGTTTCGTGGGCTGGCCCAGAAACACGTGTGCTCGACACGTGATGTGCCTGGCCCGACATATGTGGTTAAACTGGTTGTGACTGGCCTGCGGATGTGCTCGTGCACCGTGATGAGGTCCGTGTGCCGGCACAACATGACATGATTATAACGACCAAACCTCGAAGGATTTGAGTCTCTGTGCTTACCGTGCTAGTCACTGGATCAAACTCGCTAGCACACACAGTATAGATGAATACCAGAATACAAGTGCATCATTTATTACAACGTATGATCCAGAGTATATAAAATAAAACAATCTGCATAGCTCATGGCTAGCTATTATTCAATCACACAGCGGAAAGTAGCAGAAAAATAACGATGAGTCCCATCATAGCCCAACTGGCGATGCTGAGTGCAGACTCGCGACCCTAACGGTACCTTACTCCTCGTCTGAAAATCCTGCAACATGAGACGTTGCAGCCGTATAGGTCAATACATTGAATGTATTGGCAAGTTACACAGGAGAAGTAATAAAGCAGACCTACATGTATATGCATAGAACAACAAAGGAAGGCTTGGGGGTTTATTTTGCAGAAAGCTGATTTTGTCCTCATAACTACCTAATAGTCAATTTTTCATTCAGTTCTTTTATTACTACAATTAAATGCACAAGGTTGAGTTGGCAAAATCAACTCCAACCTACCCAATTATTAAGTTGCCCACAAATATTATTAAGTGTCACATCTATCAAGATCATCCAACAATTGTAATGGCATAGTCGCTCAAATTTACCCATAACCGGGGGCACGGCTAATCATGATTAGTTTTATTACTCTGCAGAGTTTTGCACACTTTACCCACTAGACTCAACCCGAAGATTGAGACGAAGCCTTTCAGAAGTAGTCACCTCCACCCCCGGCAGCCGGTACACCTATCCATATCTACATCTGCTAGCATACCTGGGCGAGGATCCCACAACCTACTCAACTAAGCCAGAGCCCATATAGCTAGTGGTCGCGCATGGAAGCTACTAGTCATTAAGTCTGTCTGATCTTTTTGAGCCTGGGCGGCCATCCACTTACATTCAGAGGGTAGAAACCATGATGTTCTTAAAACCACCCATCAATACCACTTCCGCCCAGAGGTGAGTTAAGTCCTGAATTACTACTCAGTTGTTAAATTTTAATAACCCTCACATAAGCTCAATGTACTCAGGAATCAACCCCGTCTACAAGCATAGCAAAACTATACCTACCACGATTTGCAAAAGATGGGAGATAATTCAACAATATAGCTCAATTTATAACAATCCTACAATGCATAAGTTTATAGTGTGGCATAACCTACAATGCATAGAAAAACAATAGGTAAAGGATTATCAACATGTAACTTGCCTTGGTTCTGGTTCAGAAAGTCACACTCCTGACAATAGCTCGCGTCGCACTCCGGACAATCTACACGTTTCACACAATATAACAGATCAATCACCGAAACTCCAAAGAAACCAAAATAAAGCCAACAGAAAGAAAATCATTTTAAAATTCAACAACAGCAGCAAACAACATGTACAGATCATCTACACAGCACTACGATCACAATGCAAAAAGAATCACTCGATTCCGATAAACGGTTTAAAAGATATGGCCTCCGGAAGGTTTAATTCAAATTCAAACGAATTCAAATTTGAACAGTGCAAAACATGTGTGAAATTGGTACTGTGATGAAGAGATGATTTTTGTGAGTGCATAGGAAAAAGAATCACCTAATTTGGATAAACAGAATAGAAGTTAGAGCTATTTGAATTTTTGTGCAAAAATAAGAAAAGGACAGGAACCAACAGAAATCGCCTGGAACTAAAGGGAAACTCCTGTAGATGCGTGTAGCGAACTGCCACGTGTCAGTTCCTGATTGGCTGAAGATGTTTCCTCACCAGGCGACAAAACAGCGGCGGCGGCGGCTCGGGCGTCGGCGGCTCGGCGTCTCCGGCGGCTCCCCGGCGGAGGTAATGGTACGGGCGGGTGCGGCGTGGAGTGGCGGAGGCTGTGGTGGCGTTGTACGGCGGTGAGGTGGGCTGTAACGGCGGCGGTGATGGTGTGGGCTCCGGCGGCGGCGGGTGTCGGCGGTGGCGATCCTCCGGTGGCCTCCTGGTCACCCAACCATGTCAAGAAGCTGCGCATACGAGAGGAGGTTCTAGGAGAGGGGAGAGGTGCGGCTGAGGGTGCTTACAACGGCGAAACCGACCGGTGAACGGCGGCGGAAGGCGGCGCTCCTCGCGAGATCCAACTCGGCTGGCAGAAGCGTAAGGGCGAGGGAGAGGATCGAGACGGCTGCGGTAGGGTTTCCCTGGGCCTTAGCTCGCTCCTGGCGCGTCGGGTGGGTGCGAGGTGGACCCGGAGCACAAGCTCAGGTCGGGCTCGGCCTCGGCGTGCGTGCTCGGGCGCGGTGTCTCCGGCTCGGGGTGGAAGGGGAACAGGGGAGGGGGTCCACGGTCAGTGAGGGGAGCGGCGGGTCGGGTGAGACGCCGCGGGTCGGGTCGGGCGAGCGTACCGCTTCGCGTCGGGTGGCTGGGCCGCGCGGTGGCTGGTTGGCTGCGGGCCGGCTGGTGCGCTGCGCTGCTGTCTCTTTTTTTTTTCTTTTTTTTTTGAACCAGCAGAATAC
>LR738715.1:692936586-693021402 GCA_902687465.1 Secale cereale
TTTTTTTTCTTTTTTTTGAACCAGCAGAATACAAAATAAAATAAAATAAAACACACCATATAAAATCTAAATAAAAATACCTAGTCACTCAGCAAAAATAGCCCTATAATTATAAACTACAGGAACACTAGTTCCAAAACTAATGCAATTTTGTAAAATGATTTTGATGCATTTGGCCACTCAAACAACATATAAAACCACAATTAAAATATTTTGAGGATTGCAAAAATTACCAGAATATAAATCAACTGGAAACATTATTCTGAACATTATGAACATTTTTAAAAACAGGGGAGAAGTCATGTTATCTCCACTCCAATTAAATTGCCTTTAGTTGCATAAGGAAAAGAATATTGTAGAAAGACATATAATGCAATAAAAATATGATATGCAAGTGAATGATCTATGAACATCCAAATTAGGAAAATTGGGATGTTACAAACCTACCCCCCTTAAGATGAATCTCGCCCTCGAGATTCGGGCTGGCTAGGAAATAGGTGTGGGTGCTCCTGCCTGAGATCTTCCTCTCGTTCCCAGGTAGCTTCTTCCTCTGTATGATGATCCCACTGAACCTTGCATAACTTAATTGTCTTGGTGCGAGTAACTCTCTCTGCTGTCTCCAGAATCTTAACAGGTTTTTCCTCATATGTCAAATCACTCTCCAACTGAATTGCATCAAGTGGCACTGTGTCCCTCAATGGAACATCCATCATCTCTGCGTGGCACTTCTTCAAGTGAGATACATGAAACACATTATGAACTCCAGACAAAGATTCTGGCAACTCCAGCTGATAAGCTACCTCTCCTCTACGCTCCAAGATCCTGTAAGGCCCCACGAAACGTGGTGCTAACTTACCCTTAATGCCAAACCTCTTAATTCCACGAAGTGGTGAAACTCGAAGATATGCACGGTCTCCTACCTCATATTTCACCTCTTTGCGCTTTGCATCTGCATAACTCTTCTGTCTGGACTGAGCTATCTTTAGCCTGTCACGAATCAGCTTGACCTTCTCCTCAGCATCTCTAATCAAGTCTGGTCCAAAGAACTGTCGCTCTCCAACCTCATCCCACATCAACGGTGTCCTGCACTTCCTGCCATACAATACCTCAAACGGTGCCATCTGCATACTAGCCTGATAACTGTTATTATATGAGAACTCTGCATGTCGGTGTACTAAGATAAGGGTACCTTAGTACCCCAACTTGTGCACGGGCAGTAGCAGCTTCCCGTGGCAGGGCTTGCCACGTGCTCGCCAAGAACCTTTTCTGGTCCCTATGAAGCCATTCAAGAACAAAGTATACAAGTCAGAAGATCAAGGCCTCGGCAAGAGGAGTTTGCCGGGAAGGCCGCACCAGGCTCAAGGTTATCACTTTAGCACAGGACCCTGGCAAGAGGAGCTTGCCAGGAAGGCCAAGGAATACATATCTCAAGAGATGCCTCGGCGCATCATGCGCCCCGGCAGGACCCGGAGAGCGACAAGCTTCCGGGCCCGGCAAGATCATGACCCCGGCAAGGTGCTTGTCGGGGAAACCTACGCTGTGTGCCCGCGCTCCAGCTCATCTGCCCACGCGTCGCCCTGGGGCCCTTCCAGGGGCACGTGGCAGACGGCTGTGCAGCCTGGGGCACACGGTGGCAAGCCACGGTGACGAGGCTACCGCCGTGGCGAACGGAGAAGCATGGACGGACGCTTTTGGGGGCGACGGCGACGGGCATTTAATGCCCTTGTCCCCCACTGTCAAAGTTAGGCGAAGACCACTGTTCATACACTGTTCATGCACTGTTGCAACTACCACCAAAATTACACTTTTACCCTCCTCTACGTTGACACCTGTCGGTGACCCCTTTGAGCTATAAAAGGAGGCCCATGCACAACGTAGAGGAGGTTCGGTTCGATCCCAGAAACTCGGTCACTCCTACGCTCGGTGTAGCTGGCACTGTAGATCTTCAAGCTCCCGAGCCCGAGAACTCAATACAACCAAAGCAGGAGTAGGGTTTTACGCGTCCGCGCGGCCCGAACCTGGGTAAACTGCCCGTGTGCGCTCCTCGATCTGCTCTCCGTGCTCCCTCCGCTCCCTTACCGCAACGTAGAAGGGGCTCCGGTCCCATAGGTGCTCCATGTCAATTTTGGCAGCGGAGGTGACCAGCTCATCAGTCCACTGCTCCACTGCCCGGCTGAAGTTGTTCGCCGAGACGGCGGCGCTATCCACCAAGGCCCTTTCCTTGCGGAGTTCGTCCTTCAGCTTCGTCTCGCGGTCCCGGGCGGCGTCGAGCGAGTCAGTCAGGGTGGAGACCTTCAGTTCTAAATCAGCGATGGAGTCCTTGGCGACAGTGAGTTCGTGGCCCTTTCGGAGAGGCGTACCTGCAAATCCGAGTTGGTGTGGGCATCTTTCTCCCGCTCCACGTTGAGCGCGGTGACCCTGTCTTCGCTCGCCTTCAGGAACAACTCCAGCTGCGCCACCCTGGCCTCCAGATCCTTCTTAGCAGTTTCTGCGGCAGCGGCGGCGTCCCTCGCCTCCTTCAAGGCCCCGCCGATGGCTTGCTCCCGGGCGGTGAGGTCGTCCTCGTGGCTGTCGAGGTCGACCTTCCGCTGGTTGAGCGCTCCCTCCCGCCGAGACAGCTCCTCGGCGGCCAGCCGCTGCTGCTCCTCGACCTCAGCCTTCTCGAGGAGGAAGGCTTGCTGCGCCCCGGCAAGCTCTTCACGCTCCTCCGCCAAGTTGCGGAGGGCCGCCTGGTTGGCGGCGCGGAGCTCCGCGGCGCGCTTCTCCAGATCAGCTCCAGCCTTGGCAGCCAGAGCCTCCCGAGACTCCAACTTCGCCTGCCTGGCCCGATACAAGGCCAGGAGCCGACGAAGGAGTCTCTCCTCTTCGGGCTCGTCGCTGCTGCCGGGCGCATCCACGACCTTCAGCCCGGCGGAGGCGAGGACCTCTCCGTCGAAGGTCTCTTCCTCCGCGGGTGCTCGAGACGAGGACGCCCACGGGACTTGTATGAAAACCCCGTTGGCGGCCTCCAGGTAGACGCCCTGCCCAGCCGCGGAGGCGGAAGGGTCGGCGGCCGGTGCAGCATCCGGCGCTCCTGCGGCCTCCGGGCTGGCAGTGCGGTCGCCGGTCCCTTCCCCAGCCGCGGCGTCTGCGGTCGGGGCGGTCTCTTCAGCGGCCGGCTCGTTGGCTCCGGCCATTCCCTCAGCGGCAGTGGCGTTGCCGCCGTCGCCGTGCACCTCCTCCTCAGCGGTGGCCTCCGTCTCCATCGGCTCTGGGGCAGGAGGATCTAGTGGAAGAAAAAGAAAAGAAAGAATCAAGCAAATATCCAAAAAGACAAATCCAAGAAGAAGAAGTTACAAAGCTTTACCTTCGTGGATCTCCTCGACGACGGGGTCCCTCGCCGGGGAGTTTTCCCTCGGCGGCGGAGTAGTAGCCCCTGCTGGCGGAGGGCCTCCTGCGTCCTCCCTTGGCGGGGTGCTCACCCTTGTCGGGCTGCTCACCCTTGGCGGGGTACTCGCCCTTGGCGGAGTGCCCATCCTTGGCGGAGCGTTCTCCCTTGCCGGGGAGTTCACCCTTGGCGGGGAGGGTGGAGCAAGTGGCTCGTCGGGGGTGACCTCCTGGTGCCCCTGCGGCTGCGGCTCCGCTTCTGCACGAGACAGCAAAACATCAAGATGGTAACCTCAAGCGCGCCCACCAGGCATAAAGATAAATGCCAGACTTACGCTGGGGGCTGCGCTGGGGGCTGCGCTGGGGGCTGCTCCTCGGAGCAGCAGGCTGGTCCGGCAAGTTTGCCGCTGGCGCATCCTCCGTCGCTGCGGCAGGCTCGTCGTTTTCGATGGTGACCAGGAGGATCTTGGCCCTCTTCGCCATCCGCTGGGCCAAGGTCCTGGAAACAAAAGCAAGATCAGAACCAAGCAAGGAAAATCAAGACAAAATCAAAGAAACTAAAAAGAATTGCAAGTACTTACTCCTCTTCTTCTTCGTCGGAGCTGAGGGCGGAGAAGTCAAACTCCGCCTGGTGCGCTTCCGCGCGAGGAGCAGGAGGAGAAGGCTCCCTCGGGCGCTTGGCGGTCTCCGGGGCCGTGGGCTGTGATGACCCAGCCCCCGTCGTCGCCGAGGACCGAGGAGCAGAAGGAGCACCCGTTCCGCTCCGGGAAGACCCCCTTCCGCTTGTCGCTCGAGCACGAGGCGCCTCCTTGACGGCTTCGCTTGTCTTGGTGGCGCGTGTCGCACGGCGCGCCGACTGCTGTCGAGGCGCCTGCGGCCTCGCCGTCTCAGTTGCCTTGCGGAGGCGCTTCTTCGGTTGCTGCGGAGGGCTTGGCGGAGGCGGGGAGTTCTCCGATGATGAGGAGGCATCGTCGTCAAGATTCAGGGATCCACCGGAGTCTTCATCGGAATCTCCAGCCTCGGCGTCCTCCTCCTCCTCGGCAGGCCCGCTGGACTCAGTGCCATGCCCGGCAGCCTCGCTCCCCCCGGCAACCTCGCTCGTCCCGGCAAGCTTCACGGAAGGCTCCCCGACAAACTCCTCGGGCGCAATCTTCAGCAGCTTGAGGATTTCCGCCTCCTCTGCTTGACTCACTGCGTCCGCGGCCTCTGCCTCTTCCACTGTGTATCCAAATTCGCCCGCAGCCGCAGCTGCGGTGGCCTCCTCCATCCTGGAGGCGATGTAAGCTATATCCCATTCAGTAGTATCCCGGGTGAGGCCCTTCTGCTCCTCGGCCTTGCGGGGCTTCTCGACCAAGTTGTCGAAGAAGGTCAGCACGGTCTCCGGTGGAGGCTCCAGCCAAGTGGGGACGACGCCATGGGAGTCGCACTCGGGCATCATCGCGCGTATAGAATCTCGGGCAGTGCTGTTGCACAGCGGCACCACTCCCCGGGAAGGTCTGAACCACTCCGGGTGGGCGGGGTCATGCTTGAAGAGCTCCCGAACCATCCCCTTCAACTCCAAGACGGTGAAGTTGTAGTTCAATCCAGGGCGCATCCTCATGATATCTGCCGCATTGCCGAATTCCCAGGCGGGCCTCTTCCTTTCTTGCAAAGGGGCGATGCGGCGGCGGAGGAAATCTGCTCCAACTTCTCCAACAGTCAGATTGGCGACCCGGAGACGAATGATCCTAATGAGGGCGATCTGAAGCTTGCTGTCCTTCGGGGCCAATTCACTCCAGTCCCTGCCGCGCACTATGGCAGTCTTGCGCGGCGAGGTAAAGGGCTCAGGATTAGCCTCCAGCACCCAGCACCAATCGGCTCTCCACTCCTCCCACTTGCCGCGGAGCTCTCCCTTCAGGTACGAGTCCTTCTTGTTCAGCCTGAAGATCCAGGAGATGCCGCCGGAGAGGGGAGCGCCAAACTCTACTCTAGGCATGAAGAAGTGGCGGAAAAGAGCTACATTTGGATGAACCCCAACATAGTTTTCGCACAGATGTGCGAAAACAGCCATCGTAAGGATGGCGTTGGGGGTGAAATCTAGGAGCTGGAGGCCATATGTATTCATTACATCGCAGAAGAACTCCGAGTACGGAGGGCACAGACCACAATGGAAGAATGCGGCAAAGAAAAAGTACCCGCCGGGGAACATGTCGGCAGCGACGGCGGGGAGGACTCTGGTGCGGGGATGAGCTTTGGTCTCCCTCGCCCAGAACAAATAGTATTTGTCCTGCAGCTCCCTCGCGCCAAGCCTTGGCGCGAAGACCACGCACTTCTTCCGCAGGGCTGCCAGCTTCGCCGCCTGCTCGGACTTCTCCTTCTTGGCCTTGTCACTCTTCGCCTTGTCGCTCTTCGGAGCCATGGCGGGGGCGGCGAGGAAAGAGGCGAGGAGGTCGACGGTGCCGCGGATGCGGGAGACGGCGGAGGAAAGGAGGGGCTGAGCTCTCTGTCGACCTTTGGGAGGCGGAGGGCGACGGGGGTTTCTGGAGAATCAAGACGCAATGAAGACGATGGAAGGAACTGCCCCTGCTTCCTCTGCTTTTAAGGGGGAAGTGGGGGACGTTCCGCATTTCACATTAAAGAACAGGCCACGATCTCTCCCACGACGCCGCAATCGACGCGTGCCGTTAGGGAGGGATGCGGCGGATACGGAAGGGGATACAGCTTGCCGTGGGCCGCGCGTGCCCGTGCACTGTCTTGGGCCTGGCCCAACAGCGCTCGGCACCTTGTGTGGCCCAGGCCCGGGGGCTCCTGTCGGTGTACTAAGATAAGGGTACCTTAGTACCCCAACTTGTGCACGGGCAGTAGCAGCTTCCCATGGCAGGGCTTGCCACGTGCTCGCCAAGAACCTTTTCTGGTCCCTATGAAGCCATTCAAGAACAAAGTATACAAGTCAGAAGATCAAGGCCCCGGCAAGAGGAGCTTGCCAGGAAGGCCACACCAGGCTCAAGGTTATCACTTTAGCACAGGACCCTGGCAAGAGGAGCTTGCCAGGAAGGCCAAGGAATACATATCTCAAGAGATGCCTCGGCGCATCATGCGCCCCGGCAGGACCCGGAGAGCGACAAGCTTCCGGGCCCGGCAAGATCACGACCCCGACAAGGTGCTTGCCGGGGAAACCTACGCTGTGTGCCCGCGCTCCAGCTCATCTGCCCACGCGTCGCCCTGGGGCCCTTCCAAGGGCACGTGGCAGACGGCTGTGCAGCCTGGGGCACACGGTGGCAAGCCACGGTGACGAGGCTACTGCCGTGGCGAACGGAGAAGCATGGACGGACGCTTTTGGGGGCGACGGCGACGGGAATTTAATGCCCTTGTCCCCCACTGTCAAAGTTAGGTGAAGACCACTGTTCATACACTGTTCATACACTGTTCATGCACTGTTGCAACTACCACCAAAATTACACTTTTACCCTCCTCTACGTTGACACCTGTCGGTGACCCCTTTGAGCTATAAAAGGAGGCCCATGCACAACGTAGAGGAGGTTCGGTTCGATCCCAGAAACTCGGTCACTCCTACGCTCGGTGTAGCTGGCACTGTAGATCTTCAAGCTCCCGAGCCCGAGAACTCAATACAACCAAAGCAGGAGTAGGGTTTTACGCGTCCGCGCGGCCCGAACCTGGGTAAACTGCCCGTGTGCGCTCCTCGATCTGCTCTCCGTGCTCCCTCCGCTCCCTTACCGCAACGTAGAAGGGGCTCCGGTCCCATAGGTGCTCGTGGGAGGACAGTTTCCCCCGACACTGCATAAGGTAAATTATCATCCCAACTGGACCCATAGTCCAAAACACAAGCTCTCAACATATCCTCCAAAATTTGATTTACCCTCTCTGTCTGCCCATCAGTCTGTGGATGGAAAGCTGTACTGAACTCCAGCCTGGTGCCCAAGGATTCATGCAACTGACGCCAAAATTTAGATGTGAACTGAGTACCTCTATCAGACACTACCTTCCTTGGAACTCCATGCAGACAAACAATTTTAGACATATAAACTTTAGCTAGCTGAGCACTGGTATAAGTAGTCTTTACCGGAATGAAGTGAGCAACCTTAGTCAAACGATCAACAATTACCCAAATAGAATCATAACCTGACCGAGTCCTGGGTAAACCTGTAATGAAATCCATACCAATCTCATCCCATTTCCACTCAGGTATAGGCAATGGCTGTAACAAACCTGCTGGCCTTTGATGTTCTACTTTAACTCTCTGGCACACATCACATGTAGCAATATATCTAGCAATTTCCCTCTTCAGGCTAGGCCACCAAAATCTTTCCCTCAAGTCCAAATACATCTTAGTATTACCTGGGTGAATAGAATAAGGTGAATCATGTGCCTCCTGAAGAATTAATTTCCTGATGTCTGCATCTTGCGGTACACAAACACGCTTCTCAAACCATATGGTCCCATGTTCAT
Organism: Secale cereale; assembly: GCA_902687465.1. NCBI lineage: Eukaryota > Viridiplantae > Streptophyta > Magnoliopsida > Poales > Poaceae > Secale > Secale cereale. The sequence continues at coordinate 692,944,399 of LR738715.1, forward strand.
CCTCATGGAAACTTTCTGCCTTACCTTTAGTCATATTCTCTTTTATTGCAGCAATCTCTTTGTCACCCTTTTGAGCTTCCCTGATCCTGTCAAGTAAAGTAGGCTTTACCTCAAGTGTTGCCAAATATCCCTTAGGAACCATCTCCAACCTGAGATCCCTGAACTGATCACACAACTCTTGTGGCATATCACTAATATCAACTGCATTAACATGGCTCCTACGACTCAATGCATCAGCAACAACATTAGCCTTACCAGGATGATACTGCACATTCAAATCATAATCCTTAATAAGCTCCAACCATCTCCTCTGCCTGAGGTTCAAATCTTTCTGAGTAAAAATATACTTCAAGCTCTTATGATCAGTAAATATATCACAATGATTACCAATAAGATACTGCCTCCAAGTTTTCAATGCATGCACAACTGAGGCTAACTCCAAATCATGTGTAGGATAATTATGCTCATGATTCTTAAGCTGACGTGAAGCATATGAAACAACTTTACCTTCCTGCATCAAAACACTCCCAAGTCCCTGACGAGAAGCATCACAATATACCTGGAAGTCCTTATGTATATCAGGCAGAATTAAGACTGGTGCTGTAACCAAACGCTGCTTCAATTCCTGAAAGCTGGCTTCACATTCATCAGTCCAAGCAAATTTCTTCTCCTTCTTCAACAATTCAGCCATAGGCTTTGCAATTTTAGAAAAGTTCTCAATAAACCTCCTGTAATAACCTGCAAGGCCCAAAAAGCTGCGAATCTCCCCAACTGTCGTGGGTGCCTCCCACTCTGTAACTGCAGCAACCTTAGATGGATCAACTGCAACTCCATTACCTGACACAACATGTCCAAGGAATGCTACCTCATCCAGCCAAAATTCACATTTGCTGAACTTGGCATACAACTGATGTTCCCTCAGCTTCTCCATCACCAAACGCATATGTACCTCATGCTCTTGCTTATTCTTGGAGAACACCAATATATCATCAATGAAAACAACCACAAATTTATCCAAGTACTCCATAAGCACCTTGTTCATCATATTCATGAAGTATGCAGGAGCGTTAGTCAATCCAAATGACATAACAGTATATTCATACAACCCATACCTCGTAGTAAAAGCAGTCTTTGGAATATCTTGCTCACGAATCTTTAATTGATGATAACCAGAACGAAGATCAATCTTAGAAAACACAGTAGCTCCCTCCAACTGGTCAAACAAATCATTTATCATAGGCAAGGGATATTTATTCTTAATGGTTACCTCATTCAGAGAACGATAATCAACACACATCCTCAAGGTACCATCTTTCTTCTCCACAAACGAAACTGGAGCTCCCCAAGGTGATGAACTTGGGCGAATAAATCCTTGTTCCTGCAATTCCCTTATCTGCTTCTTCAATTCCCCCAACTCCTGAGGAGGCATTCTATACGGTCTCTTTGCAATAGGTCCGGTGCCTGGTATTAAATCAATAAGAAACTCAATATCTCTGTCTGGTGGCATACCTGGCAACTCCTCTGGAAACACATCTGGGTAGTCCCTCACAACTGGCACATCTTCCAGACTACCCCCCTTAAGAGAGTTCACTTGCACCTGATTATGCTTATACTTACATACATATCTGATCCTCTTACCTCCTGGTGCACTGAGAGTAATAGATCGACTGGCACAATCAATAAGACCTTTATATTTAGTCAACCAGTCCATACCCAAAATAACATCAATACCCTGTGACTTCAATATAACCAAATCTGTGGGAAAAACATGCTTCCCAATGGACAAAGGCATCTGAAAACATCCCAAACTTGCTGCCATCTCAGCCCCCGGAGAACTTACTAGAATAGGTGACTTAAGTGCTACGGTAGGCAACTTATGTTTATCCACAAATACCCGTGAGATGAATGAATGCGATGCACCAGAATCAAAAAGAACAAGTGCAGGTACCGAATTAATCAAGAACTTACCAATCACGGCATCAGGTTCATCATAAACCTCCTCCACATTAACATGGTTAACATGACCCTTTTGGAAGGGGTTTGGCTTGCTGACTCCAGAATTTCCATTACCATTCTTGCTCTCTGGGCAAGCGTTGGAGTAGTGGCCCATCTGCCTACACTTATAGCACTGAACCTGGCTAATGTCCCTCTGCACAGGCACACTCTGGTGGTTCTGGTTATTACTCCCTCCATTACCATTACCATTACCATTACCTTTGACATTGCCATTGTTACTCTTGTGCCCATTGTGATTATGGTGGCCATTATGGTTGTGGCCATTCCCTCCATGATGATTATGTCCATTACCTCCATGATGATGATGATGCCCATTACCTCCATTACCCTGATATGAAGTGCGTGACTTCTGTTGTGGTCCTGAATTATACCTGTTATTGTTGTTGTACTTCCTCTTGCGATTCTCTATGGCCTGATGCTTCCCCTCTAGCATAATAGCCTTATCAATCAGCTGCTGACAATTATCAAAAGTGGCCACTGTCAACTGAAGGCTCAACTCATCATTTAGGCCCTCCAAGAATTTCTCCTGCCTAGCTGCATCAGTGTTAACATCATTAGGAGCATAGCGTGCAAGATTATTAAATTCATCCACATACGCATTAACTGTGCGTCCTCCCTGACGCAAACTGCGAAACTCCTTCTTTTTCAAACTCATAGCACCAGCAGACACATGTGCAGCACGAAAAGCAGTCTGAAACTGAGTCCAAGTGATACCAGCAATGGGATAAGAGACCAAGTAGTTGTCCCACCAAGCTGCGGCAGGACCCTCCAACAAATGTGCGGTAAACCTCACCCTCTCTGCATCAGTGCATCCAACCGTATCCAGGTTCTTATTAACTCCACGGAGCCAATCATCAGCCACAATAGGTTCAGGGGAACTGGAGAACCTCTGAGGATTCAACCTCAGGAACCTGGTAAGCATATCCACGGGTGGCGGGTTGTTGTTCTTGTTGTTCTGGTTGTTCTGGTTCTGCACAAGCAACTGGATCAACTGCGTCTGCCCCTGAAGCAACTGCTGCATGTATGGCGGTATGTCATTGCCATTGTTCTCTCCTCCTGCAGCATTGCGCCTATTCTCACGCCTCGGCGGCATCTGGTGGGCAAGCATAGAAGAGTTATAGATATAATAGGGCCAAGCTATAAATATAAATATATTCTACCCATATGCATATATGATCAAGGCAATAAAACACAACAACGAATAACACAAACAAAAAAACAGACAAACAATCACAATAATATAGTAGTATATATATATATATATATATATATATATATATATATATATATGCATATATAGTCAAATAATTTTGACGAGATGAAAATTTAACAAGCAAGCTACCAATCAAGCAAACAATCTAGTATCTTCATACCACGAAAGTGGACATAATCAGATACGCTAACACGATAACGTTGCAAAATAAAACAAGCATATATGGTGGTCTCAGCACTAGTTCCTACTTAACTGTTCAAGATACTTGAGGGGATGAACTAATAAACAGTAAGAAGTATAACTAGTTTATAAAATAATCTTCACTCCTATGGCTTTTCTAATCCATTTTCTAGGGTCACGTCCTACAGTCAACACACTGCTCTGATACCATTTGTAACGACCAAACCTCGAAGGATTTGAGTCTCTGTGCTTACCGTGCTAGTCCCTGGATCGAACTCGCTAGCACACACAGTATAGATGAATACCAGAATACAAGTGCATCATTTATTACAACGTATGATCCAGAGTATATAAAATAAAACAATCTGCATAGCTCATGGCTAGCTATTATTCAATCACATAGCGGAAAGTAGCAGAAAAATAACGATGAGTCCCATCATAGCCCAACTGGCGATGCTGAGTGCAGACTCGCGACCTAACGGTACCTTACTCCTCGTCTGAAAATCCTGCAACATGAGACGTTGCAGCCGTATAGGTCAATACATTGAATGTATTGGCAAGTTACACAGGAGAAGTAATAAAGCAGACCTACATGTATATGCATAGAACAACAAAGGAAGGCTTGGGGGTTTATTTTGCAGAAAGCTGATTTTGTCCTCATAACTACCTAATAGTCAATTTTTCATTCAGTTCTTTTATTACTACAATTAAATGCACAAGGTTGAGTTGGCAAAATCAACTCCAACCTACCCAATTATTAAGTTGCCCACAAATATTATTAAGTGTCACATCTGTCAAGATCATCCAACAACTGTAATGGCATAGTCGCTCAAATTTACCCATAACCGGGGGCACGACTAATCATGATTAGTTTTATTACTCTGCAGAGTTTTGCACACTTTACCCACTAGACTCAACCCGAAGATTGAGACGAAGCCTTTCAGAAGTAGTCACCTCCACCCCCGGCAGCCGGTACACCTATCCATATCTACATCTGCTAGCATACCTGGGCGAGGATCCCACAACCTACTCAACTAAGCCAGAGCCCATATAGCTAGTGGTCGCGCATGCAAGCTACTAGTCATTAAGTCTGTCTGATCTTTTTGAGCCTGGGCGGCCATCCACTTACATTCAGAGGGTAGAAACCATGATGTTCTTAAGACCACCCATCAATACCACTTCCGCCCAGAGGTGAGTTAAGTCCTGAATTACTACCCAGTTGTTAAATTTTAATAATCCTCACATAAGCTCAATGTACTCAGGAACCAACCCCGTCTAGAAGCATAGCAAAACTATACCTACCACGATTTGCAAAAGACGGGAGATAATTCAACAATATAGCTCAATTTATAACAATCCTACAATGCATAAGTTTATAGTGTGGCATAACCTACAATTCATAGAAAAACAATAGGTAAAGGATGATCAACATGTAACTTGCCTTGGTTCTGGTTCAGAAAGTCACACTCCTGACAATAGCTCGCGTCGCACTCCGGACAATCTACACGTTTCACACAATATAACAGATCAATCACCGAAACTCCAAAGAAACCAAAATAAAGCCAACAGCAAGAAAATCATTTTAAAATTGAACAACAGCAGCAAACAACATGTACAGATCATCTACACAGCACTACGATCACAATGCAAAAAGAATCATTCGATTCCGATAAACGGTTTAAAAGATATGGCCTCCGGAAGGTTTAATTCAAATTCAAACGAATTCAAATTTGAACAGTGCAAAACATGTGTGAAATTGGTACTGTGATGAAGAGATGATTTTTGTGAGAGCATAGGAAAAAGAATCACCTAATTTGGATAAACAGAATAGAAGTTAGAGCTATTTGAATTTTTGTGCAAAAATAAGAAAAGGACAGGAACCAACAGAAATCGCCTGGAACTAAAGGGAAACTCCTGTAGATGCCTGTAGCGAACTGCCACGTGTCAGTTCCTGATTGGCTGAAGATGTTTCCTCACTAGGCGACAAAACAGCGGCGGCGGCGGCTCGGGCGTCGGCGGCTCGGCGTCTCCGGCGGCTCCCCGGCGGAGGTAATGGTACGGGCGGGTGCGGCGTGGAGTGGCGGAGGCTGTGGTGGCGTTGTACGGCGACGAGGTGGGCTGTAACGGCGGCGGTGATGGTGTGGGCTCCGTCGGCGGCGGGTGTCGGCGGTGGCGATCCTCCGGTGGCCTCCTGGTCACCCAACCATGTCAAGAAGCTGCGCATACGAGAGGAGGTTCTAGCAGAGGGGAGAGGCGCGGCTGAGGGTGCTTACAGCGGCGAAACCGACCGGTGAACGACGGCGGACGGCGGCGCTCCTCGCGAGATCCAACTCGGCTGGCAGAAGCGTAAGGGCGAGGGAGAGGATCGAGACGGCTGCAGTAGGGTTTCCCTCGGCCTTAGCTCGCTCCTGGCGCGTCGGGTGGGTGCGAGGTGGACCCGGAGCACGAGCTCAGGTCGGGCTCGGCCTCGGCGTGCGCGCTCGGGCGCGGTGTCTTCGGCTCAGGGTGGAAGGGGAACATGGGAGGGGGTCCACGGTCAGTGAGGGGAGCGGCGGGTCGGGTGAGACGCCGCGGGTCGGGTCGGGCGAGCGTACCGCTTCGCGTCGGGTGGCTGGGCCGCGCGGTGGCTGGCTGGCTGCGGGCCGGCTGGTGCGCTGCGCTGCTGTCTCTTCTTTTTTTTTCTTTTTTTTGAACCATCAGAATACAAAATAAAATAAAATAAAACACACCATATAAAATCTAAATAAAAATACCTAGTCACTCAGCAAAAATAGCCCTATAATTATAAACTACAGGAACACTAGTTCCAAAACTAATGCAATTTTGTAAAATGATTTTGATGCATTTGGCCACTCAAACAACATATAAAACCACAATTAAAATATTTTGAGGATTGCAAAAATTACCAGAACATATCAAATCAACTGGAAACATTATTCTGGACATTATGAGCATTTTTAAAAACAGGGGAGAAGTCATGTTATCTCCAATCCAATTAAATTGCCTTTAGTTGCATAAGGAAAAGAATATTGCAGAAAGACATATAATGCAATAAAAATATGATATGCAAGTGAATGATCTATTAACATCCAAATTAGGAAAATTGGGATGTTACAATGATTGTTTTACCTTTTTGTCAATTTATTGGCCCAAAAGGCCAAAAACTGCCTAATAGGCTGCAAAGCACGCGCGCTGTGCTAGCCAGTTTAGTTAAGATGTTGTGCTTGGGCCACGAGGTCAGGCGCATGTGCTGGCACAACACGACACACTTATAAATGGGCCTACGTGTGTGGTGTCATGTAAGTCCTGTTTAGGGGGGGGGGCGCATGCCCGGGCCGGCCCGTTGGCCAAGTCCGGCAGCAGTTGACTTTGCGCACGTACATAAGCTAATGAGCAGTTTTGTAGACTACATTCCCCTCAGCCAGGCCCGCTGGATGCAAATTTAGCCTGCTTGGATGTCTGTGTTTACTGTTTCGCGTGCATAACCCAAACCTTAAATGTCAGGCTCAAGATGCGATTCTATCCCGATCACGTGACACATATGTGATTGGGGCACAACCGCATTTCGGACGCTTAGCAAGATGGATATCATTACATCGTACCATTACATACATACATGGGGGATACAACAATACATACAAGTCACATGAATACAACATCATCAATACAAGACATCCGAGTACGGATGCAAACATGAAAAGCACAACGACATCCATCTGCTATCCCAGGCTGCCGACCCGGAACCTAACCCAAGACTGATGAAGAAGAAGAAGGAAGAACTCCAACAGAAAGAACATCGCTCTCATGTCAAGGCATCGGAAAGCTGCACCTACAACTATTGTTGTAGTAACTGTGAGCCACGAGGACTCAACAATCCCATAACCATGGGTAACAAGACTAGCAAAGCTTAATGGAAAAGAGGAGGTTAAGTGGTGAGGTTGCAGCAGCGGCTAAGCATAATATGATGGCTAACTTACAAGTACAAGAATAAGATGAGCATCTACACAAACGGTCGCAAACTAGTAATGATCGCTAAAGATCCTGAACTACCTACGAGTCAAACATAACCCCACCGTGTTCTCTTCTCAAAATGAAAAGAGACGGTCACGGTTACTCACGGGGTTCGTGTATTTTACTTCGGATCCTCTGTCAAGTTTTCTACAACCGGACATTAAGAAATTCCAATCTGCCACATAACCGCGGGAACAACTTTCGAAAGATCATAACCCTGCAGGGGTGTCCCAACTTAGCCCATCACAAGCTCTCACGATCAGCAGATATAATAATAATATTACCCCTTATCTTAGGGAAGGCCCGATCAAACTCGGAATTCTCGGTGCACAAGACATTTCGACAATGATAAAACAAGTCCAGCAAGACCTCCCGGTGTGTCGACACCCTAATAGTAGCCGCGCGTATCTCGTCTCAGGCCACAACCAGATGGGCGATGCTACAGGAGCCAAATACCTCGAGTTTCCCCGTGGCGGCCCTGCAGGACCCCCGTTTGGGACCAACACCATCAGCACTGGCCCCCTGCTATGTAGAAAGAATCCTCGGGTAGCGCTAAATCCCTATGCAATTAATTAATTAAGTTTTTTATTATGAGCAAATTAAAACCAATGTTGGGCCTTGCTGGAGGAGTTTTATTCAAAGACGAACAGTCAAGGGGTCCCCATATACCCTACCGTGTTAGGAACGCAAAATCAAGGAACATAACGCCGGTTTATCGGCTCCTAAGGTGGCATGAGTGGAACAAAACACCGAGCAAAAGGCCAAGTCTTCCACCCTGTAATGCCCCAAATGTAACACTTTCCAAAAATGGCAATAAAGCTTCCTCTTTGATCCTTGTCATTATTCTTGGGGGTTCTTGTCATTTATTTTAATTGCATTGCCATACCTTTTATTATTTTGCATCCTTGCATTGCTCATCATCATATCATCATGGCATCATAGTTTATTTTATTTTGTGCATGTGTGAGACCTTGTGATGTTGTTGTGTGTGGGTTAAGCTAAGCCTAGCTAAAACCCTACCCCTCTTCTCTCTTCTTCTTCTTCTTCTTCTTCTTCTTCTTCTTCTTCTTCTTCTTCTTCTTCTTCTTCTTCTTCTTCTTCTTCTCCTCCTCCTTATTTTCTTTCTGGCCTCTTCTTTGCCCTATTATGCAAGCCACCTAGCCAAGTGCCATTGTGGTTCTTTCTTCTCCTTTAAATCTTGCACCATGTGAGCAACCTCTCCACCAAATATCACCTCATTTGAATATGATTTGGTTGGATTTTAAAATATCAAGAGTTTGACCCATATTCAAACTCCTTTTATTTTTCTGCCTCTAAAAATGTCCAAGTCAATTTATTTAAATAGAGCATAATTCACTGAGCATGGGGATATTTTTCTTTTCCCCTAATTCTTCTTCTTTATTTCTGTGCATTCTTTTCTTTTTTTTTCCTGAAGAAATAAAGAAAAAGAAGAGGCAGCAGCCAGCACAACACAACCTGGGCCTCCTCCTTCTCTCTCTCCCCCCAGGCCCAACTCCTTTCCCGCAGCGCAGCCCAACTCCAACGCAGGCCCAGCCACAGCCGCGCAGTCGTGCCGTGGGCAATCCGAGTGCGTGGCCCCACCTGTCTGTGGCTCAGCCCCACGCCTCCGTCTTCCTCCGTCAGAAAAGGAGAGCACGCCGCACTCACCGTCACGTCGTCAGCTCACGAACGTCGAGGCCGTGCGCCGAGCCCCTCTTTTAAACCCAAATCATGTCCTTCACTCCTCTCTAGGCCTCCTCTTTCCCCTCTCGCCGTCTGGAGAGCTGAGTTCCTCCAGAACCGCTGCCCCCATCGACGCCCGAGCGCATGTGAGAGCAGCCTCTCGTCGCCGGCGAGCTCCACGTCGTCCTCGGCCTCGCCAAAGCTGTCTACGTGCTTCCTCGACGTCGTCTTCTTCCTCTACGTCAACTACGCGGACTCGAGCGCCTCTCCGTCGAGCTCTCCTTCCTCTTCTTCCTCTACGGTGGCCGTAGGTGTTCGAGGCGTGCCGTCGTCGACTCCGTCCTTGACTGGGCCAGCCGAGCACTCCGTCGTGCTCGTGGTGAGCTCCTCTCTCTCCCCAAGACCTTTTCCCCCTTCTGCGCATGCTCTAGGCCCTAGTTCCTCGTGTGCCCGATCGCATCGCCGTCGGACCTCGTCGTCGGCGAGCGTTCCGACTCCTCTAGCTCTTGCCGTGCTGCCTGTTCGCTTCGTCTAGTTGCGTAGGACCTCTCTGTGCTGTTGCCGTGCCGCCTAGAGCCTTGCTTCGCCCCGCCGTCGTCCCGTCGCCGCCGTGCTGTAGTTGCTCGCCGCCGGTGATGCAGTGCCCCGTAGGTGCAACTAGTGTGCGGGTTGGATGCGGGACTCCTCAAGGAGTCTCTCGTACCCCTCCGCCGTGCCAATTGGTCGCCGAAGCGGCTCCGATGAGCAGCTCCGACGAGGGCCAGTGCTCCCCTGTTGTGCCTGTGCTGTATATTCTTCAGAGATGCTACATTCTATCTATCGAGATCAATTCAGTGGCGCAGTGGTTTGTCTCCGTCAGTTTCGTCAGTAGGGCGTGGGTTCGATCCCCCGCGGGCGCTGTGGTAATTCGCCCCTTTTTCATTTTTGTGTGAGACTGACAGCAGGGCCCTACCTGCCAGCCTCTCATCTCCATTACAGTCCCTGCGCGCACCCGCTTCACCAGCTCAGCCTCACCGGGCTCCCTTGTCAGTGTCTGTGGCTAACTGAGCCTGGGTCACTTTAGACCCTGGCGCCTATTCTGTTTTTATTTCTTTTCTATTTTTCTTTTTCTTTTCTGTTTTTCTTATTTAATTAATATCTGCATATTTATTCTTCATATGAATTTGAGCCCTATATGAAAAGTGCTTAGAATTTTGTGTAGTTTATGAATATGTCACTTGCTGCCATGTTTAAAAACATTTAAAATGCTGTTTGAATTTAAACTTCTTTTAAATATGCTTAAACTTGCAAAAATCATAACTAAATATCTACAACTCCAAATTTAACAAACTTTATATGCATTTGGGGTAGAAAAATGTGTAGAATATTTTGGTGCTGTTGTTTAGCATGTTTGACAACTCTATCACAGAAGTTTTCAAATCTGTCCCAAATGCAAATAAATGAAAATGGGAGTTTCTGAATATTGTTGTATTTATTTCCAGCCCATTTAAAAGTGCTAGCATGTTGCTGTTGTGTTAAGTTGCATCTTGCCATGTTAACCAACCTCTTTAAAACTTGTTGGTTGCCTGTAAGAATAAACTACATGGACTTGTTAACATGTTCCTTTGCTTGTTTCATGTTTGTGGTTAATCTTGTTGGTTGTGATGATATTGCACTCTTGTGACCCCTAGGCCATGCATCATGTCCTTCCATGTTCACATGCTTTATGTTCATGCATCATGTGATTGAGCACTGCATGTTGATTGATTTTGTTCCTTTGTTGCATTGTTGTGTTTGGTTAGAGCCCGGTGACGATACGGAGTTCCGACCTAGGAGCCCCCACTGATTGATCGAATCGTTGACGGTTGAGTCTAGGCACACACATGAAAATGTTTTGAGTCCTATATATATCAGAGAGTAGGATTTCTTTTACTCCTCATCCCTTATCACTCTGGTGAGGACTCCTGACAATTACTCTATCTCTTCTACTCTCAAAAATTCACTAAATCTTTTTTAGGATCACGCGAGTATTGTTTGGATTGTTCTGATGTCTTTGTGACGAGAACATTGTTCTCAATGCCTCCTGTCATTTAGGGGTTGTGGCAGTGTCCCGGGGAGTTGAGCTCCGAGGTGTTGTCGTCACAAATCTATCGCAGCAGTTGTGGAATACTTAAGACGGCCAACATCGAAAACTCTTCTATGCGGTTAGTGGCAAGATAACCCCGACATCACCCAGTACTGGGGAGGTAGTTCGGGGGTATTGCCATAGCTTGTATAGTAGATGCATTTCGAAGGTCCGAGGTAAACGGTTTCCGGAAATAACTGGTTATGTGTTGAAGGATGGATACAGCTGGATGTAGGATTATAGTTGAGTGCGCGGTGCTTCCCCTGTATCCCCAACACCTGATTGCATAACTGGAAACTTTCGGAAATTAATAGGTGGGTTCATCTAGTAGCTCGTAGGCATTCTTCCAACGAATGCATAATATGGAGTTCGGGGTTCTACATTGAGTGAAGTGGTTTTATGGGCATTTGTTCCGATCGGGAGTTGCATCTTAAAGGGTCCTTGGCTATGCTGATCCGGGGATTGCAAAACCCTTTCGTAACACGTTCCATGAGCTTTCAGCACGAACATGTGGGACGAAGCTTCTATCTTGTATTTGTTCTATCTGCTCCTTGTTGTTTTATTTACCTTTTGATCTCCCAAGTGGCTTCTCGAGAAGATTGTTGTATCATTGAACTGCGGATTACATTCATTCATTTTGTTCGGATGTTCTTGTGAAGACTTATGTTGCAAGTTCTAGCCGTTGATTCAGCTTATTTCTTAAAATCAATGGCTAATAGTTGTCATCTCTTTCAGGATAGCTCCTAAGAAGGTTCCCAACGCTAACCCAGAGGGTGAAGAAGTTCCTGATCGTCCTCCTTCCCCTCCTCCTCCGTCTGAGGCCTGGAGAGCAATTATGCAAGCGACCAACCAGAACACCCAGATGCTTATGCAAATGATGCAGAACATTCAAGCAAACTAAGCAAATCAAGGTGGTCATGGGAACCAAGGCCAAGGCAATTTTTTCAATCAACCTCACTTTGCAACTCTCAACCAGTTCCTGGCAAATCAACCGAAGGCGTTCAGTTGCTGTGTGTATCTGCTAGATGCTGAAGACTGGATAACAGACATCAAAAAGCATTTCGAGTGCAGTCACGTGAGACCTAAGGATTATGTCAAGTTTGCTGCCTTCCAACTCAAGGACCAAGCTACTGATTGGTGGCAACAGTACAAAGATTCCAGAGGTGAACGTGAAATCTCGTGGACTGACTTCTGCAAGGATTTTCGCTCTCACCACATTCCAACTAGTGTCACCGATGGCATGCATGAGCAATTCCGCAACCTGAAGCAAGGTACCATGTCTGTCTATCAATACAATGTCAAGTTCCAGAATCTCGCTCGCTATGCCAAGCAAGACATCCTAGATTCCAAGAGCAAGATTTATCAGTTCCGTGGTGGTCTAAAGGATGAACTCCAACTAGCTCTCACCTTGTTTGAGGCGGATGAATTTGATCAATTCTATAACATGGCCCTTAAGCAAGAGGTAGCCCAGCTCAAGGTTGAAGCTTCCAAAAGAGGACCAGAGATGTTGTCAACTCCTCCTCTTCTTCCCAAGTGGTTGCAAAGCAGTAGAAGTTTTGGCTTCCACCTCCTCCAGTGCTCCGCCCTCCCAACAACAACAACAACAACAAGCACTCTGGTGGCCGTGGTTTCTCCCACCCACCCAACCCAAGCAATCAGTCCAAGAATCACTTTCAAGCTTCGAAGGCAAGTGGTCCTTATCACCGTCCTCTCTCAGAAGTGGTTTGCAACAAGTGCACTCAGAAGGGTCACTATGCTAACAAGTGTCCCAACCCAAGGCGCCTTCCGCCTCCTCCACCTGTCAGCACTGCTATTGTCAAGCACAATCCCAAGCAAGCAAGAGTGAATCTGATGAATGCAGCTCAAGCAGAGAATTCTTCAGATGTGATACTTGGTAACCTTCTAGTTAACTCTATTCCTGCAAAAGTGTTGTTTGATTCGGGTGCATCATGTTCTTTCATGTCTCAACCTTTTGCATCCAAGCACAATGTTGACATCAAAAGTTTGCCAAGGGAGTTATCAGTTATTTCTCCAGGGAGACGAATGCATTCTAGTGTGTTTGCTCCGGATATATCTATTTATATGGGTGATTACCGCTTCCTGGTTTCTCCGGTTATTCTTGGTAACTCCAACATTGATCTTATTCTTGGGATGGATTGGCTTTCCAAGCATGATGCAAACATTGATTGTGCAAATAAGGAAGTCAAGCTTACTCATCCTGACGAAGACGTGATTATCTTCACCTCTCGAGATAACACAATCAGGCTATTCTCTCTCAATGAAAAGGGCGGGATTAATGCCATCTCTCAAATTTCGGTGGTCAATGAGTATGAAGATGTTTTCCCTGAAGAGCTTCCAGGCATGCCTCCGCATCATCAAGTTGAATTCGTCATTGAACTCGAGCCTGGTACCGAGCCAGCATGTCGGCGTCCGTACAAGCTCTCCCCTGATGAGTTGAAGGAGCTGAAGAAACAACTCGATGAGCAAGAGCGTATGGGTCTAATCAGACCTAGAACTTCTCCTTGGGGCTGTAGTGTTCTATTTGTCAAGAAGAAGGATGGCACGGAGCGCATTTGCGTTGATTACCGACCATTGAACAAGAAGACAATAAAGAACAAGTATCCGCTCCCCAACATCAATGAATTGTTCAAGCAGCTCAAAGGAGCAGAGGTGTTCTCAAAACTCGATCTTCGGATGGGTTATCACCAGATCCGTATCCGTAAAGAAGATATTCCCAAGACCACATTCAGAACGAGTTTTGGCTCTTATGAATACACGGTCATGTCTTTTGGCCTCGCAAATGCTCCACCCACCTTCTCGAGGATGATGCACTTCATATTCAACCCCTACACCAATGAATTTGTTCTCGTCTATCTGGATGACATCTTGGTATTCTCCAAGAATGAAGAAGACCATGCCAAGCACCTCCGTTTGGTCTTGGACAGGCTTCGTGAACACAAGTTCTATGCGAAGTTCTCCAAATGTGAATTTTGGCTGGATAAGGTCTTATATCTTGGCCATATCATCTCTGCTGAGGGTATTTCTGTCAACCCCGAGAAAGTTGAAGCTATTGTCAACTGGGAACCCCCGTAGAACGTCAAGCAACTCCGAAGCTTCCTTAGTCTCGGTAGCTATTGCAGAAGGTTCGTTGAGAACTTCTCCAAGATTGCCAAGCCTCTCTCAAACCTGTTGCAGAAGAATGTCAAGTACTCCTGGACTCCTGATTGTGATGCGGCATTCAAAACACTCAAAGAGAAGCTCATTTCTGCTCCGATTCTTACTCCTCCGGATGAGTCCAAGCCCTATGAAGTCTTTTGTGATGCTTCTTTACAAGGACTTGGTGGTGTTCTCATGCAAGACAAGAAGATTGTGGCATACACTTCTCGTCAATTGAAACCAAATGAGAAGAACTACCCCACACATGATCTCGAGCTAGCAGCTGTGGTACATGCCTTGATCATGTGGAGACACCTTTTGTTAGGCAGAAAAGTGGACATCTTCACCGATCACAAGAGCTTGAAGTACATCTTCACACAGCCAAACCTGAACCTTCGCCAGACTCGTTGGGTTGAGATGATCCAAGAGTATGATCCAAGCATTGAATACACACCTGGCAAGGCCAATGTCATTGCAGATGCCTTGAGAAGAAAGGCATATTGCAACAGTCTCCTTCTCAAGCCATTTCAGCCCAAGCTTTGTGAATCATTCAGGAAGCTCAACCTCCAAGTTGTTCCGCAAGGCTTTCTTGCAAACCTTCAAGTTGCTCCTACCTTGGAAGATCAGATTCGTGAGGCCCAACTCAGCGATGCTATGGTGCAGAAAGTGAAACATGGTATTGCTAAGGGTACTCCCAAGTACAAGTGCTATCGTGTTGATGAGAAAGACACCTTGTTCTTTGAGGACAAAATCGTAGTTCCCAAGGGTGACCTCAGGAAGCTCATAATGAATGAAGCACATGACTCCCTCCTCTCGATTCATCCTGGAAGTTCCAAGATGTACCAAGACCTCAAGCAATCTTACTGGTGGACTCGCATGAAAAGGGAGATTGCCCAATTCGTGAATGAATGTGATGTCTGCATAAGAGTGAAGGCAGAGCATCAATGTCCAGCCGGTCTCCTCCAACCTCTACCTATTCCCGAGTGGAAATTTACCACATTGAAATGGATTTCGTCACTGGGTTTCCTAAGTCCAAGAAGGAGAATGATGCTATCTTTGTAGTCATTGGCAAGCTAACCAAAGTAGCTCACTTCCTTCCCGTCAAAGAATCCATCAACACAGCTCAGTTGGCAGAATTATACACTTCCAGAATTGTGTCGTTGCATGGCATTCCTCAAGTCATCTCCTCAGACCGTGGAAGTTTGTTCACATCCAAGTTCCGGGACTCCTTTTAGTCAGCCATGGGCACTAAGATTCGTTTCAGCACTGCATTTCACCCTCAGACTAGTGGTCAAGTCGAAAGAGTGAACCAGATCCTCGAAGACATGCTGAGAGCTTGTGTCATCTCTTTTGGCATGAAGTGGGAAGATCGTCTTCCGTTTGCCGAGTTCTCTTACAACAACAGTTTCCAAGCAAGTGCCGGCAAAGCTCCTTTTGAAATCCTCTATGGCAGAAAGTGCCGTACCCCTCTCAACTGGTCCGAGACTGGTGAACGTCAATTTGTTGGCAATGATTTGATCTCAGAAGCCGAAGATATGTGCAAAGTCATACGTGAGAATCTCAAAGCCGCTCAATCGCGTCAAAAGAGTTACTATGGCGGCAAACATCGTGAATTGGCTTTCGACATTGGGGATCATGTCTATCTCCGTGTTTCTCCTATGAAAGGAACCCAAAGATTCGGTATCAAAGGAAAGCTTGCTCCTAGATATATGGGCCCTTTCAAGATTCTTGGCAAAAGAGGCGATCTAGCCTATCAACTTGAGCTCCCCTCCAACTTTGCAAATGTTCATGATGTGTTTCACGTGTCTCAACTCCGCAAGTGCTTCAAGACACCTGAACGCACCATTCCATTCGAGGAGATTGATCTTCAACAAGACTTATCTTATTGTGAGCACCCTGTTGCTATTCTTGAGGAAACTGAGCGCAAAACCCGCAACAAGTCAATCAAGTTCTTGAAAGTTAAGTGGTCACACCATACCGACCGAGAAGCTACGTGGGAACGAGAAGATCTCCTTCGTTCCGAGTATCCTTCCTTCTTCCAGTCCTAGATCTCGGGACGAGATCTTTTTGCAGTGTAGAAGAGTTTGTAATGCCCCAAATGTAACACTTTCCAAAAATGGCAATAAAGCTTCCTCTTTGATCCTTGTCATTATCCTTGGGGGTTCTTGTCATTTATTTTAATTGCATTGCCATGCCTTTTATTATTTTGCATCCTTGCATTGCTCATCATCATATCATCATGGCATCATAGTTTATTTTATTTTGTGCATGTGTGAGACCTTGTGATGTTGTTGTGTGTGGGTTAAGCTAAGCCTAGCTAAAACCCTAGCCCTCTTCTCTCTTCTTCTTCTTCTTCTTCTTCTTCTTATTCTTCTCCTTCTTTTCTTTCTGGCATGTTCTTTGCCCTATTATGCAAGCCACCTAGCCAAGTGCCATTGTGGTTCTTTCTTCTCCTTTAAATCTTGCACCATGTGAGCAACCTCTCCACCAAATATCACCTCATTTGAATATGATTTGGTTGGATTTTAAAATATCAAGAGTTTGATCCATATTCAAACTCCTTTTATTTTTCTGCCTCTAAAAATGTCCAAGTCAATTTATTTAAATAGAGCATAATTCACTAAGCATGGGGATATTTTTCTTCTCCCCTAATTCTTATTCTTTATTTCTGTGCATTCTTTTCTTTTTCTGCCTGAAGAAATAAAGAAAAAGAAGAGGCAGCAGCCAGCACATCACAACCTGGGCCTCCTCCTTCTCTCTCTCCCCCCAGGCCCAGCTCCTTTCCCGCAGCGCAGCCCAACTCCAACGCAGGCCCAGCCACAACCGCGCAGTCGCGCCGTGGGCAATCCAAGTGCGTGGCCCCACCTGTCTGTGGCTCAGCCCCACGCCTCCGTCTTCCTTCGTCAGAAAAGCAGAGCACGCCGCGCTCACCGTTGCGCCATCAGCTCACGGACGTCGAGGCCGTGCGCCGAGCCCCTCTTTTAAACCCAAATCGTGTCCTCCACTCCTCTCTAGGTCTCCTCTTTCCCCTCTCGCCGTCTGGAGAGCTGAGTTCCTCCAGATCCGCCGCTCCCATCGACGCCCGAGCGCATCTGAGAGCAGCCTCTCGTCACCGGCGAGCTCCGCGTCGTCCTCGGTCTCGCCAAAGCTGTCTACCTGCTTCCTCGACGTCGTCTTCTTCCTCTACGTCAACTACGCGGACCCGAGCGCCTCTCCGTCGAGCTCTTCTTCCTCTTCTTCCTCTACGGTGGCCGTAGGTGTTCGAGGCGCGCCGTCGTCGACTCCGTCCACGACTGGGCCAGCCGAGCACTCCGTTGTGCTCGTGGTGAGCTCCTCTCTCTTCCCAAGCCCTTTTCCCCTTTCTGCGTGTGCTCTAGGCCCTTGTTCCTCATGTGCCCGATCGCGTCGCCGTCAGACCTCGTCGCCGGCGAGCGTTCCGACCCCTCTAGCTCTTGCTGTGCTGCCTGTTCGCTTCGTCTAGTTGCGTAGGACCTCTCTGTGCTGTCGCCGTGCCGCCTAGAGCCTTGCTTCGCCTTGCCATCGTCCCGTCGCCGCCGTGCTGTAGTTGCTCGACGCCGGTGATGCAGTGCCCCGTAGGTGCAGCTAGTGTGCGGGTTGGATGCGGGACTCCTCAAGGAGTCTCTCACACCCCTCCGCCGTGCCAATTGGTCGCCGGAGCGGCTCCGATGAGCAGCTCCGATGAGGGCCAGTGCTCCCCTGTTCTGCCTGTGCTGTATATTCTTCAGAGATGCTACCTTCTATCTGTCGAGATCGATTCAGTGACGCAGTGGTTTGTCTCCGTCAGTTTCGTCAGTAGGGCGTGGATTCGACCCCCCGCGGGCGCTGTGGTAATTCGCCCCTTTTTCATTTTTTTGTGAGGCTGACAGCAGGGCCCCACCTGCCAGCCTCTCATCTCCATTCCATCCCCCGGGCGCACCCGCTTCGCCAGCTCAGCCTCGCCGGGCCCCCTTGTCAGTGTCAGTGGCTAGCTGAGCCTGGGTCACTTTAGACCCTGGCGCCTATTATGTTTTTATTTCTTTTCTGTTTTTCTTATTTAATTAATATATGCATATTTATGCTTCATATGAATTTGAGCCCTATGAAAAGTGCTTAGAATTTTGTGTAGTTTATGAATATGTCACTTGCTGCCATGTTTAAAAACATTTAAAATGCTGTTTGAATTTAAACTTGTTTTAAATATGCTTAAACTTGCAAAAATCATAACTAAATATCTACAACTCCAAATTTAACAAACTTTATATGCATTTGGGGTACAAAAATGTGTAGAATATTTTGGTGATGTTGTTTAGCATGTTTAACAACTCTATCACAGAAGTTTTTCAAATCTGTCCCAAATGCAAATAAATGAATATGGGAGTTTCTGGATATTGTTGTATTTATTTCCAGCCCATTTAAAAGTGCTAGCATGTTGCTGTTGTGTTAAGTTGCACCTTGCCATGTTAACCAACCTCTTTAAAACTTGTTGGTTGCTTGTAAGAATAAACTACATGGACTTGTTAACATGTTCCTTTGCTTGTTTCATGTTTGTGGTTAATCTTGTTGGTTGTGATGATATTGCACTCTTGTGACCCCTAGGCCATGCATCATGTCCTTCCATGTTCACATGCTTCATGTTCATGCATCATGTGATTGAGCACTGCATGTTGATTGATTTTGTTCCGTTGTTGCATTGTTGTGTTTGGTTAGAGCCCGGTGATGATACTGAGTACGAGGTTTCTACCGAGGTTGAGTGTGAGGAGCAAGGTTACGTTCCCTCTGAGGATTCAATAGGCAAGATGACCTGACCCAGATATCTTTACTATCTTTGCCTATGCTAGATGTCTCGCTCTTTAGCTTATTGCCTCGATGCCTATGTCTGTTTGTCAGCCTCCTATTGTTGCCATGAACCTCTCTAACCACCCAACCTAGCAAACCTTTGATTGGCTACGTAAGCTTCGCTCAGCCCCTCTTATAGCATTGTTAGTTGCAGGAGAAGATTTGAAGATTCTTGCTTCATGATGAAGTTATTGTTGGGATATCACACTATATAATCTGTTAAACTAAATCACCTATATATTTGGCAATGGGTGGAAGGCTAAGCCTTTGCTTGGTGTTTTGTTCCACTCATGCCTCCCTAGGAACCGTTTAAACCGGTGTTATGTTCCTTGATTTTGTGTCCCTAACACGGTTGGGGTTTATGGGCCCCCCTTGATAACCCACTTAGCGCTAAAGCTTTTCCAGCAAGGCCCAACCTTGGTTTTACATTTGCCTAATAACTAAAACTTGCATAGGGAGTTATAAACCCTTTTCTTAATCAACAACCCGGGCCAGTGCTCCACATGAGTGTTGGTCCAAACTGGGGGTCCTGCAGGGCCACCTTGGGGGAACCCGAGGGCTGGTAAAAACCTATAGCATCACCCATCCGGTCGTGGCCTGAGACGAGATACGCACGGCTACTATCAGGGTGTCGGCACGTCGGGAGGTCTTGCTGGATTAGTTTTACCTTAGTCGGAATATCTTGAGCACGGGATTCTGAGAATACTCGGGTCTTCCCACCTTGGAGTTGCGACTCCGCAGATCGTGAGCTTGTGATGGGCTAAGTTGGGACACCCCTGCAGGGTTTTGATCTTTCAAAAGCCGTGAACGCGGTTATGTGATAGATGGGAATTTCTTAATATCCGATTGTAGAAAACGTGACACTATGTTCAAATACACTACCAGCGTGAGTAACCGTGACGGTCGCTTTCCGAAGGGGTTCAGGAAGTGAACACGGTGGGGTTATGTTTGACATGCTTAGATAGGATCACTTCGTGATCACTTTTACGGTCGTTGGCACTTCTCTTCTCGCTCTAAACACGTAAGCTAATGCTAGTGAAGCTGCAACCTTGTTCTTCAGCCTTGTTCCACAGCCAAGGCTTAGATAGTTTTGCTACCCGGGAACAGGATTGCTGGGTCCTCCATGGCTCACAGATTCTACACCAAACCAGATGCAGGTACCGTTGAGAACTACACAGCTGGTGGTTCAGAGCTGTACTGGGAGTTCGACGAAGAACGTGGGCGATACTACGTGTCTTACCCAAAGGATCAGTAGGGCTCTTACTAGGATGATCGGGACCTTGTGTTATTTAATTTATGGTATCTTTCATTTGGATCTTCGTTCGTAGTCGGACTCTGATGTTATTTGGATGATGAATGTTTATGTAATGCATTGTGTGACGTGGCGAGTATAAGCCAGCTATTCTTTTGCAATTTCATCCCTCTTTTACACGAGTTGTGCAAAGATACCATTCTTGAGATCATTCTTGTATTATGCCTTTAAGTCGTGCCTCGACACGTGGGAGGTATAATCTCATACTGGGCATTACACACCCATTGCCAAGTATATAAGTGTGTTAATAATAATAATAGATACTGTGATATTCCAACAACAAGATCCGACATGGATCAATCTTTATCTTCACCTGCAACTAACAACGCTACAAGAGGGGCTGAGCAAGCGGGTAACATAGCCAAACAATGGTTTTGCTGGGAAGGTGTCAAGGTTAGAGGTTTCATGGCAATAAGGAAAGGGGCTGATAATAAAAGATGGGTAGCGCGACATATAACGATAGCATCGAGACATCTAGCATAGCAATGATAGTAAAAGTATCCAAGGGGATGGTCATCTTGCCTGAGACCCCGCAAGGAAGAAGAACGGATCCAAGAAGAAGACGAAGAAGAAGCCACGGAGTCGAACCACGTGTAGTCGATCGAATCCTCACGACCGCAACGGAAAATGAACTAGCGAGAAGAAGCACACAACATGGTAAACACACCACTCAAGAACATGACAAGATGCTCAACCAAGTATAATGCAAGACAAGTCTATATGATGCAATTCATGGCAAGGGATGAATCACACAAGAACAACACAAACCAACAAGTTTAAATGAGGCCGGAATCAACATATAACCATTCCGGTAAGTCCTCATATGCACGTTTTGAAATGGGTCCAGATATGAACAAACCTTAAGTTCAAGTTGTTAAGTAGCAAGTTAACATGCACCAAGATGATCTACACAAAATTCTAGTCAAGTTTCATATAAAGTTTGTTTAATTTGGAGCTACGGCCTAGAAGATATGAGCAAAACAAGTCAATCAAGGCAACGGTGCAAGATGCACCCAAACATCAAGCAAACACACTCCAAACAGATATTCAACATGATATTATGCTTCTACATGCAAAATCACACAAGTTTCATATATAGCACTCTCAAAACGGAGCAACGGTTCAACACATACACACGAAATAAGATATAACAACAAGCTGTCCAAAAATAGCAACATAGCAACTTTGGAGCAAGGTATATATATGCTACAGCACCCAAACATGATAACAAGAGGCATGGATGTGAAATAGACATGGTACTTAACAAACATGAACTTAGAGCACACCCAAAAACTTGCTGGAACACAATTAAACAAGCATGGCAAGTTGCAATAAATTTATCCAGACTTAGTCAAAATCTGGGAAGGCAAAAACATCATCATGATGCCGCCTTCAGAGGCACAAAACAACAAGCATATCAATTCTAATGAGTATATAAAGATCATGGACATGTAATAGACATAGCATACATCAAACATCTCCATTGGATCATCTCCATAGGAGGCATGGATCAATAACAACAAGCTTCACCAAATTGATCATGCTGATAAAAGTCTGACATGTACATTTATAGCAACTTGAGAGCAAGAAATAAATAAGCTACAGT
Source organism: Secale cereale (assembly GCA_902687465.1). Classification (NCBI taxonomy): domain Eukaryota; kingdom Viridiplantae; phylum Streptophyta; class Magnoliopsida; order Poales; family Poaceae; genus Secale; species Secale cereale. Next base: position 692,966,516 of record LR738715.1, read on the forward strand.
AGGCTATATATGAAAATAAGGGTATGGATGGATAGAGAATAACATGGACAACAAGACATTATCATTTGACATACTAAAACAAGCATGGATTTGAGTGAGGCATCAAGCAAACATAGCATCAGGTTTAACAGATTCCAGACTTAGCAGTTTTTCACTAAGTATAAAACAGCAACAATGACATGGCATGTTTACAAGCTTGTTTAAGTCACCTCAAGGCATATCATGGAAAGTGGATTGCACCACAGCAAAGACCATATGATTGTGCTTCTAAAACATATAGACATGTGGCATGCAGACAATCACATCAATAGCTATGAACAATACAAAACAGCATCTCACAACAAGTTTCAGCACTTAACAGCCAAATGCACTTTTGCAACAGAGATTAACATGGCAAGATGGCACATAACATGAATGCTATAGCAACCATCATGTAGAGCACTTCACAATGAACATTTTGACATATCATATGCTTCATTTGGACCAACATGAACAAAGTTATCATCACCACAAGCATGCAACAAAATTACAGTTACCAGCAGTTTTAAACATATAGCACTCTTGCAACGATGATTAGGGCATCAAGATGAACTCAAACAAGCATGCCACAATGGAACAAAATGAAGAGCATATCACCACGAACATTTGGACATATTATTCACTCAATTTGGCATACACACAAAACGTTACAGCCACACAAACATGCATATAAATTTACAAATCTCAGGGACTTAGTCATTTTCATGAAAAAAAGGGTGAGCACTATTTAACTAAGCATCGCACGGGCGAGGTTTAGGACGGGACTGCTCACCATTGGGCCTGGCCTAGAAGCAGAGCGGGCCGGCTGGCGACGGGGAGTTGGGCCGGGGGGAGGAGGCGGAGATGGGCCAGCGGGCAGAGCTGGACCGTGGCCCACGAGGCCGGCGCGCTGGGCCAGGACGAGGCCGGCCCACAAGGCGGCAGCGCTGACTGTCGTCGTCCTCGAACGAGGAACACACGGCGGCGGTGGCTCGACTGGGTGGCCTAGGTCATGACGGCGGAGGACGAGGGCGCCGGCGACCGGCGGTGAGATAGAGGAGGCAGGGCTCAGCAGGTCCCGACGGCGGGGCTAGCAGGGCGGCGGAGAAGCAGCTCGGGCGTCGCGGAGGACGAGCTACAGAAGGGCGAGGTCGGAGGGATGGCCGACGGGGACGCGGGGGCGCCGGCGAGGCACCCCGGCGGCTGGATCCAGAGGGGATCGGGCGGATCCACCATGGGACGCCGCGGATCTGGACGAGCGCTGGGTCAGGGCGGACACCGGCAGTGAGGTGGCGACGATGAGCGCGGCTCGCGGCGGCAGCGCGGCCCGATCCGGCCCCAGGCGGGCCGGATCTGGGTCCTGCGGGCCCACGCGGCAGGAGGAGGGAGCTGGCGGCTGTGGAGGTTGGAGGAGGCTGGAGGCGGCGCGGATTCCGAGGCAAGGCTAGGTTTCCCAGATCAGGAAGGCTAGAGCGTCCATTTATAGACATGAGGGCAAGGAGAGGGGGTTTGAGGCCGTTTCGGAGCCGTTCGATCGTCATCGGACGGCCCAGAGCAGGGGGTAGGGTAGCGGGCTAGTGGACTGTGTTGGAGGCCTCGGGGTGAGAAGAGTGAGATGAAGTGCGGCCCGACACGCGTTTCGGAGACCGAAACGTCCGATATTTAACCGGCTATACTGTCGGTATAGTTTAACGGCTGGGCTATCAAACGAGCTCCGAATGCGACGAAAAAACTTGACAGGTGGTCTGTCTACACTATAATAAGACCACACGTCAAGTTTCACCCCATTCCGAGAACGTTTTCCAGCCACTCATAAAATAAATATTCAGAGAAGCCGCGGGCGCGTGCAAGTGTGTTTGGGCTCAGAACGGACAACGGAGAGGACGGACGGACTCGGACGGATGCAAGTTTTGAAAACATGATGATGCAACACACATGATGACAAGGCAAAGGTGCAACACGCAAGCAGATGACATGGCAACGACGATGAATAACTGACTGACACCTGGCGCATCGGTCTCGGGGTGTCACATTAAAGCACCTCCAAGTCAGGCCCTCTAGGAACGACTGAATCAACCATTTCCTCTTAGCCAGGCTCGCGGTGTGCAGGGAGGGGAATGTGGCAATGAGCTCATGTGAGGAGGGAGATGGCGTGAGCTCGCGCACATTCCTGAAAAAGCGGCATGAGGAATTGGGTCACCTCACAATGAATTAGTCACCCTAGCTATTTGACTCCCTTCGTCTCACCGCCAAAACCGTAGCCACCACCCCCCTCAAGCTACCCGTCCTGGGCGATTTCATCATTGATGAGCAGGTAAGCAATGGATCTTCTTGTAGGAGATATGCCTTAGAGGCAATAATAAATGTTATCGATTATCTCCTTGTTCTACAATAACATGAGGCTCGGAGGAAGACTCATATGCACGTATGGAATAGTAAACGGTAAGAAGTATTCCTAGTCTGTCCTCTAAGACTAGCTCAAGTGTTGCATGATGGTTCTATTTTCCTCATCATGAGCATGACTATGCTGGCAACTTTGAGGGCACAATGTTAGGATAACACTTGTGTTGAACTGACCCGATTGATGTTATGCTATGAGATACATTCGTCACAAGTTAATGGTTAATAACGCATAGATGGTTAACGTCTGCATGATTCCTTAGACCATGAGAGTATCGAGTTTCTTCATGCTTGCTTCATGAAATTTGGGGTTTGTTAAACGTCATCCGTAAATGGGTGGCTATTACGACGGCTTACGAGTTCATGGAAAGGTATGTTAAGTAACTTAATAGCTCAAGATTGGGATTTGCTCCTTCTACGATGGAGAGATATTTCTGGGCCCTCTCGGTGTTACGGTATCCATCATCGTCTGGCCAGACACAATGTGATTTGTTCACGGGGATGTCGGAACACGGGAACGAGAAAAGAGAACAATACCGGTAACGAGGTAACTGGTAGTGGACAAGTTGTTGATCCATGAGGATGCCAACATGTCTCAACTCGAGTGTTTGTAATATATCGTGAAGCAACGGGAATAGCACACGGCAACTGGAGGTTCACTCGAATATTTATTCATGTGGGTATAGGGGTCAATATGGGTGTCCACGGCTCCGATGTTGATCATTGATCGGAAAGAGTTTCGGTCATGTCTATACCTCACCGAACCTATAGGGTCGCACTCTTAAGGGTCATCTATCTGCTAAATACTAGACATGGAGTCTAAGAGAAAGTCACCGGAAAAGTTTCGGGACAGCGGAAAAGTTCCGGGGAGAGAACACCAGAATAGTTTCGGTAAAACTGAAAAGTTGTTTCAGGGGATACTCCTACTTCTTGAGCTTGCGTTGATTTTTTCCATGAAGAGGAAAGGGTGATGCAGCAAAGTAGAGATAAGTATTTCACTCAATTTTACTTCTTGAGCTTGCGTTGATTTTTTCCTTGAAGAGGAAGGGGTGATGCAGCAAAGTAGAGATAAGTATTTCACTCAATTTGAGAACCAAGGTATCAATCCAGTAGGAGGTACAAGCAAGTCCCCAATATATGCACCTGCACAAACTAACAAACACTTGTACACAACACGAAAAGGGTTTGTCAATCCCTTCAACGTCACCAACAAGAGTGAGATCTGATAGAGATATGATAAACAAAATAAAGTAAATAAAATCCAGCGAGGTATTTTTGTATTTTTGATTATATAGATCTGAAAAATAAGGAAAATAGACCCGGGGGCCATAGGTTTCACTAGAGGCTTCTCTCTTGAATAAAGCATACGGTGGGTAAACAAATTACTGTCGAGCAATTGATAGAAAAGCGCAAAGTTATGATGATATCTAAGGAAATGATTATGAATATAGGCATCACGCCCGTGACAAGTAGATCGACTCCTGCCTGCGTCTACTACTATTACTCCACACATCGACTGCTATCCAACATGCATCTAGAGTATTAAGTTCATAAGAACAGAGTAACGCCTTAAGCAAGATGACATGGTGTAGAGGGATAAACTCAAGCAATATGATATAAACCCATCTTTTTATCCTTGATGGCAACAATACAATACGTGCCTCACTACCCCTTCTGTCACTGGGTGAGGACACCGCAAGATTGAATCCAAAACTAAGCACCTCTCCCATTGCAAGAACTACCAATCTAGCTGGCAAAAAAACAATAATTCGAAGAGAAATACAAATATATCAAATCATGCATATAAGAATTCAGAGAAGATTCAAATAATATTCATAGATAATCTGATCATAAATCCACAATTCATCGGATCTCGACAAACACACCGCAAAAGAAGATTACATCGGATAGATCTCCAAGAACATCAGAGAGAACATTGTATTGAAGATCAAAGAGAGAGAAGAAGCCATCTAGCTACTAGCTATGGACCCGTAGGTCTGAGGTAAACTACTCACGCATCATCGGAAGGGCAGCAAGGTTGATGTAGAAGCTCTCCGTGATCAAGTCCCCCTCCGACAGAGTACCGTAAAAGGCCTCCAGATGGGATCTCACGAAGTCAAAGACCTACGGCGGCCGAAAAGTATATTCGTGGCTCTCTCTGAGGGTTTTTGGAATATATGTGAATTTATAGGACGAAGAAGTAGGTCGGTGGACTCCCGAGGGGGCCACATAATTTTTTTTTTTTGCATAAACCAATTAGAGGCGTCTAACTTGGTTTTGTAGGATGGCATGTGATGTGGTATAGCAAGCTCATATTCAATTTGATTATGTATGAGATGACTATATGATGTAAATTAACATGACCTGTGTGTCATGATTCGGCAATGGCTGGAGCCATATGATTGTCGCTTTAATGACCTGCGTGTCAACCTTAAATAACGCACTTATTTTAGTAGCTACAGAGATAGCAATATTATCTGGTGCATCGACAAGGTGGTGCCAATCTTCGCAAAGGTGAACACCGACGCAAATGCCAAAGACGAAGAAATACTTGACTTCTCCGTCAGAAGGGGCTATACCATATCATGCCATTATGAATTGCCTGAGATGTTTATCCCTCTTGATGCACCCTTCTTGATTGTGCGGTAGTCACTGTTTATTAGGGTGATCTCTCAAAAAAATATCAAGTAGTTAGTGTTCTCCCAAGTGTAGCACCATCACAACATCTTTCCTTTTGGGGTGCGCCATGATCTACATGGGTACGAACGACTGTACGGGTGTAAGGAGGGGGAGGTCAGACCTCACAACAAGATCACTTGGTTGTGTTGACGTTCATGGCAGGATCGTCCTGAGGTCGGAACATGCGCATCGAAAGATGAACAAGAGTCACATAGAGATGTGATCGACAAGTTTGCCTACCGATTGAAGTTGGCACCATCAGTGTTCATTTTGAACAATGGCATTGAATGGAAATGCGTGTCTTGAATCACTCACAATCAATTATGGGAGATATTGATTTGAGTGGGAGCGCACTTTAGAATTAATTCTTTTAATTCTTAGTGCAATTAATTGTGAACATTGTCTAAGTGAAATTTGCAAAATAGTTGTAGAATAATGGCTCGCATTTCCACATTCCCTATTAAAATTAAATGAGCTATTTTTATCTGGTTAAAACTTTATGATTGGTGATGACCCACAAGTATAGGGGGTCAATCGTAGTCCTTTCGATAAGTAAGAGTGTCTAACCCAACGTGGAGGAGAAGGAAATGACAAGTGGTTTTCAACAAGGTAATGTCTGCAAGCACTGAAATTGTCGGTAACAGATAGTTTGATAGCAAGATAATTTGTAATGAGCAAGTAACGATAACGGTAAATAGTATGCAGCAAGGTAGCCCAATCCTTTTGTGGAAAAGGATAGGCCAAAACAGTTTCTTATAATAAGCAAAGTGTTCTTGAGGGCACACGGGAATTTCATCTAGTCACTTTCACCATATTGGCTTGATTTGTGTTCGTTACTTCGATAATTTGATATGTGGGTGGACCAGTGCTTAGGTATTGTTCTTACTTGAACAAACGTCCTACTTATGATTAACCCCCTCGCAAGCATCCACAACTACGAGAAAAGTATTAAGATAAAATCTAACCATAGCATTAAACATTTGGGCCCAAATCGGTCCCTTACGAAGTATCGCATAAACTAGGGTTTTAAGCTTCTGTCACTCTAGCAACCCATCATCTAATAAGTACTCCACAATGCATTCCCTTAGGCCCAAATATGGCAAAGTGCCATGTAGTCGATGTTCACATGATACCACTAATGGAATCACAACACACATATCATCGAAATATCAAACAAATATCAAGTTCATATGATTACTTGCAACATGATTTCTCCCGTGACCTCAAGAACTAAAGTAACTACTCACAAGTGATAAACATGCTCAATATCAGAGGGGTATTAAATAGGATAATGGATATGAACATATAATCTTCCACCAAATAAACCATATAGTAATCAACTACAAGATGTAATCAACACTACTAGTCACCCACAGGTACCAATCTGAGGTTCCGATACAAAGATTGAACACAAGAGATGAACTAGGGTTTGAGAGGAGATGGTGTTGTTGAAGATGTTGATGAAGATTGGCCTCCCAAAGATGAGAGGGTTGTTGGTGATGACGATGACGATGATTACCCCCTCCGGGAGCACTACAAAAAAAAAGACACACCCGTGACATTTTGGGCTGAACAATTTTTTTCCTGTCATGCTTATGACACTTCTATGATGATAATTGTGACAAAAACCTGTATCATCATAGATGTGGTGGGATCCTACTTCTATGACAAAAATGGGCTTTTCGTCCTGGGCGGGCTGGAGACGCAGCTGCATGACATTCTTTGGGCCATCCATGACGGAAAAAACCGTGGTAGAAGCGAAGGCGAGGAAAATTTCGGGGAGTTCCCGATTACGGTGGGTGGTCGGGGCGGAGCACTGCACGGAGATTTGCACTTTTCTCTCGTACACGTCACATGTATGTGCGAGGCGTTGGGCTCTAACTGAACCCGAGCAAGGCGTTCTCTTACTGAACCCGAGCGATTGCACTAGCTACGTTACTGAACCCGATCGATCGATCCCTTGGCTGCTAACTGAACCCGAGTTATTCCTTCGCTACCGCTGCTAACTGAACCCGATCGATCGCTGCTGCTGCTTACTAAAGCTGATTGAACTTGCTGCCTCTTGATGAACAGTGAATGTGGTGTTAGTTGAACGAGTCGAGATGTACATGGCCGGGGTTGGATGAACAGGACCCCGTGCAGGTTGGATGAACAGGACCCCATGGGGGTTGGACGTTGCGGTTGCCACTGGACGAACAGGACCGCGAGACGAGGCCGCCACCACCGAGGCGTTGGGGGTGGATGAACAGGACCCCATGGAGGGCTGGTTGAACAGTAGCCGGTGGAGGGCTGGTAGGATGAAGAGGGCCCCGTGGAGGGCTGGATGAACAAGACCCCATGGAGGGATGTTTGAACAGTAGCCGGCGGAGGCAGAGGAAGACAAGGTGGATGAACAATGTAGATGGAGGCTGGAGGAAGTCGACGGTGGGTGAACAGTAGCCCATGGAGTCCCGTTTTGTGGTACACCACACCCCTCCCATTTTGACCGTAGCGCTCCAACACAAGTCCGTTTCCTCCGTTTTGCGGGACGCCAGACTGCTTCCGATGAACATGACCCCGTTTTGACCGAGCCGGTCGAGCAGAAGGCCGTTTCCTCCGTTTTGCGATACGCCAGACCCTTCCCGATAAACATGACCCCGTTTCGACCGTACGCGCTCCAGCAGAAGGCCGTTCCGTCCAAGCCGGTTGCCTCCCGATGAACACGGCGCTGTTTCTCCGTTCCGACCCCGCCAGTTGGCTACCGATGAACACGACGCTGTTCCTGCCGTCCGCTACCTCTCCATGTACACCAGCCCTGGCCATACGTATGCACGCGTACGTGCTTGAGACTCCGCCCGTATTTACGTACGTAGCCATGTTTTTGCGAGGTGGCTGTACGTACATGTACACGGTTTTGAAGGGACTGAACGTACGACACGTGTTGCTCCTTACTCGGCCACGGTTCATCGTTGCAGAGAGACCGATCGACCTCTATGTACGTACATGTTCTCGACTAGACAGATAACGCTACGTACGCTTCCACCGGGTGGGTCCCAGCTATTAGGGAGGACAAGAAGGAACTTCCTTGCGTGCGAAGATATAGCTCGCGGGTCCCAGCTGTCACGGGATGGATCAATTTTTGCCCGTAGTAAGGAGGCACTTCCGCTTGCGAAGATGTTGCTGGTGGGTCCCAAGTGTCAGGGGCAGGAATAAGGAGGCACTTCCTTCCATGTGAAGATATAGGTGGTGGGTCCTAGCTTTCAGGGAGAGGAATTGAAAGTGCGTTATATCGACTAGAGGGGGGTGAATAGGCGATTTTTATGAATTCTTCACTGAGGAATTTGCGGGTGAGGAAATTCCTTAGCGAAGAACTACTTGCAGCGGAATAAGTACTCAAAAGTAAACATAGCAGAACACAAGCATGTCATCATGATGAAATGAAGACAAGTACAGAGTACAATAAGCGTGAACACAGGATAACACAGGATGAAGACAAACAGACTGAAGAAATTGAACTGAGGAAATTGAGAAAGTCTTCAGTCAAAGTCTTCAAACAGATTTGAACAAGCACACAACACAGTTATGAGGAAATGAAAGAGTTGAGGAAATAGAACCAGTAAGCTTGGTGAAGACAATGATTTGGTAGACCAGTTCCAACTGCTGTCTCAGTTGTACGTCTGGTTGGAGCGGCTAGGTATTTAAACCTGAGGACACCCAGTCCCGGACACACAGTCCTCACCGTATTCTCCTTGAGCTAAGGTCACACAGACCTCGCCCAATAACTCGTGGTAAGTCTTCAGGTTACTTCCAAACCTTCACAAACTCGGTCACTCGGCAATCCACAATTCCTCTTGGATGCTCTAGACCATGACGCCTAACCGTCTGGAAGAAGCACAGTCTTCAAAGGTAACAAGCGTCGGATCCACACAGGATCAATCTCTTCAGTGATGCTCAATCACTTTGGGTTTGTAGGTGTTAGGGTTTGGGTTTTCTCACTCGATGATTTTTGCTCAAAGTCCTCGGAGGATGGGATGCTCTCAAATGACAAGTGTCAGTTTCTCTCGGAGCAGCCAACCAGCTAGTGGTTGTAGGGGGCGGCTATTTATAGCCTAGGAAGTAGCCTGACATGATAAGACATAAATGCCCTTCAATAATATGAGCGTTAGGTGGGTAGATATTTTGGGACAGCTGGCGTAGCATAGCAACGGTCGGAAATTTGAGTATCAAATTCCTCAGGGCTATCATGTTCCTCACTGTGTAGGCAATCCGCACTATCGAATTCCTAACTCCTCAATCAGAACAAATTCCTCAGAGACCAGAAGAACTTTGTCTCTGTCACTGAAGAATATGACTGAACTATATGAGATTTCCAATGGCTTCACTCGAAGGGATTTGTAGGTCTAGGATTTTGAGTTGAGAATCACATGGAAATTTTTCCTTAGTATTTCCTCGACCCCCTTTAATAGTACGATGTTTCCTATGACTCAAGAAAGAGAAAATGAAACTACGAAAACAAAAGTCTTCACGCTTCATGTTCCTCAAATGAGTACCAGGTCTTCAAGGTCACACCAATTTCTTCACTTTCAAAGTCTTCAGAAATCCAAAGTCTTCAGTCGAAGAACTTCATTTTTAGGGGTCAACTTTCTCTGTAAATATCAAACTCCTCATAGACTTATAGACCTGTGTACACTCATAAACACATTAGTCCCTTAACCTATAAGTCTTCAATACACCAAAATCACTAAGGGGCACTAGATGCACTTACAATCTCCCCCTTTTTGGTGATTGATGACAATATAGGTTAAGTTTTCAACGGGGATAAACATATGAAGTGTAAATACTGATATTGAGAAGTTTGATTGCAAGATATAGAAGAGCTCCCCCTGAGGATGTGCATAGTGAGGAATTTGCTTTTGAAGCAATGCACACTTGAAGATTAGAATCATGGAGATCTCCCCCTATATCTTGTAATTCATACACACATTTGACATATAATATGAAGAACTTGAAATGCATGATGAAATATGGTGACTGATGTAATTCAGCATTCGTGCATAAACATGAATGAGGAGTAAGCATGCAGAAAAACCACAGCAAAAGTATCATGCCACCATAGAGTTTAAGTTTACAACTCGATCCAGCAAAGTCATCAGAAGAACGAGAGTTGTAACTTAGCAAAAAAACGCCCATATAAATAGACCCGCTTGAAGATTAACTCAAATTTCCCCCCCTTTGTCATCGAATGACCAAAAGGATCGAAACTGATGACTAACGCCCCCGAAGAATCTCAAGTTGATGAAGGAGCGCTAGCGTTGTTGGGGTCGTTGGTTGGTGTAGGGCCTGCCGCAATGTCGTCCAAGTCTTCATGCTCGTCAGTGTCGCGCGATGAAGAATAGGAGCTGGCCACCAAGGAAGGAACCTTGACCTTCTTGTATTTCTTCGGTGGAGGAGAAGACCAGTCAAAATCTTCTTGAGACCCATTTTCTTCAGATCTTCTTCGCTATAAATGTGAGACAGAACATCCCAGGTACGGTTGAAGGTTTCATGGAGGTAGTAATGGTTGTTCTTCATTGCATTGTGGGTAGCAGTCATGTTGTGAAGAATTGAACCAAACTGATGCTTGACCCATTTGTGATTGCGATCAACCTTCTGGTGAAGACTGAGGAGAAGCTCACGATCAGTCATCACCCTGGGAGCTGTGCCTTGAGGATTTTGCTTGGGTGCATTGGCGGCAGAGTCATGAGTGGCAGAGTCGTCATTGGTGGAGTAGGATGCAGCTTTGTGAAATTGACTATCCAATGGACGAATGCATTCATCAATAACAACAGAAGCCTTGCCCTTGTCATCAGCTGAGGAAAATGTTCGTTTGAGGACTTCAATCGGGGGCAAGTAGCTGCAATGGTTCAGTGTATCAGCTTTGTAGTTGAGTGAATACCTTGTTCTGATGAATCTCATAATCCACGGAGAATAAGGCTTCAACTCAAACGTCGACATTGCGACATTGGCCAGAGTCCTCATGAAGAAATCATGGAAGTTGACGGGGACGCCATGAATGATATTGAATAGCAGATTCTTCATGATGCCAACGACTTTTTCTTCATTCGAGTCGTGGCCCTTGATAGGACTCAATGTCTTCGTCAGAATGCGATAAACAGTCCGAGGCACATATAGCAATTCCTTCACGAGGAATTTGGTTCTTGGGGCCTGACCTGGCTTCAATGGCTTCATCAGCACTTGCATATAGTGATCTATAAGCTCAGTCTCTTGGTACATGCAACGACCAGCTTCAAGGGGAGGATTGAGAGGCAAAGCATGAAGCAATTCAGTAGCTAGTGCCTTGTAGTGAGTATTTTCAGTCATCCAGTCCATCACCCATGAATTCACATCTTCAGAGTCTCTGGTGATGTGCAGCGTTGCAAAGAATTGAAGAATGCGTTCTTCATTCCAATCACATATGTCAGTGCAGAAATTTAACAGTCCAACATCGTGAAGAACACTGAGGACTGGCACGAAGCACGACAGAGATTCCATATCCACATGAGGAATGTGCTCATGATCGAAGACTTTGTCTTTGTTGAACAACACTAAGGAATAAAAATTGGCCTGGCTGGCAGTCCAGAAACGCCTCTTCCTAATGCGAGCAGAGTCATAGGGGTTGTAATCAGTGAAGAGTACGTGCTCGCTGAAGAAATCAACAGTCTTGAATTTTTGCTTCCTTGAAAATGGATCCTTTGGCTTGGGTTGAGAAGTGTCAGTCAGTTGCATCACAACCTCAAGAATCGCAATCTCAGGTTCTTCAGGCTGAGAAATTTCTGGTTCGTCTTCAGTGGTAGTCTGTTTCTTCAATGATTCAGCAGCAACACTTTCTTCAGCACTAGGGGCTGGAATGTCTTCATATACAGACGGAGTGGGGTGAGTTTCTTCAGAGCCCAATGGAATAATATGTGTTGGGGACTGTGGGATTTGTTGCAATGGCGTGAACAGAGGGGAGTTGGGATGTTGACTATCCCAAAAATCATCATTCATCAATGGAGTAGTACTCCCAATGTCCACATCAGAATTTTGTTCATCCAATTCCTCAACACCGGCCTCTTCAGCAGCGAACTGAGGCATAGGCGAGGAGACAATTGGTGTTGAAAAGATTGCATCCACTTCAGTTTCTTCATCCATCTGCTCTAAGGAAGCAACAGAGGGAATGTCTTCATGGGATTCAATTGGAATCACATAATCTTCATCAAAAGGAACAAGGTCTTTTGATGGCATGGTTGAGATAGGAACAACATCAATTGGGTTATCAAATGAGCTAGTCAATGGCTTCATCTTCTTCGGGGCTGAAGAATCTGATGAAGTTGATGCCTTCCTTTTCTTCACAGCTGCACGCTCTGCAGCCTTGGTCTTCTTCACATCTGATGCAGATGGAAGGATTAGAGTTGGAGTAGGCGCAGGAGGAGTAGAGGAATTTCGTTGAGTTTCTTCATTCACAACTGATGCAGTTGCCCTGACTTCTTCATTTTCTTCAGGCGCACCACTAGTGGATGCCCTGGCAATTTCTTCAGCAGCTGGGATGCAGTCATCAACCCTCGAACTCACATTTTCTTCAGCAGCCTTATTTTCATCAGCAGTGCTGGCGTGCTCTTCTGTTGGTTGAGCAGATGCTTCGGCTTGAGGAATTTCTGGTTGCGATGGAGCTGCAACCTTTGAAGTGAATTTCTCAGTCAGTTTTACAAACCTGACCTTGGCTCCTTGCCAATCAGCATAGTAAGCATTGAAGTCATCGCCGAGGCCTTTTATTTCAGCCTGGTTCTTCACTAGTTCTTCAGTTGTCATAGTGACAACGTTTTTCTTCAGGTAGCGCTCCTTCCTGTACTGAGCTTTCTTCAGCTGCCTGGCCTTCTCAAATTTCCATTTCTCTTGTTCAATGAAGGTAGTGAAAACATGACTTTGACCAGGTGTGAGGTCCATCTCAGACAAAGGTGTGTTGGGATCCTTGTGCCAGAGATCGATGAAGTCTAGGATCAGCTTCGGATCCAATAGCAGTGGCACATTGCTTCCTTTGGCTCTAGCGGCCTTGACTTGTCTGTCTTTGATGATTTCGGCTAGTTCTTCATCATCAGCCTCATCATCATCAGAGGGCACGTGGAAGGCGACCTGCTTTTTGTGAGGACTTGGTCGAGGACCTTGTCCAGCATCGGCCTTTTTCTTCAGCAGAGAGGGGCCAGCTAAGGAACATGGAGCAGCTGAGGAACTTACAGAGGCTCCTGAGACAATAGATATGCCAGTAGTCCTTTGGCATGTGGCGAGATGCACTAGTGCAGAGGATCTGGTCAGAGCAACCGAAGACTTTGGCGGAGGAGCTGAGGAATTTGGAGGAGCAGGAGCTGTTTGAGGAGTTGGCCGTGAGGGCTTTGAGGAATCTGGCCATGAGGGCATTGCTGAGGAACTTGGCCTTGAGGGCATTGAAGGTGGAGCACTTGGCTTATGTGCAGGCTTCTTTGCCATGGCCTTCTTCGGCTTGCTAGCACAGGCCTCAGCAGTGGCACAGCAGCAACAGAGTCTTCGTTGAATTTCCTCACTGCTTCTCTTGCTTGTCTGGCCAACTTGGCCTGGCGCTTGGCACATTCATCAGGATAATCCTCACTACGCTTGAGGCTAGTAGGATCTGCTTCTTGGCCAGGTGCCAATGGAGGTCTTGGGCATGGAGGATTGAGTGCGAATTTCTTCATGTACTTGGGAGTTACATACATGTACTCCCTCCACTCTCTTGCCCATCTCCTCTCTATCCTCTGTATGCGCACCTTGCGCTGATTTTTGTCCTCTTTTCCAAACTTGGCCTCATCAGGAGTGAAGTAATCCGCACATATGTCATCAGGGATTTCAAAAGGAGCGTTAATCTCAGGCCTCTTTCCTCCCTTTTTTGGCTTCTTTCCATCAGCCATTTTCTTCAGATGAGCAATTTGAACAATGGAATTTTCTGAAGAAGTATGCAACTTTTCTTCGAGGAACGCTACAAATGAGTTAAGTTGATGAGAACCTAGTGATTCAGCAGCAGACATGAGTACCTGTGAACATAGTATAGTTGCAAGGAATTTGGAGAGGTCATATGCGTTCTCAAAAGGATTTGAAAAAAAGAACAAGTTTGAGGAAATTGACCAGATGAGTCTTGAAGAATTTCACTAAGCATTCTTTGTCTTAGGTTCCAGAGTTGTATAGATTGAGAATCCACACAACTGAGGAATCTTGAAGAAAAACATAGCTTAGAGAAATGAATCAAGAACAGATGACATGTGAGGTGTTTAGTGTGTGAATATTTGAAGAAAAACACCTTTGAGGATTTTGTAGAAATCATTTGAATCAAAGAGGGTAGTAAAAGTAACTTTTAATTACCCTGGACGAAGAACACGACGACCTGGGAAGTGGGGATGTGAAGTTCGTCGGTGCAGATCTTCCACGCCCTAACTTGGCTAATGAAGACAGCTACGGCGGCGGCGGAGTGAAGAAATCCGCGACCGGCGCGAGTACGACGGCGACGAGGTCGAGGCAGTGAAGCTCTTCCTCACCGGCGACGATGAAAGTAGAGGTGGCGCTAGGGTTTGAGAAGCTCGAGCGGGAGTGAGATCGAGCGGAGTAAAAGAGAAGTGAGGAAGGGGAGGGGTATTTATAGCTACGGTGAAAAACTGTTCGCCCGAAGAAATTGGACGAACGTGCCCCTGACCCTTCTCATTCGCTTGACATGTGTCACCCACATACTGAGAAGTGGAGATCGTGTGAGATCGTGGGTGAATAGATAAGTATTATCGTGGGTGCGGAACGATTTGAGCGGCAAAACCGAAAATTTTGGATAAGATAAGTTTTAACGTTGCGTTCGCAAATTCTTCAGCTGACAAGGACACAGTGAAGATTTTGAACGAGTTTCAAATAGAACGCACATGAAGAATTTGTGAATAGAATGGGTTGAGTTTAGCATAGAGGGGGAAGGGTCCAATCACATTCACTTAGCAGGAAAATCAGCTTGAAGAATTAGCAATAAGTGAACGCCATAGTCCTTGAGAGTTTGCTTCATCCACAGCAATTGAGCACAGCAAGAACCAGCAGCAATGTACTTAGCTTCAGCAGTAGACAGTGATACGCAGTTCTGTTTCTTCGAAGACAAACAGACCAAAGATCTTTCGAGGAAATGACATGTACCAGATGTTGACTTGCGGTCCACATGATCACCAGCATAGTCAGAGTCTCAATATCCAATGAGGTCAAAAGCCGAGCCCTTGGGGTACCATAATCCAAGTCTTGGTGTGTGAGCTAGATATCGAAGAATATGTTTCACAGCTTTATGGTGTGATTCCTTCGGTGTAGCTTGAAATCGGGCACACCTGCAAACACTAAGCATTATATCTAGCCTAGATGCACATAAGTACAATAAAGAACCATTCATGGAGCAGTATACCTTATGATCAAAGTCAATACCATTTTCATTAATGCACAGATGGCCATTTGTGGGCATAGGAATTTCGACGCCTTTGCAATCTTGCATGCCGAATTTCCTCAATACATCCTTGAGGTATTTCTCCTGAGATATGAATATGCCATTGCGTTGTTGAAGAATTTGAAGACCTAAGAAGAATTTCAATTCTCCCATCATAGAAATTTGATATTCTTCACTCATCATATAGGCAAATTAATCACTGTAACGTTGGTCAGTACAGCCAAAGATAATATCATCAACATATATTTGGCACAAATAATTCACCATCATAAGATTTAGTGAAAAGAGTAGGATCAAGTAACCGGGTTTGAAGCCTTTCTTCATGAGGAATTCCTTCAAAGTATCATACCACGCCCGAGGGGCCTGCTTGAGGCCATAGAGGGCCTTATTGAGTCTGAAGACTTTGTCAGGATTCTTTGGATCTTCAATACCTGGGGGTTGAGCAACATATGCTTCTTCCTCAAGCTTACCATTGAGGAATGCAATTTTCACATCCATTTGATATAGAGTGATATCATGATGGTTAGCATAAGCAAGTAATATGCGAATAGCCTCAAGTCTAGCAACAGGTGCAAAAGTTTCATCGAAATCAATTCCTTTAACCTGTGTGTAGCCTTGAGCTACAAGCCGTGCCTTATTCCTTACCACAAGGCCATTTTCATCTTGCTTGTTGTGGTAGATCCACGTTGTGCCAATGATATTGTGCTTGCGAGGATCTGGACGTTTGACCAGTTCCCAGACGTTGTTGAGCTCGAATTGATGTAATTCTTCTTGCATAGCTTGAATACACTCAGGCTCCATAAATGGTTCATCTACCTTAGTGGGCTATGTGATAGAGACAAAAGCAAAGTTCCCACAAAAGTTAGATAAATGTGAAGCTCTTGAGCGTGTGAGAGGACCTGGTGCTTCAATGTAATCGATGATTTCTCAATCTGCACTTCGTTTGCAACGCGAGGATGAGCTGGTTGTCATTGAGGAATTTGATCAGCATTTTCTTCAACACCATTTTCTTCAGCATTTTCTTCAGGTGTATTAGCTCGACGTTCTTCACGTTCTGGAATGAATTCTTCAGCAGATTCTTCGATCGGAATGACATCCTTAGTAGCCTTGAACTTGATAGTTTCCTCAGGTGCTAGTTCATCTATCAAAGAAGGTAGGTGCTCTCTTTGCGAGCCATTAGTTTCATCGAACCACACATCTACAGTTTCAACAACCTTGTGAAGATCGTTGTTGAAGACTCTGTAGGTGTGCGAGTCCTTTCCGTAACCAAGCATAAACCCTTCATGTGCTTTCGGTGCAAATTTTGAGTTATGATGAGGATCTCTAATCCAACATTTAGCACCAAAGATTTTGAAATAACTCACATTGGGTTTCTTGTTAGTGAGGAGTTCATAGGCAGTCTTCTTGAAGAATTTGTGAAGATATACTCTATTGATGATGTGGCACACAGTATCAATTGCATCAATCCAGAAACAATGAGGCGTTTTTTATTCATCAAGCATAGTGCGAGCCATCTCAGCAAGAGTCCTGTTCTTGCGCTCCACGACGCCATTCTGCCGAGGAGTATAAGGAGCAGATAACTCATGAGTAATACCAAGTTCATCAAGACCAGAATTCTTGAACTCAGTTCCGTTGTCACTTCTGATGTGCTTCATCTTCACACCAAAGTTGGTTGAAGCCCTCGAGGAAAATCGTTTGAAGACTTCCTGCACTTCATGTTTGTAAGTAACAATGTGTACCCATGTGTATCGAGAGTAATCATCAACAATAACAAAGCCATATTGAGATGCATCATTTGAAACTGCGGAATAATGGTTAGGACCGAAGAGATCCATGTGAAGCAATTCAAATGGTCGAGTAGTAGTCATGATAGTCTTTGCTGGATGCTTGGCCTTTGTCATCTTTCCAGCTTCACAGGCTCCGCATAAGTGATCCTTGATGAATTTGACATTCTCAATGCCAATGACGTGCTTCTTCTTCGCAACCGTGTGCAAATCCCTCATGCCTGCATGACCAAGTCGTTGATGCCATAGCCAGCCTTCTGAAGCTTTTGCAAGTAGACACACAACTGGTTGAGGTCCTGTAGAGAAATCAACAATATACAAGTCTCCTCTCCTAAAGCCTTTGAAGACTTTGGAATTGTCAGGTTCCATGATCACAACACAACGATACTTGCCAAAGACTACAACCATATCAAGATCGCAAAGCATTGAGACATACATGAGGTTGTATCCTAAGGACTCCACAAGCATGACTTTGCCCATGTGTCGATCCTTTGAGATCGCAACCTTACCTAGACCCAATACATTACTTTTTCCTTTGTCAGCGAAGATGATATGCTTCAGATGAGATGGAGATAAGGGAGCATCCATCAATAGATTATTGTCACCAGTCATGTGATTTGTACATCCACTATCGAGGACCCACTCAGTGGCTTTGGGTTGATCATCATGCAGATGAATTAGTGCAGCTTACGAACTCATATACTTCATCAGTGAAGAATATGACATCAATTCATCAGATCAATTTCATCAAGCAATGCAACAGATAAAGCAGTATGAGGACGTGCGAAATGAGAGTTCATTTCTTCATGATTAGCCTGCGTCCTTTCAGGCACTTTTCAGGTCTCCAGCAAATTCTTCAGACGTTTAAGCACGTCTGGAGACCTGACCCTGCAGAAGAGATTAGTTCTTTTTCTTCACCACCCACATCTGAAGGGGTGGCAAAGAGTTCATCACTCTGGGAGCTCCATACGATAAAGGTGGCATAGAAGCCAGCCCCTTTCGTTTCACATAAGAGGAGTTAGGATAAGCATATGAATAAGCAAAGAAATTCTTCGAGGACTTATGAACATAATGGTTAGAAGAATAATGCTCATATTCATAGCCCTTAGCTCTTCCCTGCGAAACAGACTTGTTAGCACGATGATATTCATATGAGGACTTTGATCCTTTTGAGGAATTTTATCCATGTGAGGAATTTGGTCCGTATGAGGACTTGGATCCATGTGAAGAATTTGATGTGGGGTTCCTATTCTTCACAGGTGGTGTCATGAGGACAATCACTTGAATACTATCAAGGCACCTCTTGGGAACCCGGATTTTCTTCATAGGGGAACCGTTCCTGCAGTTAGTGCCAACATATCTAGCAAATACTTCACCATTCTGATTTTTGAACAGTTTATAGTTGGAGTCAAATGACTCATCAGAAGAATGAGGAGATTCACATGTAAAGCCAGATAAATTGGATGGATCAACTGGAGGTCCCTTTATAGCAACCCATGAGGTTTTGGGGTACTGCTCAGGCTTCCAATATGTACCATCAGCATTGAGTTTCCTCCCAAAGGCAATACCCTCTTTCCTAGAGTTCCTATTGAGGATCTGCTTTTTAAGCACATCACAAAGAGTCTGATGCCCTTTGAGTCTTTTGTACATGCTTGTCATGTACAATTCCTTCAGCCCTGCATCATCAGTGATACTAGCGATGTCCTCAGATGAGGAATTAGTTATAGCAGAGACAGTTGAAGAATTTGTAGCATTAGAAGCATTTGAACATTCAGGTGAAGAACTAGCAGTTTCACGTTCAATGCATTTCAAGCATGGAGGAACAAATTCTTCCTGAGAAGCGCTGATTTGTTGAGCAAGTAATGAATCGCGCGCATTCTGAAGATCTTCATAACTCACTCTTAGCTTTTCAAGATCTTGCTTTCTTTGAAGAGATTCATAAGAAAGCTTCTCATGATCAGATAAGAGAGAGTGTTATGATGATTTTAAAGGGTGTCAAACCTAGGATGAAGTCTCTGAAGGCTCTCAGCCAAAGCTTTCGACTGATCCATTTCTTCACCCAACATATCATTGCTCTTATTTAGCATGTATTGAACTTTTTCCAAAGCTCTTTGTTGTTTAGTGGCAAGGGAAGCAAGTTTGACATAGCTGGGTCCAAATTCATCACCAGATTCATCATCACTGGATTCAGATAGATAGCATTCAGTTACCTTAGCATCATTTGCCATAAGGCATGGTGTAGAAGATGATGATTCTGGTTCCAATGTCATCGCTTTGAGAGATTCCTTGAAGTCCTCAAACCAAGGATCATGACGGGTTTGATGACCTTCATAGACCTCAGGGAGACGGTCCCAGATAAGCTTTGCATGGTCGAGATGCATGATGTTCCTGAACTGATTTTGAGACAGACAGGAGGAAATGACGTCCTTCGCTGTGATGTTGAGAAGGGTGAACTTGCAAATGTCATCAGCTTCTGCCATGTTGCACAGATCGGTAATACCAATCTCAGTGACGGTCCACAACTCACTATTCATCGCCATGAGACGCTTCTTCATCATGGCCTTCCACATGGGATACTCGTGACCGTCAAAGATGGGGCATGACACGGTCTTCATTCCTATGGTCGACATAACTAAAACTCCAAGCGGTTAAACCAAAATCACACAGAACAAGGGAGTACCTTGCTCTAATACAAATTGAACGTGCGTTATATCGACTAGAGGGGGGGGTGAATAGGCGATTTTTATGAATTCTTCAATGAGGAATTTGTGGATGAGGAAATTCCTTAGCGAAGAACTACTTGCAGCGGAATAAGTACTCAAAAGTAAACATAGCAGAACACAAGAATGGTCATCATGATGAAATGAAGACAAGCATAGAGTACAAAAAGCGTAAACACGGGATAACACAGGATGAAGACAAACAAACTGAAGAAATTGAACTGAGGAAATTGAGAAAGTCTTTAGTCAAAGTCTTCAAACAGATTTGAACAAGCACACAACACAGTTATGAGGAAATGAAAGAGTTGAGGAAATAGAACCAGTAAGCTTGGTGAAGATAATGATTTGGTAGACCAGTTCCAACTGCTGTCTCAGTTGTATGTCTGGTTGGAGCGGCTAGGTATTTAAACCCGAGGACACCCAGTCCTGGACACACAGCCATCACCGTATTCTCCTTGAGCTAAGGTCACACAGACCTCGCCCAATCACTCATGGTAAGTCTTGAGGTGACTTCCAAACCTTCACAAACTCGGTCACTCGGCAATCCACAATTCCTCTTGGATGCTCTAGACCATGATGCCTAACTGATACGTCCAAAATGTATCTATAATTTCTGCTTGCTCCATGCCTCTTTTGGGTGAATTTGCTATGATATTTATACACTTCCATACACTTTTGATCATATTTGTACTAACCTATTAACTCAGTGCACCCCAGTGCCAGTTTCTGTTTTCTGCTGTTTTTGTATTTCAGGTTTTCCCATTACGAGAACTGCCAGAAAAATCCCGGAAAAATTATATAAAAAATCAGCGTTCCAGAAGCTTCCCGGCTGCCAAAATACAGCCGGAGGGGGGCCACCAGGGCTCCGCTGAGGCCCCCCTTTGGCATATATTTATATCGTGTCCCGAAACCCTCGAGACGGGAACCCTTTTTCGCGATCTCATCTCTGTTCCGCCGCCGCCGCGCTTCCAAGATCGGGAGCACCAGGAGAACTCTTCCCGGCACCCTGCTGGAGGGGAGGATCACCACCGGGAGCTTCTCCACCACCATGGACGCCTCCCGGATGAGTTGTGAGTAGTCTCCCTTGGACCATGGGTCCATGACCAGTAGCTATGTGATGTTCTCCTCCCGTTCTTGTGCTTCACTAATTAGTCCTCATGAGCTGCCCTACATGATCGAGGCACATATGTAATCCTTATGCTGTTGCTATGATGAGTTTGCTGGGATCCGACGGATTGTGAGATTATTTGCAGATTGTGTTTGAGTAATATATTTGATCTACCTCTTTTATATTTATGTTCGTAAGTAATTCTTGCATGTTCTTCGTTGTTATTTATTGCTTTGGCCAAGTAGTAGGTAGTGACTCCAAGAGGGAACGTTATGCTTGATTGTGGGTTCATGCCCCTCGATGACTAGCTTGAGTGACAGAAACATGAGTCTAGGGGATGTGCTGTTGCCACAAGGGGGAAAACAACGGTGCTTGTGCCCGCGGGTGCAAGGATTGTTTACTTTACGCAAAGTTCTTTTAATGCAGTTGTCTGTTGCTTTGAGTTTACACTATGGGTGGGACTCGCAACTTAATACCAGCGAGATGTTCTGGATAGATATCTCAAGGTGGATGATTAGTAGTAGATGCAGATGGATTTCGGTCTACTTGCCTTGGCGTACCGCCCATGCTTTGAACCTCTACCTTTCTTGTAACATAGTTAGCATTGGTTTGCGCACACAATTCTGTCAATTGCCCAGCTGTAATTCGTTTACCTCACATAGCTGTTTTATCGTCTTTTGGAAGAGAGACATCACTAGTGAACATCATGGGACCCCGGTCCATATTACCATCATTGATCACATCCGCTATTTACTTTCCGCTTTTTACTTACTATTGCAGCAAAACCTATCACTATTATCACTTGCGTTTGATCCTTTGTAAACGACAAGGCCGGAGGGATTGACAACCTCTCTGTACTCGTTGGGAGCAAAATTATTTGTATCTGTGTGCAGATCCACGTTGATTGCTAATATCTGGCGCCGTTAGCAGTTGACACCTTCTTGTTGAAACTGGGAGTCTCAGGGAAATCGATCCTTGGTATCTTTGCCAAGGGAAAACTTCCGCTACACTGCATCTCAAACCTTCCACTTGGGGTAACCAACGAGGGGCGAGAAGCCATCAAGCAAAGTTTTCTGGCGCCGTTGCCGGGGACTCCACTCTTCAAGATAGGGGAGTTGCACGCTATCTTTTACCTTTGCTTTTTAGTCTTGTTAGTTTACCTTTAAGTTTTGCTTTAGTATCTTTTATCGAAAATCACAAAAATAGTTATCTTGCTTGCTTGCTACTATGGGTTCCACCGAGAACACCAAGTTGTGTGACTGCACTAGTCACAACAACGATGACTTTATCTACACACCTATCACTACACCTGCCATTTCAGCACCTTCGTATGAAATTAAACCTGCTTTACTGAATCTAGTTATGAAAGATCAATTCTCCGGTGCTGGAGAGGATGCTGCTTTACACTTGAACAACTTTGTTGAACTTTGTGATATGCAAAAGTACCAAGAAATAGATGGTAATATTGTTAAGCTTAAGCTTTTTCCTTTCTCCTTGAGAGGAGGAGCTAAAATTTGGTTTCAGTCTTTGCCTAGAAATAGCATAGATTCTTGGGACAAGTGCAAAGATGCTTTTATTGGAAAATACTATCCACCTGCTAAAATTATCCAACTAAGAAGTAACATAATGAATTTTAAACAATTGGATAATGAACACGTTGCCCAAGCTTGGGAACGTATGAAATCTCTTATCAAGAACTGCCCTACTCATGGTTTGACTACTTGGATGGTTATCCAAACTTTTTATGCAGGCTTGAACTTTACCTCGCGGAACTTGTTAGATTCGGCCGTGGGAGGAACTTTTATGTCAACTACACTTGGTGCTGCCACGAAGCTTCTCGATGAGATGATGACCAACTATTCCCAATGGCACACCGAACGCGCTCCAACAGGTAGGAAGGTAAACTCTGTCGAGGAGATTTCCTCCCTAAATGAAAAAGTTGACTTGATCATGTCTCTACTTTCGAAGCAATCTTCTGTTGATCCTCGTGATGTTCCTTTAAATTCTTTGATTGCTCAAGAACAAGTAGATATGAACTTTATCTCTAGAAACAATTTTAACAACAATGCTTATAGGAGTAATTTTGGTAGCAATCCTAGACCGTTCCCCTCTAATTCTTATGGGAACAACAATGCTTATCCTATCACCAAGAACTCCACTACTGAACTAGAGATCATGCTTAAAGATTTCATCACTACCCAAAAAGCCTTTAATAATAGTGTAGAAGAAAAACTAAACAAACTAGATGATCTCTCTTTGAAGGTAGACAATTTAGCCAATGAGGTAGAATTGCTTAAAATTAGAACTTCTCCTCATGAGGAGAGGAAGGTCACTCCTATGAATGCTATTCAAGTGCAAATTAATGAAAACATTAGGATGATGGCTAAACTTAAAGAGAGATGGGCTAGAGAAAGGGAGGAAGAAGATAGAATTAAGAACCTTCCTACCCATCACACTGTTGCTACTATCCAAGTTGTTGAGGATATCCAAACTCTTAGCACCCAATGCACTCCTGGTCCCATTGGACCTATTAATGGTGATGCTATGACTATAGAAACTACCAAACAAGTGAACCTAAAGGACACCACTACCACCTTACTTGATAGTAGTGACCTTGATTTTGATAATTGCACTCTTACCGAAGTTATTGATTTCCTTCACAAGATGTCTAGAGATCCCCGCACTAGCACGCTTAACCTTGCCTTCACAGAGCATATCACTAATGCTCTCATCAAAGCTAGGGAGGAGAAACTTAGAGTAGAAGCCTCCATACCTAGAAAGCTAGAAGATGGTTCGGATCCTATGATTAAAATTAAGTTGAATAACTTCTCTTGCTATGATTTATGTGATGTTGGTGCCAGTACCTCTGTTATGCCCAAAAGAATATATGATATGCTTAAATTGAAACCTTTTGATTCTTGTTCTTTTGGTGTTCGTCTCGTTGATTCTTCCATAAACAAACCTTTGGGGAGGATCGACGATGTTCTTATCGTTGTCAATGACAATTATGTTCCCGTTGATTTTACTATTATGGACATTGAATGTGAACCTTCTTGTCCAATTATTTAGGGACGTCCTTTCCTACGCACCGTTGGTGCTATCATTGACATGAAAGAGGGGAATATAAAATTCCAATTTCCTCTCAAGAAAGGGATGGAACACTTCCCTCGAAAAAATATTAAGTTACCTTTTGAGTCCGTTATACGGGCTAGCTATTCTTTTACTCTTGATAAAACTTGATCTCTTTGCATTATGCCTAGCTTAAAGGCATAAAAGGAAGCGCTTTTGGGAGGCAGCCCACATGAATAAAATTTTATTTTGATTTTTGTTGTGTCTTGATGTTCTTACTACAGTAGCATCATCATTGTATCTTTGCTTTTCAACTTTGTGCCAAGTGTAGCCTCTGATTGCAAGTTCAAAAGTTGTGACGTGCTGTCCAGGAAACAGATTCTGTCCTTGGATAGAAAAATTTGTATAAAATCACCAGATCATCTTTTTGGTCTGAATTTTTTCGACAGCGTGCTCTATACAATTGTATTTCGTGCGTCTGTTTTGAGTTTTTTGATTAGAGTTGCAGAAGTGCCCCGAAAAAATCATTTACTACCTGCTGTTCTGTTTTTCACAGATTCTGTCATGTTTTGCCTTTCCTTCATTTTGCAAACCTTGAGCTTGCTTTTTCTTTGCAAAAACCTTTTGGCAATCTTGAGAAACAGTAGACCTTCAAGAATATCCTTATTTCCAGCAAGGAACAATTATTTTATTATGGGTACTAACCTCGCTAATCAGATTATGATGAGTTATGTATGAAGGGAGTTTTCAAGTGTGCGAGGGAAGATGATAAAAAGATTCAGGACTGTCAAACGCTCAAGCTTGGGGATGCCTCCATGCACCCCCAAGAAATATTCAAGAAGACTCAAGCGTCTAAGCTTGGGGATGCCCCCGTGCATCCCCTTCTCCATCAACATTATCAGTTCGTCTTTCGTTCCACTATATTTTTATCACTTCATGTGTTATGTGCTATGCTTGGAGCGTCTTGCTTTTTGTTTTCCTTTTTAGTTTTATTTAGCTTTTCATAACGAGTCGGAACTCAGCTTTCTTTATGTGGGAGAGAAACACGCTCCACTTCTACCTAGAACATAACATAGAATTTTCATGTCTATCTTTGCTGTGTGTGTTCTTTGTCTTTCAATAGCTACTATCATGTTTAGCTCTTAGTTTTCATGCTTATCTTTTTAAAGAGCTTTTGTTTAGTTGGTTGCTTGAACTCTCTTTATTTATCATGATTATCTTATTAAGAGAGTTTGCTTCTGTTGCATGGTTGATATGTCTATGATAAAAATGCTACGTGCATAATGGTGCTTAGTAGATCATGTTTTCTTATGGTTAGTCTCAAATAGCTGGGGGTTTCCCAATGTGTTATTGGAGTACCAACATGATTTGTTTGCCTATGATGTGGTATGGTTTAGTAATATCTTCCTTCAAGAATTTATTTTGATTGACTTGGCGTATGCTCACGCATATTTAAGACTGTAAAGAAAGTCTGTCAAGCCTTGATGATCTTTTGTTTCTGAGTAGCGATATAACTACCATGCCTGATTCAATGTTGCTTTGTCGCTCTGCATGATTATGACCGTCATTGCTCTCTTAGTTGGTCGCTCCCAGTCTTTTGCTAACCTCCACCTGTACTAAGCGGACTGACTGCTTGTGCATCCAAATTCTTTTAAACTAGTTATGCCATATGAGTCCACCATACCTTCCTACATGGTATTTACCTGCCATTCCTAACGAAGACTTTCATGTACCATCTCGAAATTATTCAAAAAAAAATGCATTCCTATTTTGTGCCTCTGTTTTAAGTTCATGAGGAAGTAGTAGTTAATTCATGATCTTTTTAAGTTGGACAAGCTTCACCCCGGGATTGCATGTCTAATGTGCAAACCCATAACACGAGAAGGAACTGGCATTGAGTGCGCCCGACTCAAAATTAATATAACAAACAAACCCTCCTTCACGCTTTGTTCATGAGAAATCAGAAAACTTTGGCAGTGATAAACAAAGGAGATTAAGAGGATGTGATCGTCCTCATTCGGGAGCCGTTCCTCGAAACTTGTCCATCTCAAGAAGTGATTGAGCTATCTGCTAGCATTCGTTGACGAAACATGCATGATCTAAGAAAAAAAATTATTATTACCTCTGTTTTTAAAACCAAGAGCTCTGGTACGTGTTTTGTCTTTGTTTCCGATTACGGGTTTTCAACCTTGCCAACAAAAGCCACGGTTCGAGAGTCTCCACCTTCTTTTAAAGCACCAACTACTGAGAGCATGATTGTCATTCTGAGTGTAATGTGCATTGTCCCAAAGTAGCATTGCCTTTTGCATGATTGTGATATCGTTTATTCTGAAATTATTGTATCTAGTCATCACTTAAACCTTGGAGGTGCCCCTGCATTTATGTTTTGCTTCACTAAAGGGGGCAAGCGAGATATCACTTTATCATATTTGCACACCATGCTCATTACAAATCTATTTGATGTTTCAGTATCATGTTGTAAAACTTTCAGTTCTTTGTGATTTTCTTATGAGGCAACTTAATTACTACAGATTCATTGTCTCAGTAAGCTTTTGTCATATGACTATGAAAAGTCCTATATGGTTAATAGCATGTCACCACAGAAATTATTCTTGTTATCATTTACCTACTCGAGGACGAGCAGGAATTAAGCTTGGGGATGTTGATACGTCCAAAACGTATCTATAATTTCTACTTGCTCCATGCCTCTTTTGGGTGATATTTCTATGATATTTATACACTTCCATACACTTTTGATCATATTTGGACTAACCTATTAACTCAGTGCACCCCAGTGCCAGTTTCTGTTTTCTGCTGTTTTTGTATTTCAGGTTTTCCCATTACGAGAACTGTCAGAAAAATCCCGGAAAAATTATATAAAAAATCAGCGTTCCAGAAGCTTCCCGGCTGCCAAAATACAGCCAGAGGGGGGCCACCAGGGCTCCAGGCGCCCTGGTGGCGCGGCCCCCCTCCTGGCCGCGCCGGGGGGGGGGGGGGCGCCTGGGCCCCCCAGGCCTCCGCTGATGCCCCCTTTGGCATATATTTATATCGTGTCCCGAAACCCTCGAGACGGGAACCCTTTTTCGCGATCTCATCTCTGTTCCGCCACCGCCGCGCTTCCAAGATCGGGAGCACCAGGAGAACTCTTCCCGGCACCCTGCCGGAGGGGAGGATCACCACCAGGAGCTTCTCCACCACCATGGACACCTCCCGGATGAGTTGTGAGTAGTCTCCCTTGGACCATGGGTCCATGACCAGTAGCTATGTGATGTTCTCCTCCCGTTCTTGTGCTTCACTAATTAGTCCTCGTGAGCTGCCCTACATGATCGAGGCACATATGTAATCCTTATGCTGTTGCTATGATGAGTTTGCTGGGATCCGATGGATTGTGAGATTATGTTCAGATTGTGTTTGAGTAATATATTTGATCTACCTCTTTTATATTTATGTTCGTAAGTAATTCTTGCATGTTCTCCGTTGTTATTTATTGCTTTGGCCAAGTAGTAGGTAGTGACTCCAAGAGGGAATGTTATGCTTGATTGTGGGTTCATGCCCCTCGATGAATAGCTTGAGTGACAGAAACATGAGTCTAGGGGATGTGCTGTTGCCACAAGGGGGAAAACAACGGTGCTTGTGCCCGCGGGTGCAAGGATTGTTTACTTTACGCAAAGTTCTTTTAATGCAGTTGTCTGTTGCTTTGAGTTTACACTATGGGTGGGACTCGCAACTAATACCAGCGAGATGTTCTGGATAGATATCTCAAGGTGGATGATTAGTAGTAGATGCAGATGGATTTCGGTCTACTTGCCTTGGCGTACCGCCCATGCTTTGAACCTCTACCTTTCTTGTAACATAGTTAGCATTGGTTTGCGCACATAATTCTGTCAATTGCCCAGCTGTAATTCGTTTACCTCACATAGCTGTTTTATCGTCTTTTGGGAGAGAGACATCACTAGTGAACATCATGGGACCCCGGTCCATATTACCATCATTAATCACATCCACTATTTACTTTCCGCTTTTTACTTACTATTGCAGCAAAACCTATCACTATTATCACTTGCGTTTGATCCTTTGTAAACGACAAGGCCGGAGGGATTGACAACCTCTCTGTACTCGTTGGGAGCAAAGTTATTTGTATCTGTGTGCAGGTCCACGTTGATTGCTAATATCTGGCGCCGTTAGCAGTTGACACCTTCTTGTTGAAACTGGGAGTCTCAGGGAAATCGATCCTTGGTATCTTTGCCAAGGGAAAACTTCCGCTACACTGCATTTCAAACCTTCCACTTGGGGTAACGAACGAGGGGCGAGAAGCCATCACTAACCGCCTGGAAGAAGCACAGTCTTCAAAGGTAACAAGCGTAGGATCCACACATGATCAATCTCTTTAGTGATGCTCAATCACTTTGGGTTTGTAGGTGTTTGGGTTTGGGTTTTCCTCACGCGATGATTTTCGCTCAAAGTCCTCGGAGGATGGGATGCTCTCAAATGACAAGTGTCAGTTTCTCTCGGAGCAGCCAACCAGCTAGTGGTTGTAGGGGGCGGCCATTTAAGGCCTAGGAAGCAGCCCGACATGATAAGACATAAATGCCCTCCAATAATATGACTGTTAGGTGGGTAGATATTTTGGGACAGCTGGCGAGTAGCACAACAACGGCCGGAAATTTGAGTATCAAATTCCTCAGGGCTATCATGTTCCTCACTGTGTAGGCAATCCGCACTGGCGAATTCCAAACTCCCCAGTCAGAACAAATTCCTCAGAGTTGAGAAGAACTTTGTCTGTGTCACTGAAGAATATGACTGAACTGTATGAGATTTCCAATGGCTTCACTCGAAGGGATTGGTAGGTGTAGGATTTTGAGTTAAGCATCACATGTAAATTTTTCCTTAGTATTTCCTCGACCCCCTTTAACAGTACGATGTTTCCTATGACTCAAGAAAGAGAAAATGAAACTACGAAAACAAAAGTCTTCACGCTTCATGTTCCTCAAATGAGTACCAAGTCTTCAAGGTCACATCAATTTCTTCACTTTCAAAGTCTTCAGAAAGTCTTCAGAAATCCAAAGTCTTCAGTCGAAGAACTTCATTTTTAGGGGTCGACTTTCTCTATAAATATCAAACTCCTCATAGACTTATAGACCTGTGTACACTCATAAACACATTAGTCCCTTAACTTATAAGTCTTCAATACACCAAAATCACTAAGGGGCACTAGATGCACTTATAGGAATAATTTTATTTTCGCGTAATAAGGAGGTGGTTGCATGCGTGCGTCCGTGGAACTGGTTCATCCCCATTGTCAGCCTCTCCACATACAGTCTTCTTCCGATAACTCTTGTTTGTTGACCATGCCGCGCCGAGTGCACCAAGGCGGTTGACGACGGCGAGGCCCGGACGTCAACGAGACGGAGATGGGAAGACGCGGCAATGGAGTCATAGAGGGAGAGGTGTACGAGGGTTAACTGGTTCTGGTGCGGCGTGGTTCTACAGTCGGCTGAGAATAAGAGGAGGTGTGGAGGGGTTGGCCTGGCCGGCGGTGGGGGTATCACTTCGCAGCGAAGCTTGCTAAGCAGAGCTGCTAGCAGCCAGAGGCAGGAGGAGGTGGTCCCGACGGCGCTGGAGGAAGAAGACGAGAGACTGAAGATCCAATGGCTAAGGATGTCAGAATTATTTGTAGACTAACTTGATAACACCTTGCGTTGGCTTCGACCTAGTGGCCCACATTTGAGCCTCCAAAATGTGGCACATATTCAATCCATTTTTTTAGAATTTACAGTCCATTTGCTGGGCTGGGTGAACAAATAATGTAGCGTCATTGCGGCCCATCTGTATTATTTCTAAAAAACTACAACCCATTTGCACTTTCTCAAAATACTCGAATTTGCCTGGCTGGGTGAACAAATAATGTAAGGTCCATGCCGCCCATTTATTTTTTCCTAAAACATTATAGCCCATTTGCCCTTTCTCGAAATACACAATTTTTCTCGGTCGGTTCTCATTATATTGTTGGGTTGGGCGCATGAATGTTATCTGGTTCATCCGGTCAAGTACCTCAGTAGATAAGGCCGAAAACTGACTATCATGGTAAGCGAGAGCTGGTCGGCGATTCGGCGACTTAGTGTTATACTACGATCGTTAGCGATCTACTCCATGTTATACGAGGGGCTGGTCTTCGCCGAGCCGCGTAAAGTGGGCACCATAATTCGGATAGCCGCACACATACCAGGGGCTAGTACTTGGCCCCACAAGTCAAACTCATATGGCTAAGTGAAAGCAATACAGCTGTATAGTCCGATTGCCTGGTTTGCTCTGCGGACACCTCCTTTATGGACCAAGACATTGGGTTAAGAGTGACCACGTGCAATACCAAACACCCCTGTAGTATCTACATGGGTGCTGAAGCCGACGACTGGAAACTTTCATATATAATAAACAGCCGCAGAGGAGGAAAGGTCGCTTGAAATATAAGGCACAAAAATATATACATATCGGTTCATAAGCATAGACTTTACAACCCGAATACAATTACTCAAAGGCTATGTCCTTTGAGCACTGGCTCTCTACAATGCGGGCTCCTTCTAGGACATCATCGAAGTACCTCTCCGGCCTCTGATGATCCTTGCCCTCCGGCGGGCCAGCAGTTGCCATTTCGGCGGCCTTCATCTTCGCCCAGTGCATCTTGACGCGGGCAAAGGCCATCTGTGCACCTTCTATACATGCCGAATGCTTCACCGCGTCGACCCACGGCCTCGCATCGACGAGCCGCTTCACCAATACAAAGTAGCTACTCGGGATTGGCTCAACGGGCCAGAGCCGGACTATCAAGTCCTTCATGGCTGCACCCGCCATGTTGTGCAGCCTGACCAGCTGCTTCAACTGGTCGTTCAAAGGTATTGGATGTTCTGGTGCAAGGAATTGCGACCAGAGCAACTTCTCCGTGCTATTCCTCTCCTGGGCTCTAAAGAATTGGGCGGCGTCGGCGATGCTCTTCGGAAGATCCGCAAATGGCCTGGAGAACTCCACAATTGCGTCAGCGAAAGATACTTCTGACCTCCAAAGATACTCTGTAGAAGAAAGGCCTTACCAGTCGTTATCTGCCGCGCCTGTTTGATCTCCTCACGAGCACTACGCGACTCGATCCACGCCTCCTTGGCAGCATTGACAGCCTTGCCGAGTTCGGATGCTTGATCCGAAGTCTTCTGCTCTAGCTCCTCGCACTTGCGAATAGCATCTCGCCGCTCTTGTTCGACTTCGGCTACCCGCAACTCATGCTGTCGGCGGGAGGCCTGTTTGGTCTCTAGCTCGGCAACCGCTTTGTCAGTGGCTGCTTTGTTCATCTCGACCTCTTTCTTGGCCTGTGCAAGAGCGCCTTTGAGGGTCTCGACCTCAGCTGTGAAAACTGTGACATAATCTCACCGCACAATGAGTTCATACTCTTACAACCAAACACATTGTCTTTTGACATAATAACTTTTTGAAAGTCAGCATACCTTGTGTTTCATCAAACCGCTTGTTGGCGCAGTCGAGGTCCTCGTCAGCTAGTTGAAGCTTCCGATTGAGCTCGGAAACCTCTGCGGCCTGGGCAGATGCCGCTACCAGAGAAGCCTGTTCAAATATATGGCACTCTATGTTCTATTAGATAACACTATATGGATCCTCTGTCCGATTCTCTTCAGAATCAAACAAAGTATCAGGGGCTAATGTCCGTATACAGGTTTGTTATCTTATACACATAAAACGTAAAAGTTCTTTTAAGAATATTACGTCGCATACCTCAAAGCCTGTCAGTAGGTTGTTGAAGGCTTCATTCAATCCGCTTTTGGGAGACTAAATCTTTCCCATGACTGCACCCATTGGGGTGCAGTGTTCCGCCACAATGGAAGCACCTCACAGTGCTTCCTCCAGGGTGTTCGGTGCCTCCGGATTGATGGAGGGCGCCCTTGGAGTTGATGCTCCGCCCCCTATCGTAGGGGGGTGTCTTCGCAATTCCGCAGCCGTACCGGCTTCCGGAATAGTGTTCGGCGGGAGCCCAGATTGCTTGGGCTCCCCGTCGTCGGTCGCCATAGGGACTGCTCCCCCTTGGCTGATGGTGGCCGAGGTGTTGGCCTCGGGCACCTTCTCGTCCGTCTCGCTCCCGCCTGCTCATGCAGGGGACGCCCATAGGGAAGACACTTCGGTGTCCCCTAGGACAGGCGATTGAGCCCGCGGTGGTGTGTCGCTCTCCACCATATCAGCTGGCAGAGAGCTCCCTGGTGATAGTGAAGCATCAGAGAGTGTGTGGGGAGGGCTGCAAAACAACAGATAAAATTGCTTAAGCCACGATAGCTAATTAAACCGAACATAACAGCAAAAGTCCAATACTTACGATTCGGCCAGGGGCTTGATCCTGGGCTGTACTCGGAAACTAGCCTCGGACATTGAGTCCGAGCTGTCCGGGATGTTCAACTTCTTCCTGGGTGCCCCTTTTCCCGTGTCTACAGGGGCCGCCCTCTTCTTCCCCCTTGCCTTGATGGGGGAGTCGCTTTCCTCCTCCTCCTCTTCTTCTTCATCGTGGGACGAGTGGGCATTGGTATCTCCGGACACTCTGTCTGAAGGACCCTTAGGGCGGGGGTCGCTCTTGACCTCCTTGCCCTTCTTCTTGGCCTTCTTCTCCGACGCCTTGTATCGTGCCGGAACCAGCATCGCCGCCAGTTGGGGCGTGGCTGGGATTTCGGGCAATGGAGCCGGATAGTTGACCCGCTTCACTTTCTTCGTCCAGGCCTGAATAGAACGTAAGAGTTCTAATTGTTGATATAATAGAAATATGGACAGGATGCGTATTCGGCAAAATTGTGCTTACCTCTGAGGCCGAAGCCACACTGTTGAAGCCCTTGTCTTCGGTCTCCTTAGGCCACACCTTCTGGGCCTTGAAGAGCTGCTTCAAATGTCTTCGTGCGTAGTGCCGAATAAGCGCTTCAAGGTCCGTGGTTCTTCCGGATTGAACTGCCATAAACTCAAGGAACATGATATAAACTCCATATTTTTATCCTCGATGGCAACAATACAATACGTGCCTTGCTGACCCTACTGTCACTGGGAAAGGATACCGCAAGATTAAACCCAAAGCTAAGCACTTCTCCCATTGCAAGAAAGATCAATCTAGTAGGCCAAACTAAACCGATAATTCGAAGAGACTTGCAAAGATATCAAATCATGCATATAAGAATTCAGACAAGAACCAAATAATATTCATAGATAAACTTGTTCATAAATCCACAATTCATCGGATCTCGGCAAACACACCGCAAAAGAGTATAACATCGAATAGATCTCCAAGAAAATCGAGGAGAACTTTGTATTGAGAATCAAAGAGAGAGAAGAAGCCATCTAGCTAATAACTATGGACCCGAAGGTCCGTGGTAAACTACTCACGCTTCATCAGAGGGGCAATGGTGTTGATGTAGAAGCCCTCCATGATCGATTCCCCCTCCGGCAGGTCGCCGGAGAAGGCCCCAAAATGGGATCTCACAGGTACAGAAAGTTGCGGCGGCGGAAAAGTGGTTTCGTGTCTCCCCTGATGTTTCTAGGGTATAAGAGTATATATAGGCGAAAGATGTATGTTGGTG
This sequence comes from Secale cereale, assembly GCA_902687465.1. Classification (NCBI taxonomy): domain Eukaryota; kingdom Viridiplantae; phylum Streptophyta; class Magnoliopsida; order Poales; family Poaceae; genus Secale; species Secale cereale. The sequence continues at coordinate 693,000,358 of LR738715.1, forward strand.
GAGCTACGAGGGGCCCATGAGGGTGGGGGACATGCCTACCCCCCTGGGCGTGCCCTCCTGCCTCATGGGTTCCTCGCAGAGCTCGAGACTTTGACTCCAAGTCTTTTGGATTGCTTTTAGTCCAAGAAAGATCATCGCGAAGGTTTCATTCCGTTTGGACTCCATTTGGTATTCCTTTTCCGCGAAACTCTAAAATAGGCAAAAAAAAAACAGAAACTGACACTGGGCCTCCGGTTAATAGGTTAGTCCCAAAAAAGCATATTAAAGCCCATTAAGCATCCAAAATAGATAATATAATAGCATGGAACAATAAAAAATTATAGATACGTTAGAGACGTATCAACTATGTTTTGCTATTGCCATGTTAGATGCATGTTTTGATATGCCATGTTATCGCAATACTAGTAGATGCTATGATATTGTCCATGCTTAGTTTAATCTATGTTTCTAGTTAATATCATGCCATGCTTAGTTTATGTTATGAGGTAGGTTGTTGCATGCGCTTGGTACTTGCCTTGTCATCTGCTTGTTTGGATGCTATATATTTGGTTGTCTTGCAAGTACATTCAATGTACTGACCTGTCATGTCATGCTAGTTTATAGGTCGTGCCTGGATTGCTTGCTTGATTGGTCGCGCTAGGCCATAACCTGGCCAATCCTGTGAGTTGTGGAGCCTGATACGTCTCCAACATATCTATAATTTTTTATTGTTCCATGATATTCTATTATTTGTTTTGGATGTTTAATGGGTTTTATTATACGCTTTTATAATTTTTGGGACTAACCTACTAACCCAATGCCCAGTACAAATTGTTGTTTTTTTGCCTATTTCAGTGTTTCGCAGAAAAGGAATATCAAATGGAGTCCAAATGGAATGAAACCTTCGGGAGGATCGTTTTTGGAACAAATGCAAACTAGAAGACTTGGAGTCCATGCCAGGGAAGCCACGGGGTGGCCACGAGGCTGGGGGCGCGCCCAGGGGGGTAGGCGCGCCCCCACCCTCGTGGGCCCCCCGTAGCTCCACCGCCATGCCTCTTCCTCCTATATATACCCATGTACCCTGAAAACATCCGATAGCACCACGAAACCCTAATTCCACCGTCGCAACCTTCTATACCCATGAGATCCCATCTTGGGACCTGTTTCGGAGCTCCACCGGAGGGGGAATCGATCACGGAGGGCTTCTACATCAACACCATAGCCTCTCCGATGAGTTGTGAGTAGTTTACCACAGACCTTCGGGTCCATAGTTATTAGCTAGATGGCTTCTTCTCTCTCTTTGGATCTCAATACAAAGTTCTCCTCGATCTTCTTGGAGATCTATTCGATGTAATTCTTTTTGCGATGTGTTTGTCGATATCCGATGAATTGTGGGTTTATGATCAAGATTATCTATGAACAATATTTGATTCTTCTCTGAAATCTTTTATGCATGATTTAAATATATTTGCAAGTCTCTTCGAACTATCAGTTTGGTTTGGCCTACTAGATTGATCTTTCTTGCAATGGGAGAAGTGCTTAGCTTTGGGTTCAATCTTGCGGTGTCCTTTCCGAGTGACAGCATGGGCAGCAAGGCACGTATTGTATTGTTGCCATCGAGGATAAAAAGATGGGGTTTACATCATATTGCATGAATTTATCCCTCTACATCATGTCATCTTGCTTAAATTGTTACTCTGTTCTTATGAACTTAATACTCTAGATGCATGCTGGATAGCGGTCTATGTGTGGAGTAATAGTAGTAGATGCAGAATCGTTTCGGTCTACTTGTCACGGACGTGATGCCTATATACAATGATCATGCCTAGATATTCTCATGACTATGTGTTTTTCTATCAATTGCTCGACAGTAATTTGTTCACCCACCGTAGAAATCCGCTATCTTGAGAGAAGCCACTAGTGAAACCTATGCCCCCCGGGTCTCTCTTCCATCATATAAATCTTCCATCAACTATTTATCTTTACTTTAATTTTTATTTTGCAATCTTTACTTTTCAATCTATAACAAAAATACCAAAAATATATATCTTATTATCTCTATCAGATCTCACTTTTGCCAGTGGCCGAGAAGGGATTGACAACCCCTTTATCGCGTTGGTTGCAAGGTTCTTATTTGTTTGTGTAGGTACAAGGGACTCGCGTGTAGTCTCCTACTGGATTGATACCTTGGTTCTAAAAAACTAAGGGAAATACTTACGCTACTGTGCTGCATCACTCTTTCCTCTTCAACGGAAAAACATCGCAAGCTCAAGAGGTAGCAAGAAGAATTTATGGCGCCGTTGCCGGGGAGATCTACGCAAAAGTCATATACCAAGTACCCATCACAAACTCTTATCCCTCGCATTACATTATTTGCCATTTGCCTGTCGTTTTCCTCTCCCCCACTTCACCTTTGCCATTTTATTTGCCCTTTTTCCGTTCGCCTCTTTTCGCTTGCTTCTTGTTTGCTTGTGTGTTGGATTGCTTGTCCGTCACTATGGCTCAAGACAATACTAAATAATGTGACTTTTCCAATACCAACAATAATGATTTTATTAGCACTCCAATTTCTCCTATTATCGATGCTGAATCTTGTGAAATCAATGTTGCTCTGCTGAATCTTGTCATGAAATATCAATCTTCTGGCCTTCCTAGTGAAGATGCTGCTACCCATCTAAACAACTTTGTTGATTTGTGCGATATGCAAAAGAAGAGAGATACGGATAATGATATTGTTAAATTGAAGCTATTTCCTTTTTCGCTTAGTGATCGTGCTAAAACTTGGTTCTCTTCTTTGCCTAGAAATAGTATTGATTCATGGAATAAGTGCAAAGATGCATTTATCTCTAAGTATTTTCCTCCCGCTAAGATTATCTCTCTTAGAAACGATATTATGAATTTTAAGCAACTTGATCATGAGCATGTTGCACAAGCTTGGGAGAGAATGAAATTAATGATACTAATTGCCCTACACATGGTTTGAACTTATGGATGATTATACAGAACTTTTATGCTGGATTGAATTTTTCTTCTAGAAATCTTTTAGATTCGGTCGCGAGGGGCACTTTCATGGAAATCACTTTAGGAGAAGCTACTAAACTCCTAGATAATATTATGGTTAATTACACTCAATGGCACACTGAAAGATCTACTAATAAAAAAGTACATGCCATTGAAGAGATTAGTGTTTTGAGTGGAAAGATGGATGAACTTATGATATTATTTGCTACTAAGAGTGTGTCTTCTTATCCTAATGATATGCCTTTATCCACGTTGATTGAGAATAATAATGAATCTTTGGATGTGAATTTTGTTGGTAGGAATAATTTTGGTAACAACGCATATAGAGGAAACTTTAATTCTATGCCTTTCCCTAGTAATTCCTCTAATAATTATGGTAATATCTACAACAACTCTTATGGAAATTTTAATAAGATGCCCTCTAATTTTGACACTAGTGTTAATGAATTTATGAATTCGCAAAAGAATTTCAATGCTTTGCTTGAAGAAAAATTGCTTAAGATTGATGAGTTGGCTAGGAACGTGGATAGAATTACTCTTGATGTTGATTCTTTGAAACTTAGATCTATTCCACCTAAGCAAATGAGTCTCGCAAAGCCATGAGAATTTCCATTGATGAGTGCAAAGAAAGAACCGCTAGGATGCGTGCTAAAATAGATTGCTTTGTGAAAGCGTGTTCTTCTAGTTTTCATGATAATAAAGATGAAGATCTAAAAGTGATTGATGTGTCTTCTATTAAATCCTTGTTTTCTAATATGAATCTTGATAAAGATGGGACTGGAGACGAGTCAACTTTAGTTAAAAGGCGTCCCAATGATTCGGAGTTTTTAGATCTTGATGCTAAAACTGTTAAAAGTGGGATTGAAGAGGTCACAACTTTACATAGCAATGAACCCACCATTTTGGATTTCAAGGGATTTAATTATGATAATTGCTCTTTGATAGATTATGTTTCCTTGTTGCAATCCGTGCTAAATTCTCCTCATGCTTATAGTCAAAATGAAGCTTTTACAAAACACATATGTCGGTGTACTAAAGTAGGGGTACCTTAGTATCCCGAACTTGTGCACGAGCAGTTGTAGTGTCCCGCGGCAAGGCTTGCCAAGCGACCGCCAAGATCCTCCGTGGTTCCCTTGGAGCCATTCAAGAACAAAGTATTCAAGTCAAAGAGACAAGACCCCGGCAAGAGTAGCTTGCCGGGATGGCCACTCAAGGCACAAAACCACTCAAGGTACAAGACCCTGGCAAGAGGAGCTTGCCGGGAAGGCCAACTAAAGGCACCTCAAGAGAACTCGCCGCGACGCGCCACGTGTCCCGGCAAGGCCCGGTGAGCGACAAGCTCCCAGGCGCGACAAGATAGCGACCGCGGCAAGGCACTTGCCGCGGCAAGCTTCCACTCAGTACCCACGCTCCAGCTCATCCACCCACGTGTCGCCCTGGGACCCTCCCAGGCGCACGTGGCGGAAGGCTGTGCAGCCAGGGGAACACGGTGGCAAGCTGCGATGACGAGGCTACCGTCGTGGCGAACGGTGGCGCCCCTGACGGCCACTTTTTGCACTGTTTGGGGCGACGGCGACAGGCATTCAATGCCCTTGTCCCCTGCCGTCAGGGTTAGGTATAGAGCACTATACAAACACTGTTCCAACTACCACCATTTTTACATTTTTACCCCATCTACGTTGCCACTTGTCGGTGACCCCTTTGACCTATAAAAGGAGGCCCATGCGCAACATAGAGGAGGTTCCGAACATCGATCATTCTCCACGCTCGGTCTAGTTAGCGGTTAGAGTGTACTGTTGCTCTCCTCGCTCCCGAGCCAAGAACTCAATAACAAACCAAAGCAGGAGTAGGGTTTTACGCATCCGTGCGGCCCGAACCTGGGTAAACTGCTCACGTGCTCGCGTCGATCCGCTCTTTGTGCATCCTCCGCCCCCTACCGTACCGAGAAGGGGCTCCGGTCCCATAGGTGTTCGTGGGCGATCAGTTTCCCCGACATCTTTGGCGCGCCAGGTAGGGGTGCGTCGAGGTTGTGTGAACCTGATCCGGCGTTCACGCGAGCGAAATCTTCAACATCTCCATCAACATGCCGCCGAAGAAGAAGGCTTCGGAGGCAGCAGGCCCGTCCGCGTCGATCCCGCCACCGCCGGAGCCAACGGCTGGTGGGGTAGATGCCGGCGGAAGGACGGACGTCGGCGAGGAAACTCACAGCGCCGCCAAGTCCATGGACAAGACGGACGACCGGGCGCACTCCAAGGCCTCGGCGTCCGTACATGCACCGCGCCCATCTCAGGAAGCGCGAGACCGGCAGCGACGTGGTACTCAAGGTACCATACGCTTGCTGGGCCAGGGTCAAGCTGGCGGATCTCGGGACGCTCAAGGCCAGCATGCACACCAACATGCTGGCATGAGCAAGGCACGGTCGCCGGGACGGGATGCTGCTCCTTCTAACGTAGTTAGAAGTCCGAGCATATCCCGCTCCTCGCACCGCTCGCCACCGTTACCCGCCACTCCAGCAGAAGCTCTAGCACGAGCTCAACTGCTCCTCGACTTCCCTCCAGCGGCAGACAAGGCCGACGACTGGAGGGCCACCATCCAAAGTCTCATCGCCTTCGCCAACGGCGACACCCCGCAGCAGCCGAGCGCGTCACGGCCGTGGCAAGTCAGCCAGGCGCGGGCCGATGGCGACAAGACCGCCGGGGGTGCAACCACCATGCACTCCCCGCCAAGGAGGCCAAAATCGCCGGCTCGCCGGATGAACATCGACGAAGACTCCACCGCGTCATCAGATCCGCGAGCTCGCCGCGATCAGCGCCAAGTTCTCGACGATCGACAACAAGAGGACGCTCGAACCCTCATCGAGCGTCGGAGAGAAGCGCGGCGTCAATCTGACCCGCGCGCTGGGCCCACTGTTGACATGCAAGTGACAGGGGGACCAGGCGACCTGCCGTACGAGGCAGGTTGCCCTGCGTTCACTCGTGAGCTGCGGCAAGTCCAGTGGCCCAGCATAAAGAACTTCAAGCCCGACGTACCGGAGAAGTACGACGGCAAGACACATCCGTCGGAGTTCCTCAGCATCTACACCATCGCGGTGCAGGCTGCCGGGGGACGAGACGAGAAGATACTCGCCAATTACTTCCCGCTGGTGCTCAAGCCAAACGTCAGATCTTGGCTCATGCACATGCCGGAGAACTCCATTTCTTCTTGGGCTGACCTGTGCCATCAGTTTGTCGGCGCCTTCACAGGTGGCCACAAGCCCCATGGCCAGGAGAGTGACCTTCACATACTCGCCCAGAAGGAAGGAGAGCCCCTGCGTAAGTATATCTAGAGGTTCAGCCGTGTCCAGCACAACATCCTGGACGTCCACCCTGCCGCGGTTATTAGCGCGTTCCATCAGAACGTGCGTAACCGCCGGATGAGGGAGGAGATGGCGATGTGCAAGATCAGGGACGTCAGCGAGCTGTACGCCATGGCCGACAAGTGCGCGCGCGCTGAGGAGGGGAGGAAACTCCCCGGAGAGGATACAGGAGCAGGGGGATCCGACAGCGAGGATGCCGCCCCGGCAAAGAAAAGCCGGCGGCGGGGCAACAGGAAGAAGAAGAACAAGGAAGTGCTAGTCGTTGAGCAGTCCGGCAAGGAGGCTGGCGCCAAGAAAGCCCAGGCTGGTAGCTCCGGCAAGGAGACTGCCGCGTGCACCAACTGCCAGACTGTGGCAGCCACCGACAAGCAGGACGGCTCCGACAAGCAATACTGCAAGATCCACCGCACCAAGGGCCACGACCTCCAAAACTGCAAGAGGGTCGAGTACCTCGTCGAGCAGCAAAATGCTGAGTACGAGCGACGCGACAAGGAGAAGGCCCAGGGAGGTGATGGAGGGTCCGGCAAGAAGCGGCCATTCAACGGCCGGGGAGGACGGCGCGGCAAGGCCAAGCAGCGGCAAGGAGACAGACGTCCCCACGGCCACGACAAGGAAGAAGACGACGACAAAGACGAAGACATGGATGATGGAGAGAACAGCGAGCAGGAGTTTCAGAAAGCCACAGAGGTTCTGTGCATTGACGGTGGTGCCTCTCTGCATACTTCCCACCGCCAACTCAAGCAGTGGGTGCGGGAAGTTAATGCAGCAGAGCCACCCGTCGAGTCGCGCAAACTTCTGAAGTGGTCCAGCACGCCTATCATCTTCGATATTGAGGATCACCCTGATCGCACAAATGCGGTTGGGTGTTTACCGATGTTGGTTTCGCCAACTATCCGCAACCTCAAGGTCACTAAGATGTTAGTTGACGGCGGGGCCGGCTTGAACTTGATCTCCTCCGCTGTGGTCCGGAAACTCCAGATCCCCGACAGCGAGCTCGAAGAAACCGGCACATTCCAAGGGATCAACCCGGGAAGGAGCAAGCCGAAGGGGAAGATCACGCTGCCAGTAACATTTGGCGGCGAGCTAAACTTCAGGACTGAGAGGATCACTTTCGATGTTGCCGATATTCCATTGCCTTACAATGGAATACTTGGACGTCCAGCGCTCGCCAAGTTCATGGCAGCTTCTCACTACGCCTACAACATGCTCAAGATGCCAGGCCCGATAAGCGTCATCTCTGTCCCTGGCGACAAGAAGGATGCCCTTATCTATGCCGACAAGATTTACCGGGATGCAGCAGCCGCAACAGACAGCAAGACACTTGCCGCTGAAGCTCCCGGGGGGAAGAAGACGAAGTCCGGCAAGAGCTCTGGGGCCCACTCCGGCAAACGCACCTCTTCGGAGTGCTACGCTGCCGTCGAGGACGCACCATCGAGCTCCACCGGCAAGTGTAAGAAGGCGATGGCAGCTCCACCAGCAACCAAGAAGGTGTCCGCCAAGGAGGACAGCACTGGTGGTACTTTCACCATCAGTGCCACGCTTGACCCCAAATAGGAAAGCGCGCTCGTTGCTTTCCTACGGGCGATCGTCGACGTGTTTGCATGGCAACCGTCTGACATCCCCGGTGTTCCCAGGAAAGTGATTGAGCACAAGCTTGCCATTTGTCCTCATGCGCGGCTCGTCAAGCAGAAAGTTAGGAAACAAGCAGTGGAGCGCCAAGAGTTTATCGCAGAAGAAATCAAGAAGCTGGAAGCGGCAGGCCTTGTCAGAGGTGTGCTCCATCCCACGTGGTTGGCCAATCCTGTTGTCGTGCGTAAAGCGAATGGGAAGTGGAGGCTTTGTATAGACTTCACCGATGTGAATAAAGCTTGTCCCAAAGATCCATTTCCCTTGCCGCGCATTGACCAGATTGTTGACTCCACTGCCGGATGCGATTTGCTTTCATTTCTTGATGCATATTCAGGATACCACCAGATCTTTATGGCTGAAGAAGATGAGGAGAAGACCGTATTCATTACTCCATGTGGCACTTATTGCTTCATATGCTTGCCTTTCGGATTGAAGAATGCTGGTTCAACGTTTGCAAGAGTAGTCCATACTGCTTTTGAGCCACAAATACACAGAAATGTGGAAGCTTACATGGATGATATAGTGGTCAAGAGCAAGAACAGGGATACTCTGATCCAAGATTTAGATGAAACTTTTGCGAATCTGCGCAAGATCCAACTCAAGCTCAACCCCGAGAAGTGTGTGTTTGGAGTCCCCTCCGGCAAGCTTCTCGGGTTCTTCGTGTCTCGGAGGGGGATTGAAGCCAATCCCGACAAGATCAAAGCCATCGAGCAAATCGAAGCACCGAAGCGCGTCAAGGATGTGCGAAGACTTGCCGGCTGCGTGGCTGCTCTCAGCAGGTTTATCTCCAAGTCTGCAGAACGCGCCCTGCCGTTTTTCAAAATTTTGAAAAAGGCAGGTCCAATGAAATGGACTCCGGAAGCGGAGACAGCGCTGCAAGACTTGAAGAGGTACCTATCCTCCACTCCAATACTTGTCGCACCTAAACCACAAGAAAATTTGCTGCTGTACCTAGCGGCAACCAATCAAGTGGTTAGTGCTGCGTTAGTAGCAGAGAGGGAGGCGGATGATGAGCCAGTGGCCGCGGCAAGCCCATCCAGCGACAAGCAGGGGGCTTCCCCGACAAGCTCTAGTCCCGACAAGGACGGATCTGCACAGATGCAAGAGGAGATACGAAAGAAGATGGTGCAGCGCCCAGTCTACTTTGTCAGCTCCCTTCTGCAGGGGGCTAGGTCAAGGTACTCTGGTGTGCAGAAACTACTTTTTGGCCTTCTCATGGCCTCGAGGAAGCTGCGCCATTAGTTCCAAGCACACGAGATAACAGTTGTCACTCGCTTTCCGTTGAAGAGGATACTGCAAAATCCAGAAGCGACAGGCAGGATCGTCGAGTGGGCACTGGAACTGTCAAGCTTTGGCCTCAAGTTTGAAAGCACTTCAACTATCCAAAGCAGAGCATTGGCAGAATTCATAGCAGAGTGGACGCCAACGCCAGACGAAGAGATTCCATAGACGAGTATCCCCGTCAAAGAAGTGAGCAAAGAATGGATAATGTACTTTGATGGTGCCTTCTCGCTGCAAGGCGCAGGTGCCGGCGTGCTGCTTGTCGTGCCCACCGGGGAGCACCTCAAGTACGTGGTCCAGATGCACTTTCCCAAGGCGCAAGCGACAAACAATACTGCAGAGTATGAGGGTTTGCTTGCCGGTCTTAGGATCGCGGCGGACCTTGGGATTAAGAAGCTGATTGTGAGGGGGGACTCGCAGCTTGTCGTCCGCCAAGTAAACAAGAACTACCAGAGTCCATTGATGGAAGCTTACGTCGATGAAGTAAGAAAGCTTGAAGAACACTTTGAAGGCCTACCGATGGAGCACATTCCAAGAGCTCAGAACGACATCGCAGATGGCCTGTCAAAGTGTGCTGCACTAAAGCTGCCTGTGGAACCAGGAATCTTTGTGCTCAAGCTAACTCAACCATCCGTAACACCATCAGCTGGACAGAGCAAGAAGAGGAAGTTGGTCTCTGGCGATTACTTTCCAGCAGAGCTTCCAGAAGCCGCCGCCAAGAAGGTCCCCAAGATCAACACCGAAAATGCTGAGGAGCAGTTTGCTCCTGCAAGCCCTAGGGTTTGTTCAGTTAAAGCAGACACTCCCGACAAGTTTTGCTCCGGCAAGCTTGCCGAGGAACATCAAGCTCCGGCTGAGACACAAGTTCTCGCTGTAGAAGCAGATGTTCCCGCAGTAGCATATGTGCCTTTAGTCCTTGTTGTCGAGCCACGAGCTCCAGCATGGGCGCAGCAGATCGTTCGTTTTCTCCAAACAGGAGAACTTCCCGAAGAACAAGAAGAAGCGGAAAAAGTAGCCCGGCAGTCAAGTATGTACCAATTTGTGGACAACACACTGTGCAGAAGAATACTCAACGGTGTGAAATTGAAGTGTATTCCCCGGGAAGATGGACATAAGCTGTTGGCAGAGATACACGGAGGTATATGTGGCCACCACATTGGCGCAAGAGCACTTGTCGGCAAAGCTTTCCGACAAGGTTTCTTTTGGCCGACAGCCCTCCAAGATGCATCTGCACAAGTAACCAAATGTGAAGCGTGCCAGTTCCATTCCAAGAAAATACACCAGCCAGCTCAAGCTCTCCAGACGATCCCTTTGTCCTGGCCATTTTTGGTCTGGGGGCTCGACATCCTCGGCCCCTTTCCCCGCGCAGCTGGGGGCTTTGAGTTCTTGTACGTCGCCATCGACAAGTTCAGAAAGTGGCCGGAAGTGGAACCAGTGAGAAAGGTTACCACACAGTCAGCATTCAAGTTCTTCAAGTCGATCGTTTGCCGTTTCGGGATCCCTAACAGGATCATCACCGACAACGGCACACAATTCACCAATCGCACCTTCATGCAATATGTCCAAGATCTTGGCGCCAAGGTCTGCTTCGCTTTTGTTGCTCACCCGAGAAGCAACGGTCAAGCGGAGAGGGCAAACGCTGAAGTGCTGCGCGGACTCAAGACAAGGACTTTCGATAGGCTGCACAAGAGCGGAAGAAATTGGATCGAGGAGCTGCCGGTGGTTCTTTGGTCGATCAGGACGACGCCAAATCGAGCCACTGGACAGACACCCTTTGCTCTAGTCTACGGAGCAGAAGCAGTTCTCCCCACGGAACTCGTATACGGGTTGCCTTGAGTGCTCGCTTACGATGAGCTCGAGCAAGAGCAGCTGCGACAAGATGACACGATGCTCCTTGAGGAGGACCGTCTTCAGGCCGCTGTGTGAGCTGCTCGCTACCAGCAAGCTTTGCGTCGCTACCATAGCCGCAAAGTTAAAGCCAGAAGTTTCGAGGAAGGCAACCTTGTTCTTCGGCGCGTTCAGTCCGCCAAGAATTCCAACAAGTTGACGCCGAAGTGGGAAGGCCCTTATCGGGTGAAACGAGTCACTAGGCCCGGTGCTGTCCGCCTTGAGACCGAAGATGGCTTGCCGGTGAGCAACTCCTGGAACATCGAGCATCTTCGTAAGTTTTACCCATAAGGCGCAGTTGCCGTGATCCGCTCCGGCAACCACCTTTTGTACAAGTCTTGCCGCTGTTGCATGTAATCGTTTGTACAATGCCGGGCGCAGACCCCGTGCATCAGTAAAGTTTATGTGCCCCGCACATCTTGTCGTTTCATGCTATCTATTTTTCTTGCATGTACTATCTGACACTTTGTGCAGCACCAAATCCCGGTAAGCAATAACGAGCCAGAAAGCTCCATATCTGCATTTTCTCTTCTTTCTTTTCTTCTCAAGGAAAAGCAAGGTTCCCTCGCACACAAGTTTGCCGGGGGGGAAGGAGGAAATGGTGGTACGGTATGGACCAAGTGCCGTTCAAGAAAGTTTGGCCTTGCCGGGAAACAAGTTCAAGAAAGCGTTGCCTTGCCGGGAAGCAGACAACACGAAAGCTAAGTTGCCAAAGTTTGAGCAATCAAATTTTTAAATTTCTAAGTTATCTTCCTTGAACGACCGCACTTTGTATGGAAAACCTGTGCGCGGAGGAACCAACTCGTAGCTAGTTGCACCCTTACTTTGTTTCGAGTTTGCTCAACAGCTTAAGTGTGCTGCGACAAGTGTCGCACCCTTACTTTGTTTCCGAGCCCGCTCAACAACCTAAGTGTTCTGCGAATGGTTGCGACAAGGTTTCTTGTCGGTAGCAACATCGTCCGCGGGCTGCTGAAGTTCCGCACTCAGCGCCCGCGGCAAAGGTGCCTACGCCGACAAGTTCCCTAAAAGCGTAGGGTAAAAACATACAAAGCAAAGAAAGTCAAGTAAAGGAAATAACGTTGCATTAACCACCTAAGATAGAGTTATATTACAAAGCGACTTGTCGCAGCTCTAATAGACTGTTTTCATAACATGGTTAACAGCGACAAGGAAAAGAGGAAAGTGGACAAGACTAATCCGCGCGGTCGCCCTCGACTCTCTTGATCCCGCCCACCTTGTCCACGATGGGTGCGACAAGGGCCTTGAGCGCCTCCTGGTCGGCGTCGGGCGGCAGAGTCCGGAGGACGTTGGTGAGGTCGAGGCCTAGATTGCGGTAGGCCACCTTCACCAACACCTTCTGCAAGGCCCCCGCGCAGAGCCTGCGCGATTCGTCCGCCAGCTGCTTCGGGATCTTCTCCCGGAGTTGCTGGAGGGCCATCGCCATATCCCTGAAGAACATAGTTAGCTTGGCGCTATGGGGGAGACCCTCGTCGGTGGAGTATCCGAGGTGCTCCGCCCCCAGCTCCGTCAACTCCTTGTCGATGTCCGCGGCGGCGTTGACAAGGCCATCCGTCCAGAGCTTGACGGTCTGCCTAAAATTGTTCTGGGAGATGGCGGCGCTGTCCAGCAACGCCTTCTCGGCCCTGATCTCCTCCTTCAGGGTCGCCTCCCGCTCCCTGGCACCGTCCAGCGTCTGGGTTAGGGTGGCCAGCTTCAGCTCGAGGTCGGCGATGGAGTCCTTGGCGACGGCGAGCTCCTTGCCCTTCTCGGAGAGGCGGACCTGTAGCTCGGAGTGGCTGTGTGCGTCCTTCTCCCTCTTGAGCTTGAGTGCGGCGACCTCCTCGCCGCTCGTCTTCAGGTTGGCCTCCAGCTGCGCCACCCTTGTCTCCAACTCTCTCTTGGCGGTCTCGGCAGCTGCGGCAGCATCCTTTGCCTCCTGCAAAGCTCCGCCAAGCGATCGCTCGCGCGCGGCAAGCTCATCCTCGTGGCTGTCGAGGTCGACCTTCCGCTGCGTCAGCTCGCCTTCTCGCCTGGATAGCTCCTCGGCGGCAAGCCTTTGCTGCTCCTCCGCTTCCGCCTTCTCAAGGATGAAGGCCTGATGCGCCTCGGCAAGCTGCTCCCGCTCCTCCGCCAAGGATTGGAGAGCTGCTTGGTTAATGGCTCGGAGCTCTTCTACGCGCTTCTCCAAGTCAGCACCCGCCTTGGCGGCCAGAGCCTCTCGGGACTCCAGCTTGGCTTGCCGGGCGCGGTACAAAGACAGAAGCTTGCGCAGCAGCCGCTCCTCCTCGGGCTCGCTACTGCTGCTCGGCGCGTCGACGAGCTTTAGTCCGGCGGAGGCGAGGACCTCCCCGTCGAAGACCTCTCCCTCGACTGGCGCCCTAGACATGGACGCCCACGGGAGCTGAATGAAGATGTCGTCGCCGGCCTTCAGATAGGCGCTTGGCTCGGCCTCGTCGGAGCTGGGGGCTGCGGCGGCGGCGGAAGGCTCGGCGGTCGGCGTAGCGCCTGGCGCTCCTGCGGCCTCAGTGCCGTCAGTGCGATCGCCGGCCTCTTCACCAGCTGCCGCGGTGGCAGCCTTAGCGGCCTCTGCGCCAGCGGGATCGTCCGCGCCAACCGTTTCCTCAGCAACGGCGGCGTCGTCGGCGACGACCTCCGTCTCCATGGGCTCGACTGCGGACGGGTCATACGGAAGAAAAGAAAAGGAAAGAAAAACAGTCAAGCAAATATCCAAAAAAGAAGATTTGAAAGAAGAAAAGGTCCAAGGGTTTACCTGCGCGGGCCTCCTCCTCGGTGGGGTTCCTTGCCGGGGAGCTCTCCCTCGGCGGCGTGGTGGTAGCTCCCACCGGCGGAGGGCCGCTAGCACCATCCCTTGGCGGGGTGCTCTCCCTTGGCGGAGTGTTCTCCCTTGCCGAGGAACTCCTCCTTGGCGGTGTGGTCGAGGCGTGCGGCTCATCGGGGGCGATCTCCTGGTGCTCCTGGTGCTGCTGCTCTGCTTCTACACAAGTCAACAAACAAGATGTCAGCAAGGATGGAAGACCCACGCGCGCCCGACATGCAGAAAGTGAACCACACTTACGCTGGGGGCTGCGCTGGGGGCTGCTCCGAGGAACAGTTGCCGGGTCCGGCAAGCTCGTCTCAGGCGCACCCCCTGCAGTCGCGGCGGGCTCGTCCTCGATGACGATCACCGGGACCTTGGCCCTCTTCGCTGCCCTCTGGGCCTGAGTTCTGAAAAAGACAGGTTCAGAGTTAGGCGAAAGAGATGCAAGACAAAGCAACAGAGAATCAAGGAAAAACAAGAATTGCGAAGACTTACTCTCCTTCCTCCTCGTCGGAGCTGAGCACCGAGAAATCGAAGTCTGGCTCGTGCGTCCCGGCGCGAGGAGCTGGGGGAGTAGGCTCCCTTGGCCGCTTGGCGGGAGCAGGGGCGGTGGTCTGAGAAGACCCCGCTCCGGTTGCCGCCGAGGCACGAGGGGCAGCAGGAGCAGAGGCGCCCGTCCGGGAAGATCCCCCTCCAGCCGCTGCAGAAGCACGAGGAGCACCCGCGGCGGCCTTGCTTGCCGCGGTGACGCGTGTCGCGCGGCGCTGCGGCTGTTGGCCCGTCTGCCGCCCCGTCACGTCTGCGGCCTTGCGGAGGCGCCTTCTTGGCGGAGCCGGAGGACTTGCTGGTGGTGGCGAGCTGCCCGAGGACGAGGAGGAGGAGCCAATCTCCAGTGAGCCGCTCGAGTCCTCGGCAGGCTCACTTGACCCGGCACCCTGCTCGGCGGGCCCGCTTGACTCGACGCCCGGCTCGATGGGCTCGCTTGTCCCGGCGAGTTGCCCGTCAAGCTTCCCCGCCTTGCGAAGCTCTTCCTGCTCGGCAAGGCTTGTCGCCTCCGCTGCCTCCGCCTCCTCCACAGTGTACCCGAACTCGCCCGCGGCCGCGGCTGCCGCTGCCTCTTGCAGTCTGGTGGCAATGTATGCCATCTCCTGGTCAGTGGTGTCACGGGTGAGGCCTTTCTTCTTGTCGGACTTGACTGGCTGCTCCACCAAGTTGTCGAAGAACGTTTGCACAGCTTCGTCGGAAGGCTCTTGCCAAGTGGGGTCGATGCCGTGGGACTCGCACAGCGGCATCAGTGCACGGATGGCGCTGAGCGACGAGTTGTTGCACAATGGAACTACGCCCGCCGGCAACGCGAACCACTCAGGATGGGCGGAGTCGTACTTGAACAACGCCTGGAGCATCGCGTTGAGCTCCAGGACAGTGAAGTAATAATTAAGCCCCGGGTGCAGCCTCATGATATCTGCCGCATTCTCAAACTCCCAGGCGGCCCTCTTCCTCTCCTGCAAGGGGGCGATTCGGCGGCGGAGAAAGTCTGCTCCTACTGCACCCACGGTGAGCTTGGTGTGCCTGAGGCGAAGGATTCGGGTAGTGGCAATCTTCAGTCTGCTATCCTCCGGGGCCAAATCGCTCCAGTCATTGCCGCGTACTACTACGGCTTGGCGCCGGGAAGTGAATGGTTGCGGGTCGTCCTCTACGATCCAACACCAGTTGGCTCTCCATTCATCCCACTTGCCGCGGAGCTCCCCCTCCAGATAGGCTTAGTTCTTGTGCGTCCTCGAGATCCCGGAGACGCCGCCCGACAAAGGCAACCCTGCCTCGACTCGAGGCGTGAAGTAATGGCGGAAAAGAGCTACATTGGGGTAGACTCCGACAAAGTTTTCGCACAGATGTGCGAAAACGGCCATGGTCAAGACGGCATTGGGGGTGAAGTCAAGGAGATGAAACCCGTAGGTGTTCATGATATCGCAGAAGAACTCGGAATATGGCGGGCAGAGCCCGCAGTAGAAGAACAACGCAAAGAAGGCGTAGCCGTTCGGGAACATCTCGCAGGCTACGGCGGGGAGTACCTTGGTGCGCGGATGCGCCTTCGTCTCCCTTGACCAGAAGAGGTAAAAGGATTCCTTCAGCTCCTCCGCGTCAAGCTTTGGCGGGAAGACCGCCATCTTCTTCCGCATTGCTGCTAGCCGCAGCGCCTCGGCGGACTTCGCGGCGGACTTCGCGGACTTCCCCTTCTCGCCTTTCGGAGCCATGGCGGGGACGGTGTGGGAGGTCGACGGCGCTGGTGATGCTAGTGGTGACGGAGGGCGGAGCGCTGCTCTCTTTCGGCCTTCGGGAAGGAGGGGAGCGGCGGGGGTTTCTGAGGATTGAAGAAGCAACGGGCGAATGGAAGGAACTGCTCCTGTTTCCCCTGCTTTTAAGGGGAAAGAGGGGGACGTTCCGCATTTCCCATTAAAGAAAGAGGCCACGATCTCTCCCACGACGCCGTGATTGACGCGTGCCGTTAAGGGAGGGCGCGGTGGATACGGAGTTGGATACGGCGTGCCGCGGGCCGCGCGTGCCCATGCACTGTTTTGGGCCTGGCCCAATAGCGCTCGGCACCGTGTCTGGCCCAGGCCCGGGGGCTCCTGTCGGTGTACTAAAGTAGGGGTACCTTAGTATCCCGAACTTGTGCACGGGCAGTTGCAGTGTCCCGCGGCAAGGCTTGCCAAGCGACCGCCAAGATCCTCCGTGGTTCCCTTGGAGCCATTCAAGAACAAAGTATTCAAGTCAAAGAGACAAAACCCCGGCAAGAGGAGCTTGCCGGGATGGCCACTCAAGGCACAAAACCACTCAAGGTACAAGACCCTGGCAAGAGGAGCTTGCCGGGAAGGCCAACTAAAGGCACCTGAGGAGAACTTGCCGCGACGCGCCACGTGTCCCGGCAAGGCCCGGTGAGCGACAAGCTCCCAGGCGCGACACGATAGCGACTGCGGCAAGGCACTTGCTGCGGCAAGCTTCCACTCAGTACCCACGCTCCAGCTCATCCACCCATGTGTCGCCCTGGGACCCTCCCAGGCGCACGTGGCGGAAGGCTGTGCAGCCAGGGGAACACGGTGGCAAGCTGCGATGACGAGGCTACCGTCGTGGCGAACGGTGGCGCCCCTGACGGCCACTTTTTGCACTGTTTGGGGCGACGGCGACGGGCATTCAATGCCCATGTCCCATGCCGTCAGGGTTAGGTATAGAGCACTATACAATCACTGTTCCAACTACCACCATTTTTACATTTTTACCCCATCTGCGTTGCCACTTGTCGGTGACCCCTTTGACCTATAAAAGGAGGCTCATGCGCAACGTAGAGGAGGTTCCGAACATCGATCATTCTCCACGCTCGGTCTAGTTAGCGGTTAGAGTGTACTGTTGCTCTCCTCGCTCCTGAGCCAAGAACTCAATAACAAACCAAAGCAGGAGTAGGGTTTTACGCATCCGTGCGGCCCAAACCTGGGTAAACTGCTCGCGTGCTTGCCTCGATCCGCTCTTTGTGCATCCTCCGCCCCCTGCCGTACCGAGAAGGGGCTCCGGTCCCATAGGTGTTCGTGGGCGATCAACATAGTTGATGCTTTAATGCAATCTTATGAAGAAAAACTTGAATTAGAAGTTTCTAGCCCTAGAAAACTTTATGATGAGTGGGAACCTACTATTAAAATGAAGATTAAAGATCATGAATGCTATGCTTTGTGTGATTTGGGTGCTAGTGTTTCCACAATTCCAAAAACTTTGTGTGATATGTTAGGTTTCCATGAACTTGATGATTGTTCTTTAAATTTGCATCTTGCGGATTCTACCATTAAGAAACCTATGGGAAGGATGAATGATGTTCTTATTGTTGCAAATAGGAATTATGTGCCCGTAGATTTCATCGTTCTTGATATAGATTGCAATCCTACATGTCCTATTATTCTTGGTAGACCTTTCCTTAGAACGATTGGTGCAATTATTGATATGAAGGAAGGAAATATTAGATTCCAATTTCCATTAAGGAAAGGCATGGAACACTTTCCTAGAAATAAAATCAAATTACCTTATGAATCTATCATGAGAGCCACTTATGGATTGCTTACCAAAGATGGCAATACCTAGATTTATTCTTGTATCATGCCTAGCTAAGTGCGTTAAACGATAGCGCTTGTTGGGAGGCAACCAATTTTCTTTTCTTTGCTTTTACTTCTGTTTCGTAATAAAAAAATCATCTAGATTCTGGTTAGATGTGGTTTTGTGTTTTAATTAGTGTTTGTGCCAAGTAGAACCTTTGGGAAGACTTGGGTGAAGTATTTGCGATCTTGCTGTAAAAAACAAAAACATTTGCTCTCAGGAGATTAGCTGCAATGTTTTACTGAAGAGTGCTTTTAAGTTGATTCTTTTTATAGATGATTGATAAACAAATTCCTCACATCCACCAATTTATTTCAAAAAAAAGTTACAGAAGTATTCGAAAGTTACAGATTGCTACAGACTGTTCTGTTTTTGACAGATTCTATTTTTCGTGTGTTGTTTGCTTATTTTGATGAATCTATGAGTAGTATCGGGGGGTATGAATCACAGAGAAGTTGGAATACAGTAGGTTTAATACCAATATAAATAAAGAATGAGTTCATTACAGTACCTTAAAGTGGTGGTTTGTTTTCCTATACTAACGGAGGTCACGAGATTTTTGCTAAGTTTTGTGTTGTGAAGTTTTCAAGTTTTTGGGTAAGGATTTGATGGACTATGGAACAAAGAGTGGCAATAGCCTAAGCTTGGGGATTCCCAAGGCAACCCAAGTTAAAATTCAAGGACAACCAAAAGCCTAAGCTTGGGGATGCCCCGGGAAGGCATCCCCTCTTTCGTCTTCGTCTATCGGTAACTTTACTTGAGACTATATTTTTATTCACCACATAATATGTGTTTTGCTTGGAGCGTCATGTATGATTTGAGTCTTTGCTTTTTAGTTTACCACAATCATCCTTGCTGTACACATATTTTGAGAGATACATATGAATCAGAATTTAATAGAATACTCTATGTGCTTCACTTATATCTTTTGAGCTAGATAGTTTTGCTCTAGTGCTTCACTTATATCTTTTTAGAGCACGGTGGTGGTTTTATTTTATGGAAATTATTGATCTCTCATGCATCACTTATATTATTTTGAGAGTCTTTTAGAACAGCATGGTAATTTGCTTTGGTTATAAAATTAGTCCTAATATGATACGCATCCAAGATGGGTATAATAAAAACTTTCATATAAAGTGCATTGAATATTATGAGAAGTTTGATACTTGATGATTGTTTTGAGATATGAGGATGGTGATACTAGAGTCATGCTAGTAGAGTAGTTGTGAATTTGAGAAATACTTGTGTTGAGGTTTGCAAGTCCCGTAGCATGCACGTATGGTAACCATTGTGTGACAAATTTGAAGCATGAGGTATTTCATTGATTGTCATCCTTTGTGTGGAGATCGGGATCGCACGATGGTTAACTCCTACCAACCCTTCCCCTAGGAGCATGCGTGTAGTACTTTGGGTTGATGACTTGTAGATTTTTGCAATAAGTATGTTAGTTCTTTATGACCAATGTTGAGTCCATGGATTATACGCACTCTCACCCTTCCACCATTGCTAGTCTCTCTTGTACCGCGCAACTTTGGCCGGTACCATACAACCACCATATACCTTCCTCAAAACAGCAACCATACCTACCTATTATGGCATTTCCATAGACATTCCGAGATATATTGCCATGCAACTTTCCACCGTTCCGTTTATTATGACACGCTTCATCATTGTCATATTTCCATGCATGATCATGTAGTTGACATCGTATTTGTGGCAAGGCCACCATGCATAATTTTGCATACATGTCACTCTTGATTCATTGCACATCCCGGTACACCGTCGGAGGCATTTATATAGAGTCATATTTTGTTCTAGTATCGAGTTGTAATCTATGAGTTGTAAATAAATAGAAGTGTGATGATCATCATTATTAGAGCATTGTCCCAAATAAAAAAAGGAAAGGCCAAAGAAAAAAAGAAAGGCTCAAAAAAGAGAAAAAAGGGACAATGCTACTATCTTTTTCAACACTTGTGCTTCGAAGTAGCACCATGATCTTCATGATAGAGATTCTCTTGTTTTATCACTTTCATATACTAGTGGGAATTTTCATTATAGAACTTGGCTTGTATATTCCTACGATGGGATTCCTCAAATGCCCTAGGTCTTCGTGAGCAAGCAAGTTGGATGCACACCCACTTAGTTTCTTTTGTTGAGCTTTCATACATTTATAGCTCAAGTGCATCCGTTGCATGGCAATCCCTACTCACTCACATTGATATCTATTGATGGGCATCTCCATAGCCCATTGATACACCTAGTTGATGTGAGACCATCTTCCTCTTTTGTCTTCCCCACAACCACCACTCTATTCCACCTATAGTGCTATATCCATGGCTCACGCTCATGTATTGCGTGAAAGTTGAAAAGGTTTGAAAAAAATTAAGTATGAAACAATTGCGTGGCTGAAACCAGGGTTGTGCATGATTTGAGTATTTTGTGTGACGAAGATGGCACATAGCCAAACTATATGATTTTGTAGGGATGGACTTTCTTTGGCCATGTCATTTTGAGAAGACATAATTGCTTTGTTAGTATGGTTGAAGTATTATTATTCTTATGTCAATATTGAACTTTTGTCTTGAATCTTTCGGATCTGAACATTCATGCCACAATAAAGAAAATTACATTAAGAATTATGTTGGGTAGCAGTCCACATAAAACAAAATCTGTTTTTATCATTTACCTACTCAAGGACGAGCAGGAATTAAGCTTGGGGATGCTTGATACGTCTCCAACGTATCTATAATTTTTTATTGTTCCATGCTATTATATTATTTGTTTTAGATGTTTAATGGGATTTATTATACACTTTTATATTATTTTTGGGACTAACCTACTAACCCAAGGCCAGTGCAAATTGTTGTTTTTTGCCTATTTCGGTGTTTCAATGAAAAGGAATATCAAATGGAGTCCAAATGGAATGAAACCTTCGGGGGGG